>JANFCV010000014.1:4725000-5936580 GCA_024500475.1 Phthorimaea operculella | reverse complement strand
TGATTTATACTACAGGTACGCAAATTAGTTCCAATCATTTTCATTCATTCATTCTGTAGAGAAAAATCTAATATTACCTATGTCTTTGATTTGTTTCAGATTTATCTAACCATTGCTACCCTGAAAGGCATACGTGGCGATTTTGGATACGTTGAAGAATGGATGCCCATACCGAATGAAGAAATCTTCCGAAGATTGAACAGCAACATCCAAAAACCAGATGATATCAAACAGAACGACCCGTCATGGTATCAAATTGTAGACTTGACTACTGAAAACCCTGATGCAATAAGATACGAAGCAATCAAATTAGTTGAGCCCCAGAAAGTTCATGGAAAATTCACAGTTAAAAGATTTGGGTTGCCAACTAAGGTAAACAATACAAAAGAGCATACTACTTACACAAGAATTGAAACTTCTACGGTCCAAAATTTGAGAAAGGGAAAGAAAATTGATGAACGCAATCTTATTTTTGTCTCTGATAATAACTTGATGACAGAAAAATATGCTGATTCTACAGAGAACAATGAAGACTTAAAGACTACAATAAAACATTATGTATTAGAAAAAGAAGGCGCAGAAAAGACTACAACAGACGAGCTAGCAAAACAAGACACGGAAATCCATGAAGTTACCGAAGCCACAATCCAACTTTCAAATCGCATTAAAACAAAACCAGGATACGTTTATTCAGCACCAACGAAACCTCAACAATCACAATCAAATTATATCAAAACGTTTCAAAGCATTCTCGGCAAATACAATATCAATAGCGAAGACAAACTCACTAACTACGCAAAATCTCGTATTCCAAACCAACGACCTTTACAACATCAACAAATAATTTATTTGCCAATTCCTATCGGATTTTCCCACGGATATAATAGGTTTAACCATCTCCCTGCAGATCCTATTATAGTGTTTTTGTCAAACTTTGGACAATATCTTCCTTACTCTTACGGTATACAAAATAACTTTAAAAATCTGTATGGCTATTTAACATCAAATATTGTTCGCAAAAATAATCCATTTGGCCCGTACAAAGTATTTTCAGATACCGATTCGTCTAATTAAACATTTTGAACAATCAATTTTCAGTGTGTACTTATAAACTAAAATAATAAACGTCAAATACCTACATTGTATTTAATACATAAAATAGAAAGTAGTTTGTCAATTAGTTTGACGCTAACTTGAAATAATTAGGCGCAAACTCCACCAAAAAGACGAGGGCATAGGACGTAAGAATGACAGTTGACAGACAAGTGATCGTCAAAATATTCTTCTTAGTTTTTGACGCTAGCTTTTATGTCGTAAAGCTGTCGTAGAGCTTTTATGACCTGCGGAAGTATTTGTTAGTACAGCATATTCTTTGCACTGCTGCAAAAATAGAAAAATAAAAACCAATTTATGTACATCTCTCAAACTGAAAGTGCTGCTGATAGCTGATCAAAATTTAACGTTTCCACTTCAATTGAATTTGAAATATTCTCAACCCAACGCTTCAATTCAATTTGAACTATTTTGTATTAAACTGGAACTAAGTAACTCAAAGTAAGTCGTTTTGTTTGACCCAGATACATTCAGTTCCGCTTATTTAAGAACTAATTTAATTACTAACACATTTCAATATCTTTGAATTCTCATCTAAATGCAAATAAAGTCAGGCGAGTCCGAATAAGTTCGGGAGAATATTTTTCTGCCAAATTTTCCATCCTCATTCTTTTCTTCTTTTCTCATAATTATGGAGACATTTCAAACAACAAAATAGTCTGGTTTTTTTTCTAGTGGCTTGTAAGCAAATAAATTGTGAATCGTGGAAATTAAAATTAATGAACTTGATCAAATTGGTTGAAAACAAAAAGGTACGTGACACAATAAACATAGACCAACGAACAACGACCGTAATGTAAAATTTTACAAAAAAGCCGCGAGAGGCCCATGTCCAGCAGAAGTAGTAGTTTTGAACCACGGTTATGGTGCTCCCCCTATTAGTGGTATTGCCATACCACGTATTGGCGAGTGTAGTGCAACAGCATTCACAAGAAACGCTCCCATTTCTTGAATTTATATATCCCGTAATCGCATTTTATGAAGTCCACGGCAGTAAGTAAAATTCCGTTCGCTTAAAAAGTCACAATCACATGACAAACCTACCTCCATTCAGAGCCAGACAAACCTTATTGGAGGTTTCTTTTTTGCCGGCTCAGCAATTAAAACTGGCCCGCCGGCGTCGATGCAAATTCCCTTGTATTCCCGTCACGAGGCCGCCGGACTTCGCCCCAGGCGGGTGTCCCGGGGGCAGATTCCCTGCAGTGCTTTCGAACCTACAAAAAAATCGGTAGGTACAATTACCGATATCGGTTTTCGGTTAAAAATCTAACTAAGAGAATCATAATTCTACCGATTTGTCGAAAGCAAACAAGTTCATTCGCATTTTTCTTACTTTATGCGCTGACTCTGAGTTTAAATTTAAAAGCAAATGTTTAAAGTTTCTGAAAAAAGTGAACAATTTATCTTAACGAGTGTCTTTTGAATTATTTTTTATTGCTTAGCCTTATAATCAGGTAGTTGATATAATTCTAATGTTTTTAAGTTTTGTTTCTTTTGTTCTGTTTCTAAGTTTTGTAACTAAGTGGTACTTTTCGTATGGCGCAGTAGGAAAGTGGCCTATATCCTGCAGTCGGTGGATGTGGGCTGATGATTATGATGATCAGACTGATCAATAACACAACATAGACTGGTTACAAAAGAACTTCACCAATTTTCTAAAAAATGTCCATTGATACTTTAACAGACCTATCGACTTTCACCTTTTATTTTCTATTGCCTACCGTTTTCGATTTCATTTCTATACCTACCGATTTTCCAGTTTTTATTTTAGGCAACACTGATTCCCTTAGTTCGGGGTCAGGCCTGGCGCCGTGCCGTCTGCCGATTTATCTAATTAGCGAACATTATGTTGGACGCCGGTTGGCGTTGCAGTTGAATGTTAGATGGGGACAAGTGGCGTACGTGTACTACTCGCTGAATATTAAATTGAATATATGTATTTAAGTAAGTGATTTCATGAGTTCATTTTATACATGTTATCATATTTTTTCCAAAACTACAAGCAGGATTTGAACCTGCGACATTCGGCATCGCGCTTATGTAATACCTACCGCTACTCAGATCGCCGTCAATCTGAATAGCGGTAGCAATTTCTTTGTTAATTTTGAACTGTTTTAACCGCTACTCAGATCCTTAGAAGATACGACTTAGGATATTAACGAATTTATCAAAATTTTATGATCGAAATAAATTTAGTTACCACAAAACCACAAATACAAAGCGTTTGTGACGATGTTAAGAAGACTTTTCCCATTAATGGCAGGTACCGAATGTTAACTTAATAAGCACTTGCGATTACTTTTACACAATCTTAGTACTAAACCGTGAGTATCGCTCTTATATTTAGATTGGTACATTGTAATTGCCGTGTGATGCCGGTATAGAATAGCATCACCCCATATCGTTCCCATGAGTGTCGCTAAAAGCGACTAAGGGATTTGAGGGTTGATGTGTATTGTAATTTTAGGCGACAGGCTGACAACCTGTCACTGTAGATACACAGTCTTCTGAATGACTCTCAATCAAAATGTCCAATCAGGCGCGGTAAAGCGTGGTACATCGCGGTACGGCGTGGTACGGCGCGGTTATACGCAGTAAAGCGCGGTAAGGCGCAGTATGTGCGTGCACGGCAGCGAGTTTTTTACAAGCCATAACCTACCAACCATAACAACAGCTACAAAACTCCACTGCTGGACATGGGCCTCCCCCTATCGGGGGGTATTGCCATGCTCACCACGCTTGGCAGGCGGATTGGCGAGCGCAGTGTAAGAATGTATATTCCTGGATGAATATCCTTTAGTCGCTTTTTATGACATCCACGGGTGGAATTAGGGTGATGCTATTCTAAGCCGGCATCACACGGGATAACTAATACCTAACCTGTAACAGCCTTTTTCTAAGTTTAAGTTATGAGCTCAGGTCAGGTTACCCGATCTGAGCTTGACTGTAGTTACGAAGTGTAGGCACTAGTTAGGTTTACAGGTAAATCTCTTATTTACCTAAAAAACTATCGCAATAAGACCCGTTAACCATAACTATAACAGCCACAACAGTCCACTGCTGGACATGGGCCTCCCCCTATGGGGGGGTATTGCCATACTCACCACGCTTGGCAGGCGGATTGGCGAGCGCAGTGCATGATTTTGCATTGACAGGGAACGCTGCTGCCCATTCCCTGGATTAGTATCTGATAAGTACCTTAGTCGCTTTTTACGACACCCATGGGTAGAATTGGGGTGATGCTATTCTAAGCCGGCATCACACGGCTAAAGTTACTAAAGTTAAAGTAACTATTATATGTGAATCGCGAGTTTTTTAAAGTTATAGTGTAGGTACTATCTGCAGCACCTTTATTTACCTGCCAATACTGACTAACTTTAGTACCTGTATAGAAAAGTCCTATAAGATTATTCAATAAATTACAAGAACGAAGTACTGGTGATAGTAGGTAATTATGTACTATTAGTAACATTGCAACATACAAACTAGTAAAAATTAATCCTTTAAATAGGTAGGCTGATCTTCTGCTGATGGTACCCTACCAAATAAAACAAAACTCACATGCACTAAAGTAAAAATACCTCTATGCCTAATTGTACATGACTTTAGCGTAGTTCTTGTATGCTGGAAAAGCTATAAATTATCCAAGAGATTTCATGATATATTTTATCTTTGAATCAAACTTCTACTTCCTATTTGTCATTGTATAGATACACAATTATATTTTATGTATTTGTTTGACACCTTACGACTTTGAACAAGAAATACTCGTGCTTGAAATTGAAATTAATTTTGAAATTAGAACGTTCTTTGTCCTAGCAATGTGACATGACGATTTCAAAATGGCGTCAATTTTCTGAATTCAGGTAGGTTTTCCGTTGACATATTTCGCGTTTGGCTGCCGAAAAAGCTACCTTATTTCAAATGTATGAAGGCTCTGAGTAGTGGTTGCATTTCCATAAGCGCTTCGGCATCAGTACTGCCGACGCCCTAACCAATTTCGCGGGCTCGATTAGAACCGCGGTAGCCCAGTTGGTTATCCTACGTTTCCATAGTTTGATATTCTTGATTTTTACTAACCAATTTTCTTTTAAGGCCTATAAAAAATTTAATCTGGTAAGTAAAGGCTTTGAAAAATAAATAGGATTGTACTCAATTGTCACAATGTTTCTCTTTTTTCGTTATTTGTTTTTGATGTTACCAAGATACCTAAAAATCATTTTATATTATGCTTGCTTAAACCATTTACATAATCCTAATTACATTTCTGCGTGTAAATATTATGATCGTGTCATCGCCATTAATCTTTTGGACAGTGATTTACGAGCAAATCTGACATCTGAGGGGCAAAACATATTCACACCTTTCGACGCGTAAGACGAGCGTTTTCCTTGAATCAGTAATATTACGGTAATATTCTGGACGTTATTAATCAAGAAAAGAAGGACAAAATAAAACCAAACGGAAGGCAATGGATAATACTTGGATGGTAATAATTTTGGAAGTTATGCACCAATTAGGAAAATTAAACGCAAGGTAATGGATACAATACTTAGACAATTTTAATTTTTTTATTGAAAGATTGAAAAAAAAAACATGTGCAGAATGTGATTACCAAATGCCACTCCCCGTGTAAGGTATAACATTTTGGGAAAACGATAAATGAACGATGAAAAATCTTCCCTGTGGTGGAAAATTTTTGCACTGTAAAAAACTGTGCTAAATGTCTTCTGGACTTATAATAACTAAGGTATGCACAGACCAGTGAAGAGCGACAGAGGTCACTCCTTTTCTCTTTGTTAGAAAAATTATTCTCTTAGTTCTTTCTTTTCTTTTTTTTCCTGCACTTTACTAACTTTAGTAGTTTTACCTAACTTTTAACCCTAATAGTAGTTATTTAAATGAGTATTTTCAAATTAAATTAAAACAAAACAATCAATTCCATACAAAATACTGTTTTATTTCAATCAGCATCAGTGAGATCAACAATCACTGTTCCACGAGTAACATCTTTTGCTTTCATAATCTGTAAAGTTTTAAAGACTCTAGTTGTCAATATTTTCTGCGTTTCTGAAGTGGTACTGACAGCATGGTTATTTTCTTTTGTTTTAGAATTGTTATCCGTTTGTGGTTTTGTCATGTTGTCGTTAGCTACAGGTGTCGCCCTTGTTCTGTAAATAATTAAAATCATAGTTATTTTATTAAATACTACATCTGTATAACTTTAATAAAATAATCGTTTATCATATTCAAAATTAAATACTCAAGTAATCTTCTGGTGCCGCTGTATTTTTTGTGTATTCCGGATTCAATCCGTAAATGTTTTCCCATGTGCTATGATAGTTATTTTATTTACCTTCTTTGACTAGCATCTATTAATTCTCCAAGCTGCTTAAAGTTTGAATTATTTGCGTGCATTTTATCAGTTTTCAGTTTCCTTAATACATACATACATACCTACGTTCATAAAAGAACTGTCCAATTATGCTAGAACCGCAGCTATAAACAAACGCCGAAGACATCTCAATACCGCGTTGTAGCAGAAACACCTACAGCTAACAGCGACATCTAGTGTACAGAGTAAGAAGCTCCAACTGCGGCTGTAAGCAAGAATAACTCTAGCGCGCTGTGGTGAAAGGTGGCCGAAGGCATCTGAAGGTAAACTTGCCACTGACTTGGAGAGTCTGTTTGCTTTGCTTCGGCATTATTTACGTGGTCCGGTCGTATAGATGGCGTGGTTCGGGTTTTCCTATTATTGAAGTGCTGTGAAGAACGATGATGTTTTGTTTCATTTAAATTAGATAAATCGTAGTAAGTTAATACTAACTTGTAGTAATAAATTATTAAGAAAATTGTTATCTACAAGCAAATAAAATAGTAGATAACTATATTTTTTAAGTACGCTACCAATTATTAGACTACAAATTAATTTGTAAAACAAATATCTTCGGAATGCAAATAAAGTTCACCATTTGAAGTTATCACAGTTTTCCAAAATGTTTTAAGTAAGTAAAGGTCAAAACCAAAAACTAATTTGTTAGTTAATTAGACATGAACATGACTTATGTTTATATAATACAATCATACCATACCCAGGTTCAAATGAGTACAAACAACAGTCTGAATGAATTGAAAGCTGAATAATTTAGCGTTAAACTTTGACCCACTTTGTTTTACCTCTTGCAAACTTGACAACTTACAATATTTAAAACGAATGCACGTCATATTAGTCAGCCAAATTATCCCCAACGAACAATATGCGAAGGAGAAAGCGATTTCATAACACATACCATGTTGTTTGTATCCAAAATTAGGAATATAAAATAACTAATAGTTCCACAAACTTGTTCTATTGAGTTGCGGAGCTACGAAGATAGAAATAAGTAATGGAGTTGATCATCAATATTACTTGAATTTGGAACTTAGAATCGGTCACCCATTTAATAACTAGGGTGTAATTCGGTTCGCCAGGTCAATTTTTTTATGCCTTATTTTGATATTTTAGATCATTTTCAGAAACTATTTTCGATATTTTGAAAAGATATTATTTATTTCTATTTTAAATATTTTTTTAAAGTTTTGAGGTTTTACTCAATCACTAGGCTGCATATTCACAATATCTTTGCCTACACCAGGTCTTTAAAAATAATAATAATGGCAATCTATGGATAATCAAAGCGTCAAACAATTGTCAAGTGTACAGATAAGTAGAGATGTAACCTCACAACCCGTAACGGCTTATCGATATCGATATTTAGCGCTGGCGTGAGTAAATATTCAGTAACATTTTATTAAGCTTATTTTAAGAGCTTGTTATTACCTACGACTCGTGTTTAACATTACCATATTTGCAAAATATTGGCATTAAGACTCTAAAAGCTACTTAGTGAGTAGGTATGCCGACTGCCTGTGTCAGAGGCTTCTACTCTAATAGTAATCAAATTAAAATACACTACGTCTGACAAAACTTTTGAGAGTCATTTAGAATACTAAGTATGGCCATAGTGACAGTTTGTCAATCTTCCACCAAAAATTGCAACACACCAACACTCAAAGTAGCTGCTTGACACACGGGAAAGATACGGGGTAAGCAGGCACCACACGACAGCATCGTTCTTTGTGAATAAAAAACTCTTTGCACTGCGCTCACCGATCCGCCTGCCAGACTAGGTGATTATGGGAAATAATACCCCCAATATGTAAAGGCCAATACTTGCTGTGGGCCCATGGCCAGCAGTGGACATTTGTAGCTGTTATATGTTATGGTTCTATACATATTTATAAAAGTGATATGCTTTGAAAGGAACGTTATCCAATAATAATATAAAAGATATTATTTTTGAATTTATTCTTGATTCATAACATATTAAGTAATTCAAGCAGACAAAAGCAAACGCATACGCAGGACACGTCCTTAGCAAAAAAGCAACTTTGCACTGTTCCATATGTTATTCACAGCAGTACTGCAAAATACTAGATATACTCCGTGTTTATTTGTGCATTTTTCCAACAGCCATTCCAAAATGGGTACCAATAATATGTACAGATAATCACTTGAATTATTCTCGCACAAAGGTATAGAACAGCGCTTACCTCCCATCTTCAACAAATAGAACACACATAGTTAGAATTTATTCTTAGTTTAAAATATCGATTACGTCACGAATCAAAGCAAAAAAAAAATGGTTTGAACTAAGCTACACATAGGATCTTAAATAAATATCGATAAGTAATGAGCAGCACTATTGTTTACTTTGGCACCACAATTTGGTACCGACTTTGTTTGAAATTATACTATTAATATAGCCGAATACTAATATTTTTCTATAAAATGCATTATTTAATAGCTGAACTGCGATAAAATACACTATTTTTTGTACTTACTAGGTTTGAAAAATAGCGAATTTTGCCTTAGAACTCATATTTGTGGCCGACCAAGTAAATGTCAGTGTTTACAATATTTAACACAGCTACAACGCCAAATCTATTACTTTTCGAGCGACAGGAGGTCGCACTAGACACTGTTCACAAATTTTTCCCGTATAAGTCGTTGTAAAATGCGTATTTTCTTTAAAATATAAATTTTTATATAAACACATAACAATAACAAACGATTGACGGATAATGCAAGAAAGACAATGTCAAATTACCATAATACAAACTCGTTGTTTTTTTTTCTCGGCTAAGGCGAAAGGTTTATTCAATTTAAACCTTAAGGTTCTATTTCAGAAGGTCAAATAGAGGTCATCGAAGGCAAAATATTTTATTAAAATTTCTTAATTAAACTTAAAATAATCACCAATCTAATACGTAGATATTGTAGATAAAGTGTAAATCTCGAAACGGTTTTGAGATTTTAGTTGAAAATGACCTTGTTAGCATACCGAATTACGAGAGTTTCAAGGAATATTAGTTGGCTGGACTATTCGGCCGTAGGATTATAAAAAAGTCACTTTTGTTATTACAACTCATCAAATAAAGTATGCGACAATACTGAATATTCGGTGTTCGGCAAAATTAGTAGTCTTTGCATATTAAGTAATTACAAGCGAATAAGGGATAAATATTTTAATCCATGATGATGTAAAACTACTCCAGGAATCCATCGTGCACTGAGTTCAACAAACGTAGTACCTACTTAAGTAAAAGCACATGCAGTAAACCAAAACGCTAATTGTTAAGACACGTGGACCCCTAAAAACATTTTCGGAGAGGTTTTTGGAGAGGGATTGTTATGTTTCTTTCTCAAGATTCCAGAAAAAACTACCTAAAAACTCTGCTCACAAATACCGCATCGTTTGACTCTAACCTCTTCGCCAATAGTCCGGTGAGTGAAAGTAAAACCCGACGGTAACCACGTGCTAAGCCGAATGACTTAACAACTGGTCCCGTTCGGTGAGATACGCCTTTAGTGTGAGCAGGTGATGATACTGTTCGGAAAAGTTGTATCAGATGTGGTCTATGAATAGCTAACTAATGAATTCCTACAGCTTCTGGTTTGAATATGTTCTACAAGTTTTAAGAAGCTTAGCGAAATTTCTTTCTTCTTGTTGTGTTGCTTGCTGAGGTCAACGAACGACTTTAAATTTAGATCTAGTCTATCTTGACAAAATCATAATTCAAGGAAACTCAGTTTTTTTTTTCAATTGCAGATAGGTAGATCTAGTTCCTTCCCTTATTTTTACATCAATTCTACCCACACATAATTCATCTCAATGCGAAGTGTATAGCTAAAATGACCTTCGCAACTTTTCTAGACCATTTTCTTCAAACCTTAGTATTACATTTTGCAATCTATTCTCGAATTCATCAATCTTCTATTTCACACTATTGCAACCCCTAACCTTGATGCTTGCCAATTCTATTACGCGCCATATCACCGGAAATCGCGGCGGCCATCTTGTCTTGGGTAACAGTGGAAATGGCGGCGTTTCCGGGAAACAGCTGATAACCCGAGTAACCATGCCTGAGATTACTGTTTGTATGTAATTTCATATTACCGTTATTACGATGATTGATATTGTAGATAAAGGTACCTACGAGTACTTATTACTTTGTTTTGTAGATTTTGGATGTGTTAGTGCTCGGATAACTTTGTATCAATATTCCACTGCTGGGCATTGGCCTTCCTAATATTGAGCGTTATTGCTAATGCTCACCACTTTTCACAGGCAGATTAACGAACGCCATTCAGGGTGTTGTATTTACATAGAACACTGCAACTCATTCCCTGGATTAATCTCTAGATCATACGTGAAAAAAACCTATTCAAAGTCGGTAGAGTAGTACTTCACGGCGACTGTGAGTTGTCTTTTGATACGATTTTCAATAATGAAAAGAGTGCATCTCAAAAGGCACTAGATGTAGGCACTCCGATCCTCAATAACTCTATGTAATGTCTTACAAAATCATTTTCCTTACCTACAAAATATTAAAAGATACTTCTTTCTACTTTTGTCGGTTAGTGGACCGTACCGTTTTTATTTTATTTAAGTTTCGATTCGTTTCGCACGCGATATTACGGGTTTGTTATAAAAGATGTTACATGTAGCTGTAAATGATATACCGTGTGACTTTAAAGCATATTTTCCAGCTTGGTATTTCTTCTGTATTGGTCTTCTAATACAAAATGCCGGTACTTTTTTCTGTAAAATGGTAAACTCGAAATAGGACAGACAAGAACTATTAGCTAGGTATAATAATAAATTAAAAAAAAAACTAGGCAGCATACAGTCGTGGCTGAAGTAGTATGCAGAATATTAATTATAATGAATTGTAGCTTAATTCTTTTCTATCTTCTTCGAGTGGTACGCCAGGTCGTCCAATTGACCCTTGTTTAACTAACCGAGGCGATTTGCTATCTGGTTTGTTAAGCGTTCTCTTTTGTCAAATATTGATGTGATGACATTATGATAGTACTATTTTTCCCCCTGCCAAATCACTTGTGATACTCCTAACTTCGGACCTGGCTTCGTCATTGGTGAATGCAAACCGCGCGGAATTTTTGATAATTTGGGATTAGTCAATTAGCGCCAAAAATCTTTGATATAATAATCAAGCAATTTGCAATTCCGCAACTGATATTTGACTCTAAAGATTGCGGTTATTTCACAATCGTATTAAAACTTTGTCACCATTTTGTATATATAAAATTAATGTCACCAATTTATATTATTATCAAACTTCAATGATGCAATTAGATGATCTAGATAAAAATGTTTAATGATTTCCATTTATTTGCAAAATCTTGGTGTTATTTCGTAAGTAGGCTGCGGAAGCGTTTAACTTCATTACACAGATCAATTAATTAAGATTAATCTTAATTTGCAAGTATGTCGGTTTGCGTAAGTGTCATTTTACCTGCCTAGTACCTATTCACAAACGTGCAAGAAATAAACAATTTAAACAGATACATATTTTTCTCCAATTTGCTCGGAAATAGCTTCATTACTTTAAAAAAAGAATACGTCAATGGGCTCATTTATGTTATCAATGCGCAGAGGACTGTAATAGAAATTGCCGGACTAGGCCGGTAATAAAAGGGTTCTTAAACTTCACACTTTCGTGATTAGGTGTTTTATGGAACACAATTTGTTTGAAGTTTGAAGGCTGAATGTGAATTTCCCGCGCATTCTTTATGAAACGGAACGTAAGCAAAACCAGCGCATGCGCTTTGCGAACTTTAAAAGTTACAAAGTGTCAATTTTATCACGATTTAAATATTTGTTTCCTTGCAAATTGGAGAAAAGCACTATACAAACCTCGGCCGAAATAACAATTTCTGGTCTCGTTTACTTTAGAAGGCCTCGACTTCGTCTCGGCCTTCCAATGCCACTCGACCAGAAATTGCTATATACTCGGCCTGTGACGTAATGTACTAATTATACTGAAACAAAACTAGCGAAAAGCGAAGCCATAGGTAGTAAATTATGTTTCCAGTGAAAAGCAGGTCATCAAAATAGGTATGTGCATAACTAGTCAAAAAGTTTTGGATACCAACCAATAAATAACAAAATCAAAAATTCTATCTTTAACATGCTTAGAAAAATTATTACTTTTTTGAATAAAGGAAGCATCTTAAGTTTTAAATTAGAAAGCTGCTAATCTTACGTTATGCAAAAACCTTTGATTTTATCTGATTTGAATTTTTGATCCGTTGATAATCAGTGTATCATTTTATATTGTACTCTCGTTCACAGTTATCAGAAACTGACTGAAATTATGCAATAAAGTAAATAAGTACTTGGTTTTTTGCAGATATAGTCGCACCATAACTTAGCCATTGATTACGTAACACCGTGGAAATTTATATGGATTTCGTTATGGTGTTTGCTCGCATTATTTGCATCCAAATAGGTATCTAATTTAAAGTTACATGATCCCTTTACTTATTTCTATCGGAAGCATTTCAGTAGTTGCTCTAGTTGTCCATGCCCTTCTTCTTGTACTATCGAGTCGATGGCATGCCCATAGGTACCTCAAACGTCATTACCCCAGTATTCAGCCACGGTCACCGAATTGTCGTCCGCCAGCATCAGTTGTTCCATGGTTGGACAAAAGGGGCAAGAGATGAGATGGAGCATCGTTTGTGGGTCCATAGCCATACTCATGGCAATTCCATACCCTTATTATGAGTTACCGGTAAAAGTAGACCCTTTAAAAGTTTGAACAGATAAGTTAATGTGATGCTGATAATATATGAGTGAAAAATCGCGCCTGATTTTTTGCCTGAAAATTATGCCGATAATCTCCATTACTTTGCACACTTGTCGACCTCATTGTGACTAACTCAAGAGCGAAAGCTGTAGTCAACCACTGTGAAACTTCAAAGAATTGACTTTAAGAAAGACACATTTCCATGAGAAAGAGAAGAATTGACTTTAAGAAAGAGAAGAAGAGATCTGAAATGAAATATAGAAAACATCATCCAATGGAAGAGAACTAGGTAATAGGGATGTCAAACACAACCTCAGTTGACTTAATCAAGCTAATAGCGTACATCCTACTGCTAGTTCACTTTCTTAAGAGCTCGTGGTAAATGTCCAGTACTTCACTTTCGATGTCCACATTACTACGACTGCTTGTAATAACGTGTTATAGAGAGTAATTGTCGCTAGATGTTTGCTGGGTTATAGTGTGGAGTCTAATTTCATCATACCTACATCAACACCACAAAATAGAGAGTAGGTACACAGTAATCCTATCCTGTTTAGGATTTTTGCGATCGTCACCTGTAACATTACCAGAGTTGGAACTGTCAAAAATCAAAGTAATTTAGAATATTAAAGCAGCAAAATCGAATATAGGAACGTCTTTATGATTCTGAGCCATTTTAATCCAAGAAATATGACGTTCGTGGCAATCATCTTCTTAGTTAGTTACCTCGAGTTTCCCTGAGTTTCCAGTTAAAATTGGTAAGCGCCAAAATCGTCGCTAGTCAAAATCTTCATCATCCTTCCTTTCCTTGTTTTTATTGTCAATCACTATATTTAAGCCGGGGCATTTTTTTGTCAATTTAACAGTTATCTTTATAGTTTTGAATCTTAGATACATACATACATCACGCCTCTTTCCCGGAGGGGTAGGCAGAGACTACATCTTTCCACTTGCTACAATTCTAACACACCTCTTTCGCTTATATTCATGCTCGGTCGTTGGTTTAGGATGTATTTTTATATAAAAAAAAAAAAAAACAATTTATTAATATTATCATTATTATTCCAATGCGTATATCTCGTTTGATGTGTCACTACACTACGCTTCTACTACATAGCTCTTATGACTAATGAGAGAGAGACTTGGATGTGAAGATTGTATTTCCTTATGGTTTCCGGTTTACAATGTAAATGGACCCTACACCCTCGGTCATTTTATTCTAGTAACGGTTGTCATAAAAATAACATTTAGATTTAAGATGAGAATGAGAATGCTACAAAATTTTTTAATATAACTTTTCATTATCACTATCATGCTTTCCTAAAAATTTGATGCCTGTTCTGTATATTATATTTTATTTACTCACTTTACACATTTTTCAAATGTTCTGCACAACAGTAAGGGCTATATCTCTATCTAGACACACGGCAGTGTGTCCGCCAAGTTCGAGCGACACACCGGCCGTGGGTTATATTACACGAACCATTTCGGGCCAAGTTCGACCCACCTATAACTCAAAATGTATTTTATCTACGCATATGAAATTTCTAGTATCTGTTGAGATCTACTTACTCATCTAAAATACAAAATTTCATTAATGTACCTATTGTAGGTCTTGAGATATTGACGTCAGAAAATCGCTATTTTTACTATACACTCACTGACTGACTCACTCATCAAAAACCTAGACCACTTCCAGTGGTTGTATTGACTTGAAATTTGGCATCGAGGTAGGTCTTTAGGTCAAGGTAAAGGAAAAAATCTGAAAATGGCCAAGTGTGAGTCGGTTTTAAAAATAATGAAGGTGTAAATTCATACTCCTAAGGAACTAATACAAAAAAATTATCTATATCTTCCAATGGTCGTACCGACCTAAAATTGCAACCGACCGAAAACCTTACAAAATAAATGAAATCCCACAAAACATAAATGTAAAAGGCTGCCAAGTTCGACAATATTGGAATGCTTCGCCTATAAAGAAGTGAGATCTAAATAAGTACCAAGTTCCATACACAGACCTCAGTTAAAATTGAAACCTACTTTTTAATGATATAACTTGGCAAGTTTTAATAGAAAATTATATACTTGACTCATTGCGTTTTGTAGGTTTATAAATAAGAAAGTGTGTGAAAACTTGCCAAGTTATATCATTGAAAAGTAGGTTTCAATTTTAACTGAGGTCTGTGTATGGAACTTGGTACTTATTTAGATCTCACTTCTTTTATAGGCGAAGCATTCCAATATTGTCGAACTTGGCAGCCTTTTACATTTATGTTTTGGGTGGGATAGGTTTTAATGGACGGATCTTTCATTGAAAAAACTGGCCTATCATAAAGAACATAAAAGTGGTAGGTTAAGTAGGAATGTATTAAAAGTCAATACAAAGAATAAAAGAAAGTCGGTAATGTTACCATTCAAAAATCGAACCAAAAACGATGCGTGGGATCCCATACTCATTAACGCAGAGAAAAACTTTCTTCGTGTCAAATAAATACAAACTAATGTCATTTGGTACTACATTGTAGATTCAATACAAAGTGTATGTATGAAAAACTATGCTGCGTTGTATACCTGTATGTAAATCTCAACAAGAGTTGGGCTGGTCAGAAAGAAATTCCTTCCGCCTCTGGGTGCGGTAAGAGGGAAAGTTATGCCCTTCGGCCTCGGATTATGATAAACATGATATAAATAAGATATATTCTGAAAATATGACAAGGGCTTAAGCAGTCCCTGATCCTGAAAATCATTTTCCAACTATTTTCCTGGGTGAGTACCCAGAAACAATGTTCAGCAATTTTTTCAGCCCGAACTTGAGTAATCGATAAATCAAACCAATTATCTGCCAGTTATTATTATTATCAGAAGAAATAATCGTGGTGCCGGCTTAGAATACGAGTATCATCACCCCGTGCCTTTTCCGTGTGTGTCGTAAGAAGCGACTAAGGGATTTTGAGAGTTTATGTGTGTCTATTGCAATTTTAGACGACAGGCTGGACACTTGTCACTATAATGAATGATACATTCTCCTGATGAATTCACAAACATTTGTCAAACGTGGCGTAAATGGCCGTTTTTATACAGGGAGTAACAGAAAGGGTATTACAAGCCGAAAGGAGGTGAAGGTACTCATAAAATTGAACAACTTTCCCTATGGGACATGGTAGGAAATATGAAAAAAAAATTGACCTCTCATTCAAAATCGCTGATCAGCTGACTGATTTACTATGGGAGGTATTTTTTTTTCATATTTCGACCCATGTTCCATGGGGAAATTTGTTCAGTTTCATGAGTACCTTCACCTACTTTCGGCTTGTAATACCCTTTCTGTTACTCCCGGTAGAGATTATTATGAATGTATTAATGTTGTCATCTACACTATCCTACACCTCTACCACATGTCTGATTAATAACCTACATTGACTTCGACTGTTTTTTATTAATTAGAGAAAGGGTCAAGACAGGAAATAAAATTATCTAATAAAGTACCTACCTATCTATAAAAAAAATCATGAATTAGTAATTAACATACAGGTAAACTTCCCATAGATTGAGTCACGATTTAAAGACATCCGTTTTTCGTAACATTGAATAAATCATTCTTATTTACTATCCATTGCTGGTCTTCTTTGCTTCTTTTACAAAATGGTAACCAAAAAATCATCCATGTATACATGTGAATTTGACTTAAATACACAGATGGGTAAAAACTCCTCCTTTTAAAACCAGTATAGTTCAAGATGGTCGATAAAATGCCAAATTATTCCGAAGATGTTTTTAATATGTTTAGTAGTGAAAGTGGCTTTCTATAGAATATTTGTATGGTTCAAAGGACTGTTCGGTAACTTTAATATATTCATATTGTAACGTCTTGACTTGTAAATCAGTTATGCTAATTGTGGGTCATTATTGATCGTATATATCTGTGAGAAATTCTCTAATGATTTCTTAAAAAAGTTTTGTAAACAAACCTAACCTAGCCTAACATTATTGATAATCTAGATGTTACTGATCTTACATTTCATTTTTATCATCATCATCAGCCTTCTACGTTTAGACATAAGCCTGTTAAGAGTGCGGTCGTTCGAATAGGCGATATTTGACAACTATCAAACTCATACTAGAAGACAATGTCAACAAAGAAGAATGGATCTTACGTCACAGCATTAACATGTATTTTTACACCTGTCAAATATGGCCTTTTCGAACGGCCCCACTGTACTGCTGAAAATGACAGCCGATGTGGCGCAGTGGTTAGTACGACTGCCTGCCATGCAGAAGGTTCCGGGTTCAATTCCCGGTGGGGCACTCACAAACTTGATATTTATCACTTTGTGAATTTGTTCCCAGTAGTCTGGTTTTTTTTTTTTTTTTTATTTATTTCATCAAATATACATAGACAAATCTTACACAATATAAAGACACCGTTAATCCCTATTTGGGTTTGTCTCGATGTCTACATTCCGTTATAATCCGAGCTTACCAAAACATGTTAGGTTCAAAATTACAAAATACAAGATAACGTGACAAAGTGATAATAATAGATAAAAAACAATAATTCATTACATTGCACACTATCGAAGTAAACAACTCAGGACGGTCGGATAAGCAAGTACATGCAGCGCATACGGCACGGCTACCGACGACCGCCCGCCTGCCAACCGGTTTGCAAATTACATGATACGGGATGTTCCATTTTGTACTACACTAAACATACCTTTATCAGTTAACTTACTTACTAGTGATTACAAAAATGATATAATAATGTTACTCCATAAACCTAAACAATTCTCTTTTTAAAATTTGTGTTATATTATTGGGCGTTATTTTAGATCGGACCTCTTTTGGTATTCTATTAATTAGTTCGGGTATAATGTATTCGGAAGTTCTTTCGCCGTAATAATTTAGAAATCTTGGGGTTATTAAAATATGCTTTGTTATTTGTCGAGTGACTTTTTTATGTGTTATGGGGTGCTGAATTTCAGTTCTAAAAAATTGTTCTTATAATATTTGAAATTTAAATTTTGTATACACCGACAATGAACCACAAAACGCAAACAGCTCATCATCGTCGAGACATTTTTTTTTTATACTAGTGGGTACTACCATTTTTAAAAGTCGCACTTGTAGTTTATAAATCTGTTCCAAATATGTTTTGAAAGTGCGCCCATAGCTACTTAAACCATATGAAATTATACTGTCTGCCAAAGATGTGTACATTTGTAGTCTGATGGAATAAGGTATTCGGTTTCGTAGTATATAGAACTTAGCCAATATCGCTCTTAACTTGTTGCACACCGAATTTATGTGTGGCATCCAATTAAAATTATCATCAATAATAAGTCCCAAGTATTTAATCTGATTAACCTGTTCCAATGCACCACACCTACAGTTTCCTTGTTTGGAATACACCTGTGTAGTGTGGAGACATTGGTGATTATGCCCTATTATTCTTATCGTGTCAACTGTCCTACATTGTGTCGAATGAATATGCATAACCTTAGTCTTATCCGAGTTAAGCACAAGTCCGGCGTCATGTGACCACTTACAAACCTGGTCAAAGTCATTCTGCAGCATGAGTTCAGCAGTCCGCAAATCTTTGTTTGCAGCTACCAAGCATGTGTCGTCAGCATATTGGTATATACTACAATTTAATATACAGCTGTTGAGATCATTGACATATGCTAGGTAGTGCAGAGGGCCAAGGACTGAACCCTGAGCTGTTCCTTCTGTGACTTTAAATTGGTCGCTGCAAGAATCACCCACTTTTACTTGAAAGCACCTATTCTGTAAATAGCTTTTACACCACTCCAGATTAGGGCCTCTAACCCCAGTGTCTTCCAATTTGTTAATCAGTATGTCGTGCTTAAGTGTATCAAAGGCTTTGCTGTAGTCAATCAGCAAAACCAGTACATGTTTCCCAAGGTTGAGGTGAGCATTTATTTCATCCGAAAATCTTGATAAAAGCATAGTTGTGCTTTTTCCAGGTTGGAATCCATATTGGTTGTTGGAAAGAACGTCGTGGTTGCTATAAAATGTGTGTATTTGTCCGCTAACAACTTTTTCCACAATTTTATTTATAATAGGGAGCATAGTAATAGGCCGATAGTTTGAGCAGTCTTGCTTGTCGCCTCCTTTAAATATTGGACGCACGAGTCCAGTCTTCAACCCATCGGGATAAATACCACTACGTAAACTTTTGTTTATTAAATGAGCTATAGCTCCAGAAATTTTATCAGCTATATTCTTTATATCTACTGTCCTAATTCCATCAAAACCTGGGGCTTTATTACTCTTAATAGTTGTAATTACTTTTTGTACCTGTCTTTTATTTGTTTTTATGAGTGGCATTGACTTATCCAATGGCCGTCTGTAGGTCTTTTGATCGAGCAGAGGAGTATTACACGAAGGAATAATTTTACGCACATTTTCCTTAAAATTAAGTCCAAAAGTAGTTGCTATTTTTTTATCCGAGCCTAATGATTGAAATGAGGTTTTAATAATATCATTTATTGAAGATGTAATTTTGCCAGACATTTCATTTAAAATATGCCATAATTTTCTCAAATCACCCGTATTGGACAGGATTTTTTGTTTAAAATAATTATTCCTCCGTTTTTCTACTTCTTTATTTGTTTTGTTTCTCTGTCTGTTATATTCTAATCGTTTAACGCTATTACCAGTATCTTTGAGCCATTCCATTAATAGAATATCACGCTTAGTACACTCTCTCGATACCTAGTCTCGGTTAGGACATTGCAGGCTGAACCACCTTATTGTCCGAAAAGTAAGATGGTTCCGTGCATCGGATGGGCACACTAAGCCGTCGGTCCCAGTTGCTGTCTATGATGGCGGTCGTTACATAACCATGTCAGAGGCCTGCTACTTGTAGGAGGCGGTTGTAAAACTCTGACACCAGGGTTAATCGGGTCGTTGGGCGAATCGGTTTCCTCCACGAAGAGAGAAAGAGAGACTGCTGAAAATTTGTTACCCACTGTTTTGATGGTAAACAATAAGGTAAGCGAACAATGCTAAAATAAACTGACAATCGAAAGCAAATTCTATTATCTGTCTCTCTCTTTGTTTCATGGATGGCATCCTCTTTTGAGTAGGCCCATAAAATAATGTCGTCTAGTTAACTGTGAGGGATCTACTAACACTGGTGTTTCATACAGATTTTAAGAATGTCCGGTCCTAGCTGGTCCCTTGAAATAGTAACTCAAGCAAGATAGCATTGATAGTACTAGGATACTAAGGCCTTGTGTATTGTAAGAGGGTTGTAAATGCGACCATTACAACCATATTACAACATTCTTGTTTAAGCTTGTTTTATTCCGTATATTGTGTGGTATGATAGGACACAATATGTATAAAGAGCTGTTATTACATTTTTCTTTTATTGGTCCACCATAGTCCACCATAGTCTACCGCAGCTGGAGAATAGGATGTTAGCCGTAATCTTCACTTTATAGGAATTAAATAAAATTAATACGAGCATTGAATAGCTAAAGTAATAAGCTAATTGTTAGTACAGTCGCATTTTCGGATTACGTAAAAAAAAAACCGCATTCTAAAACTTTCGAAATTAAACTGAACCATTTACGTATGCAAGTGACTGAGTACTGATGTTTTCAAAGTTATTGGTTTTTCAAAATCTTCTTTTTTCTGCAGATGGTAATAACAGCTTTCTACAGATAAAGCTTGCAAACATTGTCCATCGTTGCATCAAACGACAGTCACCGCGGTCGCAGGCGAGACGGATTTGCAGTCCATGACGCAAAAACATGCACTTTTATCAAAATACTTACTTGGGATTCGTAAATAGCTAATTGTAAAAAATACACCTATGTAGTTTAACTTTGAATTTATTTATTTAACTCTATGCTTAATGTATTAAAGCCCTTTACCAAATAAATAGAATAAAAAAAAAACTATGTTTATTTCGTTTATTAAACAAATTATAAAAAAATGCATTATTATTAAAACGAAATGAAACAGACTCAGAAACCAGGCACTAAATTTACCGGGAAATACTTTTAACATTTTAAAATTCAGTAAGTAATTAACGGCAGCGTTGGATTCAATCGGTCCAAAACCGCGACCAATGGACTTCTATTCATCCATTTGGCTAGATTTTACGTATGAATTAGTCGCTGGGAATCAGTTGCAATTGCAATACAATTCCGGTAGGTGGCAGTGGAGCTCTGCCAAGCCTCATTGGCCAAGATACTCTTGCATTATTTCGCAGGGTTAGATTATGCCATGGCTACTCATTTGATAAACGCGTCGTCGGCAGTACAGAAATACCGAAAGGTACAGGTTCAAATCCTGTCTACAGTGGAAATTTTGCAAGTTTTATAACTGTCTACTGCCGTTCACCTATCACCGTTGTTTTTGCTCTAGAAGGTATACGTTATTCTGTCACCGCCCGTACTCGCGATACATAATGCAGATTGCATTGAGCGCGTATCTGATCGATACGCATCTTCCTTTTCCTACACAACACACCGCTTATTATACTTGATATTTGTCAACTCCTTGTCATATGAGTGACATACGCACCGCACTATATCGCGGTTCGTAACAGCCATGCTGTGTGATGCTGGCAGAAAATAGCATCAACCCAATTCTACCCGTGGGTGTCGTAAGAAGCGACAAAGGGACAATGGGCAGCAGCGCTCTCTGTAAATGCAACATCTTGCACTGCGCTCGCCAATCCGTCTGCCAAGCGTGGTGAGTACCTATGGCAAAACCCTCAGATAGGGGAGGCCCATGTCTAACAGTGGACTGTTATGGTATTGTAGGTATGGTATCAGCCACCCTGCATCTTCCTTTTTCTACACAACACACCGCCTATTGATTTGTCAACTGCTTGTCAGATGAATGACAAACGCACTATAATGTAGTTTGTAACAACCACCCCGCATCTTTCTTTTTAAACCATAACCAGCCATTTGCTACATTTACGTAATACTAACCAAAATCATTCCTCACGGTCGAAATCGACCTTTTTGTCGATAAAATCGTTATTATAGAGTAAAATCTGGCAGCGGATCGAAAAGGCCAATTACATGTCATATTACGGTCCATTGCGTAAGATAAATAGGCATCAAGTAAGTAGATAGATAGGTACCTACCTACGTAGGTACTTACCTATTCTTCGTTGGATAGTTCTTGTTACGGCTATACAGGGTGTAAGGGACAGCTTTCAGAATACTATAGGATGTATTCAGACCACGAAACTTAACAACTTACCATAAGACAATATTTCAGGAAAAGTATTTTTTTAACTTCCGTACAAAATTATGTGGCTGGCTGCATTTACTAAGGGAAGTCAAAAAAATATGTTTTCTGAAATATTTTGTTACTGGAAGGAGTTTAGTTCGATGATCTGAACGTGCCCTATCAGTATTCACAGAGCTATATTTTACACCTTGTATAGGAGTAAAATGTAAAAACCGTTAAGAAAATAAGCTTCTGTTCCGCAGAACACAAACTAATGAAACGGAACAGTAAAAACGAAGCATTATGACAGAGGACTATTTACTCTTGAAAATATTTGAGGAAATGGAAACTGTAATGTTGTTCTATGCATACATGGTTATAAACTTAAAAGTTTTAAATCTGTTATCTATTGTCCTTATTTGTTAAGAAAATATCCAGTAATATTTAAGTACCTTCGTATAGACTGCATAATTTGTTTTGAAGATTATTTCTTTCGAAATTAAGATTTAAAAAATATTTTACATATTATTTTCTTTAGTATAAAAGCTTTAATATTAAAGATAACTAAATCATTGTGACTCGCAAGATACATAATAACTTTTAAGATTAGGACATTCTTAAATTAAATAATCGAACCAAATTAGACCATGCATAATTTTCAACATCTATAAAAGGCATGAAGATAGTGTATATTTTCGACATCAATACATTTCCAATAATAAATGCAGAATGAGTGTGTTGCAAGTCAAATTACGTTATTCTAGTCTAGATAAAAGATGTTTGTTCCATTTGCAACATTTCTTGTAATTATTTTGGAATCTTTGTTACTATTGCTATGGCCGTTTTAAATGGTTCTTGTTACTTTTATGGCAGTAATAAAACGGCTATAAGAACGTCTTAAACTGGTCGTTTAACAATGTCTACAATTATAAATACCAATTGACTTATAAAAAATAGACAGGTACAATAATTTTAGGATATTAACTGACATGAAAATGATGAATTATTTCCTAAAGCTATACTTAAATAGTTGCTTTACACCGAAATCGAATAAATTATTTTGTATAGATGTGAAGCAATATTCACATACATAATATTATTATTGCATTTTGTGCTGACTTCTTGGATACCAAGCGATATAATAAATTAGGAAATTTGTGTATCATTCGCATTCTTGCATTTTTTCAGATCATCCAAAATGCAGATTAATGCAATAGGTATGCATAGTTTATTCAATTGTTGCATAACATGATTTCAAATTTCGTCTGATCTTACCCATCGATAAAGTTTCCAAAAACTGCATCTAAAATAAGCAGATTTAAGAAAGATAAGCACTTACTTACACAACATAGGTAGGTAGGTACCAGGTAATAAAGATAGCATAATTAACATCCACATCCATAACATATATCATGCCTTTATCCCATGCGGGGTAAGCAGAGTGTAAACGGCTATATAAAACGGCCATTTACAACACAGAGTCATTCCGAAGACTGTGTATTACCCTCCCTAGAGAGAGGTTGTCAACCAGTCTCTTAAAATTTAGTCGCTTTTTACGATACCCATGGGAAAGATATGAGGTGATGCTACTCTAAACCAGCACCACACGGCATAAAAACGATGAAAGTCCTAAATAAGAAGTAAAGAAATATCAAGTCATTATCAAACTTGCAAATCACTTGAAACTGGTACAAATTCGTATTTATTACCGTTATAAATAATAGTTTGGCAATCTTAGCGACATCGTTTATACATTGCGACAGAAAGCAGAATTAGTGATCTGGCAATACCACTGTGAATAATTTCTCTACCAAACGTAATTATGCAGAAATAAAACCAACGGAATACTCAAAAGTCTAGATGTTGAAAATGGTAACATAAAAAGTGTAGATCTAGACTTTAGGCAACGGAAGAAAACAGACATTGAAGGACAAAATATAGAAATCATAGTGATGCAAAAATGAGATTTGGCAAGGATGAGAAAGAAATCACTTACTTTAAATGAGAAGTTCTTATTGGTTATTTCTTAAAAAATATATATCCTAAAGTAATAAAATACAAAACCAGAGAGAAATAAAAAGTTTAAACTGACTGCGCAGCGTACTTAGATAGGTACTGTTAGTTTAGTTTATAATAAAAAAATATGGCACTTATAATATTATTCCTATTTCTCATTCAGGAAGCAGGTAAAGTACAATCAGCCCTCTTGCAGAACGCAGTGATTTGGAACCAAAGTATTTCTTTTTTACTCGACTGCCTCAGAAGGAGGGTTTTTTTTTTACAGAGTATGTATGTATGTTTGGATGCATATGGGTACGTATGTAGCTATCGATGAACCGGGTTGATTGAAGTCAAATTTTTTATTCTTGATGCTCGTCTCCAAGCGACGATCCAAGCGATATACGTAGAAAGTGTTTACGACTTTACTACCTGGTTTGTCCACATTATGAATGCAAACCATTATGATGAAGCTTGCTTAATCAATCTATTGGTGGATTGTTATAGCTAAATATAACTTTGAAATTACCTCAGTCGGGTTTTTGTTTAATACATCTGCTCGTTGTCCATTCTGGTTAGCCAAAGGTCCAAGACCATACTGCCTCATCTTCATAAGCGCAATGGTTTGGAACCAAAGCGTTTCTTACGTACGTTTTTAAATACCGTCATACACTAACCCTTGCCTTAGTTTACGAGCAAGTTAGTCTTGTAAAACCAGTAATGAACGCGTTCATGTACGTACGATGCTAATAAAAAACAAATAAAATAAAAGTCAAGTGCGAGCTACGATATTTTATTGCGGTTCCGTATAGAGGTCGTAAAGGCATGATAAATTTATGCATTAGCTATAATCTTGTCTTACCTTATTTTGAAACATTTTTATGATAAAATGTCGAATCGGTGTAGCAGACGTTGTAAGATGTTGTGTGGTGGGAGCAATTTCACGTTGATTACAAAAAAAATGTGATAATGTAGTTGCAATTTGGCCTAAAATGCAGAAATGTCGAAGAAGTTAAACATGCAAGAATTCTAGATCTTTATGATCAGGCAACTATATTGTACCATTGCAACGGTCAACATACTCTACCTATATATGAAAGACTGCTTGCAAGATATTTTGGTGAGGAACCCTGAAAAGTAAAAAGCAGTGAGCATCAAGTCCCACTGCTGGGGTGAACCAGAGCAGAAACTACGTGTCGATTCCAATTCGAGCGCTCGAAACCAAATCATAATCGACTTTCTACCATTTTCTATTTCCAAAATAAAGGGAGTCGAGAGATATGGAGAGATTCTATCTTTTGTTTGAGTGGTAATTAGAGTTGCAGTGCTGTTAGTAATGATGACGGTGGCATAATAGTTTGTGAAGAATGTTATGTATTCAATCGTCATGTATGTACATTGTACCGAAACGTAGGTATTTCACGATGTAACAATTTGATAGGTTTGCAATATAAGCACTCTCACTTATTTATAGTGAATATTCTATACCATGAAAGTTTTGATTTACTTTAAAAAGTAAAGACATATTTACCTTCTCATTTCTTACTTATAATTGAACCAAAAAGATAATATTATTTTCAGTATTTCAATGTTTCAATGTTAATACTGGGTGGGTACATAAATTATGAGTAACAAGATAAACTTCATTAATTTGAACTTATCTATCTGTAGACGACATAAAGAAAATAAAAATATTTGTCCGGTAGGAGGTAATCTTATTCATTATCTATCAAATGATCACACGTTAAGTAACAGACTTATTAAAGCTGACATAACCAAGGCCGAATCAACAGATGCAAATCAAAACCAAACTGGAAAGAAAACCAAAACCATAGAAAGTCAACATAACAGCAAAGCACATTACGGGAGACCATCGTAAGCTCATCCAAGTCCCAAGCGGCAAAAGAAACGAGTTCAGAAACCCAGTCGCATCTCGGCATCGGCGCGCGCGCACGCACGCGGCAATTTCAACCAATCACCGCCACCGCCGCCGCGCGGGAGATTCGAAATACGAATTTAGAATTTGACGCTTTCTTGTTACGGAAATTTCGATGTCAAATTTTGGATTGTTGTGAGTGCTGTGATTGAGACTTGTTGAGTTATCTAGGTTTTGTTTTTGGATGCTCTTTTCAAAATGGTAAGTTTTATTAGCTGCATTTGAATTTATTTATTCTTATGGGTACTTACTGATTGTTGATTTTTTTTCTTCATCAGAGGTATAGTTTATATGATTTTCAAATCTATCTTGATACCTCCTTTGAAACTGAAACTTGTACATATTTTTTATTATCTAGATTAAACATAATATGTTCTCAAAAAGGCAAAACTAAATTTTCCTGTTAAAAACTACGCTTTGATTTTATTTGCTTTTATTTGCTTTGATTTTATAACTTAATGTCTAATTGGCACTTTTTACTCACGCGGTCATAAAAATGACATTACTTCGTTACGAATTTATTTAAGTGTTATTTGTAACTACTTCTGATTTGGTACAATAAAGTTATTATTACATATACGCACATTAGCCATCCTCTATCAGAGAGTATTGCCATACTCACAGCTTAGCAGACGATTTGACGAGCGCAGTGCATTTACAGGGATCGCTGCTGCCCATTCCCTGGATGATTTGCTTTTTACAACAACCGGTGGGTGTAAAATTGGGGTGATGCTATTTTAAGCCGGCATCATACGGCAAGTTGGGAAATTCGGGCTAGCTATCAATAATAACTATGTTTTGTGTCACAATGTATTTATATGAAGTAAAATATCTTCCACCTGCTTCTCTTTTACTCTATTCAATTATGTTCTATCGTAGTAGCCAATCAGAATATCCATAGATTCTTAATTTGCAGGAAGATTTGCATACAAAACAAAGTTACTGCAAGTCACTGCCAAGTTTCCAAACTATTTCAATAAGAAAGCTACTTGAAAGAGTTCATTACGTTTGGTAGCTGCATCATCAAAAAATCAAACAGCATGAAAATTTGCAAATACTGTAATGCGTATTATAATCTTGTCAACTATTTAGTAACATGAAGCGTGAAAGCATGAGCTTTCGACGGTAGTGTTATTAAGTACTGAACTATCGATATCGATGATCCGCAAAGGTAGAGTTTTGTAAGAAGTAAATAAGAGTAGACACAGTTAAACAAGTTTAAGTGTTCATAGTGATGATTACTACCGAACTTAAATATCAAGTATTTAGCAATTTTTCTAATACTTTTAACAAATGAACGAAATTTTATGGGCCTTACCACAAAAAAGTTAGACCAGTGTTGAACGCTTGTCTAGCGTTTTTTTTGTATGAAGTTTTATTTTAGACACGCGTTCAACAATGGTCTAACTTTTTTGTGGTAAGGCCCTATATGTTTAGAGTAAATAGATTTTTAATTATGAAGGGGTGAAAAGTGGCCTCAAATGGTTCGTATAATTTAACACACGGTGTGGTCCACCAGTTCTTTGCTTGAACTTGGCTGGCCACGCTGCCGTGTGTCTTGATAACATTAAATCATGTAACACGTCTTTATACAGTCTTAGATAGAGATGACATTTTTAAAAGGTCATTCTATATTAGCATTATCATTAAAACATCATTTATCTAATATTCAGTGACAGCTTAAGCAATCAATTGACATACAACTGTCTCAGGGCCGAAATATGTATAATCCAGCATTTTTATCGATAACTACTACAATCACTGATTCATGTTTTGCAGGTCGATCCAACCAAAGGTCGACTTTGTCAGGTTAACTTTTTGGATTTGTGTCGTTGTTGCTTGTATCGATATTACCTCTAACAGTTGCACACAGCACTATTCAACGACCAAGCACCTTTGGAGTCACGGGCAATCGCGTCATATCATTTCTGTAATTCGATAAAAACATCGTCAAGTAAATATGATAGAAAGTGAAATGGCTACGTAATGTGCCGTTTCTTTATCTACTTACAGTTATTATGATAAAGCTCTGCGGTGGGACGACGATGGTTACTGTTAGTGAGTAATTGCTACTATTACCGCAGAATATACATCGTGTGTTTGTAAGGGTGCAAACTCTATAAACTCTAGTAAGTCGTCAAGATAACATACAGATACATGCACATATCACGGCTTTATCCGTTACCGAGTAGAGAAGAAAAAGGTAGAGCGTTTACGATCCAACTTCTTTTTCTTGACGGGCCAAGTCAAACATATATTGAAAAAAACAGGGACTGTGGGGTGTAAAATACGGCTGATTGAAAAATCAATTGATCAATCGAATCGAATCAAATCTTATTTGCAATAATTTCAGTAAAGGTTTGCAGGTTCACCCTGTATAGTAGGGAAATACTAAGTATTACCTGCATACTTGCTCATAATGTTGGGGTTTAATT
Source organism: Phthorimaea operculella (assembly GCA_024500475.1). Lineage (NCBI taxonomy): Eukaryota > Metazoa > Arthropoda > Insecta > Lepidoptera > Gelechiidae > Phthorimaea > Phthorimaea operculella. The sequence continues at coordinate 5,907,720 of JANFCV010000014.1, read as the reverse complement.
TTATTACTACGGTAACCATTACCAAGTTACATGGTGATTAATATTGACGAGGAAATACTTAACTTGACAGAAATTATGACATAACGTAGACATTCCTTTTTTGTATCAGAAAAAGCACAAGAACCCTTCAAAAATGGTCAACAGAAATAAAGTAGGTATGAAGCATGTACTTATTTATAAGTCACAGGAGATGTATTCAAAAGATGAAAAATTGCAAATTCATAAGCTTCACGATCAAAGAGCCGATTTATTACAGAACAGTTAGGGCAGCCATTGAATAATTCATATACGACTTCACAATCTCTATAACAGGTACATTAGTATGGAAAAATGTACAAATTTAATCAACAGCCATATTTTATTGTGCTTGTTCATTTTCTAGAAACAATTGTTCGAAATGGTCCATCTTTTCCGCTAGCCTTACTTAATACTAGTAATAATTCCTGAGCATATGCAATAAACGTTCGCGATGATACGAGGGATGTGTAAGTCGACACAGATCTTGAAGATTTGTTCGGAATAAAAATAATAAATTGGAGGATAATGGTCATTTAGTGTTATGTGACGACGAAATTGATATAACTACATCAACTAGAGACAAAAACTATGAGTAGGGTACAAGAATTGAAAATTTTGAGTATCATCTGTATATTATGGAAAATTTCTGATTGAAAACTAAAAACACATAGTATATTAATGTTTGATATTACGCAACGAGAAAAGCGTTATGAAATAACTTGTTATTTATTAATGAGATCAAAACTTTGAATTTAAATATTTAAAAGAATTCCACCAAATGTCAAAGACCTTGAATGATTTCTAAATAAGATAAAAATATAAAAATCAAATAAATCATCATTAGCCTAAGATAAGACTTTGACTGCTAGACCATTTCGAAGACCAAAATTCTAGGCTGACTGCTATTATAAACTGTACACAAAAATGTATTGCATTCCATCAATTATTAGTTCCCATGTAGGAAGATGCCTCAGGGAATAAACTGTTGTTACCATTATTATGAAAATGCGTGAAAACAGCATCGTCCTCATTATTAACAATGTAGTATGTAGATTGTGGAGCTGCATCTAACGGGCTTATAAATGGTTTCACGGCAATATCTTTAATTTTAAGGTCAGGCCGTTTCAAGAATGTACGAAATTCTTCTTCTTCAACTGACGAATGAACGAAAAGTTCAAAATACTTACGTTAAGATTTAAAAACTTGCATTACGGGTAAACTTATTTTTTGCGGACATTTTGCCATTAGAGAATAACTGAAAAATTCAACCCACTTGCGTCTCGCCAGCATATCAACTTACCCATTTAGAGGTCCAACTCGTACAGTTTTTTATACAAATACTAACAGTAAAAGCCAGTTTATCCCTTTAATGAGGAAGTTAATGTACTGGCGATACTTATTGGGCATAAGTTTTGTACTTCGAAACGTTACTTATTACTAATTCTTCAGCAAGGCCATTATGCTACGACAAAACCTAGTCATTTTACCTTCTTGTTCCGTTGCCACGACTGTCTTAAAGAAAACAATCTTGCCAAATAATACAGATATTGTATTACACTCGTTCGGTGTCAATAGTTGAACTGGATCGTAACATAAAATTTTTAGCGTTCCTCAACCATAGAGTAAGCTCCTATACCTCATCGTACGTCCTCCACCGGTACCCAATTGCCGTTACCGCGCGGTTCATCGGTTGCGTCTGCGTCTCAGTCGGCGCATGCGTGTGCGTGATGCGTGCTGAACTGTTTGTTATGCAATTTGAGATCTTCATAGAGTTCATCACGAGTTTGTTCTATAGCTGAACCATTTATCGCCAATGATTCTGAATCAGTTGTAAACGTGTTAGTTGACAATGGTATGATGAGCATAGTCACCTAAATGAAGATTTTTTTACTTACTTCCTTACCTACTGTTGCGGATCAGTAAACCAAAAACATCTTGGTCTTTACCCGCTATCTCTGTCTTAGCTGTTAATAATTCTTTTGGTTGTGCAAAAATTTCCTCCGTTCTTTGCAAAACTACAGTTTTAATTTCCTTGTTCCAGATACTTTATCCACGATCTACGTGATCCAAATGGACCTGCGGAGAATGTGCAGTAGTGACTTAAGACATAATGTGTGATGTTAGTGGAAGCAGCTGATTACTAAAGCAAGATGGCGGGCACAAGACTATTCGTTGTGCTTTTTGCCGTGGCGGTAGCTGGCCGGGCAATGGGTAAGCTTTTGTTTAATTCACATATTTTTAGTGTATTTTGTTTAGATTCTTCTTATTTATTTTTTGTAATACAAATATCGCGATTATATCATCCACGTATGACACACAAACTTGTGGTCAACTTATGTTTCACCTTTATCAATTTTTGCTAGAACTTAGATAAATATCTCCTTATACCGGAAGTAACAGAAATGGTATAACAAGCCGAAAGGTGGTCAAGGTACTCATGAAACTAAACAACTTTCTCTATGGAACATGGGTCGAAAAATGAAAAAAGAAATTTGGACCTCCCATACAAAATTTACGATCAGCTGGTTGATTTACTATGGGAGGTCCATTTTTTTCATATTTCGACCCCTGTTCCATAGGGAAAGTTGTTTAATTTCGTGAGTACCTTGACCTCCTTTCGGATTGTTATAACCTTTCTGTTACTTCCAGTATACCTAATGTTCTGTCTCTTCATAAAATTGTAAGCCATAATTATATAGAATTACCTCAATGCACCTTTACCGTTTACCTGTCATAATTTCTCACAGGCTAAGTTACGGTGCTTTTATATCAAACTTGATCGATCACTATCAAAGATCTAATTCAACCGTCTTCGATCATACGTATTATTGACAAGACCTCGAAATAGGAGTCAGTCATGTCAAATTTTGTTTTATATACCTTATATTTAAATTCATAAACATTGCGCACATTTTCAATAAGTTTACTAACTTCTTATTTCCCCTAAATTAGAATTACCGTTACTGTTTTAGCCGCCGCCATTATCAAAACTTAAAATCTTTTACATCAAATGATCTCGACTGATCACGTACACAACCCAAAAACCCTTATTCTGTAACATTCATTTGCTTTATGACCTCTCAACTCACAGTCATGCCATTCCTGACCATATTTTTGTAAGTACTCGTTTGTAATAGTCTTATTACAGTAAATAAGTCGTTTTTAAAGTATTTTACAAGTCTAATTATGGTTAGAGTTCAGAAGATCACCGGCCGCTTTCCAACTTTCTCTGTCGCGAAACAATTCTATTAGAATAATAAAGAAATGATTTTGTTTGTGATAAAACCGCGGGACTCTTTGTTTATAAAATTTGATATACTGACTTTGAAACGAAAATGTGCATTTTTGAGTAACATCGTCTAATTAAGAACAAAAGAAATGTTTTATTTCACATCTACGCATCTATGCATTTTCTACTATTTTAGATTAAATGTTTCTCTATGTTTATTCATTTGGACGACATGTAGGGATTGCAATCCCGCACCTCATTCAATCCCGCGGGATTCATTTGCGGGATTGGTCCAATCCCGCGCGGATCCCGCGGGATCCCGCATCTTTGTAATAATGTTAAAAATCTAGTTCAAAAAACAGATTTTTCTTTAAAAATCCACTTTAGTTCAATAAACATTAATATGCCTGTCATGTGGAGCAAAAATATTTGTATTCAAACTGAATAAAAATTGAAATTAGTGTAATCAAATTACATTTATTTCGTATTTGGAGCCGTGTTCAATTTTACCCTTTATTCTTACTACTGCTAATATTTCTTTTTATTCCTCTCACATACATGGGAAAGGGGGGGCAAGAAATGTTTTTATTTGTCAGAAATATTGAGTGAATGAACTGTAATATTCTATTGACTAAAGACCAGAATCTAAGGGAAAATTGGTCTCTTTAGATCACAACTTTAATGAAATAACTTTAATAACTTTAATTAAATGAATGGTCATAAGATAACTTATTCTTTTTGAGTGAGACACTGAGTCGTTCTACGACCCGATGAACTCTGGTGTCAGTGGTTTTCAACTCTGGTGTCAAGATAACTGATAAGTTATAGAAGAATGGGTATTAATGGTTTTGCGAGTATCACCCAGCCTGCATCTTAGCAAACAACAAGTAAGAAATGCTCTTTCAGCTTTTACGCTAATAGTTTAGAATGTTTAGATAGTTAAGACATATTATTAGGAAACGAAAGTCGAGTTTTCGCCATTCGGAAGCAAAAGTTGACGTGTTTTTTGGTGCGAATTTTCAGTATGCGGGATCCGCGGATCCGCGTTTTGAAGGTGCGGGATCCCGCAAGGCCAAAAGCAGCACGGGATCCCGCGGGATTGCGGATCCCGCAATGCGGGATTGCAATCCCTAACGACATGATATTGAAATTGGGCGCTTTTTATCTTTGTATAAAACGCGAGAATTTGCAATTTATGAGTTTGAATCGTTTTGTGAAAGTGAATACTTTGCCAATTCTGTTTGATACCTACAATAATTTTGCAGGTAGGTAAATTTTCTTATCAAGCGAGAAAAAAGAGGTTCTTTGTTAAAATAGGTATGTAGTTGTAATTATGACAGAAATGTCGGTGCGATATTCAGTCGCTGGAACCTAAACAACCTACGCGATAAAGTTAATAGAGCTACTTAAAAATAATTTAAGTTCCTAGGTATTGTTTTAGTAGCTAAATGCCATTTTCGCAAGCATTTTTCTGTCAACTGTTCTATTTTAGATCTTTCCAGAAGGTTCTCTCGGCCCTGTTTCCGATTTTTGTGATTGGCACTTGTTAAATAGCCAGCTTTGCTACTGTCATTTAAAGGTAAAAAATATCATAAAAGCGTAATTCTCATAAAAAAGCAAAATTCTGATAAAGAACATCATATAATTTTGAGCCAATTTTTAATCCAAGAAATATGACGATCGTCTCAACCACCTCTTTAGTTATCCTGAAATTTCGGTTATATAAGTAAGCCGTCTAGGTGCCCCGCGCGCCGTTTTCCTAATTTGTGTCTTTGTGTCATGAAGACTACGTTCAAATCAATGGCAAAATTACCTACTACTGAGCCTTATCTCTTGCGGAGAAGGCAGAGCGTAAATTTCTGTAAAAAAAAGGTCTGACAATGATAGTAAGAGGTTGTTAGCCTATCGCCTAAAATTGCAACACACATCAACTCTCAAACCACTTAGTCACTTTTTATGACACCCACGGAAAAGGCATGGTGCTTTTATAAACCGGCAGCACACAGCAAAGACATTGACTAAGGTTTAAGATAAACACCTAGCAATTTGTCTAAATCCCAATTCCCGGTACTTTTAAACAGTACCGTGTGTAATACATCTACGGTACGCTTTATCAGACCAGTGACCGTTAGTGGTTCTCCACCATTTGCCCCGATACGAAATACTTTTGTACAGAAGTTACAACTTTTATAAAGAGAAAATAATTATTATAGAAATAAGTATTTCAGTAGCTACCGTATCTAATTTGTTGCATGGATCAATCTTCATAAATGATTCTATTGGTTTTGAATCGGAGGCGTTAGTTTAAGATTGTGAAAGTATTGTTCTCTTATTTTGCACAAGTTTTTAAGATTTTGCGTCAGTAACTTAACAAGCAGTAACAAAAATTCGTAGCTAAGCGCTTATATTAAATGAACAAAAAGTGAAAAGTATTATCAATTATCGGACTGTACAATGGAGACACATCGTTCCTCTTCATTGCGTGCGCGCAGCTGAATAAATCCGGCCGCAATGCAATTGCAGATCTCTATCACCGACTGCACTATAGCCATCGGTCGGATGCAATTGCACTGTAGCAAAGAACAGTGCTGGCGAAGAGTGTGAAAACTTCATACAAACGCTCGAAACAGACGGGCTACGCTGCTTACAAGGAAACAGAACCAGTCTCACCCGAGCTTAATGTTCCCCGAATGCTCGTGGTGGGAGTATGTAAGCTGTTTTCCTATAGTAATATGTAGCCTTTATTACTTACATGGATAATGCAGTTATAAACATCTCATATCATCTCATCTCATCTAGCCGACGTCATCCCACTGCTGGGCAAAGGCCTCCCTCCCTTTATAAACAGTGAAAGATAAAGATAAAGTCATTTAAATGTTATTATTATTGTAAACGAAAGTGACAATCCTTGCGATTCAACAGAAGCGGGTCGAGTTTCTTTACTGTTGCATTTAATATACTATGACTGTAGCAAAGAACTCGACTATAGTGATCTTGGTGCAGTTAGGTTGCCACCTGGTATAGCTTCAGGTCAAGTTGGATTCAATAGAGGCGCTGACATAGATTTACTGGTTTAGTTTGTAACACCATTTTGATACGATGTTTATAGAAAATAAAGATATTTTAATTGTGATGGTATTAATGGGTAAAAGGTTTTGGAGGTGATTGATTTCTCAAAACAATTGTTCTTACTTAGTCTACTGATTAAAGGTGAGTAATTGAGATACGAAATTACTCATAAATTCTCGTAAAATCTGTTGTACTTATACAAATAATACGCGATGTCCTTTGTAAATAAGTAATTCTTCATGTCATTCTTAGACGGATGTTCTAGAGAGAATCTGGAAAATTTATCACTTTTCTATTAAATACAAAAATATTTTATCTTAATAAAACCTTAACGCACATTTTGGGAAATGAAAACTTCAATATAGATCTTAAGGAAAACTAAAATACCTATAGAAGATTTTCTTAAACTACAAACAAAGTTCATTCCCTACACCACCATAATTCAGTCAATGAGCACCAAAGTAATACTCATTTTGTTCACTTTTCTTTAAACTTCTTTACTTTTAGCCTAAAGACCTTCATTTTCCACCTCATGCTCGGGCGATGACACGATTTGGTCTCATACAGACCGAGACGAGATGTTTATCTTAATGGATAGTAAGTTAAGTAAGTAATAATGTTTTTATAGATCTATTTGGACCAGTGGTCAGCCTATTTAATGGTGATTTTAATATCCCAGCTAAATATTGAAAGCTGACTTTTGGAATTGATTTCACATGCTGTGGCTATGAAATCTGAATTATCTCAATTCATATCCTTTGTAAGATCTTGACTTCGGTGACTATAGGAATATACTGTTGAGTTTAATTACAATTTCAAATGGAAAATTATTTTATAAAGTTTGCGCATCTTTAAGTTATCGATGAAAGTTCGCGAAGAATACTCACTTTTTTGAAGTAGGTTAAGATTAGATTCGGAATCAACTGATTTGATACACTGATAGTATCCAAGACCCACACATGTACTCTAGTTAATATACAACTTCCAGTCTTCCATTCTAGCCATGGTCTGTATTGCTTAACTTTTATTCACTGAACCAAAGAACAACTAAAACGGAAACCATCCGATAATGGTTTTTTGCAAGTAGGCATGAGAACAATTTGGTTTGCTAAAGTTTGTTGTTTTATTTTCATATTATATTGTGTAAAAAACTAAAAATACAAAATATGGGCCAAAAATATCACGAACTGTTGAAGATATTATGATATTATAGTTGGTAACATACACGATAAAATAAATGACTATAACATTTCACTTCTTAACATTAATCACAAAAGTGTTACTTGCTATCTTTCTAACTTTGTCATCTTGATTTAAATAACTACTAGGTATCAAAACAATTTGTAAAACGAACAAAAACAAAACTGTGTTTGTTCAAACAATATTAAAGAGCATTATAAAAGTTGCATCTTCCGCAAAATTTCTCCCAAAATCTTTTCACATTCACTTTCTTATGCGAATAACAACATAAGCTACCTCTAGGTCACGTCAACATAATTATACTTTTGATTATGTTCTCGTGATACACGGCTCATATCCGTCTGAGGTGCTGTTAACAATCGTGCTGAGAATCGGAGTTATGTACATTTTCACTGTCTACGGTTTTAGAATTTACGATAATGCCTTTTCACACCAAAGTCTCTTTGTGCACATGAATAATAGTATCGGACTTAGAAGACCACCCTGGTGAATACTCGGAAGTAGCTGTTCGCCAGTATCACTTACTTTATGATGTCTTGCTTCAGCGCTGTAATCGTAAATTTCTTTGTCGGCATCATCAAGCTAGTAATGTCGATGTTTCTAAGATGCAGCTTCAATTATGATCATGAGATGAATTTATTACGTGTTCTCAGATGTTATTAGCAAAGCGTAATGTGGTGTTAAGCCATTGAGAATTCACTGCTTGTTACTGATTATGCTAACTCTTTATGCATGACGTGTTTCCGCGAGTCGGCAAAAAACTATGCACCAAAATGTAATGACCTGGTTACAATCATGCAAACTAAGTCATCCGTAGTATTGCAAAGTAAAGACTTATATTAATTTTGTTGAATTGACTAATCAATAATAAATAACATAGAAGCCTAGCTTAAAACACAATTCCTTACCTTAGTCAATGTGAACTAGGTTAGATAAGATTGAATTTAATGTAAAACAATGGACTAAAATGCATAAAATTACACCGCGAACTTCCACTAGGAAGTGTCGGAGATCAGCAAATACACTAAGTCTGAAGAAATCGGAATACAAAGACTTGAATCATCTGCGAGACATTTCTTTAGTATTGTTACTGAACTCGAGCTAAGTGAGACGCGTCCCACGACCGAGTTTTGCTCAGCGAAAATGATTTATTTTGCTATCAACGTCATCTCTATTTCCTTCACCTTAGAGTTCAAACTCAGCTGTTCTCTTATGGTGTAGCCTGTAGCCCACTTTTTCACAGTATATGCCGTAATGGCGATGACACGCGGGCTTTTCTTCTTCTAATTAATTTGCTAAGCTTGGAGAAATCCATGGGAGTCATTAGAACAGTACATCACTCAAAGGTTTGAGCCGAGTCAAGGACGTGACTATCATCAACTATTATGAATGAATGAGCACGCCTACTTATAATTTGTAACTATTCATTGATGAAAGATTTCTGATAAGATGAATCTTTAGCTATTCATCAAAACGTTTCCTGAGCTTTTAATTTGTTTTCATTGTTTTTGTTATTTATTTTTGACCATGATCTGCGTATACACTGATAATAATAATGCGTGTTCAGATCATTTATAGTAGGGATAATAATTTCAATTCTCATGCAATACTAAAGTTCTTCTTTTAAAATTCTAAGCACTTCAAATCTAAAACCCAAGGAAATTTGACAGATTTTGAAAAACAAAGCATTCATAAAAGAACGTGTTCCTAAATATTGATCACATATCAAATATGATGTTTAAATCATTCATTAAAGCCATGTGTAACATCAATTACGTTATTAATTATTACACAACCCATTGCTTAAAGATACACTATTTATCCACGCTAACTGATGACAACCAGGCCTACAACACTGTGATGATTGCGAGATCTATAGAGCAATAGTGAATTAGATCACAGAGTCAAATTAAGCCCATTCAAATCATTAGGTATTATTGTACTTGTAACATCGCGAAGTGTAACTTCTTTTGTATTGATGACATCATTAGCGTGTAAGTTGTAAGTTGTAAAGTTCATTGACAGTTGTTGCGTTTTTTTTCATCAGCCTCAAAACGGACAGCTGCGTATAGTTAAGTCGCGAAACTTTACATAGTATGTAACATGAATATGACAAATCAAGCAGAAAACCTTTAATGTCGAATTCAACTTCTTTCCAATTTTAAGGTAGACTAATTGAGTTAAAAACGTTTTCAAATGTTTGTTTAATTGAGATTTCATGAAATACAAAGTTGCACCTTTTTGCTTTCACTGTACCAGAAGTACATAGATCAGAGTAGGCAGCCTTTCTAGCAAACGTCTCATTACTGATTAATCTGTACACCTGTAACATTTCCTGAATGAACGTGTAAGCCTCAATTTTATAGCTCAAGTCTAGTCTCACGTCCATAGCTCGTTACAAACCTACCACATAAACACCAACCTCAATCACAGACTTATCTACATTTTCGCAAGAACACTTATTAAAATCAACGTCTACCGCCCGTTAACCCAACAAAATCACTTTTCTTACGACAGGCAGCATTTAAAACTGCGTAATCTACGAAATCTAGTAAAACAAGTTTACTAAGTATCCTAGAATCAGTTCGTTTCAGTTTGTTAATGTCTCTTTGCAGTGTTGAAATTGGTACTTTATTTTACACTTTCGTTTTGAATATTTCCTCTTTTGTGGGCATTGACCTTTTTGTTTCATTATTTATCAGTTTAGTTTCGATTTCAATGAAAAACTTACATGCATAATGTCCATATCAGTAAATAGGTATACCGTATTTAGTCTTCATGTGTTAGGGGTATCAAACACGCACTGCTCATTGTTTCGATTTGTGACAGTTTGTATCTAGACAAATTACGCTAAGAAACAGCTCTCCAAATATTGATACTATTTGATTTGATCTGATGCATGCAGACCTTGAAACTGAACATTTGTCTATAAGAAAATATTTCAGGAAACGTTAAAAGAATTGACTTCCCATAAATTCATGCTGATCGTGATTTTGTATCTTCTATCGAAATTTGGAGAGCTGTTCCTTACATTCTGTAGGTATTAACGGACGATAGACATTTGATGTGGTGACTTGTGCTAACATATCCGGTTTTCGTACAGGATTTTGAAAACTTACATACCAATAAAACTGGATCAGGCAAAAACACTGGAAATTCATCCTGTGTGTGTGAAAGCCGCCATAATGTGACAAAATAGAGAGTTTACAGAAGGTTCACTCGACCATTTTAGGATTAATCGCAATCGTCACTAGTTAAAGAGCCAGCAAAATCTGATACAAGAACGTCATATGATTTGGAGCCAATTTTTATCCAAGAAATATGACGTTCGTGGCAACCATCTTCTTAGTTACCTTGATTTTCCTTGAAAATCCAGTTAGAGTCAGTTAGCGTCAAGAACGTCGCTAGTACTGAGTGAGCCATCTATCTGTATAGGTGTCTCACGCGCCGTTTCCCTAATTTGTGATAATATTGCGAGTTGAACTGGAGTCATTCCGTGGTCTGTGGTTGTGTGTGTGGTGTATGATACTCTCTTTGATAGCGTTTACTGCACCGTCGATGTTCGACTCTTGTGGTTTTCTGAAACATTGCACCTTTTATGCTTGCGATTTAATGGTAGTGTTGTGTAGTAGTTGCGAAACATATAAACATAAATGTAAGTCATTAGTGTAATGTTCTGTGTTTTAAATTTATAATTATTCGAACAATTATAAAGAACTGCAATAAAATACTGTAATTGTGAATATTTTCTATCGAAACGTTTTTTCTTTAATTGCCGGAATACTAACATTACTTACCTGGTACCCCTTTTTCTCCTACACAGCCTAATTTAATCTAGACGAAAGATTGTTATTTCCTCTTATTCTATGTCGAGTAAGTACATTACAATGCAATAAAAATATTCCTTACTGTACAAGAAACAAAATAAAAAACGGTGTTCTTCTTCTCTTCCGTCGATTCTTCATGACCGAGGGTCGTGACCACCGTAAGTCGCACTATTCTGAAGGGCTCTCCATGTTAGCCGATCTTCTGCCAAATGTATAGAGCCTTGAATATTAAGGCGGGTAACTGCTAGGTACTATAACAAAAAACAATGTTACATAAATGAAAAGACAAAGTCCAACACAGATAGCCTTAATGCTAAATTCATTCTTTCGTATTTCTATTCAATAAATCATCTACAAGCTTGTCTATAACAAGCCAACATATTTATGTAAATGCTAGCACCATACGCGTCTAACTCGGTACGAGACCGCTACTCCCGCGCACAGGTCTTTGACTCGAACACGCGCAAAAACTCGGGAAGAGCGCATCAGGTGCGCATGCGCATCCGTAAAGCTGCTTTTTCACCAGAACTGTGGGAGTAAAATTTATTTTGAGAGGGTGCGCAGCTAAACTGTGGAAATGTGTGACGCCTGTATGCCTTTCATGTTATATTCTTTTTTGAATAATATGTAGGTACTACGAATATGGAGTCGTACGATGGCCACTGAGGTGAGCAAGTAGACCATTCTTTCATATTCAAATTTATTGTGACGGATGATCGCGTTCCCTTGTCAGTGGTTTTCAGTTGTTCAAATCAAAAAAGTTGCTAAAAGTAACATTTTGGTGTCAGAAGTGGGACATTTAATACACCTTGCAAGGCGCAACATATTCGCAACGCATGCCTCGTAACATCTTTCGCATACATTTCTTGTTTTCCACCCTTTTCCTCCAGAGCTGTGCTTAATGAGTCTCGGAAAATGAAGTGATCCTATTGAAAAAAAAGAATGAAAGAAAATGCGTTTATTTTAGTTTTATATTGGTCCTATAACCTCGCACAACAGTGGATAATCAGCCTAAGAAGGTACGTCAAAGCGTATGAGAAGCGCATAGGCTCGGTGGTACTTCCAGACGATTGTTCCACGAAAAAAACTTGTTAGTTCCGCGTTCCTGGTTTATTTGTCGCGGAAACGTATTGTTGGTTAGTTTCTGAGGAAGTTATTGATATTTTATATTAAGTCTTAAAAAAGTATCGTTGCGTTTGTCGTCGTTTGTCAGCTTTACAAGAAATTGATTTTTAACCTAGCAAAAGCGGAACCGACGGCTATTGACGTAAAACCGTTGATTGATATTACTCATTTTAGAGTATCGAGCGGTAGTCTGTATGAGTGAGCCGAAGATTGATCTAAAGGTCTTCACACTTTTGAAATCTCTGAATTAATGCGATTACACTCCCTGATCTCACACAATTTTGTTTCTTCTAAGAGTACATGTAGTTAAGTTACAATAATGAAATAGAGTTTGACAAAATATTAATTATCTACCTACTACATACTAAAGAAAGTAATACATTATTGAAATAAAAGAGAAACCTGTTCTTTGTGTCTACAACTTCTTTATTGATCATCAGAGAACCCTACAGCAAAAGCAATTTTCACTTCTCAGATAACTACAGCAAATGACATACCAAGGCAACATAATGTTGTAGCAACTTTGTAACGACTTTTACTGGAAACGCGGAAAGGAGTAAACCTTTTGCCCCTTGATAAGAATATTAATCACTTTGAGGCGTGAGTTAATGACTTCTAATAGCTTATCGTAGTACGGATCACGACCACGGAACCACTTTCGTTTTTCTCTACAAAGTAGTCAACCTGTTGCATATGGATTTAGGAGGTTATGTCATACTTGGTAGAAAATATTTTGGAAATGTTTTGGTTATCGATTCATTATGCTATTTTTGGAAACATTTTTTGTCTAGATTAATGAGACATGCATAAAACCATAGTAACCCTCATCTTCTGTCCCGTTTGATTTCTTGAAGCAAAAAATAGATATGTTTGAGAGAAAACGTCATATTATATATTCTGGCGCAGATTCGACTTAGTAACATTATTTTTCGCCTCTCCATCAAATTATATGACGTTTGAGAAGAATGTCAACAATAACGTTGCCAATCCGGGATTTGTTCTTTATCTGCGCCACTTATACCTACCTTCTTTTATTTTAAAACAAGCAACAAAACAAAATTAAATTTTCTCTTTGAATGTTTCGCAAAATCTCTATTAGTGCTACTGAATTTAATTCAATCAAACTGTAGTAAAGACTGCTTTCAATAAACCAAATTTGCATGCTTCAAGCAATGAGTGACTAATCAACCTTTTTATTACGAAAATCGACAAAAACTTTCAATCAGCCTACCAATGAAGAAAATAACTTGACAAATCAAAATGAACAAAACAATAGAAACACAAAAAGCAGAAAACAGGTGCTTTATTGTTTACATAGATAAGTTTTATCTAGGTATTTCATTGTCGGTCAAATGTTAAGGTCAGTGATACAGTAGCTATTTTATTCAAGCATTGTTTTTTGTCTTTTCGCCTACTTATTTTAGGTAGAACTTATTGATCTTAGCTTTCTTTAATGCTTATGTCCTACTTTGTTTTCGTCTACCCAAAGGTAGTCTGTAAGAGATTGGTGTTAGCAATAGAAATAGTTGGACTGACTGGAAGCAATAGGATAGGTGAATAAGTCTTCCCTTGTTTTGTACTTAATTGTAATTCAAAGGTTTTACTTACTTTCTTTTTTTAGCTTTTCTGATCTGTATTCCAGATTTACCTTTAGATATGTAAACTAAAGCCATCAATATTGTGCTAGGTCATTGACTCATTATTACTATCAGTACTAGAGGCAACAAAAACCCGTCCACCTGTAGGCCACTTCATTACCCGTAAGTCATTATGGTCGTTAGCTTCTTAGATGCACAACATTATGCACTATGCCATCATCTTGGTGTAATGTGATAGTTGCTGACTTCATCAATGACGAGTACTAGCTATGATGTTGCCGTTTTGTGTCGGCTTAGAATAGCATCACTTCATATCCTCCCCTTGGGTGTCGTAAGAAGCGATTTAGGGATTGGAGAGTTGATGTGTATTGCAAGTTTCTGTGACAAGATGACAACCTGTCACTATGGAGATACAAAGACTTCTGAATTACTTCCAACCTTTTGACAGACGTGGTGTAAATGGCTGTTTTTACTACCGTTTAAGCTCTGCCTACCCCAAAAGGAATAAAAGCGTGTTATATTATGTATGTATGTGTGTGACATCAACGTTCTTCGTTTCGAAGGCTAAGATTCTCTTTGAATCACTGATTCGCGTTGTTATTTAATTGAGTTTGATATCAAAATTCAATAAAAAAAACTTTATTGATAAGATAATATAAGAAATTGTCAAAATAATAGGAATCAATCTGCTTAGGAATCCAATAATAGGAATCTAAGCTGCATAGCTGTAGATTACCATCGTTACTTTTATCCAACATTTCTATTGTCTGGATTCTATTGTGTCACTTTTATTGACATCTTAACCAGTACGTACTCTGATCAAATCTTTGACAGATCGATACCAGTCAAAGATATCGTCGACTTTCTACCGCAGTATTGCATCTGCGTTCACCGGTACTTTCGATCAGATAATTTTATTATGACTGTAATTTTCAATAGACTTTGCGGCTATCTGCAAAAAGTTTGCACCGTTGATCAATTTTCTATGCAACTGGCGATAGAACAAAAATCAATTGATTTCTCAACCGCAAACTGATGAAATCAAGAGTCTACAAAAATAATATTCTGTTTTAGAATACAATAAAATATGTCGTGTTTGTAAATGAAAACGATAGCCGAAGATAATTCGAGAATACCATGATATGTAATTAATTATTTATGATAAAAAAATACGTAATTTCAGAATTTTATTATAACTAAATATTTTTATTTATTATTCTACTTTTTATAGTCTTCTCGTATCCAATAGAAATGCAATAAAATAGAATCATAATCTTTTTGCAAGAAAGCACTAACAAAATTCCGTGACTTCATCAAAATTAAAAACTTTCTTTTGTACTAAATGAGATATTGGTATGTTTTCTCAATATAATCTGAAGAAAGACATTAATTTATTTTATGATCCCAAAATAGCAATTAAAACCAAATAATTACATAGTAAGGTGAAATACCGGTTAAAATCAAATTCAAAATTTAAACATCTGTTATTAAATGTGTTATGTAAGCGATATTTTGAACTCTCAACCTCTTCCAAGCAGCACGATTCGGCTTTCGATAGCACTTTCGTTTTGAATGAATTATCATTTTTAATTTAGGAAACTCGAAAAACCACTTTTCTTCAAAGATCTAGTAGAAGACATTAGGAAATGCCATGAATGTCTGCTTTTTGATCGAAAGCAGCAATATAATGATAGGGTTCATAAAATTTTAACTACAACTACTTCTGCCGTGAATCAGTACACTGATATTGTAAAGAGAAAAAAATTGTTTGTGTGTTAGTGATAGACTTCAAAACTACTGGACCTGTTTCAAAAATTGTTTAAGCTACTTTCATTGAACAAAACTTGTAACGATCTAATACTCATGGTAAATTCAAAAAAGTCAGTATTATTACGACCATTGAGGTTTTCAGTTATCCTTCATCCACTCATAAAACTAAACGACAATTACAAATTTCAACAAACCCATAAACCACCCAGAGAAAGCCAGGATTTGAAAGCATAGCGCACCGTTACTGACCTAAATCCTGCCCAGTAATTCTTAGCCTCAGAATCTTAGGCTTTTATTTCTACAGATTGCAGGGCCGGTGCCAGTAAGTGGCATTGAGCTGTGAAGGTCCAGGTTATTCATTGTCGTGATACCGATCGATCGAATGCTGTTATTTTCTCGGCGGAGTTACCTAACATTACACGAGTGCAGTTATTTTGAGTGATACTCTTTGATACAATGTAACGAACGTAACGTTTGACAGCCACTGTGGCGCAGTGGTTGGTACGACTGCCTGCGTCGCAAAAGGTTCCTTGTTCAATTCCCGGTGTGGTCACTCACAAAGCTGATATTTATCAATTGTGAATTTGTTGCCAGTCTGGTAAGGACATTGCAAGCTGAGCCACCTGATTGTCCGAAAAGCAAGATGGTTCCGTGCTTCGGATGGGCACGTTAAGCCGTCGGTACCGGTTGCTGTTACACAACCATCTCAGAGGCCTGCTACTTGCAGTAGGCGGTTGAAAAACTCTGACAAGAGGGTTCATTGGACGACTTGTTGTCCCACTCGAAGAAGAATTTAAACGTAAAAAAAACTTGTTGTGTCGATACAAAACAAAATATTTGGGCAAGTCAGGCAATTGATGATAAAAAATATTTACTTCTTGAAAGAAAGTATCATTGAATACGACTCGTGAAAAAAATTAACATTATAATACAAACTTTTATGAGTATTTTACTGTCAAAACAGATTTTGATCTGTTTAACTCTCCGTTACTTTAAATCGATAACCAGTCTGCTGAATAAATTTAAATCAATAAAACAAGGGTAATAATCATAATTCAAAGAGTAGTTACAGATTGTATGGTCACACAAGCTGATAAAATTAAATAACGAGCCTAGTAAATATATTTCAGCCAGTCCAACCTGTTACAGTAGTAAACTTATAACAGCCAGTAAAGATGAAAGTGGTGCGAACGAATAGGTCAATGATGTATTCAAAGACACTATGATTTGGATTGCAGTTAACATGATCAATCTTGGTAGGCACAGTCTATTTGTTTGAGTCATAGCTGTCGCAAATTATAAGATTATCAAGACTGATGTCTTGACGCATCTAGAAAATTCAGAACACAATATTCTTGAAGATCCAGTTCAACAAAGTTTGTTAAAAATAATGAAGAACAATAAAACAGCACCTAGGTACTTGAATAAGAATGAATGGTGATTGCTCCGCTGCCAAGACAGTAGCTTATAAAATAAAGAATATTAGTATTTGAATTCAGTACATATGATAACTTAAGACTTTTATTTGGTGTAGTAGTAACACTGTAAATAAGAAGGAAACCCTCATTCAAGAGGTAGTCAATGGTTCACACCCTACAGAAGCATTCCACATGTAAATAGCAATTTTCACGACAGTCAGCGCCACGCCTCTACGAGTAATGTGTGAAAGCATTCACAAGTTACAATAAAATTTATAAAGATGAAATACAATAGTATAAAGATAGTGAGATACGTTAGCCCTATAAAAATGCAAACTGATTTTAATAAAAATAATTGATACTGAAAACGTCTTCACGAGTGTTATAATACATTTAAACGTGAGTTATTTCACATCTTTCAAACAGATAAAATAAGGCAGTTTTTAGAAGTCAACATTTTATTTTATAAAACAAAAAAGTTTTATCCTGTATCAATATTTGTAATAAATTAAATTGGCTTTTCAAAAAAAAAGTTAGATATTACTTTTTATGAAACAACTGCTGAAGTATCTGTCTGTGATTTATGTTAGGACTAAACTATTCTAAAATCTATGGTTTCGTACAGGAAGTTGTAGATTATTGAAAACATGCGTTGCAACCTTCAAGTTCGATCTGCACATCTTCCCAAGCCTATCTAAGTGAGCTTAGTACGCGCATTGTTCAAAGCTAGTAATTTCCTTTTGTTGATTATCCACGGTGTGCAAACGGATCTCAAATTCGTATCAATATGCAGTCAACAGGTAATAGTAACTTATTTGTTATGGTTCTGCTAAAAAAGCACTACGACGGAAATTATAGGTACCTAGATTTACGTTTTATTTATTTAGTGCTGAAACTAACTAAATCAAGAATAATGAATTTGACATCAAAAACCTTCTTTGCAAATTCTTGCAGCTGGTGACATTTGATCAATGTCAAACTATCAAAAACCAAAAATAATAAGATACCAAGGGGATACGTGAATTTCAGGCTTTGAAATCATCAAGCATAAGGCCGTTTGTTGACTCGGTGTCCAACACGAAAGAAGAAAGAGCTTAATAATACGAAAATATTAATAATAGGCATTTCAAACAGCCAAGTAACTTAATCAACACGTCACTAGTGTGAAAAATGTAAAGCCATAACATTCCAACACCAGCAATTACGGCCCATTGAGAAGAAAGAAACGAAGAAAGCTGCATCAGCCGCAAGTCACAAGCAATCGAACGGTAGCTCCGATCGATTCCTGAGATTCTCTTCATTGTTCCTGACCTATGACTAATCTGCGCGCCGCTACTCCCGACCCACCTTACGGTTCTTTATCACCATCAACACGCATCATTATATCTCTGCTATGAGAACCTCACCAAGGTTGAGATGGTGTTTTGTTTTAATGGCGTAATAACTGGCATCTAAGCGATCTGCAGTTAGGGCTATTATTCGTTTGTCTGCACCGGGATTCAATTCTTGAACCTTGTCTTCAAAGCAATCATTTTAAAAAAGCTTCTGATTAAATCTCATTTAACGGTCGTTTATTTTTAGAGTCTGTTGTACAAAAAGGGTCCTGCCTGCGAGATATATGCTTTCTATAACATTTCTAGACAACTTTTAAAATAATTATACCTACTTAATGAAAATTACTCTTTGTTTCTTAATTCTTCTTCCAGCATATGGGACGCAAATCCCAATATAATAAATAAGATACTTTCATCCCTATACTTAATTTTCGTATAGTTGTTTACAAAACGCTTGAGAAAGCAATGTTCTCGTATTTACAAAATCTAGTTTAAATAATTCCCATAGCCGTTGCGTAGGCGCTTGTTGGTAATTTATAACTGGAACTTCATAACTCAAACCTTCACTGCCTGGAGACAGATGTATGAGATAGAGCAAATTGCTTCTGATTAAACTCTTTACCTTCTCTTGAATTGCTATAATGGATAAGCGCAGTTTACTTATGATGCAATGTCGTATTAAATTAAATCGGTATCACTTTGAGAGAACATTCTCTGTATGAAATTACTGTGAAAATGGGTTCACTGATGATGTCAATAAACGCCAAGATTGAATACTTATAAGATTTCAAAATAGTTTCCGAATATTTAAGAACCCTCATAAGGATATCTCCATTGTAATAGCCGTTTACACTCTGCGATATAACGTGATATATTCTGAGTGTAATTTAAATTTTATTTAATTTAGACGGCCTCAAAAGATATCAAATAATAAGATTTAACGAAAGGTTTGTACAATGTCTGATATAATAAGTATTAATTTTACAGAATGATTGTCTTTGCCATTCAAACTTCTAAAACGTTAATTGGAAGAAAGGAAATAATCACTAAAATCTTCCTGTCAGGTAACAAATCACTTGCCAAGATTGGAATATAATATCTAACACAGTGTAGTTCTTCTCATGATTTATAATAATGATTACAAAATATTTTGCTCATTCACTGATCGGAACATAATTTATTATGCAAGAGCTTCCTCATCGACACAAATTCATTTCAAAATCGGTCATCAGATTTGCTTCAGTTTTGCAATTATATGATTGGAAAATTAAATTGAAATAAGGCAGCAAGACACTTCGAACGTTTTTTAGATTGGTAAAGAAGACATTTTCTCGATGCCCTATTAAGATTGCCAACGTGACCGCATCGAAGTAGAGGTGACAATTGCGAAGAGGCTATGGCAAATTTACCATTGCCACTGACCAAGTCCATCTTTCCATTGCACAACTGTCCACTTGAGTGGAATCTGATGGTGATGATTTGAAGCTGCGTGAAATCAGCATTGCCTCCATATGGCGTTTGTTTGGTATTGTTGAAGTTACTTTGCTCTTTGTGTCAAAAATTGTAAAATTTTATGCGTCACATCGTTCTACATAATGAAGACGAATTTAGTGAAGAAGTGAATTGTCATATTGTCATTCGTGCGGCACGCATATTTTATCTCGCATGTTGAATTGACATTTTGAAGGTTGTATTTAAAATTACATTTTATGGTCTTTAAAATAATGTAAGGTCAGGATCATAATTCAAAATTACACACTACAGCTTTAGTAACGATTTCATTGGCTTCTTTATCGTACCGTTTAGCTTTAGGTATCTTGATTTTCAAAATGCTATGTTACCTACTTAAATTTTTATTCTAATTGCCTGACTTTTACTGATTGTTTCTCAATTACTCCGGATCGATTCACACTGTCGCTTTCAATTTGAAACTCGTTTATTGACTCCGGTTTTTTCTTCCGACAACCTTGGCGGTGCAATGGCCTGAGCATCGCGATGTAGTTTGTTCGTGATTTCTTTGTTGACGTTTTTATATTGTTTGTAAGTAGTAGGTCAAACAAAGCTCATTCATAAGATAGCAAATTGTTGAACCCCGAGCAGATTAAATACCAAATTTTAAAACACTTCTCGTGTTAGGTAAACAATTTTTGGAAAACTTCCAAAATTTTCACCGCAGGCAGGATTTGAACCTGCCTGCCTGCGGTGAAAATGTAAAAAAGTTCCCCGAGCAGATTTTGATAAAATCTTTTCTGTAATTGATTTGTTCAAAAAGAGATTTTGTTTTAGATATCCTTACAGTAGCGAGGGAAAGCGCGTATTCAAATGCAAACAGTTTACTACAAACATTGTGTTTCAAAGTGACGTCGAAAGCTCCAATTAAGCGTTGTTTAATTAATCCACTCTCACTGAGATACTTGATATTTATATATTTGTTTACGTTACGTTGGTTAGTTTGTATGTAATCTTACATAAGCTGATCGAAAGTCAAATCAGTATCTAGTTTCAATTGAACAATGTTCGGTAATAAAACTTTGTTTGCAGAACTGAGTCACACTTTGTCTTTCATTACTTCATACTTTTATTTTCTCTTGCTTGATTTTATTACTTTTATTGGAATCGCTTTTGTTTGTACTTCAATTAAGTTCAGTGTACCTTAGTACTTTAGTCTCAAGTACACTTCAATACAATACGCTGTGTAATCGGTCACCATCATTCCGCCTCACTTGATATATTTTCTCTCCTTAATCTGACAACAGAATGGCAGAGCTATAGATTACGGGGTCCACTTGTGGGAAACCTTCTAGTGTTGAAACTGACTAAATGTTTCTACATACAGACGGACAAAATGGACTCAGGCTAAAGTTTCGACAAAAAAATTATGTCGATGATCCTTTGATCCATTTTTAGTATTTTAGGCAATATATCAAAATATACTAAAAATGGATCAATATATAAGAGGGTATAATTTCTTCAACAAGATTCGTTGGATAACGAAGTTACACAAATGCTAATACCTGTAAAAATTAATCTTCTAAATCAATGACTAGATTACAAAACATTACTGAAGCAACATCTTACATTTTAATACAAAATTATCCATTATAAATGGTTTAAGTTTATTTCCGCCTTTTCACAGCTTTGTTGTATTGCTATCAATATAATAAAAATGTTGGTCAATATGTGTTAGGTCAGTGGGTAAATCGTCAATAACTACACCGTTTTAGATCAGTTAAAGAGCTATTATATAATTTTACACATTATCACTTTGTTCAATTGGATTATGTCATCAATCAATTCTCGTTACGTTTACTTTTATATCACCAAATAAGTTACCGGTAGTAGGCGTTTAAAGATCACTTACTTATTTCTTTTAGTATGAGATGATTTTGTAAGTATTAAAGTTTGAAACATTAACAATAATATTTTTATTTATAATGAAACTTTACTTTTACAATATTCAACGATCTTTTGATTTGATTTTAATAAGATTTAATTGTTAATATATATCTTTGTGTAATTCATGACCTAAAAAATTTTCTGTATCTATGAGTTGTTATAATTTACATAGTATTTCAAATTCTACGACTGAATGTTTGTAGGATGGCTTGATATTTCCTAGTATTTTGTCATGTATTTTGTAAGTAATATCAAGTCGTGTGTAGTGTTCAATTTGACTAAACTCATGGCCAACTTTATTGATATGTGAATTTTTCTCCTTATTGTTTCACTTACGAATGTTAAGCCATCGGTTTTTGTAAATCCAGAGTATAATGGTGTTATTGTATGATCGGTATTGATAATTGGTGTATTGGCTGCGACACGCAATAATGTTGTATGAATTTAAACAATGGCAATTTGTGGTGTTCAATAGAGCTTAAGTCATTTGTTATGTAAAGCCTAAGCTCACAGAGGTCACGCTATTTTATCACCGACATCTTTACGATACCATCTTTGGTTCTCACTTTCTCAAGAAATACTCTTGGCTTCTTCAAAGGAACCAGTTATATTTTCTCTAAGGTCGAATGTCTTAAGGTGGTTCTCAGTTGCGCTTTTCAATCGATAATGGTCAGTTACATTTGCGTGACAATATTTCTTTTGTTTGTTACAGGTTGCAATTTCTATCCCGTGGGTGACTATCTGAAGTTTGTGAGGATACCAGAAAACTTAAGAGTTGGCGACGAAGTTCTACGGGTTGAAGTTCATCCACGGTACGTCAACGCTTACTTTCACATCATCATCTATCACTTTCATATGAGTACTTTTTTGTATTGTAGGTATGTCTATTCATGCAACGTCTCTATTAGAGACAAAGTAATCAATACATCACACCTTGTCAATGTAAAGTGTTTCTCGTGTCTTACAGCTTAAATTGTGATCAGTAAAACAATAAGAAGATTGCAGGTCAGCAGCTGCTGGACACTATACGTCTTTGTCACTTACAATTGACTCGGTTGCAAAACCTTTGCTCTGGGGTAGGGATCAGCGCTGCGTAACGAATGCGTTACGATTTACTACCTTATTCCCATACAAATACGATTTGCCAGACGCATCCGTCGGCGCTGCGAATAGCACAGCGCTTAAGAAATATCACAGCAACGAACGTTACCAGTGATTCCCGTCGTAATTCAACTTTATTGTGTTCGGACAATTTAACTTAATTTTTTTTTTCCTTCATGTGCTCCGAGATTTGTCTTCACCTGTACCAAATGATAAAGGCCAAAATATATTTGTTTTGGTGCGTGAAGTAGAGCTTTGGATTGATATTTGTTTGCTATAGACAAGTACTATCTTTCATCTGGTATCTATTGTCTTCAGATGCTATTTTTGTTGGCTAAGTATGTTTTTGTGTTCTACCAAATAAGTATTGAAGTCCTTGCACGAGGATTTGCATGTCGTATGTTCGTGGGAAATAAATTTTATTTGGTGCATGTAAGTAATATGCTATACTGCTATACTTGTCTAAGAATATATTGGGATTGTAATGCACTTTTCACTTGTATAAGAATGTTATTTGTTCGCTAGCCCCACTAAAATACTATTGCATTGATTAGAAAGAATAAGTAGATAAGTATATGAATAGATTTTTGACAATATAAAACAGAGCTAAAGTAGGAGTATGGATATGGATAATGTATCTTTTTATTAGCAAAGACAGCTTAATTATTCGTAAATAATCTTGTTAATTAATCTTTTCCTGATACTATTAAATTGATGCACTTTTTATATTATTACTGATCAAAGTCATGGTATAATAAGATACTCCGCCTGGTATTTCTTTCCGAGACTCGTGAACCACTTGACCAACACAAGACTACGTCATCATGCTTGTGGGTTACCCGAATTACCCACTCTTATGATGTTTTTTGTAAATAATTTATGATACTGTTAACTAATAAATACAATTGAAGTGTTGTTGTTGTAAAGTTCAAGTTAATACACACGTAAATCTAAATTATAAAATTATTAAGAAATATTTTAACCCATTGTTCTGAGATTGAATTTACCCCATAACGTATTTTATTGAAATAAAGTGGCAATACTAAGTGACGTTGTCTTGTGTTTCTCTGGGAAGGAAAGACCATGTTTTATTAGACTATGATCAAAGCCATCGTTTACTTGTCATAGCTGTCTGTCATCATCAAAACAATTTTCAAGTTACACAATCAATTAAATCAGAACTTCACAGCAGATCAGCATTCTAAAGCGGTTGAAGAAGCAAATGACCCTGATTTGGACAAACCTCTTCAACAAATCGTTCCACAACTCTTTACTACGTAACATGACTTAATATGAGTATGACTAGAAACCTGTAACGAGCAACTTGTTTGGAAGTAGGCTAGTGATACGTAGACGATTAGAGATGAGTTGAATATAGGTTTCTCCGAATATTCGGTAAAAAATTTGCCGAACCGAATATTCATCCAAATAATTCAACAGAAATCGATATCTACGTAAAAGAATTAGAAGAATCAATACGAAATTACTTCATTTACAAAATACTCGTTGATTTGCACAGAACCACTCCGCGCTCCCTGCTCTTGAAACTTTTCATTTTAGATTAGAAACTTTGACAACAAATTAAAAAAAATGCTTTGCTCCTTGTTTTGATATACCAGTTTATAACGAAATAAAAATAAATAAAATAAATACGTTTTTGTTTAGGCAAATAAGTATTTCAGAAAATCTACCAAACATTTCACCGAAACCGAATATTCGGAAAATCTGCCGAACGTGCCGAATACCGAACATAAACCGAATATTCTGCCCATCTCTATAAACGATAGTAATAATAGAAATGCAGGTGAAAAAAACTAGACCACATCGGAAGCAAGTTTAGAAACTGAACCTGTTTGTGAACGATGCAGTCGAAGATAATTCAATGATGATCAATCAAACTTTATTGTTATTAGTATTGGCTAGTTTTTTTAGTTTCCACAGCAAAGAAAGTTGACATGAGTGATATATGAGGTAGTAGGTAAGTACTATAAAAGCCGATTACCCTGAATAAAAGGATTTTACAGGTAAATCAGCCAACAAAAGTGATTTTTCCCGAGCAATATAGAAAAAGTAGTGTAACAAAATATTTTTTTCACAATTTTTTTAGAAGTTTGTAGGACAAGATTATGATCTTCGACAAAAATTATTTCGCTGCTTAAAAAATTATAAATTCACCACTAGAAATATTTGCACAATTTTATTCCTACATCCTGAAAATTTAGCCTTGATTCGACTAAGATTTATGTATCATCGTCGCGTGTATTTGATTTAAAGATTTAAAGTAGATCATTTATTATGTATTCAAATGTGTGACATTTAAACAAATAGATGCGACGAGAACTTTATCTAAGGCCGACATTTAGATAAAATTAATTATGCTGTCAATTAATTAAACTTCCTTTACAAATATTCATTATGAAATATCTAAAACTCGTAAAATTGTCATGGCAGCTACAACATTTTACGGTTTCCTAGTTTCGAGTTCCTACAAATACCTCAGGAGCCGCACAGTGATAGAAAGTGACTACTAGTGTTGCCGTTAGATAGTTGACTAGAAAGACTATCGATAACTTTCGATATATTATTAGTTTTAGGCGAGAAACAATCGGTAACGTCCGTTTTTGCGTCGTTTGTTCGATTTCCCATCTTATTCTCATACGCATGTGGTTTATGTCAAACGGTTTGACATAGGTATACACATCCGTCGACGCAAAATTGTCGTTTGATATAAACCATTTTCGTTTAAAGGTAGGGTAGAGATTCGAACAAACGGACGTTAACATGCGTTTTTCGCCTAATTTATAAGTTTTTAAAAGTTAGGTTGTAATATCGATATCACTCATGGTATTGCACTTGACGATCAAATTGTTACAGTTTGAACTATCAATAATAGTTTAGTTGAATACCATATTTTTAAAACACTTTCCGCGTTAGGTATGCAAGTTCTTTCAAACGAAAATTGCTATCGATAGTTCATCAACACTAGTAGCTACGCACTTCTCGTACTTAATAAAGTTCAGTATAATTTGCCTATTACAAAGTTACCGCTTTGTTTACACCCGACAATAAAGTCATAACTCAGAACTGTAAGCACTAGAGGTACCTACATTTCCTGTCGTATTATGATTGACTGTGGAATACTTCCTTCTATACAGGGTGTAGCATAGCTACTGTTTAGGCTGCTATATGCAGATCAGATCCCTTAGTTAATTTATAGTCAGAAAAAGAAGTTAGGGTTTCCAGACATGCTTATATGTGGATTTTCTGTACTATTTTTTATGAGTTGTCATATTAATGAGTTCGTTATAAACAAAATTGATCATAATCGTGAAGAAAAAACATAGTCTAGGTAATTTGTACTATCACTGGTGAGTCCACCCACCCACCTACTTAAGAGATCAACATGATCTGGTTTCTCATACAAATACTAAAAAAACCAGTATAAATTTGATCCCACAAAATGAGTAGTTGAATTTGCTAGCGATAGTACCTTTCCGAATACATTTTCTATTTCCTATTTCGCCGCCACAACATCACGAAGACAGGTTGTCGTTCCAAGTAATATTACGCACTTACTAACAAGAGACTCTACCATACCACGATAAATTGTTATTGTGGTGGTATGATTGGGGAGAACTCGTGATGACACTTTTCAATGATCAGTATTATTGGATGGGGAAGTTATTATAGAAAATGTTAGGGAAATTGTGAAAACCTTCTTCTGGGTTTACCTGTACAAATTTTTTTTTTGACATTGCGAAGCACATAACAAAATTGTTCAGTATTATAAGCTGACGGAATCTGTGAGTGATTTAGCTTACTTTTCGGAATTTTAGAAAATGTAAGAAAAAAGCGGCCAAAAGCGTGTCAGACACGCTCACAAATAGGGTTTCGTAGTCAGTCAACGTTTAAGTATCTTTCAGCGTTACAAAGTTAATTTTGTTGCTCGTTTGTTTGCAGCTGTATGGTTACCAACCGCAAATTGAAAAACTTTAATATTTCCTTAATCTAAAGTGGTACCTACAGAATTCGTTATAGTTTTCATGATAACTTCATATTAAGAACTATATACCATATTTTTTCCAAATTTTTAACATGCAAACTTTAGAAGTTACAGCTGGAACAAATTATGGCTCAAAAACGCCCCTTTTAAAAGCAAATATCTCGAGACAGAAACATTTTAGAGAAATTGTTTCAAAGAAACCTCCTCTTAGTTTTAAAAGACCTATTCAACGATACCCTACTCAATATTACAGGTGGAAAAAAAAAATTTTTGCCCCCCTTTCACATGAATGGGATGGGGATCCAAAAAACAATAAAAATATTTTTTTCTCAACATTTCTAAATTTGGGTCAATACGATCTATCTTCACACCAAATTTGATGTCGATTGCTTCAAAACTGACGAAGTTATGAGGGCGCGGCATACAGACAGACAGACAGACAGACAGACAGACAGACAGACAGACAGACAGACAGACTTACCGAAATGATAAGGGTTTCTAGTAAACTACGAAACCCTAAAAAAGAATTCAACGAAAGTCCTAATTATCTTAATCTGTCTGGAAAGAAGAAATACTTTTACATAATAAAGTGTGAAATATATTCACACTTCACGCCTTATTCTCATGCAGGGAAGGCAGAGCGTTGACGTCCTTTATGGACTATCGCCACATTTGCCGAATATTTAAGGACACCGTTTCAAAAATCATTTATCACTGTAATATGACAGTTTATCAGCCTGTCGCCTAGGATTTTTATACACGTAATGCCCTCCCTCAATCACCTTTTACGATACCCATGGGAAAGAAAATGTGGTGATGCTATTCTAAGCAAGCACCACACGGCAAAGAAAAAAAATGTATTAGAGTAAATTCTAGAATGTGCTTTTAATCTACCATTAGATTTATTTAAAATCTTTAAGTAAGTAAGTAAGTAAAAACACTTTATTGCACAAAAATAAAAACACGAAGTAAAATAACATTTCAACGTTACTATGCGCAAAGGCGGCCTTATCGCTTAAAGCGATCTCTTCCAGACAACCTTTAACTCAATTAGTAACTTCCATCACTATAATCAAAAAGCCTAGATATCTAGATCACATGATTATTAGATAGGCATTCTGGTTGCATATTCATACCTAGGTACTTCATGGCTGAGATCTGGTTCTAACGGATGTTTTGCAACTCCTTGGTTTAAACCTAAATTTACAAGGCCAGTTACATGTTAAAATTTAAGAGTGTCGCTAGATTAATGTATAAAATGTTTTAATGTTAATTTGTGCCGGTAAAGTTTACATAATTTTAAATCGTTACGAAAGAAGGAAATATTTTTACCTGAATAAGCTTAAATTATCTGTCACATAGAAATATATGAGTTATATTACATACCACCCAAAATACATGACCTTTTAAACTAGAACTGATTATAAAATTTAAAAAAACGTTATAAATATTTGAATATTGACACATTAGCCATTAAAGATAAAATTTTGTGTATTAATAAGTCATCTAGACAAAATAAAGGATCATGCCGTGGATTAGGCCCACTACCCCCGCCGCCCCCATTTCAGTCATTTAGGAACCCTTACTTTAAAATCTTGAAATACGCACCGTACCATAAATTCGCATTTTATGAAAAGTTAATATGATTTGTGCGGTCCTTTGCTCTCAACAACAACGGGCTATCCTGAGGGAGAAATTAGTAGAAAATAAAAGTAATATTATTCTCCCAAGATCTTCTTCATTTTCCGTGTCATAAAAACATCCGCTCGATTTGACTTCTTTCTCAGTCAAAGTCTGAGTAACGTCATCATATGGAGGTCTGATGTCAAATCATTACCATTTTTCTCGCGAGAAGAATTTATGAATAAGATTTTAAATGTCATAATATTAGGAACTCTTCAAAATAATCTTTTCTGAAGCTGGTATGAAATATCAGCGTCAAAATAAGTCTGTGAAAGATGTCACGTCAGTTCGTGATTTGTTCGTGACTGACATGTTATTTTTGTACATATTGACAATCTAAAGCTAAATTATTTTTCAGGAAAATACAATAGTAAGTAAATAACAAGAAATTGAATTGAAGTAAACTGTCTGTATATTTGAAGATAATATTGGTTGGTTGGCGCTATTGATCGACCAGATCCATCATAATTTCTCCTGCCTGAACATGGTTGAAGACTTTTGGAACGGACTAACTGTAAGTGCACTTTTGATGTAATTCTGAGGCCTGCTAGCAGTAGGTAGTAGGCGGCTTAAAAATTCTGACACCAGGGTTAATTGGGTCCTTCGTCGACTCGGTGTCCCACGCGAAAAGAAGAAGAAGAAGATAGGATTTCCAAGCTGGAGTATACTGAACTAAATCTGCTTATAAAATCAAAATCATATAGCAAAAGGATTTGGCTATGTTTTATGCCCGGCCGCCTGTCTGACGTCAACCCTCTTTGGGAATACTACTGTAGGTGGTATCATCGTGGCCACGCGGTTGACCAAGGGTTTACCATAGTCGATAGATATTCAATCGAGGTCCATAACTCTGCGTTGCGTTTTGCGAATCACCCTGAGGTGGACTAGGGGTGGCAGGGCAGTATTATTAGACGCTACCACACGGACTTTTCCCCTTTCAATTAATTAATTATTGCTTGTCTTTTAAGGTATCCTGATTGGAGCGAGTGAGCTGGTTTTGTTGGTTGCTGGCTAGCAGGGAGGTGCAAAGAAGGGCACTGCAGCAAGACCGTAGCAGAGGTATATCCTCGAAAAAATATATGAAATTAATTTGTAAGGACGAATATAACATACAAATGTGTTACATTACAACAATCCTTATTGTTTTTGTATATACTTGCTTGTTATTATTATAATATAATTAAAAAACTAGAAAAAATCGTGTTTTATTTCTATTACCAATGTGCGAGTCGACAAAGTATCCGATAAGTAGGTCAACAAGGTTTTTTTATGAAGTTTCAAAGTAAAGAAAAATAGAAAGCGCCATCTTATGGTTTAGATAGTAAAATATCAGATGAAATTAATAGAGACTAGATTAGAGCACCTTTTTCTTCGCGTAGCGCCATCTATGGGTTCTTCACGTAACTAAAATTATTCCGCCATCTTTGACATACAAAACTTATTTCTGTACTTTTAGATAACTTTTAAACTAAATTATCCAAGATCTACTTCAGCCTAGATCTTTTATTTTAAACAGTACAATTAGATAATTAGTTAAGTTATTCTTAAAGTATTGTGTCTTCATGGTACGCTAACGTTTGGATGCGTTAAACATGATACTGGTTTGTATGGCAAAAAATCAAGATCCTTTTGAGGTGCTTCTATAAAAATATGACATTAAAATTCTCTTATCCAATACTTATCTTAATTTCATTAACTGAACTTAAGCGAAGAGCATATACAAGTGTTTTGCTACTCAGATTTTATGAGTGTTCATATTCATAATTAATAGCTTTTACATTTAAAACTACTTCTAGATTAATTTTAACGCTAGCTATCGTAATTGGTGTGTTTACTCACAGAGGTGTAAGGGACGGTGTAATTAAAACTATGCCGGCGTGCTTAGGCCATGGAATTGAACAACCTTCCCTATGAAACATAAGTACCAAAGTATGGTGGTAAACGAAAAAAAAATGTTGTTTTCCTATAAAAAGTAAGACAGTTTTTCGTGAATTTGTATGGGAGATCAGAAAACTTTTCTGGTCGTAAAATTTGTTCAGTTTCATGGTCTGATCATGCCCGCTTAGTTTTCGGTACACCGTGCCTTACACTCTATATACTACTACTCTACAATTGTCTTCTACATTTCATAGGTCTTATAGCACCGGTAGCTGATTTTATCACTGTTTGTAATGACCGGACTAGGCTAGGAACTAGGAAACAAAATGGGAAGCACTTAGATAGCTGAGCTTTCTACGAGAAGTAGAAATTAATTGGAATTTAATTGTTTTAGCTATTATTTTGAACGACATCTGTATGACTTATCCTAGTAATGTAAAAATCTATCAACCGGCTCATTAAAGGGGTCAAATATTATTGGGTTTTCTTAGTGTTTGTATGAAAAAACCGACCAAGAGCGTATCAAACGCAGCCACAAATAGGGTTTCGTAGTCAACGTTTAAATATAATCGGGTTATTCAGCGTTACAAAGTTCATTTTGTTGCTGTTTTTTTGCAAGTGTGTGGATACCAACCGCAAATTCAAAAACTTTTATTTTTCTTAAAGCTTGACCGGTACAGTATCCGTTAGAATTTTCATGGTTACTTCGGGTTGAGAACTACTCACCCCAAAAACTATACAAGGTGTTCCAAAG
The DNA here is from genome assembly GCA_024500475.1 of Phthorimaea operculella. Classification (NCBI taxonomy): domain Eukaryota; kingdom Metazoa; phylum Arthropoda; class Insecta; order Lepidoptera; family Gelechiidae; genus Phthorimaea; species Phthorimaea operculella. The sequence goes on along the minus strand of JANFCV010000014.1, from coordinate 5,876,317 downwards.
GAAATACATTAAATTGGAGACGTTGTGTAGACCATTGTACTGTACAATTTCCATTATGGCACCAAGTTTGAATTCTTAACAATTAAACAGTTGAAATTTTCATACAAACTAAATGCCTACATTTACTACAACCATTATGTATTACCCCTTATCCAAGATGGCAACCTTGCATTTTTAACTTGTTGGATTTGAATCTTCGAAAAAGTTTGGAACATAGTTGTCTATGTTTTAAATTTAAACGAAAACTTAAGACAAAAGATCTCTTTCTTTGGTGTTATTTTATTTTATTGCCGCCTCAAACTAAAAACTTATTTTGACTTAGAGCATCCATAGAGACGCAAAGACAAAGGGCCAATCAGAGAAACCAGTAGAGTCTGTAGTGTCAGTTGTGTCAGTTTTTGACAAACATGACATTTGACCTTGGTCTACGCCACAACTGTTGCCTTGGCAACTAAATTACAGCCAAAACCGTTGCCTTGGCAACAGTTGTGGCGGTAATTTCAAAAGTTTTTCCAAGACGGCAACATGACATAAATAAAGGTCATGATCAATAAAGCTTCTTTCATAATGTGGGACTCAATTAAATTTAACAAACTTAAATTGCTAATTACGTCTAAATGAGGGGTTTTTATAACTTGGCCCCATAATGAAAATTATTCGGTACGATGGTCTACATAACGTCTCCAATTTAATGTATTTCCTTTGGAACACCTTGTATACCGTAAGTAACAAAAGGGGTATAAGAAACCGAAAGGAGGTTAAGTTACATGAAACTGAACATCTTTCCCCATCGAACATAAGTCGGAAAATAAAATAAAATATTTGGCCCTCCCATACAAAGTTGCTGATCAGCTGATTGATTTACTATGGGAGGTACAATTCTTTTTTTTTTCATTTCATTCATATTTCGACAGATATTTCATGGGGAAAATTTTTCAATTTCATGTGTAGCTTTACCTCTTTTCGGCTTGTTATACCTTTTTTGTTACTCCCTGTATACAGGGTGTTAGGGACGGTGTAACGAAAACTTTGCAGGCGTGCTCAGACCATGAAACTGAACAACTTTTACTATGGAGCCAATGGTGGGAAACGAAAAAAAAATTTCGACCTCCCATACAAAGTCAGTCAGCTGATCGTGAATTTTGTATGGGAGGTCAGAATATTTTTTTCGTTTCCCACCATTGGCTCCATAGTAAAAGTTGTTCAGTTTGATGGTCTGATCATGCCTGCAAAGTTTTCGTTACACCGTCCCTAACACCCCGTATAGGGTGAAATTTTACTAGTGACCGATAGCAAAAACTCAGAATTGGCTAGTGATAAGGAATAACTTTCGCCAAGAAACATAGGTCGAATTACGAAAAACAATTTGAACCTCCCATAATACTGAAATCAGCTGATCGGCGAGTTTTTATGGGAGGTCCAAATTGTTTTTTCGTATTTCGATCTATGTTCCTTGGGGAAAGTTTGTCCTTATCACTAGCCGGTTCTTAGTTTTCGCTATCGGTCACTAGTAAAATTTAATTTAATTTAAGACATGCCCTACAAAGCGCGGAACATTATTTTTTTCGGAAAATCAGGTGTTTCGGCCTGTAATGCACTCATTGTTAGTCTTATTCTTCCACACCCAAGTACTTATCATAAGTCTGCTTAACACGTTTATAATAGCAACCCTCATAACTTTTAAGTAGATCCTAAGAATAGATATCCAAATAACAATAAAATGGTTTAATCCTACTCCCATTCATAGAAGTAAGAATGTGCGGTAGTTCCGTTCGGTAATTTCCTCCCATGGGAAAAAATGTTATGGAACAATTCATAAGAACAATTTTGTACTGAGTTTTGTTTTCTATGTAATTTGGTGTTTAGTTATATCACTAATTAATTATTACATGGTATAATTACAGCTATTTTAAGCTTGAGTAGATTTTTATCTTGATAAAGTTTGGGTAACATTAGGTAAACAAACATCAAAATATAAAATGCCCGTAAAGTTTAAGTGAGCGCCATCTATTAACAACCCAAAGTATTATGTGGTAGAACTACAGCTGTTGAGTAGAGAAGGGAGGGAGGAAACCGCTTTCATCGCCGCCTACTCAGTACAACCTCCAAAGAGGCTTCTTCAAAGAGGTTCTAGCCCGAGCTTCAAAAAGTTCACCACCGCAACCATAGATGGCGCTTTCACAAAAATGTTATGTATGACTCACTTTCATTTTCTCTTTTTCAGGAAAAACCTAAGCGTGCAGCCAGTAGACAAGGAAGAAGATGCCCAGCTGTTCACATACAGAGATGTCAATAGGACCCACGTGTCGATAGTTCTGGCCCAAAGCCTAGACGACCTGGTAGACAGTGACAGTCCGCAGAATGTGGTCAAATTCAGGCTGGGCTGCGATTTCGATACGGGGGATGATTTGGTAAGGATACCTACTAAAACATTTACATACAATACGTACCAAAAATTAAAGAGCGAAAGCTACGGGCAGGCATGTTATTCTTACGCGATACTACAAAATAAATAGATAATGCAATATTTAGGCAAGATCCCACCAAAGTAAAAAAAAAGTTGGATCTGGGATTTTTGCCGCGATTTAAGTAACTACCTGTTTTGTTTAGGTATCCCATTATTTCGAAGCGGTTCCACGCTCTATGGTCACGAGTAGACAAAATACTAAACCATAATTTAACAGTTGTAAACAACCGTGAAAATCTAAAAAATTTAGATTTTACGTTTACTTTTACAACCCATAAAAATGGCGACAAGTTAAAGTGAGGTCATTGAACCTAATTTCGGGCCATTCTAATAAGTCCTTTTTGACAACTGTAAAAAAACCATGCTAATGCTTTGACATAAGGTCTGTTTTCCTTTGTTGACACCTATTTTGGTATGGAACTGAGAGCTGTCAAAATTAGCCTATTGGAGTGGCCCGAGTATAGATATGTTGGTGTACCGTGGTACCGTCTGTATACGCAATACAACAAAGCGGAATTATCGACACATACAAGGTTCCATAAAATTAACGAGCGAAGGGAGAAGATTTTTACAAAAAGAAAAAGTAAAGCGTCAAAGACTACCCTGGGTAGCAAATAGGATTCTAAAGGCTCTACCTAGGCAATCATGATCCAATATTATCTGCATCATCACATACCAACAGGTGAGATATAGTACACAAATGCGGGCCTATTTTATTTAAGAAAAAAACAAGTTATCTTCGCCAGAAAATTCACCTACCCATTTAAAGGGACCAACTTCAAGAAGAACTATTATACGATGATACCTTATATAGGCAGGTGGATTTACTGGTAATAGTACTTATACCAGCAGCCTATCAATCTACATACATAGATATAACCACGCCTTTACCACTTGCGGGTTGGGCAAACCGTAAACGGGTGTAGCTAAGAAACGGTCATTTACCCACATCGCGTCTGACAAAAGTTTGAGAGTCATTCGGAACTGTGTATCACCATATTGAGAAGTTGTCAGCCTGTTGCCTAAAAAGGCAAAACACAATATCAAATCCTTTAGTCGCTTCTCACTTCACTCCGCGGCAAAGATAATGGGATGAAGCTATTCTAAGTCGGCACCACACTGCACACCAAAATTTTCAAACTGGTTACTTAAATCGTTTTGAAGAAAAACCAGTAGTTATGGGTTGATCATTTGTAGGGGTGGGTTGATGTTATTTATATTGATGTATAAGTAAAATAAAGAGAGTCACGGTTTATTGTTTTGATGTTACTCATGCTTTTTGTCAGGTCGTAAAATGTATTTTTCTCAAAGATATTGATAGTGTTGTTTCAGAGTTATTTACAACTAGCGGGTCCGTTAGCGGTTTAACTCGCTGCAACTCATTTTCCCGCGAAATAAAGGCATTTTCCCGGCAATATTATAAACTTTTCTCTTTAATCACTATATAGATAGGTATCTTTTACAAAAAACCGCATCTAAATCCGTTGCGTGGTTTAGGAGGAGTTAGCAAATTCCACGACAGACAGACAAACTGACAGACAGAGAAACACAAAAAGCGACTTCATTTTATACTACGTATTGATTTATTCGGAAATTCATAAAGAGCCTTGTTTTATAAGGTAAGGGAAGTAATAAAAGATTGGGCTGTGTGATTGACTGCGCACTGTAAAATCCTTGAAAACTTTAGCAAGGCTTTCAGAAGTAGGTAAACTTAAAATGATAGCTAATTGAATTTAACTTAATCAATCTACTAACATTGGTAAGATACTAAGTGAAAGTTAATTTCTTAAAAGTACCTACTTCGCTTAGAGTATAAATATGCAAGCTATAGAATGCACCTAAAAAGTTACAACGTAGTAAGAACACAACCTTTCTGACCATCAGTAGCAAAACGCCAGTGACAACACAATTGAACCTCTATTACTTCTCATCTCATACATTTGACGAAGGTATCTATGGAAAAACTGCTTACGTTTTGACAGTCCGGCGCGGGGCGATACGTGCACTCTATAGCTTGCTTATATAATTACCTACACTCATAAATTGAAAATGAGAAAATTGAAAAACGGAATCCATGGAAAAGATCCACGGAACGGTGATCCACAGTCCATCCACATAAATTTCACTCTTAGATACTGTGACAATCTCTTTCAAGGTAAGTTAAAATTATTATCTTTCGATTTTAAAACATACCCGCTTAAAACTTTGTGAAAACTCCAATAATATTTTGACACTCATTAAGTTAAATTGAACTTTCATAAATCTTAAAGAAAATCAATCAACTTGATATCAACGAACTCTTTGTGTCCTTGAATTTGATAATCGCACTTTGCACTCACAAGGTTTCGGGTTCAAATCTCGCGCTTTAAGTCTCAGGTTCAAATCCCAGCTGAGATGAGTTAAAAGTTTGAAATAAGCAGTCCTATAAGTGTTATTTTAAAGTTAAATTTGATGTGGAAGGTAGTACGTTCAAGGAAAACTTATCAAAAGATCAACATCATGTTCGCTAGAAAAGTTTGCACTTAAGATTTCGTTTCTCTAAAGAAAAGTAAACAAAGATTCTGATATGTACCTATATTAAAGTACGAGTACCTCTACCTAACAAAAAACGGATACTTTTTGAGGATACTTTTTGACAAGCCTAATAGGTAGATTGTGGAGTATCAGTTTACAAGAAATAACAAAGAACCCTATAAGTAAGCTTCTTTCAAAGAACAAGGGTTAACAATGTCAAGGTCAATATCTCCTAACAAAAATATCACGCGCACAACAAGAAAATGGAAATCGAAACCTCTGGTTATTATATGAATACCTTAAGAGGATACCATATTGATGCTTACTTTTCGCCTTTTCATACAAACGTAAGTATTCCCCAGTTTCTTTCCAAGTTTTTTAAGCTATAATTCTTTTTGTTAATTCCAGGGCATGTCTGTATTTCTTTGTTCTACCAGGAAAATAATTATAAAAATAAAGAGCTTTTTGCACTATCCTATATTTGTTAATTTTCAGAAAATAAAACGTATTGGCATTCCCGAATAGACCCTAATGTAATAAATAAAGAATTATAGCCACACATGCATTACTCGGAAAGAAAAAGGGGAATACGGTTGTGATTGTGGTTGTTAAAACTTAGCTCTAGGTATTGCTAAAATATATTTTATGGAGAACCCACAGGAAACAAAGGAACATAAGTCTCAAAGAAGCTTCGAAGCAACAAATTTGATAGAATTCCCAAAAATTATATAACAGAATAATAAGAAATAAGGATTAGTAAAAAATAATGAAAAAACGGATCGTAAATATTCTAACGTAATAGAAAAAGGTCATTAACGTAATGAAATTGGAGGAAGACATCCCATTAAGTAAGAACAGAAAGGGTTCGGTTAGAATTTTAAGTACTTTTACCGTCTTTTCCTGGAATAAAAAAGGAAATATTCGGTTACATTTCGATTTTTACACAAATAGAAAAAAGAAGCATTTCATAAATCTTTTATGAACAAGATCTTTGACGTTTTGAACATTTATCGGATATCTAATCATGTTTTGTATTTTCGACTATAATATCCAATATCTACAAGACTTCTGTTATTCCATCGACAGACACTTTAAAAGTAACTTTTAACTTTTGATGTCAATTTGACATCGTATTAATATTGACGTAAACTTCAACGTATTCCATTAGGACCATTACTTTTTAAACTCTTCAAAAGCATTTATTTCTCAGTAGGAATTACAAGATTCACTTACAAGAAAGTCACATTCTAATTCAAACTTAAAAAAGGGAAAATTTGTAGTCCAAAATTTTCTCTTTTTTATAACAATTTGTGTTCCTACTCTAAACGCGGCTCGGGCGGGATAAAAAAATAAAAATAAAGGCACTGCCTCGGGGCTGGCCAGGCTAACCACACAGCATGTATCTTTATGCCTCAATGAATGACAAGTAAATGGAAATAATCACTAAGTCAATATTTAAAACAAGAAAGGTGTTACATGTGTATAGTCAGCCGGACCCCCTGGACAGGAAAACCCCCCAAAAACCTGCCCAGAAGTGCACCTATTCTAAAATTCACAATATTTTTAGGCCCTATGCTACCCTAGCTAAGTTAGAAAATAAATTAACATTAATAGCCAAAAAGGGCTCAACAAAATAAAAATAAAAATTACAGTAGATAATTCTAACTGTTTCGTCTTTAAAATAATAATATACTTTAAACATTTGAGCACCAAAATGTCATAGAAAAAAAAGTAGATTTACAGTAAATGTAAAAAATACATGTCAAGAATTAAGGAATAATATAGACAAAATCAACGTTAACAAAATAGAATAGAGGTTCTTATAGAGGTTCTCTCTTTTGCTTAGAAAATCTGGATTTACTTTGTAACCGTTTATGGCAAAAGACATTATAACGCATGAGTCCGCTTAAACCGAATTAACATAATATGATATGCCTCGGGCCTAAACGTTTTTACTGGAATTAACATTACCAAGTCTCTGTAACCTTTGTATGGGGTTCTGTCTAAACTTCCGCCACAGAATATACAAGATGTTAAGATACAGGGTGGACCATACATACAATGAAGACATAAGAAAAATATTAAATTCATTACAACTTTAAAAGTTGAATAACTCGGAAACTGCAAAAAATCGAAAAAGTAAGCAGCAAACTTTTAACTTATTTTCGAATTTAAACTGCTTTCTGCGGAAATATTCGGTAAGTATCTAGCCACTATTACCCAATATTTCGCACGTTGAAACCATTACCGTCACTATCCAAAAAACCTTGTTTTGAGAAATGAACAAATCAAATTTTGAAAAATTTCAACTGTCATTATTACATGACTAAAAAACTTACAGACTTCGGTGTTTTTGATAAAAATAAGATTTTTTGTTCTTTTTAAGCTGTATAAATATCGAACTGATATCTTTATAATTTAATTATTTATTTATATTTTTCTTGTATTTTTTTGTATAGTGACAGTATTGCACTCAAACTGAGTATAATTTTCGTTTAGTGACATAAGTATAGTGAAACAAGATTAATTAATGCAGAAAGGTAAACCTAGCTAAATTATATAAAAAACAAATAATATGTCACGGAATGCTCACCCTATTTCCCATCATATTAGGTGCTGTCAGAGGCGAAAAAAGAGTGTATCTGGTCCAGAGGTTAAGTTTTTTGATAGCTTGATTATATTGGACACTAGTGCTCGTTACACAATGTGCTTACGTTTAACCATAACTATAACAGCCACAACAGTCCACTGCTGGACATTGGCCTCCACCTAGCGGGGGGTATTGCCATACTCACCACGCTTGGCAGGTGGATTGGCCAGCGCAGTAAAAGATGTTGCATTTACAGGGAACGCTGCTGCCCATTATCTGGAGAATTGGGGCGATGCTATTCTAGGCCGGCATCATATGGCATATAATTTATGGTCCTTACGTTTAAAAGCCATATGTTATTATTTTATAATTTCATAGCAGTAGAATTTTGTATTCATTAAAAGTATTGCAGTACGCCTTTGTACATCAATGTATCTTGTTGGGTTTTATATGTATCATTATAAGTTTAGTGTAAAATTAAAAAATTAAGAATTGCACCACTTACGGACTAAAATAGCCTAACCTATCAAAATTACTTAACTCTTCTATTAACGGAACACAGATAAGATTAACGATTATTACTAATACAGCTAACTCATAAAACTTCTTCTTCTTTTCGAGTGAGACTCTGGCTGAGAAACGAACCAGCTGATGAACCTTATCAGAGTTTCTTGAAACAATTGTCTTCAAGCAATACAAATATATTTTCCGTCTACTGACTTAGAATCTTTCCTGTAGACAATCTCATCTGAATGATGCAAACAGTGTTGGCAGACAGCAAGAACGTTGTAAATCCGTCGAACAATTAAAACAAGGTAAGGTAGGGTCACGCGGCCCGGGTTCGAGCCCCGATCGATTAATGATATTTTCAATTTCTTATTTCCATTTATAAGATTATAAAGATCTGGAGTCATGTCATAGCACTTGTCATGTCTAAATTGACAACAAACGGAATACTTCTTCAAATTAAGAAAATTCTGTATAATTTTAACGTTGACTTTGAAATTACGCGGTACATAATATAACAAATGCCGTTTGCCTTTGTATGTACAGGCAGGAGTTAATGATCTTAGCTTCTTTACTATTTTAGCTGCTGAAAGAGTTAAAAGAAAATCTTGTGGTTTTTCTTTGCACTCTTATTACATTTGTGCAAACAACGTTACTACGTTGAATAATTAGTAGAGTTAACCGAACGAATTAGGCTATATTGTGATTGGATGCTAAGTATATTTCTCTAGTGTATAACCCCTCGTATGAGGAGACAGTTCTAAAGTCATTGTTAACCATTCATTAGGGGTTTCTATATCACATCAATTCACCTCAAAAACACAATAAATTACTTACTGATTTCTAAATAGATTCATAAATCTCCTTTGTATTAAAGAAATACCGGCTTTAAACTAAATCAGACTTTATGAACTAAATTAATAATAAATCAAACTAAAATTTATGAGACGTAAAGTTATTATCACCAAAATGTCCATTTTGTTTTATTTGGTTGAATACATTACTTGAAAAGTGTTAAAGAAAGTAGGACTGTATGGATACAAATACACTATTTATTAAAAAAACTAGTCGTTGTGATCAATTTACTCAATTAACACTGGCCTAATGCATAAAATGTCAGGCTTACATTAAGACATATTCCACAAAACTTTGAATAATTTATAAAACAAAGTGTCACTAAACGCAAAATAACATAACTATGAAAGCTAAACATAATTTTGAAATATTTCAAAAAGACACTAAACGTAAAAGTTCTATTTAGTTTGTAATGTATGGGACAATTCTAATAAAATAATAAAAGGAAAAGTGGTACTAAGCCTAAAATGACACTTTGTATCCAATGTTTAGTATAAACTTGTGAAGTAACATAGACACTATAATCAAAATTACGCTTTATCTTTAACTCTTAACTTCATTTCTGAACAAAATTTAAACGTAAAACTGTCACTTTATGGATAATGACGTTATTGTAGAGAATCTCTATCGCTTCGTCAAGATAAAATAAATGTAATAGTGGAATTATACAAAATGTTACGTTTTACCTCTCAGCATATACTCGAGGTTGTTTGGCATACGCGTCACTATACAAAATATTTCACTATTACACTTAACGAAACGCCAAAATGGTAAAAAATACATACCGTCACTACTTTACCGAGACATTTGTAAGATAGCTAGAAAAATAGGTGTTTTTGCATTATATTCTTTGAAATAAACCTAAAGCGATGGCGCTTTTAGTCAAAATCATGCAAATTTCGGATAGTTACACTATTGCTTTCAACGTGCGATTTAACATTGGATCGTTGGACAACTTGATGTCCTATGTGGCAAAAAAAATGTTCACTCCTTAAGAATCTACTAACTATCGAATTAATCTGAACAAATTTTTGTAGTGCGACTCTGGAAAATTCGCACAAAATATTTTTTTTCGACCAAAATTACAATCAAATAGGTCAAATTTATAGAAGTATAGTTACAATCAAATGGGTCAAATTTATAGAAGTAAAGAATTTTAGTTTTGGGGTTACCCAAAACTCCTAAAACTAAAATTCCGTGTTCAAGTTTCATGGAATAAGTACATCCAGTAAGTTATGTTATGATGTAAGTTTCTACGCAATTTTACATAACATCCTTTATATAGTATCTCTAAACTCCCGCATTCTCACGGGTCACGGGTCGCTACCCCGCCTTTGTCCTTCACCTATTTAAGGAATTATCATACTCTTTAAACGCCGGTTGACCTCCTTAAGGGCCCATCTCCGCCCTTAATTTTGGCTGATGAACAAGATACTTTGGTTTCCAAGACGACATTCGGTTTTTGTGTCAGTGCACTCATCAGGATTAGGAACGCGACTTTTTTGGTCTGATACTTCCAGCCTAAAAATTTGTAAGATTTCAAAGTAATTCGGCCTTAATCTTTCAAGTAATAAGTCCGGGAAGAAAGTAGAACAGAGATTTTGATTTAAATATTAACTTGGAATGTTTTTCCCAGATATCAGCGTACTTGTCAGTGACAGTCTACATTGAAGACATCAACGACAACTCACCAAAGTTTTTGGATACTCCCTACGAAGTCACAGTCGACGAATTGACTCCTACAGGTAAATTGGTTTTGTAATTTTAAACAATGAGGTAATACTTATACTGGGAAACTAATAATGTCACTTTTTACTGTGCTTTGGTGAGTATTTGATCGACAGTGTGTCAATGTCGAAGTTCAGTAACTATTACTGTACATAGTGTAGGCACAGACGCATTTGCAATAAGATTTGAGTTTTCTTCCCTATTTTTGAATACCAGAGCACTTTACAGAAAAAAAGTAAGTTACTTACGACCTTGAAAGAAAACAACCCTTAACAAGTAATTACAACGCCACTAGAGTTCAAGGTGAACTGTTGCCAAGACAAAAACATTCTCCAAGACAATTACGTCCATTAACATGAAAGGGGCTGTCGCGAACACTCCCAGGTAATTCTGGTCACAGTGACATTAACATTGTCCAGGTTTTTTCGCCTCAACATTTTTACATAAATTATGCTCACAATTCCAAATAAATAATAGATGTTTTGCTGTTAGGAGAATTTCAGCGGCTTTGTATAAAAGGTTGGTTTTGATGTAATTTATGTCATGCTTTGCATTGTGTACAAACGAATATGTCTGGGTCTTGAAGAACTGCAAAAGACCTATTTTCAGAATAGAATCAATTTTCACAATAAAAACAGGTGAAGAATTTATTGTGTCTGGGATTTTTTGTGCGTTTTGTTGGTTTCTGATTTGGTAGCTTTTGCCCTAGATTTCTATCAAATTAAAGGCCTGAGCTGTTGATTATATTGGATATATATAAGCTTTTATCTGTCACGTTTTTCAATAATTTTGAGTTTCAGGAAACAGAACCTTTAGCTACTGCAAATTCACGGATTAGATATTGACAATTTGAGTTTAAATTTTTATGATTACAATGTTTATATTTTTTTCACAGGGTTGACAATCTACAAAGGCATCAAAGCGTTTGATCGCGACAAACCGAACACACCAAACTCGGATGTGCAGTACAGTATCACCGGAGGCAACGTCGACAACCATTTTGCTTTGGAGAGCTCTCACAAACCGAGTCTCGTACTGAAGAAGCCTTTGGACTATGATGCAGGCGATAAAGAGTTTACACTTACTGTCACTGCTTCGGTAAGCTGCTTCTATCAATTAGAACTTTACTGGAGGCAAAAACATTATCCACTGGTGAGAATGGGCCTTCGCTATCATCAGAGTATTTGCCATACTCAGTATCGTTGGCAGTTGGGTTGGCGAGCAAAGATCAAGATGTCGTATTCACAGAAAACACTGCTGCCCATTCCCTGGATCAATTCCTTAGTCTTCGCTTAAACCACCCCCTGTGCATTGTATTTTGATTTCTAATAAAAAATCTTTTCTGACATTTCAGGACCGAGGATCGCCACCTAGGAGCGTCAATACAACCGTCCACATACTGGTCCAAGACAACGATGACCTTCCTCCAACGTTCACCTACGACTTGTACAAGACGCAGATTCCTGAGTTCTATCCTTTATTGGTAAACAATATTCCTACAATAATGTACACCAAACTAATAGGCTCCACATAGAGTCTTTGTTTCGGAGTGCCCTGGATGCCATCTCCATACACAACATCATCCAGATCCGAGAAAAAATAAATATTGAAGTATTAATCCAATCTTCACCAAAATCAAATGAACTTCTGCTAACTAAGAGCCACATCATCTGTCGCTAATGCTTGATCTACTCCATAAAAATAATGTTTATCGTTACTTACTTTCACTTTAAAATATTCCAGGGCAAGCGGATCCACAGAGAGCTGGAGTTCGGCCAGCCAATCAGAGCAGTGGACCAGGACCTGGGAATCAATGCTCCAGTCAGATACGAGCTGGTGTCCGGGAACGAGAGGAAACTGTTCTCGTTGAACCCTTTTAACGGAACCCTGTTCTTGGACAAGGAAATCGATTTGGATGCTGAACATTCCTTGCCTGGTAAGGAAACCTTTTCATCATCATTGGCCTCATACGTCTGTGTCAGACGATTTATTCAGTGTCTGAGGCAATATTTTTCATGGCTGTATAAGCCGATACGGGAGCGGCATGGCTTTTTGCACGCTCTCCACAGACACTGCATTGCCCGGAAACCTTTTATACCTCTACTATTATAATTATAAATTTCCAGGTAAAAAGCTCCCAACCTTTCGTGGCTCAGACATTGAAACTAAACAACTTTTATACTTCTTCTACTCTTATACTATGACGTCATATCGAAATAGGGCAATTTGTAGGGGAAATTAATTTACTTGCTTAGTTTTGCGATCTTCCTATGGAAACACAAGGGAACTTCTTTTCTCTCGCAGCACCCTATTTTTTCTGTTCGTTTTAGTTTGGAACTTAAGATTTATCTTATTGTTTGTAAGTATAATTCTTTTTTCAGTTTTTGTTTTCGGCTCTATAGTGGTAATTCCTACATGGTGCGATACCTCATCATAATCTTGTACTATAGGAAACACCTTCGTGCTCACGATCCAAGCTGCGCAAGTGGACAATCCGCTGAAGACGGCTCAGGCTCGCGTCGAGGTCGAGATCTTGGACCTGAACGACAACCTGCCAGAGTTCGAGGTGGACTTCTACAACATCAGCATTGTGGAGAACTTGCCCAATGGTATGGCCCTTTTCATCCGTATTCTGAGAATCAACTTTGTGATGAGGATATTTCTAATTATGTATGACTATTAATTTATGTAGCGTTCATTGTATCGAGAGGACGTTACGTGGGCCTTATTATAGTTTGACAACTTCTTGCGCAAACTTGTTGGATTATAGTTGCTAGACTAGGTACTAAATTTTTGACGTCATATTTATACAATCAAAAATAACGATTGATCATTTGACTTGGATCTATGACGTCACATTCAATGTTAACATTTTTTCACGTGCGCAATAAAATTGGTTGTCATGCAAAAATTTACAATGTGGTTTAAAAGGCGATGACAAACATTTCCAGGCTTCAGTGTCCTGCAAGTGATGGCGACTGACAAGGACCAGGGTGACAATGGCGAGTTCACTTACCAGCTGAACGATCCCGAAGGTGCCTTCTCTATTGACCCTCGGACCGGCTGGCTCACTGTTAGGAACCAGGTATGAACATGGCTCCCTATTATAATGTCAGGCTTCAGTGTCCTGCAAGTGATGGCTACAGACAAGGACCAGGGTGACAATGGCGAGTTCACGTACCAGCTGAACGACCCTGAGGGTGCCTTCTCCATAGACCCTCGGACCGGCTGGCTCACTGTTAGGAACCAGGTATGAACATGGCTCCCTATTGCAATGTCAGGTTTCAGTGTCCTGCAAGTGATGGCGGCTGACATCAGGCACATTCTCCACTTCTCCATAGACCCTCGGACCGGCTGGCTCACTGTTAGGAACCAGGTATGAACATGGCTCCCTATTATGATGTCAGGTTTCAGTGTCCTGCAAGTGATGGCGACTGACAAGGACCAGGGTGACAATGGCGAGTTCACGTACCAGCTGAACGATCCTGAGGGCGCCTTCTCCATTGACCCTCGGACCGGCTGGCTTACTGTTCGGAACCAGGTATGACCATGGCTCCCTTTTGTAATGTCAGTTTTCAGTGTCTTGCAAGTAATGGCTGTTGACATCAGGTACCTTCTCCATCGACCCTAGGACCGGCTGGCTCACTGTTAGGAACCAGGTATGAACATGGCTCCCTATTATAATGTCAGGCTTCAGTGTCCTGCAAGTGATGGCGACTGATATCAGGCACCTTCTCCATAGACCCTCGGACCGGCTGGCTCACTGTTAGGAACCAGGTATGAACATGGCTCCCTATTAAAATGTCAGTTTACAGTGTCTTGCATGTAATGGCGACTGACAAGGACCAGGGTGACAATGGAGAGTTCACGTACCAGCTGAACGATCCCGAAGGTGCCTTTTCCATAGACCCTCGGACCGGCTGGCTTACTGTTCGGAACCAGGTACGAGCGTAACCCCTTCTATACTACAAAAGCGCTAAATGTCAAATAGTTTTAGGTAGCACAACACGATCAACACCAGTATCCTAAACACGTGGAAATAATATACCTACCCAAAAACTGTTTCTTTTTAAAGTCCGTCGGAATTCAAACCAAAAAACTTATATACAACAGGGACACTCCCTACCACCGTACCGCGCCACATCTTTCTAGTATATTTTAACGGAATAACTTCAGAGAAATGGTCTATCCCAATTTTTAATTTTCAATATTCGGGATAAAACTCAAATAATTGAAATAAGAATGATTGCTCAAAAGTATAATGGTATTTCGATTAATAACGAGAATCACAGAATACTGTTTGATCGCGGTAACTTAAAACTTCCAATAAAACAGATTGGAATACCTACTATTGACATTACCATTATGACCTCAATCTCTGAGATATTCAAAGACAAATTTCAGGGCTGAACTAGTTCAAAACTTTGGCGTCATTAAGAGTTACCCAGTGTATAATCATTGTTATAATCCGAATTGTCTGCTCAAAACTTCTGTCTCTAACGACTCAAAGCTTTATAGAACGTACGGGACGGTGGTGTACCGAAAACTTTGCGGCGTGATTTGTCCACAAAACTGAATATCTTTTTGTGTGTATCTTAAGCTAAGTTGGCATACAAGGAAAAAAAATCTAGGCACCAATTTCTTATTATAAAAGCTATCGAAGAGAGTATTTTATAAGGGACGTCGAAAAAAGACCTCTTTTCCCAAATTTCTGACTAACTGTCATGCAACACCAAGAGCACGGCTTCACTTTAAAAACATACGGAAATGACTCTATTATAATAGTTTTTTATCTTCTGTTGGCGCATAAACATCCCTTGGCGAGACGAAGTTCGCGGGCACCAGCTAGTTTCTGAATAAAGTTCTTCAATCCTAGTCATATCACGCTTGCAGATTTTTTATAGACTGTCCTTTACACCCTGTATAAATTCAGATTTATTTACCTACATACCTGCCCTTTAGAAGCACATTAACTAGACCACCTCTCGATTTCACCTCAAGGTCTCGAAGACATGCAGTCAATTTGTCACAGGAAGGGAAGAATAAAGATCTAGGGCAAAAAATGGGGTCAGTAGAGCAAATTAGATTCCTTCTCAGTCAGACGTGCAAAAGCATCCTGGTTGACCAACGACTACACAGCAAATAGACGGCTCAATAAGGGCGTATACTACCTTGCTTATATACAACGTGTTACAAAACAACCAATAAAACTCCCATACAAATGGAGTTTATTTTGTATGGGAGATCCATTTTTTTCATATAACTACCCTGGGGAATGTTGTTTAGTTTTATGAGACCTCCTTTCAGCTTTATTGGTTGTTTTGTAACACCCAGTATACTCTAAGGCATATACTCTGGCAAGATATCAGATCCATGGCACTAATATAAATGGTCACACAGTGGTGACTTATAAGATGATGCACCACTGGTCAATCATGCGTGCGCATGCGTACATTAATTAATATCCGGCACCCGATCCATGCACGTCAGCTACTTAATTGATATAATTATTTGCGTAGACATTTTGCAGCTGAATTACGGTAATGGGCTGCTGTCAAACGCACTTTGTTATCTGTAAATAAAATACCTAGCTTAACGTTCGCCAATTTCTCCAACAGTGGTAGGCGAGTAAGTATATTACACTAGGTATCTCTTTGGGTTGTGTAGTCGTTGTTTTAGGCAGAGAAACGATCGGCTTTTACACCTTTTATGCTCTGTTTTACGTACCTGTTTCCTCGCTCGGAAGTTATTGAATAAAGAACGTTATGCTAACCAAATATAAACGTAGTAACTTTGTTTTAGTGCTCCTAAAACATGTTGTTTTTTGGTTCAAGGTGCACTTATAGTAACTAGGTTATTCTTAATAAATTATCCCACTTTTCATAAAGTTAACGTTAAGTGGGTAATATTGACCAAATATTATGTTTTGTACAACGTTTACGAGAAAGTTAGATAAATAAAAAGTACAACTATACTTCATTGCGTATTTATATTTCGAACAAACGCTAACTACTCTGTTTACTTTTTTGTTTCAGACTGTTTTAGACAGAGAACAACACTCATCTCTACGAATGAAAGTCTACGCCAAAGAGAAGAACCCAAGTGTGGTTGGCACTTTCTTGGACAAACATCGACTATCAAAGTGGCGCAGGAACACAAAACCTCCACCGTTCAAACAAGACAGGACGACTTATGTGTTCCCTGATAAACTTGGGACCAAGAATGAAAATATAGAATACTTTGATGATATCCATCAATTAATGTCTTTTGTTACTGTGGAAGTGACTCTACTGGATGCTAATGATAACAACCCTGTGTTTGTACCAAGTAATTTGTATGAGTTCACTGTGAAAACTAATACAGAAGTTAGAACTTATATTGGTAGAGTGAAAGCCGTAGATCCAGATTTAGGAAGAAACGGAATGGTATTTTACGATTTACAAAGAACTAGCAATTTGACAGTAACATCGCCTTTCCAAGTTGATGCTAAGACTGGAAGTATCAGTATCATTGAAACTCCATTGATAGAAGGAAGACATGCACTTTTCATTGAAGCTTCAGACCAGCCAGCAAATCCCAGTGAAAGGAGATACTCTTTGGCTGTTGTCACTATAGATGTCGTAAGCCCTACTAAAGGTAAACCTACACTGGTATTTCGAGCTCACGATGAAGTCCTTTAGCTCCCATGTATTTAACGAAAGTTACTGTTACAGGATTGACTATAGATAGACCAGATTTTGTTGGGGCGCCATACGAATTCTGGGTAGGATCTAATGTCGGTATAGGTACCAGCGTCGGTCAAATCAGGGTCAACGATGCAATGGAAAAGAAGGATGTTGCTTATGATCTACTTCATAGTTATGAAGAAGGAGGTTAGTATTAACAACATTTCTAAATGTTAAGAATTGTATTTGACCTCGATAATAGTTAATAAAAAAAACTTCGCCTCTTTTTTATTTTTTCAGTACCATTTGCCGTGGAAGAAAAATCCGGCGTGATCACAGTGATAGATGAATTGATTAATTACAATCGACCCATCTACGACTTTGAAGCAGTTGCAATACAGGAGAATTCAAACATAACTCTATCTACAAACGCTACAGTACACGTCGTTGACGTAAATGACGAAAGAGGGGTTTTGCTAAAGTAATATAATTTCCGGTATGATTTTATTCACGATATATTTTGGATATATATACAAACACTAATGTGCTTTTCTTTTCACAGGGGTGCTCATTCGCCATTGATATTCAGAGTAAGAGAAAATATTGCTGGTGCAACTATTGGGTCTATTTTTCCAGTCAATATAAGTTCTTTGCCCGTGAATAGTACTGGAAACATTAGATTCATTATAGCCAACCAGCAAGATATTGCAGACGATATTGGGATTGGTACGTAAAATGGAATCGATAAGAACTTACTTACATAAATACAAAAACCACAAAACATTGTCACCCATTAATCTGTATTTTAGGTGCTGATGGAACAATATTCACTCAAAAACCATTGGACAGGGAAAGGCGAGAAGTGTACAGAATGACAGTAATAGCTGAGTTCACTAAAGGAATGATTTCTGGAGCTGGAATTTATCAAGTTACTGTACACGTTGATGATGATAACGATAATCCACCAGTGTTTGAGTTGTCAGCCTACGAAGGACGTATTATGGAGAATGCTGCAAAAGGGACTGAAGTTACGTTAAATCACAAAATCAAAGCTAAAGATGCAGACATTGGACCTAATGCGTATTTCATGTATACTTTGTTTGGAGAAGGACATGAAATGTTCGATGTCGATGATAATACTGGTACAGTGACGTTTATAGGAAATAAACTAGACAGAGAAGAAAAAAACAGTTACTTACTTAAAATAGTAGCCAGAGACAGAGGTGGTCTTAGCTCTGAAACTAAGTTAACTATTATGGTGGAAGATGAAAATGATGTTGAACCAAAGTTTAATCAAATAGTCGTACCTTTAGGAGAAAGTGTAGAATTACTCGAAGTAGACGATAAAACCAAAGTTAAAATCTACAAAGAGAAAAAGAACGATTCTACAAATACTGTTACTAAAGTAGAAATGAAACCAAAGAATAAATTTTCTGTTATAAGAGATGCACATGGGCCTTTATTTGCGGTTCCAGAAAATGTTGCTATTGGATCAACTTTACTGAAATTAGACGCACTAGACATGGACAGTGGTATAAACGGCCAAGTCAGATATGAATTTATATCTGAAGTTTTCATGCCAGCGTTTCCTCTGCCCGCCAATTCTATGCCCGTAAAGAGATTCTTTGTAATAAATGAAAGACATGGGCATATTATTGTAGCCAGAACTTTACCTCCTGAGTCTGAATTCAGATTAAATATATCAGCTTTAGATGGCGGAGACTTAAGCGATCATCTCTCTATTAGATTGTTTATAAAAGATGTCAACGATCATTTCCCAATGTTCAAGAAATCGTGGTATACTTTTAATGTAGAGGAAGCCCAATACACTCGAAGAGTATTGGGAAAAGTTGATGCTACAGATGCTGACTTTGGACAGAATGCTAATTTGACATACTATATCACACCAGCAGGCCAAGATATACCATTCGAAATATCACCTCTAACTGGAGTTTTCAGTGTAAATGGAGAATTAGACCGAGAGAGAGAAGACAAATATATTCTCACTGTAGTAGCTAGAGATAACGGTCACGATAAAAAGTTATCTTCCTCTGTTAGTGTTGAAGTACAAGTGTTAGACGTAAATGATAACGCGCCAAAGTTCTTCGGCTATGATGATCTAATTGAAGTGAAACATCCAGAAGCTAATGAGTTCTCCAATCACAACTTCGAATCGGTTAGAATGATTCCTGTATACAAAGTTTCCATAGAAGAAAATGCACCAATTGGTACCGTGATAACAAAAGTATACGCTAATGACTCAGATTTTGTTGGAAACGGAAATGGATTGATTCTGTACAGTCTGCCGCAGCGCAAGAATCAAATGAATCTATTTACCATCGATTCTAAAGAAGGAATAATAACCACAGTTGGAAGACTAGACTATGAAACCCAAACACATCATAACGTTACCATTGTAGCTTCAGATTTAGGATCGCCTAGTCTTAGTTCTACAGCAATACTACAATTAACAGTCAAAGACGTTCCTGATGAAGTTGAAATGTCTGATAAACCAGTCTTCATATCTAGGTATTATGAGTTAGAGATAGAAGAAAATGTTCATACTCCCATTGAACTGCTTACTTTAAATCTGACTGAGTACTATGAAAACTTTAAAATGAAGTATTTCATTCTCAATGATAATGACACTGTTATAAAGAAATCATTTATCATCGACCCCCGAAATGGTACCCTTTACTTGGTAAAAAGTCCAGATAGAGAGGTCAAAGACATGTATGAAGTTTTGGTAAGAGCTGAAAGACAAAAAATAAGTCGAGAACTGCCTCACATGATCTACCCAGTATCTGATGATGTTCTTGAAGGCATGACAAAATACGACGTGAAAATTATTGTGAGAATAAAAGACGTGAATGACAACGCTCCTAAGTTTGTTAACGGAGGAAGACCAATGGTCACAGCTATTCCAACCACAGCGGCGTTTGGGTATCAAGTTATTCAGTTACAGGTAAAAATTGCAAACATTTCTGATTATATCTTAAAGGTTTATTTTTCAATTTAGTTTTGTATTAAATAAGTTTATTTTTATAGGCCACGGATGCAGATGCAGGTATCAACGCAGACATTCGCTACCAAATCATCAACGCTCAAGCTCCTAGGTTTGCTATTGATCCTGTGACAGGTTTAGTCAGAGCTGTTGCTTCGTTCAGTCGTGATGCTGGAAGGGTCTTTGGTTTTGATGTCAAAGCTACAGACAAGAAGGGCGCAGATGACGGAAAATCTGCTATTGCAAACGTTTTTGTAAGTAATTCCGCCGATAAAACCTTGAATGACAAGGAATAAGTAGAAAGTACTTATTTACTTGCTTATTTAAATTACAGGTTTATGTCTTAGATGAAAACAAACAACTAGTGCTCGTAGTTGGAGCTAAACCAATGGAAGTTGAAAAAGAAGTAGAAAATATCACAAGAACATTGACTGCTTTGACAGGATTCGATATTCGTGTCAGACGACTTGAGGCTAATCTCAAAGCTTCCATGGATGGCCATGCGTAAGTTTTATTTTAAGAAAACATACAAACATAATTAGCGTCCTTTGAGTTTAAGAAATACACGAAAAAAGCAACCAGATCTGAAAACAAAATTAATTGAATCACTAAAATATCTTCTTTGGCTGAAAATCAAACTTGAGAACTTTATGTAGCCAGCAGAAGCACAACCACTATGCTAACAACATTGGTCATGGTAAACGACCTTCAAAGTCATTAATTTCAAGGAAAATGAAGTGCAAATGACGGTTAATACAATTTTATTGCCGTTTTTGTCCAACCCACGTTAAAACCGAAAAGTTTTCAAATCGTATTCAACTGCGTCGGATAATTAATTCGCTTAATTATTTCGGTCGAAGTTGACTTAACTCGCAGCTGTTTCGTGAAATTTCATTAGCTACTCTATTATTTCAGGACCGACATGTATATCTATGGAGTGGACCCAATGTCAAATGCTATTATTGATATGGAAATATTACAAAGGTAAGTAAAAGCAATTGTATCATTTATCAGTATTAAGTTTAGGACCCTAGTACTATAATATATTCTGTGGTTTAGGGTCGAAAAATATATTCTGTCGCTAAGATTTTTTGAAGATGATAATTTCAAAAGGTTTCTCGTTTAAATTATTCCGCGTGTCGTGTTACCCAGGTTCCTAGAGGCACCGGCACTCAGGGAACCGGGGTAACCGCAGGTGTAACTTAGTAGCTAGGTAGGGTGGAGTGGTCTCGCTAGCACGAGTGCCTGTGGCCCCTGGGGGCGTGAGTGAGTAGGTGTGGGTAGAGTGTCCTGTGTGTAGGCGCCCTAACAAGCCTGGTGCCCTCGCGCGTAGTGAGGGGCCGCGGCAGGAAAAGATAGTTAGTAAAGGAATACTACTTTTATTAGCCACGTATACAAATAAGTACCTCCTGACACCGAAAAGGCCACAAGACGCGCGGATTCACACAGCGTAGAATCGCCCTCCCACGGTCAGCGTGCGTTCGGTAGGGGCTTGGATTCTTCAGGCTTGACGGCGGCTTGGCAATTCGTCGTGGACGCCTGCGGACGGCAAAGCTTCTTTAGCTTCTGGACTTGAGGCTTCTGAGTTCTTGAGGCTTCAGAACTTACTTCACTTACTTTGTTACTTCACTTTAGACTTTTTACTTCTTTTTTATTTCTTAGGTAATTGGAAGTAGAGTAAAGACTGGTAAATACTGATCTTTTGACAGCTTGACACGCCTTATATATGCTTGCCAGGCGTTCGAGAATGTTCTAGTCTTCTTTCTGATTTCGAATTTCAAAGACCTTGGGGTTTGTCAGTGGCCAGTTTTCTTGCAAGTTGCCAGTGATGATGGTGGAGGTTTGTCGCCCTGATGATGTAGTGGTTTGTCCAGGCGACGAGGGCAGTCCTGTGGCTTCGGAGGGCTCGGAGGTCTCGTTTCCAGGAGGAGTGAAAGAGTGCCAGCGCGAGATAAATTTAGAATCAAGTACCAGGAGGTCAGAAATAGGAAAGAGGTAAAGGGCTATAGTATAATAACTTTTTAATAGAGAACTACGCGGCTCTATGAGATAGCCGTCAAAGGTGAGACGTTGACTTTCTGTCAGTAGTAGTAAATAATCATGCCAACAAGGAAAACAATGAAAATATGAATAGATTTATAGAAATCAGAAGAAAATACCGAAAATACGCGTAAAACGCTATATTTTCCCCCACGACCCCGAGAAAATTTTTGCTGTAACAAAAATTTTGAGGTTATGAGCAGATACCTTACGCATTCACCTACTTTCAGACTTCACCATTCAATCATGCATCCTTCATCTTCCAAAGGTTGGGGTAGGGCTCACGTTCAATGGCTCCTACTCCAAGGCATGCTACTCTCTGAGCATATCTCAGGCGATGACCAAGGCTTGTTTTAGGAGTTGTCATCCGCTCCAGCTTAAAACCTGTGAGTAGTGTTAAGGCTTATTTAACGTGTCACTAACCGCACGATATGTAGAGTGTGAAGAAGATTAGTTTGTGTAGAGTGTAGTAGTGTAGGCTTATTTAACGTGTCACAATCCGCACGAAGAAGAATGAACCTTAGCTCAAGTGGGGATAGAATAGAGAGACCCATCAAGAGAGGAACATTTTAAGAGACCCATTTAGAGAGAGTCTTAAGAGAGGGTATTTAGAAAACCCCTAAGAGAGCAGCGCGGGATTAGAGTACCGCCTGCAGAGGTGTGTGTCTGTAGGTGGCTTTAGAGCCAGAGTGTGTGTAAGTGTAAGGGTGTGTAGAATGGCTAAAAGCCAAAATAAAAAATTTGACTTCGATTATTAGCCGAAAGGTCGAAGTCAGATGCACAAAGAAGTAGTAAGGGAGAATAGTGTGGTGTAAGAGTAAAGAAGGGACAAGTATGAAGGAAAAGGGGATGCAAGGAATGGCAGAGAAGTGGTTGAATAGGGGAGTAAAAAGGGCAAAAGGACAAATAGCAAAAGGACAAGAAGTAAAAGGTAAAAGGGGCAAAAGGACAAATAGCAAAAGGGCAAGAAGTAAAAGACAAAAGTAGAAAAATGCCAACAGCATAATTAGAAAAAATCGAAAACGAATAATATCAAAAGGGGGGGTCCTCAAGATTGACCTGACACTGGCAGAATAGGGAGGTCCTCAAGATTGACCTGACGCTGGCAGAATTGTTCTTGTTGAAGCCATTTTTGAAGAGTAAAGTTTTGAGTAAAGTGTAGCATGTTTTGTAGTTTTTTCCTAAGTTGGATTTCAAGCCAGAGGGATAAGTCTAAGAGGGCCGAAAGAGGAGGGCCAAAATACGTTATAAGATGTAGATTTAGAATTTTGGGAGGAAAAGAGGGCCGAAATTAAAGTCGAAAAGGTTTACGCTAGAGGAAGCGTTGTTTTAGAATTTAGAGAAGGGTTCTGATAGTACGTGGGTGTAGATATCGCCCACGCACGTATCTTTTAACGTTGGGCGCCAAACTGTCGTGTTACCCAGGTTCCTAGAGGCACCGGCACTCAGGGAACCGGGGTAACCGCAGGTGTAACTTAGTAGCTAGGTAGGGTGGAGTGGTCTCGCTAGCACGAGTGCCTGTGGCCCCTGGGGGCGTGAGTGAGTAGGTGTGGGTAGAGTGTCCTGTGTGTAGGCGCCCTAACAAGCCTGGTGCCCTCGCGCGTAGTGAGGGGCCGCGGCAGGAAAAGATACTTGTTAAAGACAAATATGATATAGTATTGTTCGCCGACGATACCTCATTGCTTTTTAAAGTAAAGAGGCATCAACTCGACTATGACGACGTGAACAATACTATAATCGATGTAGTAAAATGGTTTACAGTAAATAATCTCCTATTAAATGAAAAGAAAACTAAATGTATAAAATTTGCATTGCCAAATGTTAAACCGAGCACTACAATTATTAAGGTAAAGGATGAACAGTTGAACCTTGCAGATTCAACAGTATTTTTAGGTATAACTTTGGACGCCACGCTCCAATGGGGGCCTCATATTGAGAAATTGTCGAAGAGACTGAGTTCAGCAGCATACGCAGTTAAAAAAATAAGATATCTCACGGATGTAGATACTGCTAGACTAGTTTACTTTAGTTACTTCCATAGCTTAATGTCTTATGGCTTATTATTGTGGGGCCACGCTGCGGATGTAAAGAACATTTTTGTTCTGCAGAAACGGGCTGTTCGTGCAATTTATAAATTAGGGCCTCGTGTCTCCTTAAGGGAAAAATTTAAAGAAATCAATATATTAACATTTGTGTCACAATATATATACGAAAATTTGATTTACGTCAAATCTAATATTAATACTTTTGAGAAAAATTGTGATATACATAATTTCAACACTAGAAATAAGGACAAACTTGTAGCACACAAGAGCAGGCTTAGTAAAGTAAGCAAATCCTTTAAGGAAATTGTATACGCTTTTATAATAAGCTTCCAAAAATATCCAAGATTTACCCTTAAATAAATTTAAAGAAGTAATAAAACATAAATTGTGCAAGAAAGGCTATTATGAAATATCCGATTATATGCAAGATAAATCTGTTTATTTTTACTTATTTTTAATTTTGTGTTGAGCCGGTTTTCGGCTATTACTATTCTTGTTTTTTTCAATCTTAGCTAGGGTAGCTTAGGGCCTACAAAGATTGTAATCTTTAGAATAGGAGCACTTCTGGGCAGGTTTTTGGGGGGTTTTCCTGTCCAGGAGGTCCGACTAACTATACACATGTAACACCTTTTTAAAATCTTGATCGAATTTAGTTTCGCTTACTGGTCGTTAAGGCATAAAGTTACATGACGTGTGGTTAGCCTGGCCAGCCCCGAGGCAGTGCCTTTATTTTTATTTTTTTATCCCGCCCGAGCCGCGTTTATAGTAGGAATAAAAATTGTTATAAAAAAGAGAAAATTGTGCTTTGCAAATTTCTCTTTTTTACAATGCCTAATCCATTTCTGCGTAATGTAATGACTATCAATAAGTGATATTTTAATATCCTATTTTGAATAAAAAACTTTCACTTTCACTTTCACTTTCACTTTCACTTTCAGTTAGTAAAGGAATACTACTTTTATTAGCCACGTATACAAATAAGTACCTCCTGACACCGAAAAGGCCACAAGACGCGCGGATTCACACAGCGTAGAATCGCCCTCCCACGGTCAGCGTGCGTTCGGTAGGGGCTTGGATTCTTCAGGCTTGACGGCGGCTTGGCAATTCGTCGTGGACGCCTGCGGACGGCAAAGCTTCTTTAGCTTCTGGACTTGAGGCTTCTGAGTTCTTGAGGCTTCAGAACTTACTTCACTTACTTTGTTACTTCACTTTAGACTTTTTACTTCTTTTTTATTTCTTAGGTAATTGGAAGTAGAGTAAAGACTGGTAAATACTGATCTTTTGACAGCTTGACACGCCTTATATATGCTTGCCAGGCGTTCGAGAATGTTCTAGTCTTCTTTCTGATTTCGAATTTCAAAGACCTTGGGGTTTGTCAGTGGCCAGTTTTCTTGCAAGTTGCCAGTGATGATGGTGGAGGTTTGTCGCCCTGATGATGTAGTGGTTTGTCCAGGCGACGAGGGCAGTCCTGTGGCTTCGGAGGGCTTGGAGGTCTCGTTTCCAGGAGGAGTGAAAGAGTGCCAGCGCGAGATAAATTTAGAATCAAGTACAAGGAGGTCAGAAATAGGAAAGAGGTAAAGGGCTATAGTATAATAACTTTTTAATAGAGAACTACGCGGCTCTATGAGATAGCCGTCAAAGGTGAGACGTTGACTTTCTGTCAGTAGTAGTAAATAATCATGCCAACAAGGAAAACAATGAAAATATGAATAGATTTATAGAAATCAGAAGAAAATACCGAAAATACGCGTAAAACGCTATACGCGAATAACTACTGGTGAGTCCATAAAATTGTTTTAAAAATATGATAAAAGTTGATAGAATATAATATTAAGCCCAAAGATTTTTTTGATACTGTCAGCACAACTAGTGCCATTTTACGCCTACAATTATTATTTTAAGTTTCCTTAATTTAATCTATTATAGAGCTGTTTATTCTTTTAATTATACTGTGTTATGTATTCAAATACTCAATCATGTTGTGATCTTGTCATTAATGCCAAATCCTTATCCTGTTCATGCTCAGCCTCCTACGAATCCATTACTAATGAAGCTTTGAAATTGCCGTGATGAATTGGACTTTTGTTTTATGTGATAATAAGTTCATTTCGTAAAATAAAGATTGCCTTAGACCACAAATCAAATTTCTCTGAAGTTTGCTCTGAAAGTTCACTGGAACATTTTGCTAATTGAGTAAACCTGATTTATTCCGTTGGCGAAGGGCTCAGAAAACTATAGAAAACTAGGTATATAATTGAGTTGGAGTTTAGCCCATATAAGGTTCAGAAACTCCTACTTCTACTACTTGTTTTCTGAAAACATAGATCTAACCCTCTTAAGATAGTTAGAATTTACTTAGATAGGTAACAATGTTTTATTGAGAATATAAATACTGGTGTTCTAACATTTATTCAGTGAATGGTTTTGAGTTTTTTATTCGAGCAAAAACTTTAAAAAAATTAAGATAGCAATAAATTCACAGAAATTCGGTAGTCGGTAATTCACAGAAAGTCGGTAGGAAAGTTCGTTATATTGTAAGTATTTATGGACGTTACCAAAAATAAAGATGATAATAAGATTAATAAGATAATAAGAAAATTTACAAATACGGCATCTGAAACTACAACCCGGTGCGTCGTGCGCAGTCAGGAACCTTGTTAAATTTAAGGTTTAACTTACTATTTTTTCTTCAGATCCCTCCTCAAACGCGAGGTAGACCTCCGCCACGACTTGTCTGGCTTCAAAGTCCTCGAAGTGGGCGACACAGCCATGACCCAGGCCAGGAGTGGTCGCCTCCTGAGTACCATGGAAATCAGCGTGGTGGCTCTAGGATGCATAGTGTTTGTTGGAGCCTGTACTACGGCTATTTGTATACTATGCGTTCGAAGGAGTCGAAGGTAACTTTTTGTTTTCTATTAACCTCTACAATAGATTTTTTTCGTTGAAACAACTTAGTGTGATATGTCTTGATGATTGCGTATGCATAAAAACCAAGCCACAAATAAAAGTTTAAAATGTCATTGAAGAAACCAACTTTTTTCCACAAACGATTAGCTCGATTATAAACTTTACTTCACACAAATGTGACAGATTTATAAACTTCTGTTGACTTTCGACAACAGATTAGCGAATCTTTTCTAGAGTTTGAAAGATCTTTGACGTTCTTTGAATAAAACATTTAGTTAAAAGTTTCTCTCTTTGTACCGCGCAAGCTCCACAGAGTAGACGTAAGACATGCGACGGAGAAGTACAAGTCCATTTATAAAATAAATGAAACAGAAAAGAAAAAGCGACATATCGTTGACGGCTGATGATGACTTTCTGATAGATGTCATCCTACTTCTCACGAATCATGTCTACTCCATGGAGCTTGCGCCTAAAAGTTCTTTTAAGACAGACAAATGGGTTAGGGAAGTTTAATAATTGTAACTCTTTTAGCAGGCGGAGGTAAGCAACTTTTTATTTTTATTCCCCTTCATTTCAGACACCATCATCATCACAAACGAAAGCATGTGACTCCTTATTTCATATAGAGAAGTCTTTCCATCCAACGTTCCAATGCATGATGAATTTGTTGTGATAAAACTTTATTGACTGTCTAGTTTGTAGTTAGTTGTAGCTAGATTATTTTATTTAACAAATTAGTATCTTAAAGTAATTTCTAAATAAATGTTTGGTAAAGAAATGGGTGTGTCATTTAAGTAGTTAGTTTTCTTCTCTCACTCACTCCTTTGCGCACGTCCTGTTCTTTCTGTCACCGTTTTGTACCATACCTTTGTTTTCAGATCTCTCGTGGTTAACAAAACTTCTATTGACTACACTTCTATCTTTTGCCCTAACAGAAAGCGTCACAGACCATACTCTCAGCAACGCCTTAACGCTTTCTCAACTGAGCACTTATCTAAATATGGAGGTCTCTTCCCGTCCGGAGCGAATCAGTGCCAGGAGCTGAATCAGTCTTACAGCGAGGGTGATTCCTATATCGACGTGATCAACCAGAATGTGACCAAAAAGATCTGCCCGCATGGCAACACTATTGAGGAGTTTGGGAAGGCACACCAGAAATGCGTCAAGAATCAGTTCGGAGAGGATCTGTTTCAGAAGCATGAGAGGATGTGCATTAAATTCAACCAAAGGCCGTTGCAGAAGAGGTGAGGTATTTTCCTACTAAAGATAGTATCGTATGGTACCTACATGTTTAAAATAACATCACCCTGTCTGTATGTGGGTGACTAGAATTCCGTGCGTGACGTAAAAGGCAACTAAGCGAATTTAGGAAATGGGCTACTGCAGCGTTTCCTGTGAATATAAACAACAAGTCAATCCGCCTGCTAAGCGTGAAGAGTATGGCAATATCCCACAATTAAGGGAGACCCATGTCCAGCAGTGGACTGTTAAGGCTGTAGTAGTAGTAGTAGTACTAATTTTTAACATTAACATTACTTTATAATATTTCTTTTATATATTTAATTTATAAATACTTGCTTTATATTTTCTTATACATTTATTTATGTAGTTTATTTATATTATGTATTGTGAGTGACATTTGGGATTAATATTAGTTTGTTTTTGCCACAAACATGCCCTATTCACTTAACAAGTAAAAGCAATCAAGTTACAAACTTTTAACAAACAATTGCAATAATTTCATAACATAGTTTTACTGACCAACCAAATCACAAAACAAATTTATCTAATTATTCTAAAACTTAGTCCATAAAGTTACGTAACTAAATTCACAGGCATTTAGGTTATTGCTATTAACTTTCAATTAAGTCGAAGAAGTTTTAAGACCAACATACATTATTCATAAAATGATAAAATAAAATAGCCATAAAATATTTAGCCTACTTTGAATTTAACTTTTTGTTGTAAGCTTAAGTTCTTATAAACGTTCGTTTCTAGTCAAAACTTTAAGTAAAAAATTTAAGTCTTACCCACCAAAACTGTATTAGAATTAAAAATATTCCATGTAACTAACAAAATATTATCTTACTAATTATTAATTTACTAACTTAAATTTAGCTTTTTAGTTGGAATATAAATTTTGATTGTTTATGTAACAATTTAATTGCTAAATCCTTCTTGATACTTTTTTAAAATAAAAGTACAGTTAAAGTATGTAAAGTGGTATGTGATGTTTATTATCTCTTACAAAAACCTACTGACCAAAAGATACATAGACATAGACAGACAGACAGACACTTGACTTCATCATGCTTAGATAATATGCCATTCCGTTTTTCACTAACATCGATACTAACCATAGATAAAATAACTGCAACTAACATAGACATAACACTAACCATAGAATAGAAATAAATAACAACATGCATAAACATGACATTAACACAGACACTCCACACGACAGGAAAGGGCAAGACACTTCGATAACGTCAGTGAATTCCAGCGGGCAAGACTCCGGGATCGCCGACGCCGTGCGCTGTCCGTGCGGGCAAAGCAGTCTGCATACGAGCGAAGAAAGCAGCGGGTAAGATACATCCTACTAATATTATAAAGGCGGATGTTTGTGTGTGTGTTTGTTAAGACATCACGCTAAAACGGGTAATTAGATTGACATGAAATTTTGCACAAATGTAGAAGAGTATCTAGAATAACACATAGGCTACTTTTTACCACGGGAAAATGTCTTATTCCTATGGGATCACGCATATTCCAATATTTTTGCAAAGGTGGCGTGACTGAGCCGATTCGCGTTTTAAATGTTTTCGCCGAAAACTCACAGCGACATCTCTTGGCGAGTGGGTAATGCTTTTTTCCTGCGGAATAATAGGTTGCAGCGGGTGAAACTGCTGACGGGCAGCTAGTTGGTTAATAGATTTTGGATTAGATTCCTCTTGTATATAAAGAAAAGACAAAACACTTCGACAAAGTCCATGAATTCCAGCAGACAAGAGCAGTCTGCAAACGAGTGAATAGAGCAGCGGGCAAGATACATTAATTCGTATTTCATGTTTAGATTCATCTTTAGGGAAAGAGAAAGACACCTTGATAAATGTCTTGTGCAAAAGGAAAGGGCAAGACCCTCGATAAAGTAAGTGAATTCTAGCGGGCAAGACAGACGGCGTTGCTAGTTTACAAAAAATGCGCAAAAAAATGAGTGATCAGCAACGATTTTCGAAAAATTTAATCTCTCTAGATCGATTTGTCGCCCCTGAAAATCTCTATTTATATGATATTACTTTGTTTTAATCGATATGGTCTAATTTAAAAATCATTTCACTCTTATCAACCCCTGAGATTCATCTCACCTTGAAGCACTATAAGCTAAAAATAATTCCTATGCTGCGTAGTTTCTATTTTCATGTGGGAAGTCCCACAAGTTACTTGCAACTTAGTGGTTGCACACACACCTTCCGATCTTGCAGTTTGTTACATACCTATGACATTTGCAACGATGTGGCGACACGATGCGGTGACAAAATTTTATTTAATTTAGTTTCATTTTTTGTGGGGATCTCGTAAATTCTCTTCGTGAAAAATCAAATCAGGAAATCACGGAAAAATTTTGTTGTGTGTGTGAACTGCCTTAATGCACATCAAAATCACGTTTTGCCCATCGTGGGAGTAAAATTTGCATACTAAGTGAATATCCAATTTACTAAGTGAACTCTAGTGTATACGTAGTACTCAGTACTCGATGGTGTAAACAAACCCCAACGAGTTAAATATTTCAAGGTTGTGTATATTCACTCATAGTTATTAATGGGTTCTTAGAAAAAAAGCTATCTATTGTGACGGGTGACCCTAAGTGGATAAAAATAAGAGAGGGTACTCGTCATCAGTTACAAAGATTTTATTCAAATATCAAATAAAACAACCGGAAGGGTCGCGGTAGGTACGGCCTAAGTAGTCTGTTTTCGCTGGCGTAGAACGGTACTCCCCTGGCGAAGAAGGTCGACAGGCGGCTGGGTCTTCACTTCAGTGTAGAGGTCTCGCAGTCGCAACTAATAGTGAGCTGGTACTGCAGGAAGCGTCTTCACTTCGGAAAGTCCACCGTCATGGGTGTAGTGCGTAGCGGAGATATTCTTCTGGATGTTTCTTAACCCGTAGGGTAACAGTTCCGTGGGTAACAAACCCGAAGGTAATCCCCTGTGAATAAATGTTCACGCTGTAGAATGGTGCTAAAATTCCTCCGCTGATAGTGAACCCATGAAGTGCGTCTTCTTAATAAAGGGAAGTAGCCGAGAAAGCAGAAGGTGTAAGCGTTCACTATCAGAACGGAGATTACAAGGTTGCAGTTTGAGTGACTTGCAAATATTAGTAGGTACTTGAGGAAAATGCTAGAATGAACAGTTTATCGATGCACAAGCATTAAATGGAAATAGCATTTCTACTTATCTATGCATTAATATAAAATGCACTAATATAAAATTACGGAATAACTCACTAATAAATAAGTAGCGGTTAGGAACATTTGAATAGCTAGCCTGTGCTCTGAGCGTTACGGTACTTGTTACGGTAAAATAAAATTACGGAATAACTCACTAATTAATAAGAAGCGGTTAGGGACATTTGAATAGCTAACCTGTGCTGAGCGTTACTGTACTTGTTTGTTACGACACAAAGTATATAGGTACCTACGCCGGGGGGCTTGATGCTTGGTAGCAGAGATAACATAACATATAACAAAGCTTACATAAGCCTACAGCAAAAATGCTTCCGGTGGAAGCCACAGGTATTTAATATGAACACTAAGTGGTGAATTCTAGAACTAGTACATGGAATATACTTGATCAACACTTACCCAATTGGGGTTTCCTGTTGCGCGTAATAACTATATAAAACTATGGCAATAACGTGCCGATGTCGAGGTACGTTACCGGCGTCTTTACGATAACGGTTTTATTTGTTTATGGGAGCGCGTCACGTCCTAGTGCGTGAGGCGAGATTTTCGGAATGGCCAGTAGCGGTCAACCGTAGCTCCGACACAAAGGCACGGAGACAGCCGAAACATGTCGATAGTTTCCGAATGTGGACCCGGCGGTTGTTAAGGGCCGTCTTGACCAATCAGCTTGCTTAAAATATCACGCCATGTTTTAGACAAAGGCTGGAATGTGGTACCTGGCATCTACTGACGCCGATCGGTTAACAAAGAACTCGACGGCCTGAGTATTATAGCCGCATCTCGACTTGGAATTTGTAAACAGTGACGATTTCAGATTTGATAATATCCTACTATGAAATTATTTTGTTACTAAGGTATTAGGTTTGTAATTAGGTTTAATTAGAACACTTTAGGTGTTTAAGTTAAATTAGTAAGAATATGTAACTGCAACGTTACATTACCCGCGCGCCACAAAAGGATTTTATTGCATCTTTCCGCAATAAAATCCGTACTATACAGTTGCTTATTCGTGTTAGCACTTTCATATCTAACTTTCATACTTCTCACAAACAAAAACAAACAATAGGAACCACAATATGGGTTTCTAACGCATCCATTCATTAGGTTAGGTTACTAATATATTAACTGATTAGAACCCGCACGAATATGTTTAGTACTTCCGGATAGATAACCTGCGCGATAGGTAAGTAAGGACAGTTAGTTAGTTGCCTAATGATACCGTGCCAACGCCAACCGACCCTTCTGAATTGTCCTATAGTCGCCTCTTACGACACCCACAGGAAGAGTTGGGGTGGTGCTATTCTTAACCGACACCACACGGGAAATGAAAATCAAAATTATTTATACAAACTAACCGATTTAAGATCTTTAATATGCCAAGTTCCAATGTTTTTCTTGACATATCTTCAAGCACATAGACCAGAGGGGACTTCTTTGCAATAACTCGGCACTTAATGAATTTGGGTGCGAGTTTTTTGCAAAAATACTTGTCTTTGTTACTTAAAACGTAAGTACGTTTCATCACAAGATCACCTACTCTAAATTCCAACGGCTTCCTGCGAGTGTTGTAATGAGATGCGTTTTTTATGTGAGCGTGCCAGAGTTTTGATTGAACATTGGTGAACAGTTCCGACAGGCAACCCAAGTTTTCTGCATAGATGTCCCGTGGGAGAAATAGTATTTCATCACCTAGGTCATTATCAACGTAATGTGAACCGCAGGTTACAATTTCTCTGCCATAAACCAAGAAGGAAGGCGTGAAACCAGTCGCCTCACTGACGGAATTGTTCATGGCAAATTGAATTTTGGCAGGAAAATGTCCCAAGACCTGTGATCATCATCAACATATGTTGACACGCATGTTATAATTGTGCGATTATAACGCTCAACGGTGTTAATTTGTGGGGTATATTTAGGTGTGAAGAAAATATTTGGGATTTTATACCTTTCAAAGAGTGACTCCGTGTGTTTGCTTATGAACTGGCTTCCATTGTCCAAATAAACCGTTTGGGAATTCCGTGAACTAGAAATACCGAGTCCTCCAGGAATTTGCAGACGGAAACTGCTGTTGCAGCACGTAAGGGAGTAATAAGACAAAACTTCGAAAAGCAACAAGTGACAACCAAAATGTAGCTGTTTTGCTTCCGAGTGACGGGTAGTGGGCCCATGAGGTCAATGGAGATAACCTGAAAGGGCGACTGCACTGTT
The DNA here is from genome assembly GCA_024500475.1 of Phthorimaea operculella. Taxonomy (NCBI): domain Eukaryota; kingdom Metazoa; phylum Arthropoda; class Insecta; order Lepidoptera; family Gelechiidae; genus Phthorimaea; species Phthorimaea operculella. Next base: position 5,842,325 of record JANFCV010000014.1, on the reverse strand, counting down.
TTGGACGACCCATTTCACCTAAAGTCTGATGATTTTGTGCCTTATAAGAGAGACACTTTGAGCATGTACTGACGAATTTTACGACGTCTTTGTGCATACCCGGCCAGAAATAACGCAAAGCAAGGCGATTATATGTCTTAAAGATACCAAGATGACCCGCCGTGGGCTCTGCGTGGTTCTCATTAATTACCTGCTCACGCAACTCGCAAGGAACAACCTCCTTCCAAGAGAACTCCGAAAGTAAGCCCGATTCGTGCTTGTTCTTCGTGAGTCTGTACAGGGCATTGTTCTTTATTAGATAATTTGAATAATTTTGTGGTTTTGTTAAACAGGAATTGTATATATTTTTATACCATGGGTCGTTGGTTTTAGTGAAGTAGTCAGAAGTGCTTATGGCATTCACAGAAACAGCCCTCGATAAGGCATCAGGAATGACGTTATCAACGCCTCTGCGGTGTTTGAGCTCAAAGTTGAACGCGGACAATCTAACGCCCCAGCGAGCTAGCCTCCCAGTAGGATTATTTAGAGACAGGAACCACTTTAAAGCGCTATGATCTGTATAGACCGTGAATGGCTGTCCGTTCTCCAAATAACACCGCCAGTGCTCTAAAGCGATGACAACGGCCAAGGTTTCTCGTTCTGTGATGCTGTAGTTCCTCTCTGCCGCTGATAAGGATTTGCTCATGTAAGCGATTGGGTGCTCCTTACCGTCTATGACCTGGGTGAGCATAGCGCCTACACCGTAATTACTGGCATCGGTATGCACCTCAAATGGCTTGCTATAGTCAGGACAGCAGAGAACGGGAGCTGAGACAAGGCATTCCTTCAGCTTCTTGAAGGCAGCGTCAGCTTCTGGTGTCCAAACGAAAGCTGGACCACCTTTTTTATTCGAAGTCAGCTTGTTAAGTGGGCCTGAGATTGTGCTGAAATTGGGGACGAAGCGTCGATACCAAGTTGCGGTCCCGAGAAAACGCTTAATGTCCTTTCGACAAGTAGGTGTCGGATAGTTAACAATAGCTTGCACTTTCTCTGGATCGGTACGAAGCCCACTACTGTCAACAACATAACCCAAATATTTCAGTTGACTTCTGAAGAATTGACTCTTTTCTTTATTAATTGTTAAGTTTGCCTGTTTCAGTTTCTCCAGGACACGAAGTAAAGAGAGACGTGGGTATTGAAATCATTTGAGACGATAATTATGTCGTCTAAATAAGCAAATACTTTAAGATCGAATTCCCTAAAAAGTAGGTCCACGAGACGTTGCTGCGTAGCAGGGCATTGGTCAACCCGAACGCGGTTCGTTTAAAGCAAAATGTACCACGACTCGGAACATAGAATGCTGTCTTTCTCGATCTTCGGGAGCTATGGGTATTTGCCAAAAGCCTTAGATAAATCTATGCTGGATAAGTAGCGAGCATCACGTAGATTATCAAGGATTTCGGACACGTAGGGTAAATTGTACGCGTCACGTTTAGTCACCGAATTGAGCTTCCGGCTATCGAGACAGAAACGGGGCTGTCCATTCTTCTTGTTGACGATTAATACAGGGGAAGACCAAGCGCTTTCGCAAGGCTCAATGACGTCGAGACTCAACATTTCGTCTACCTGTTCGACAAGAATGCGTTGTTTTTCGGGAGACATTCTGTAGTAACGTTGCCTAACAGGCAGAACGTCCCCTGTGTCAATCCTGTGAGTGACCAATTTTGTTTCACCCAAACCCTTGTTCTCTGTAGAAATATCATTAAATTGCGCAATAATATTGTCAGCTATAGCCTTCTCTGACTGACTCAAGTGATCATAAGCTTGTAAACAGGAAGAAGGAGCTGAATCAATGCTTGCAATAGATGTCACGTCCTTGAGAAAAGAAATGCTCTTAAGATGGTTAGGGAAAAGTTTGAACTTGAGCCAGAAATCAATTCCCAAGATGAGATCTATTTTTATGTCAGGCACAACGAATGCCTCTATTAAACAGGTGGTACCTTCAAATTTGGCGGGTAAAATCATATGACCAATACTATGCATACGTTGGCCACCAGCAGCGGTTACAGTAAGACTTTGGCCTTGTTGTAGTTTAAAACCTTGCTTTTCAAGATCAATATGCCTATTGTTACCTATAATTGTTACTACTGCACCGGTATCCAATAGACCTAACATAGAAATGTGGTTAACGTATATGGTCGCATACGGACGGGGATCATCAGTTGGTTGATCCTGCAGAATTGTACACACTTTATAAGAATTGAAATAAAATTTTATAGTTTGTAACCATTTAGACCAATCTTCACTGTCTGACTTATTTTTTTTTATTCCGGTGTTACAATTCTGCAGTCCCACTAGTTTTTGACGGAGGGCTATGTTTACTAGTATTACATTTAGGGCACGATGGGGTCTTGTAACCGACCTCACCACATACGAAACAGATTATTTTACTCCTATCTGCCGTGCACTGGCGTAAATGGTGTGTGTTATCACGACACCGTGGGCAAAATTTAGGTTTTGCATTTGAAGTGTGCAGAGCATGTACATAATTATTAGGGTTTAGCTTATTTACATTTGCTCTGTAGTTTGGGTAAGACCTGTTTCTATCATAATTATTACCAACATTAGAACTTGGTTTGTAATTTTGATTTGAGTTATGAGACCTATTAGATGAATGACCATTGTAAGCGTACTCCGGTGCCAATGTTTCTGACGAAGGTCTTGGTGGTTCCTTATAATTAGCAAGGCGAGCATGGATGTTCTCATAATTACGGCAAAGAGACCTCAAGGTGTCAATATCTGGGATTGTAGTTGCCGATGCTAATGTACTAGCATAACATGGTTTAATGTTATGGAGGAGGATTTCTAATTTATCCTCGTTGGACAATTCGGAAGATAAACGCGAAAATAGTCCGGACATAATAGAGAGATATATGGTAATATTCTCATTTTCACCCTGAGTTCTAGCACGTATTTCCGAGAGCAGCCGGTAATCGTAATCTGTTTGATCGAAATCTTTTTTTAGACGAGTAAGTAAGGCATCCCAATCAGAACTGTCATCCTGACCGTCAAGACCACGGAACCAATGCAAAGCGTCACCCGTGAAAATCTCTGTTGCATAAGACAACAATTTCGATGATGAGATATCCCTAGCTTTGCGAAATTCCGTAATTCGCTGAATAAAGGAGCGAACACACGACTTCCCGTCGAACTTAATCTTAGTGAGTTCGCCAGCTATAGCACGCTCGCATGAAACGTTAATATTTAAAGGTCGCATAGACGAGTGTTGATCTAAGTTTATGTTTGCGATAGGTGTAATTATTTTGTCCTCTACTGGTGCTTCTACAGCTGCATTGTACCGAGTGAACAGAGACTGATACTCCCGTAAGCAAGCATTATGAGCAGAAAGTGTACTCTCATCAGGACTTAACCTGTTAAAACGATGATATAGGTGGTGCAATAAATTTTGGACACGAACTGACGTCTTTTTTTCCAAAGGAGCATCAAGAAGTAACTTTATCTTCGTTAAAACATCGGAAATACCCTTTAAATCTTCCTCAATTTCTAAGGGACTGTCTGTAATATCCTCTGAAGGAAATTTGGGACCCAAGTCCACGATTTGTTTACGCAATTCAATAACTGTCGAACCAGGCTCGCTGCCTCTAATGAGCACCTCGTATTCTAATTCCGTCTTTTGTAACGATAAAAATTTTACTGGGTATTCCATAGTTATAGGAAAAAATGAGATTGTTTAAAAGAGAAAAAATAAAAAATGTGTAGCCTCTCAATTAACGTAAGTGTTGATCAAGTGTCCCTACTCCGTTCTGTTACAGAAGACTAACTAAATAACGTTATGGTTGATTTAAAATTAAAAAATCTGAAAATGTAAAAACACAACACAAAACCAAAAAGAAAAACAAAACATAAAATTCAGCTAGTGTGTACACCAACAGTACAGTGTATAATTAAAATACAGCTGCTGTGCGTAACAAAAAAAAATTGAGACAGAGAGAAGAAAAAAAAAAATATGACGTGAAGAATTTGGTGGTGACTTCGACGACAAGTTTCCTCTGCCGGTTCTTACGGCACCCTCGGATTGAAAAGGGGTGGTACTATTCGTACCCGGTACCACACGGGGAAAAAACGTAAAAATACATTCGTTAAAAAAAAAAAAACAAAATCAAAAATTTTTACTGAGACGTTACAATACGAAACAAACAAAAAATAAATGCAGTGTACACCCTAGCTGACGGCAACCAAAAATAACGTTTCACAAACACAAAAACAAAAGAACACTTAACACACAACTACTACTACACAGCAAAACAGACTCTTGTATACCACGTTAAAGGGCGCCAATGTGACGGGTGACCCTAAGTGGATAAAAATAAGAGAGGGTACTCGTCATCAGTTACAAAGATTTTATTCAAATATCAAATAAAACAACCGGAAGGGTCGCGGTAGGTACGGCCTAAGTAGTCTGTTTTCGCTGGCGTAGAACGGTACTCCCCTGGCGAAGAAGGTCGACAGGCGGCTGGGTCTTCACTTCAGTGTAGAGGTCTCGCAGTCGCAACTAATAGTGAGCTGGTACTGCAGGAAGCGTCTTCACTTCGGAAAGTCCACCGTCATGAGTGTAGTGCGTAGCGGAGATATTCTTCTGGATGTTTCTTAACCCGTAGGGTAACAGTTCCGTGGGTAACAAACCCGAAGGTAATCCCCTGTGAATAAATGTTCACGCTGTAGAATGGTGCTAAAATTCCTCCGCTGATAGTGAACCCATGAAGTGCGTCTTCTTAATAAAGGGAAGTAGCCGAGAAAGCAGAAGGTGTAAGCGTTCACTATCAGAACGGAGATTACAAGGTTGCAGTTTGAGTGACTTGCAAATATTAGTAGGTACTTGAGGAAAATGCTAGAATGAACAGTTTATCGATGCACAAGCATTAAATGGAAATAGCATTTCTACTTATCTATGCATTAATATAAAATGCACTAATATAAAATTACGGAATAACTCACTAATAAATAAGTAGCGGTTAGGAACATTTGAATAGCTAGCCTGTGCTCTGAGCGTTACGGTACTTGTTACGGTAAAATAAAATTACGGAATAACTCACTAATTAATAAGAAGCGGTTAGGGACATTTGAATAGCTAACCTGTGCTGAGCGTTACTGTACTTGTTTGTTACGACACAAAGTATATAGGTACCTACGCCGGGGGGCTTGATGCTTGGTAGCAGAGATAACATAACATATAACAAAGCTTACATAAGCCTACAGCAAAAATGCTTCCGGTGGAAGCCACAGGTATTTAATATGAACACTAAGTGGTGAATTCTAGAACTAGTACATGGAATATACTTGATCAACACTTACCCAATTGGGGTTTCCTGTTGCGCGTAATAACTATATAAAACTATGGCAATAACGTGCCGATGTCGAGGTACGTTACCGGCGTCTTTACGATAACGGTTTTATTTGTTTATGGGAGCGCGTCACGTCCTAGTGCGTGAGGCGAGATTTTCGGAATGGCCAGTAGCGGTCAACCGTAGCTCCGACACAAAGGCACGGAGACAGCCGAAACATGTCGATAGTTTCCGAATGTGGACCCGGCGGTTGTTAAGGGCCGTCTTGACCAATCAGCTTGCTTAAAATATCACGCCATGTTTTAGACAAAGGCTGGAATGTGGTACCTGGCATCTACTGACGCCGATCGGTTAACAAAGAACTCGACGGCCTGAGTATTATAGCCGCATCTCGACTTGGAATTTGTAAACAGTGACGATTTCAGATTTGATAATATCCTACTATGAAATTATTTTGTTACTAAGGTATTAGGTTTGTAATTAGGTTTAATTAGAACACTTTAGGTGTTTAAGTTAAATTAGTAAGAATATGTAACTGCAACGTTACACTATTTGGTATAGGTAATATAATAATGTTTTTTCTAATATGCATCAAAACCATTTTCTGGTAATAAATTAATGATTTCTAGCAAAATATGATAGAGAAATAACAAATAAAATCACAAAAAATAAGATTCTATGAAAAACCCTTAGGTGTTAAGAGAGCGTGTAAGTATGAATAATTATTCTAATTAATTTGAGAACTCGCTAAAAAGCGCATTCAAGCTTTGCATAAAATGTCTGTTAGAAAATAATTCAAATAATTATTTTGGCTAGAGATTTTGTTCTGATTACTAGAACTCACTAGAATTGTCAGAACTGCACTTAAACGGAGACTTTATTAAGAAATTGTTTTTAGGCAATTTTAAGGTTCAAGGTCTAAGACCTTGAATCCTTCAATATTGAAGGCTATTACTGTTTTTAGACTTGATAAAATTGGAAAAACTTCTCAAAATATTTGCCAATGAGCGTCAATAGTGAGTTATGAGTTCATTAAAATTCATGAAATATGTTTTCAAAGCCATTCACCTATGTTTCAAACTAAACTGTCAACAAAGTTAATTCGTAAACAAATAAGATATGCCTTCGAAAAGATATTTATAAAAAGCACTTCAATTTATGTTCCAAAGTTTATGTTTACTACTTAGCTAATAACAGCCTCTTATAAAGTGTTATGGTTATTTTTATCACTCATTTTACGCGCATCTGAAATTATGAATTATTGTAAAGTGTACTTACGGTGATTAAGTTTTATCGTATTGTCATTTATCACTATCAGTAAACGTTTTACTTCAAATTTATTTGACATTGTAGTAGGCCATTACGTATTTAGATGACATCAAAGTTTCAGTAAAATAACTTTGAGCAATAACTGTTAACAAGAAAGTATAGAAACAAAAATTTATAAAATAGAAATCACCCCGCGCGTCGTTTCCCTAATTTGTGTAGTAACTATAGAAATGCATACTGGACCGAGCTTTGTCAAAGCATTCAATCATGCGCTGATATGGGAAACTTTGGTGGTGTTTACGCTGGGATTAAAAAGGCCCTTGGTCCTTTTCCTAAAAAAACAGCCCCCCTTAAAGAAGCGGACGGCACTGTTATAACAGATGCTCAACGCCAACTCGAACGATGGGTAGAACATTATGTTGGTCTCTACTCAGAACCAGTGAACATAATGCCAGAAGCTGCAGATTGCATGCCAAAACTAGCTACCTGGACTGAGTTAGATGATCTTCCTACCATAAGGGAGTACCACAAGGCTGTTAAGCAGCTTAAAATTGGAAAATCACCTGGAAACGATGGTACCCACGCCGAAATTATCAGGCTCAAGTGCATAGTACCCATCCTGCACAGTCTGTTGTGTAAATGTTGGGAAGCGGATATATACCACAGGATATGCGCGATGCTAACATCATTACCCTATACAAAGGCAAAGGTGACCGCGGTGACTGTAACTGTTATCGTGGAATATCCCTTTAAGTATAGTAGGTAAATTATTTGCTCGGTTAGTCTTAATAAGACTCCAGAAACTTGCTGATCGTGTATATCCCGAATCGCAATGTGGATTTCGCGCCCAACGTTCCACAACAGATATGATCTTTACACTTCGCCAACTGCAGGAAAAGTGTAGAGAGCAGAAAACACCTCTGTTTGTGGCGTTCGTCGACCTTAACAAAGCCTTCGATACCGTCAGCAGAGAAGGACTCTATACTGCACTTTTAAACATCGGGTGCCCTCCGAAACTACTAAGCCTCATTAAATCCTTCCACGAGGACATGAAAGGATCTGTTGTTTTTAACGGCAATACATCCGAGCCGTTCGAAATGCGTAGAGGTGTTCGCCAAGGCTGCGTGTTGGCTCCTACCCTGTTTGGTATTTTCTTCTCATTGCTTTTAAAGTTGCTTTCGGCGATGACCAACAGGGTATACACCTGCACACTAGGGCTGACGGGAAGCTGTACAATATCTCGCTTCTTAAGTCAAAGCGTAACCGCGATGACTTATTCGTCGATAGCCTTTTGTTTGCTGACGATGCAGCCTTCGTTGCTAATTCTCAAAGTGAGCTTCAAGACATTGTCGATAAGTTTTCCCACGCGTGTTCTCTGTTCTCAATGTCCATTAATGCCAAAAACAGTAGTGCTAGCTCAAGGTGGAGAAACACCACGTATTTTGCTCGGTGGCGTTCCTTGAACATAGTTGACAAGTTTTGCTACTTGGGGTCGACTGTGTCGAACAATCTCACCCTCGATGCTGAGATCAATACTCGTATCGGCAAAGCGGCGACCGTGTTCGGCAGGCTCAGTACAAGAGTATGGAATAATAAACACCTGACCACAAAAACCAAGATAATTGTTTACCAAACTTGCGTTCTAAGCATACTCTTGTATGGAGCTGAAACCTGGACTTCGTACGCAAAACAAGAACGTCGACTCAACACATTTCATATGCGCTGCGTAAGAAACATCTTGCATATAACTTGGCAGGACAGAGTCACAAACGAGCGAGTTCTAGAAATTGCACAGCTGCCTAGCTTTACCGCTTTGCTTAAGCAAAGACGATTGCGGTGGCTAGGGCATGTGTACCGCATGGAACCTTCGCGTCTACCGCGGCGTGTCCTGCTTGGCGCCGTAGCTAACGCCAAAAGAGGAGTTGGAAGACCGATGCTACGTTTCAAAGATTGCGCCAAGCGGGACATGGCTGCGTTTGACATCGACCATCAAAGCTGGGAGAAGCTTGCTGAGAATAGGGATGTATGGAGAAAGCGTGTGTTTGATGGGCGTAAAGCTCACGATGATGCCTGGTTCGCTGGTCTCGCAAACAAAAGGCAAAAACGACATCTAAACATGCATGTGCCAGTCTCTAATTCCACCTTCGTTTGTAGAGCGTGCGGAAAGTCATGCCGCTCCCGTATCGGCTTATACAGCCATGAAAAATCTTGCCTCAGACACTGAATAAATCGTCTGTCACAGACGTATGAGGCCAATGATGATATAGAAATCACGATTGTTCTGTTTCTATACTTTCTAATCTAGAGAAGAGCAACCAACTTAGATTACAAAAACTAATCTCTTATATTTCCAGTTGCAGTTACGAAGACTCCCTGAAGTCCAACCAACAACAAGAAGCGAGGAAACAATTCAGAGACGATCAACGCTTCATCCGGCGCGCTTCATTCACGCATCTACCGTTAGACTCTAGACATCGCTTCAACTACCGCCGTCAATCCTTCTCCGAGAACATTCAAAGACACTTCCCGCAGTCAGACAGAATCGGCTCGGTCATGACCAGACAGATCTCCTCACCAAACATCTCCAGCGTACCTCCTCCGCCATACTTCATGAACAAGCGAAGAAAATCTACTAAAGAGTTCGTCGAGCCTATGATAGACTATGACCAAAGCGACGGTGACGACGTTTTTGACACTAGACCCGCAAGGTCTAGTAAGAGGCATAAGAGGAACAAGTTTATGGATATGAGCCAAACGACAGTGTTTGTTTCGCCTGCGGCCGCGGAGATTATGCGACGGCAGGGCAGCGAACGACTCATGTTTGCGAGGCCTTTGCCGTTATAGTAGACACAGTAGGAGAAATAGAGTAGTAAAATATCTCGAAAGTAAAGCTAAATTGAATTATAAACGAGCGGAAACGTGCTCTTTACTGTGAAATGTAGTGGTTGGGGTAAAATGGATACAAGATGACCGCTGACCAAATTTTGAAGACTCTGAGTGAGGTTTGCGGAAAGATATAAATAAAGGACATAGTGTTGAGTGTTGGTGATTGGTTTTTGTCTTAAGAAAGACGCGATACAGAGACAATGATTTGATAAAATGTGTAGTCAAAGAAATTGTACATTTTGTGTATTGATATTTATTTACGTAAACCTTATTAACCTTGCAAAATTTCTTGCCAATTACGAAGAATGAAAGTTTCAAAATCGAGTTTCAATATAATCAAAAACTTGAATTTGCGTGACAACGTGTAAATAATAATCGTAAGGCATTGTACTTTAGTTTAATGTAAATTGTATAGAAAAAAGTTTGTTACTAAAGCTAATGGTTAAGCTCTGTGTTTTGCGTAAAGTTGTAAATAAGTGCCATTTTGGAGATGTCTTCGAACTCTGAAGGCCGAACTTGTAATTTAACCACCTCTGAAAATACTCTTTCTTGTGTTGTGTATATCTAGGTACCTACTGTTTTTCATATTTTTGTAAATAAATTGTAGAAATAAATAATTACCAATCTAAAGTATACAGACTTATTTCCATTCCAGTCTACTTTGCCAACATAATTAAAAACTAGGGGCCAGCCCAGTTTTGTGGGAAAAGGCACACCATATTACTCAAGCATGTTGTAGATTTCTTATGAACTTTTTTAATGTTTTAGTAGGTAGTTCCTTTATTGACCGATATATATGAGTGAGTATAAACACAAAAACAAATCTTTCCTCTTCTCTAGGTATAGATAGTGTAGATAAAAACTTTTAAGTGTTTCTATAATAACAGCTGCATAATTTAATTACTTACTTACTATGTAAATATCGTGTTATCGGACCGTGCAGCAAAATGGTTAACTAGTTAAGATTTCATTTTCAAATCAGTTAAGATTTCAATTTGCATTTTACAAGTAAGTACTAGATATCTAGGTTTACAGGTCTATTCTAGAACATTTAAAGCATAATATATTCAAAATTGGCTGCAGTAACGTTCCTTAACGATCGCGCTACGTAATTTTAACGTAAATTAAACGCAGTTAACGTGCAAGTGTGTTAATGTCTAGTAGCTGAATTTCGGGTAATTCAATCGGGTCAAAGGTCATTAGCCCTAGCATCATCAAAATAGTATAAAATGTAGTCGCTTTTTGCGTTTCTCTGTCTGTGAACTGTCGTAGAATTCGCAACTTCTCTAAAACCACGCAACGGATTCTGAGGTGGTTTTTAATAGGTGGATTGATTCAAGAAGAAGGTGAATGTTTACAACACGTGCCTGAAACATAATAGAGGCATTTTAGTCTTCAGGCACTGGTCAAATAATAATTTTAAACCGTTATACCGGGAGTAACAGAAATGATATAACAAGACTTTACTGTTAAAAAACTCAAAGTAAATATAAAAATATCAAAACAGCCAAATCTGAACGTAATACGATTCTGAGCCGATGTTAATCCAAGAAATATGCCTTTTGTGGCAACCATCGTCTTATATTATTGAGTTGCTCTTATATTCTAGTTCATTCCAGTAAGCATCAGCAGGTAAGCGTTAAAATTGCCGATAGTGCTGAGTGAGCCATCTGTACAGACCCTCCGTGCGCCGTCTCTCTAATTTGTGGTTTCGTGCCGTAAAATAGTGGGTTTTGTACCCTAAAATACTTCGCAAAACCTCTATCCATCATCATCATCTTCCTGCCCTTATCCCAATTACTTGGGGTCGGCGCAACACGCTTCGTTGAACACAAAATCGCGTTGCAAAAGGATTTGGCTGAATTTTACGACCGGCCGCCTACCAGACGTCAACCCTCCTTGGGAATGTTTTTGTGGTGGATTAACCGCCACCATACGGTTGGCCCTGGCTGTTTGGGTCGGGTTATTCCTCGGTCGCCTCTTACGACCCCCACGGGAAGAGAGGGGGTGGTGCTATTCTACTCTGCCGTCACCACACGGCACAAAACCTCTATCCCACTAAATATTTCCACACTAGTCTCGCTCCACAAAAGGCCGGCGCACATTAAAATATTAATCCAGCCGCCCGCGAACCGGCGGCGGCAGCAGTTTTTGTGCTTAAGATCTAAACTATGTTAGAGGAGGCCTTATGTACAAAGAACGAAAGTGACGTCAAATCCATGTCACGAAAAGAAACCCAAACATACGCGCTGTCATTAAATGTTTTTTTTGTCAGTACAAAGATGTCATCAACAATAAAATAGGTAATAATAAAAAAAACTTTGTGTAAGCGATTTCATGATTCTAGATTAGTGCATGCTCCGTGATACCACACAAACAAACAGTAAATAGTAAAATAAAAATAAGTAGGCAGTTGAAAATCAGAAGGGTTTATCGGGTCGTTTGAATATCGTTCTCTCCCATATTATAAAAGAAGATTACCTTACCTTATCAGCCACAAAAGTCAACTGCTGGACATGGACCTCCCCCTATCGGTGGGTATTGCCATGCTCACCATGCTTGGCAGGTGGATTGGCAAGCGCAGTACATGATGTTTAATTCACTTTCAAGGTTGCTGTGCTGCTGCTACCCATTCCCTCGATGATTACTCCTTAGTCGCTTCTTACGACACCCACGGGTAGAATTGGGGTGACGCTATTCTAAGCCCACATCACACAGTACGATAGTAGAAAATTACCACACACAAACTACCGGGTATTAGGCTTCATTGTGTTTGTCTGCCGAGCTCCTTCTAAATAACAATACCTATTATTTAATCCTAGTTCTGCGCTAAAACGCCGCGTAAAGTGATTACCAAAAACTTTGTACTTTGTTTGTAGAGTACTTTACCCATAGTGTTTTTGTTCGTTATAAAATCTGTTTCGAAAATACGAAAATGTTTGTGATATTTTGGATTATGCTTTCAATTTTGCCGGTACCGAAACTTTGATTGTGGATTCTTTATAATCTTCTTCAGAATTAAAGGCCCGGACTCATCTTTGGGAGATTTAGTGGCGTCAATCTGAAAATATACCAGGTGTAAGGTACGGTAAACTAAACTTTGCAGGCTTATTATAATCAGACCATGAAACCAAATAACCTACCCTCATAAACCTTACCTATGATGTCAAGTGGCGAGCGAAATTTTTGATATCTTAATGTACCTATATTCGAGTAACTTATAATGCCAACCATTAAACTATACGTACTACTAAACTGTACGTTAGCTAAATATATACGGATTATTCGTGCCAAAACGTACATCCATTTTCAGAACTCATAACTAACAATAACTTTAATTTGGTTTTAAAACCAACTACTTACCTAATAGCGAATATTAAAGTAAACAACTAGTCAATTCTAAGACACTAAATAGTCAAGTCAAAGGTGCAAGTTCAAAGACTTCTATTAACCTCCTGAGTCCCTGCGTCCTATACAAAGAACAAATTCCTGTACTGTGTTAAGTCCTGACGCTTTTGCAACTTAACATCATGCTAGTCTGTAATTTTGTAAATACGGGGTGTTAGGGACGGTGTAACGAAAACTTTGCAGGCATGACCAGACCATGAAACTGAACAACTTTTACTATGGAGCCAATAGTGGGAAACGAAAAAAAAATTCCGACCTCCCATACAAAATTCACGATCAGCTGACTGACTTTGTATGGGAGACCGGAATTTTTTTTTCGTTTCCCACCATTGGCTCCATAGTAAAAGTTGTTCAGTTTCATGGTCTGAGCACGCCTGCAAAGTTTTCGTTACACCGTCCCTAACACCCTGTATAAGAAAACTTAAACAAAAAATATAACATTTTACCTTCGATTATGTTTTTACACAAAATGAATAATTAAAACTATTAAATAATAATGTGTTACTAATTTGAAAAATAATTGTAATTAGTACTCAAAAAACAATCACTTCCTCTTAATTTGTTCTATATAAAGTACACTAGGCCTTAATGACTACATTCTATTAGAAAACTCAGGACTCAGGAGGTTAAACCAGGTTAGTTTAGTATACCGCAAAATGGACACCCACGCACTGTTTAAAACTACCTATTCTCAAGAGATTGAGGTTTTACAACTCACTTACCTTCTTCAAATTTAAATAGGTAGGCAACTACAGGGTGTAAGGGACAGCCCTCCGAATACTGAAAGGATGCATTCAGACCATAAAACTGAACAACTTCCCATAGAAATAAATTTCAGGAAACGTAAAAAAACTGTGACTTCCCATAGTAAATGCAATCAGTTGATCGTGATTTTGTATGGGAAGACGAAATTTTATTTTCGTTTCCTGAATTTTTTTTTCTATGGCAAGTTACGTTCGATTTCATGGTCTGAATGCACTCTATCAGTATTCGGAGAACTAGGTGAATTTTTACTAGTGACTGATAGCAAAAATGCAGAACCGGCTGGTGATAGAATTAAGGAACAACTGTCCCCAAGGAACATAGGTCGAAATATGATAAAATGTTTTGTATCTCTCATAGTAACTCAAATCAGCTGATCGACAACTTTATAGGAGGGGCAATTTTGCTACCTTTATTGCTTGGGAAAAATTCTTACTTATCTCTAGCCCGTTCTGTGTTTTCGCTAAAATTATAAGCTTGCAATGCATATTCTAGGTAAGTGGTACATGGCCTAAATGCACCCTATCAGCATTCGGAGAGCTGTCCCCGACCCGTATAAATAATAATAATAAATAAAGAAATATAGAACCTATATTGTGTAAAAAATGATTTCTTAAACTCATTAAAAACATAAAGTTTGTCACGAATTAAAACTCTTTTCATTGCCTGCACTTTATTGCAGATGTCCTAGGAAATTTGCATAGCTGTTTGTTAAAAACGTTTTTAATCGTTCTCAAAGAGCTCTAATGGCACTTGGATTTTCAAATATTCGCTCTTTAAAATAGACAATGGTTTTTGCCCTAGACGTTCCTGCGATTAGTCTACAAATTCAGGATCAGAAGCACAAACTAAAGAGTTTACAGAAGGTTAACTCGGCCCTATTTCAGATTTTCGCGATCGGCACTTGTTAAAAAGCCAAGGTTGTTGCTACTGTCAAAAATCTCAAAATATAAAAATATTTAAATAGCAAAATATAGAGAACATCATATGATTCTGAGCCAATATTAAAATCCAAAAAATATGACGTTCGTGTCAAGTAGTGTCAACCACCTTCTTAGTTGCTTTGACTTCCCTTGAGATTCCGGCTATTTCAGCTAAAGTCAGTAGGTGTCAAAATTGTCGCCAGTACTGAGTGAGTCGTCTGTATAGGCGCCCCGCGCGCCGTTTCCCTGATTTGTAGCTGCCGCGTCTAAGAGGTAGCTATGTAGTTATCCGTGATACTAGGGGGCAATGACCTCCAGCTATTGCAGTTCCAAACTGTGATAATATTTGACGAGGATGCGATGTTGACGTAGCCCAGTTCCCGGAGGCCTGTTTGTTTGTCTAGGGAACTTTCCCGACTGTGTCTGCCCAAGTAATGGTAAATAGGATGTCGGTAAGATGGAGGTTTTCTTGCTTCGAAGGGCATGTTAACTCTTTAATCTCGGATGCTGTCTATAGTGACTTAAAAAATATCTGGTGGTCAGTACATAACCATATCAGAGGCCTACTAGTTCACTACTGACTAGCTAACTCCAAAGACTCAGTGACCCAAAGATGATGGCTAAAGGCCGCTAAAAACTCAGTTATCATGTTTCGTAAAGTTTCGTTGGTTTATTCGTCGTATTATAAATCGTATTAAGCAGGTACATAATGACCCTATCTGAGGTTATTTCCGTACTCACCACGTTTGGCAGTGAAAGGAGTTGTTGTAATCATAGGGAACGCTACTGCCCATTCCCTGACTTTATCCCCTAGTGGCCTTTTACAAGACCTACAGGTAGGTATAAATAAAGTGACGCTATTCTCAGCAGGTACAATACAACGAGGCATCTAATATTTACACATCCATCTTTTACGCGGCATTCATAATATTTTCATTTTCCTTCCCTCAAAAAAAAGATTAATTCATCCTGCCACATTAATACTGCCACAAGAATCTCCAGAAATACTTTCTGGGACAAAAAGACATTGACCTCGGATATTTTGACCCCCGACCCCAGTGTACAAGGTTCAGAAAAAAACGGCAAAAAATGCTATCTCTCTATTTGCAGGGAATTTGTTGCGGATATACGATACTGTGTTATCTTTTTTACGCCTTGTTAGTAAAGGAATATGTGAAGGCTCTACGCTTTAATCTTAAATTCAAATAGATTTGAAGAGCAGGTAATAGTTTTAGGTTTCAGAGGGTGAGTGTAAAAAACAGATAGACGGAAACACTTTTCAAAAAGTTAGTTGCTTTAAATAATTTTTAGATATTATATACTTACCAAACATAAATTATGAGCCCTACCTTATCTTTTAATTTCATAAAACGATAAATTCGTCGCAAATCAAATGATTTCAGTCGCTTCTAACCACAATCTGTAAATGTCACTAGGTATAGTCCATCAGCTGAAGATCCAGGTTAAATGCTGTCTTAGTGATTAAGAATAACTCGACATTGGAGTGGCTTATAGTAGAGGACGAAACTCACAAGAGTTGTCGCAAGACACTCGTGAGACCGATGCCTTGAAGATTCACATTCATAGTCCAACTGGACTATATCTATCCAAAAAGGTTGACGTA
This sequence comes from Phthorimaea operculella, assembly GCA_024500475.1. Taxonomy (NCBI): domain Eukaryota; kingdom Metazoa; phylum Arthropoda; class Insecta; order Lepidoptera; family Gelechiidae; genus Phthorimaea; species Phthorimaea operculella. The sequence continues at coordinate 5,826,111 of JANFCV010000014.1, read as the reverse complement.
TGGACGCTCCCATACCTACCTGGTGATCCCAATTAAAGGTCCCGGAAACAATCTGGACCAATCACGATCAAACATGTCAAATAAAATACATAAAATGTCACTTAAAACTACTTAAAAAATAAAATTAACTTAGACCTATTATTATACCCCCACACAAAGCCCGCTCCTCGTCGATCCGGGGGCAAAGGTCCCCATAACGCTCGCTGCGTTGCCGCGTTGGATTGCTATGGCCAACCTTTGCACCAGGAAAGAACCAGAGCGGGGGTCACCTCCTCTCTCTCTTAAGCGGCTTCCTAATTCAGCTATAAAAGCCTTTGCTTCATTGCCCCAGCACCTGGCTGTCTCCACGGCGAACGGGAAAAAGTGGTAATTGGCGCACAAAACTTTGTATTTATCACTATCAGCATTGTTTCAGCTTAAATGCTGACAATTATTGTAGATAAAAGTCAGAGCATCAGAAATTTATTTTCACCTGCTTCTAACAATATGACAACTTTCATGCATACATACATGCTATTTGAAGATAGGGTTATAAATCAGCTTCAGTTGGGGCCATCGCCCCGCCGCGTCACATTATGGGCCTCCAACGCCAAATGACACACTCCACATCATCGTAGATATAGGAAATTCTGAGAGGGAATCTTATCAACAATCCCTAGATCTCCATTTTTGAAGTTGCATCGACGAACACAGACTTTTTGACCTTATAATAATACTGACTTGTAATAATATGACAATTACATGCTATTTGTAGATAAGGTTATAAATCAGCTTCAGTTGGGGCCATCGACCTGCCGCGTCGCATTATGAGCCTCACCACCAAATGACACACTCCACACCACATAATCGTAGAGATAAGAAATTCTGAGGAGGAATCTTATACAGTGCCCGCTGCTTTATCCGGATTGTAAGTACGGACCGACCGTCGTCCGCATGCGAAGTTCACTCTTCTTCAAGCAGTGAAGATGAAGTGAGTGAACTTCGCGCGAGTGCTCGCATTGCGGGTCGTTACGGACAATCCGGATGGCGCAGCGTTCGCGCATACTAGATTTCCGCCCTGCATAGGCTATGATGTGATATTCCAGATAGCATCTGTGTAGCATACACTCAAATCTTTTAAGCGTTTAGAAACTTAGTAGAAACATGCGAAAAAAATAAAATACACAAAATATCACAGTTATATTTTAGAAAAGAATCACTTTTATAACTTGGCTAATCTGAGTGTAAGTCAAATAATATTCAGACTAAAATGCAAATAATCACAATATAATAAATAGGTACACCCTTTTAGGTACACCACATTAAAAATACTTTGCGTACCTATCATTTAAAAAATATACCTACATAAAAGCAGTGATATTTTATTTCCATTCTTTCAGTCGTGTTGTGTTTATCTCAAACTTGCATTTTGCCTGAGACGACTTATGTCTCTGCTCAGAATTTCTGGTAGAAATTTTAGGGTTAACTTTGAAATTCCTTAGCTCTGAGGATCACACAATAAATACGGCCATATCCGGCGGAGGGCGAAGCTCCGTGCGATATTTTAATATCTCCAGGTGTGAAAAAGTTAAGTACTTTATTCATATTTTGTGCTAATGTTCCTCACTTGTGCTGTATGGTTTCGGTTCGGAATAGCATCACTCTATTTTAGCCGCAACTGGCGTAGATGGCGACTATGGTAGTTATTTTAGGGAATAGGCAGCCGCCTGGGCTGCTGCAAATAATAAACAACATCATCTTCCTGCCTTTATCCCAAATCAATCAAGTTGGACTCGGTGCTACGCTTGACAAAAAAGTCGCAACTGTTCATGGGGACCAAAAGTTTCAGAAATGTTTTAGAATTTGGAAGTTTATCATTTTTTGTGCCCGTTGGACCTATTTCTAATTCATAAATCATAGGCTAGAGTCACAAATTTTAAAAGGTCAAGGGAAAGTATTACATTACAAGGTAGTACTTCTTCTTCATCGAGTCGATGAGCAGCAAGTTAAATTTTATTCGACCAGTATTCGGCCACACTGATCGCTTTGGGATTAGCCTCCAGCAGATCCTGCATAGTGCAAGAGCTAGGGCAGTTAGGGCAGGACAGAAGGTGGGCCATGGTTTGTTCTTCACCGCAATCGCACAGATCACTGCCGGAGAAACCCCACCTCACTCGGTTTGCATAGCATCTTCCAACACTAGCCCGGAGTCTGTTTAGGGACTGTTTAGTATTATACTGTAGGTAAATAAGTAGGTACTAGAGAAAATTCACATTTCAGAACCAACAAACGTGTTTTCGAATTGGAAAATAAAAGAAAACCGGTGCTTCCGCATAAAATGTAAATTTATTTAAATTTGATATTTGAATTACCGTTAATAGATAAATTTAAGGAAAACTTGGGATCGGTGTTATTTTTGTCAAGGATTGCATTACAATATATGAATTTTATTATAAACTAGCTGGTGCCCGCGAACTTCGTTTCGCCAAGAGAAATTTTTGAGCCGACAGAAGCGGCACATCATGCTAAACAAATTTTTCAATACAGAAATTTTTGTTTCTCTTAAGGGCGCCACACACAGGGCGCGTATGCTTGACGTGCACGTCATCACGCGCGTAGAGATGACGTTGTATCGTATGGGATTGTATGAGAGGCCTGCCTATGTATGCGTGCACGTAATCACGCGAGTAGCACTGTGTGCGGTGCCTCATACAATCCCAGACGATACAACGTCATCTCTATGCGCGTGATAACGTGCACGTCAAGCATACGGGCCGGGTGTGTGGCGCCCTTTAATATTTTGCTGAGTTCATGGTGTTCCGTCACGTAGGTAGACAGAGAGTACCTCCAGTGCTGATAAAGGTTCTCACTAATCATAAAATATGATCAGAACGTTTATCTTCCACCATACCAAACATCTAAAAACATCGCTTAATTTTTGAGTGATTCATGCACAAATTTTACACATAATGGTACGTTTTCATTTTCGATGTTTGTCTCATGGTTATTATTTTAATCGTGATTTGTACGATTAGGGCATGCAAAAATAATGGTGATGGCGATGATGATGGAATAACCTGGAGAAACCCCAGACTACCGCCGATGTGAGTTTGTTACTTGACTTTGAAGGGGAAAGCCCACTTCGATCCCTCCTGTTTCAAAGTCTGAGCGCCTGAGTTAGGTACATCTTGATGATATAGGTAGGTAGTTGGCTACAGTACCAACACCGGTGTTCTTTTATTATTTTTATGTGAAGGAGCAAATCCGAGTTGACCCATGTCAAAGGATGCTTGTTTCTTTCTATTTCTTCTACTTACTTATTTCACTTCTGTTTTTGTTTTCTTATTAAATGGTTGTGTAGGTAATAGGTATGTATACTTTTTATTTATTTAAGTACCTACCTACCAAAAGTGATAGGCCTGCAGGAGTGGCCCATCAAGCTGTACATTTTTTTTTGTAGCTGTTTCTAAGACACGCTATCGAAATGTTCTTTTGAAAACTATTGCAGGGGTACTTGACACCGACCTGTAACAGTTTTAATACATGTACATACAGATTTCTGTACTATCGCCAGCAAATCCACCTACCCATTTAAGACACAAACTAACTGTATGCCCCGCCCTCATAACTTCGTCATTTTCAATCCATCGACATCTTTGATGTGAAGATAGATCGTGTTGCTTGACACAAATTTAGAATGTTGGGAAAAAAATGTTTTTATTTTTTGGCGTAGGTACATGTGAAAGGAGGATAAAAAAACCATCTGCTATATTAAGTAGGGTATCGTTAAATAGATCTTTAAAAATTAAGGCGAGGTTTTATTTTAAAAAAAAACACAAAAGTGATTCTGCCTCGAAGTATTTGCTTTTATGGGGAGTTTTCTCTTCCTAGAACTAAATATTTGAAAAAAAAAATTTGTTCTTAGTCTGAAGTTACCATAAAAACTATATCGGATACTGTATCCACGCAAGTTTTAAGAAAAAGAAAAGTTTTTTAATTTGTGGTTCGTAAGCATACTTACTACTGCAAACAAACCAGCAACGAAATTAGGTAACTTCGTAACGCTGATATTTAACATTGACTACAAACCCTATTTGTGGGCGTGTCTGACACGCTCTTGGCTGGTTTTTTATTTTGCTTTACTATTATGTTGGTACGTGTTCAAATCTCGACTCCAATATGGGAGTAAAAAAAACTGCAAATATTGTATGGGGTGAACCAGTTCAAGAAACTTTTAGTAGATATCAGAAGGGCGCAAAACAACACTTCTACGGCGAGGGCGCTTTTTTGAATTCAGAGCGAAGTAAGGGATTCTAGAGTAGAATCCCCGAAGCCAAAATATATTTTGCGCCCGAGTAATTCACTCTACTTTTCATCACCCTCTATGAGAAAATATAAGGCGCCTCATATTTTATTGCAATGTTATACTTTCACTGTCACTTGAACTAATTTTTCAAAATGTTAAATAAAATTCTAACATACGTCTTTTTTGGTGAAAATTACGGACTGTAATTCGCGCGTATCTTTTTTTTAGTTCTATTGGGGACGCGCGACTATGGGCCGTCGTCCCATACAGCCTTTATTCGAACAATATTTGCGTTCTATTTCTTTGGCGCTGACTGAACATCAAGATGTTCTAAATTCAAAGTAGTTTTATTCGCATTTGTTGAGTTCTTTATTTAAAAAGTGCAAATAAAAGGACTTTGCGGCGCGTTCTTTTCGAATAGATATAGTCTAAGCTCCCGTCGACCAAGTCTTACCTCATAGGTCTACCGCACGGACGTATACTGTAGCGATAGATACCACTTAGGAGGTCAGGAAAATACTGGGTTGCCAACTCCTAACCTGGAGGAAACTTTTTTATTCGAGTTGGAAAATGCAAAAAAAGTCCAAAAATTATCTCATATTTCTACCGCTCCAAACGTTTACCTACCTAAAGAGACTCCTTTTGAGATGAGAATGCGCTAGGGTTGCCAGCTCCAATCCTGGCAGGTTCCAAGGTCAGCCACATTTTATGAGGCCCAAAAATGGAGTTTTTTACCTCATCGACATCGACACGACATTTACGAAATTAGTGTCAATCGATAGCTCTAAGCATGCCATTGACAAATATATAGGGTTGCCTGCTATCAGCCTGGCAGGAACTCTGGTAAACCCCCTGAAAGAAACGACGGTAAAATCTTCAAACAAAGAAAAAGTCATGAAAACCACTAAGATTCCAGCAAAACTTAATGAAAACTGCGCCATAGAGTTACAATCTGTTGTGTGGGACACTGCGTCGACGAACGACCCGACGGAACCTGGTGTTTTCAAAGCATCTATAATTAGGAAGTACAAAGCAGGCCACTGACAGGCCTTACCTTTCTTGCAACCAAACAAAATTTATGCCAATCGATACCCCTAGGTATGCCATTTATAAGTATATAGGGTTGCCTGCTATCAGCCTGGTAGCATCCCTGGTAGACCCAGTCAAATGAACGCAGGTAAAATGTTCAAACCCATAAAAACTTGTGTTACACTGCTAAGATGTCTTGCTACCAAACTAAATTAGTGCCAATCGATAACCCTAGACTTGATATTGATGAATATATAGGGTTGCCTGCTATCAGCCTGACAGTATCCCTAGTATACCTCCTCAAACAAACGTTGGTTTAATCTTCAAACCAAGAAAAACTTACGTAAAACTGCCAAGATATTTTGCTACCGAACAAAATTAGTGTCAATCGATAGCTCTAGGCATGCCACTGATGAAAATATCGATACCTCTGGGCTCAAAGGGCACTTTTCAGGAGAGCAAAAATACAAAAAATTAAATAGTATTTTTGGCATAACTTTTTTATTTCTATAGCTATAAAAATGGTATAAAGACACTTATACATCAAATTTGAAGGTGCATAATCGTGAGAATAACAAAATAAATAAATTCTAACAGTTTCAAAGATAGATTGGATATACGCCCCAAAAATCTACATTATAATGCCACTTACGCCCCAAAAATTGGCTTGTACGTAGTTACCCACTAGATACGCCCCGGATTAAATAAAACGCAGGGCGTAAACACCAGGCGCTCCTATTCAATTGAGACCGTTTTTGCTAGGAATTCTTTACTTTCTCAATTTAGTTAGTTATAAATTAGACCAAAGGGTTCACAAGTAAAATCTGATAGACTTTCAAGAAAACATAAACCAGTTTGATGACCTACAACAGCATTACAGTATTTTCCGACTGGGGCAGCTCATCACGGTATTTCACGCGTACACACTCCATTAGTTGTTTTCAGATCGGCCTCCTGACGTGAGCGATAGATATTATTTCTTCGTTTATCATCATTTATCCGCTAAGAACCTGGATTTAAGGTTGCGGAGAACACAATTGAGTCGTTAATTGTCTAATTAATCAAACTCTTGCCGTAAATTTATTAAGACCAAGATACAAGTTAATTGACATTGTGCACTAAAATCCAAAAGGCTCCACTTATGTACGTGAAAAGCCGGAGTAGCCTTCTTCTAATCTACTACTTTAACATCGTAGGTGTCGTTCGCATTACATTGTTCTACTAAGTAAGTTATATGTTTATTTAAAACTAAAGCAGTTTCACGTTTTATTGCCAATTTGCATCAAACTCTCTCACAAATAATGGGTTGGCCGGAAGTGATCTTCTTGTTAAGTATTTTTTCTGTATTTTTAATAAAAAAACAATTATATCAGCTGCAGCTCGTCATCTCGTCAGTCATCTCGTCAGCTCCATATTCATCGTTCTGAATATTGTACAAGTAAATAGGGCTATCCAAATTTAAGCGTTACTACATCAAATGACCACCTAGATCGATAACAGAGACTTGAAATACTAATGTTATAAAATCTTCACGCACAGGAGATTGAATAAAAACCATCTTAGCTTTTGCTATTCACAGCACTTGTTAGTTTTCCTATAAATGCAAACGTTACTCCGGACTCTGCATATACCGTTTCAGTGAAACTGACGTCTCAATCGCACTCTCCTTGCCAAAATGGCTCGAACTAATCTAGTCCGATAAATGGCAAAACATCACTGACACTTGCATCAGTGATGTATGAACCAGCTGCTGCCTATCGTTCTGACCTTTCACTTAAACTAGATGAAGGAGACACCTACACTTGACACTTGGGACCAGCCTACGGTTCTGGTCCTGTAAGACCAAACAAATTTTTCGTGTCTACCAGCGCTATCTCACTGTAATAGGGGTACCTACTTCATCTTAGTCACCTACAACGGAACGGATTTTTATGCCCGTCGTGCAGACCGAGCGATAGTGTATCAAGCAAGGTCCAGTCCAGTGTTGCAAATGCCAGTAGTTGTAAACATCGCAAGTTAATGTGCGTGAGCATCACTGCCATGCCACCATGAACATGTTCCAACTATGATAGCACGCATCTAGCCCGATTGATTGATCCGTACGATATAGCAGCACGAGTCCAACGCGACAAGATTCGTTATAGTGAACAAAAGCGACCCTCCCCTCCGGAAAATGGAAGAGGCAGAAGCCAAGGAGAAGTCATACAACGCTACGTCACATCGCGAAAATTTCAAAACGTCAAAGGACTTCATAACATTATAATGTATACTTGCGATTGTTGGCGCATGATGAAAATTTGTAGTAGACGTAGACATAGTTCTAAACAAGACTCTTGTACTCGTTTCACTTAAATTTGCTGGCCTAACCCAACCAGTTATACTCACATGAGCATCTTCAGGGGTATTTTTATGTTTTATACTATATTTGCCTTTATTGTTAGTTGCGATGATTTATGTAAACTTTCGAAGTTAAAAAATTAAAATAAAGTACAATGTGATATAAAACATAAAAATCCCCCTGAAGATGCTCATGAGAGTGAAGCTGGTTGGGTTAAACCAGCAAATATAAGTGAAAGAGTACAAGAGTTTTATTTACAACTACTTGACTTCATGACAAGATCCTTAGAAAATGTGGTCTCTCGCCTAGGAAATCAGGGCTGTAACGGAGGTTCAAGCCCGGTTCTGCACAGATACGTTGGACCTAAACACCATTATTTGTATAAAAATAGATGAATATTAGGGCGTAAAAGTCAAAATTAATGAAAAATTTGAAATGTTTTGGGCGTAAACACCATTATTTGTATAAAAATAAATAAAATCTAGGGCGTAAAAGTCAAATTGTTGGAAGGTTTCAATTATTTTTTTGGCGTAAATGCCATGCTCGCCCCTTAGTGTTTAAAAAACAAAACGTTTACAACCTCAAAATTTTGAACATTTGAAATCGAAATCTTTTACTACCCAAATTCACCCAAAAGTACTTTCTTTAGTAATAATTTCCTTAGGGCGTAACCACCAATTTTTGCGGAATTTGAAGATTTTAAATATACAGATCGATAGAGGAGAAAAAACTGAATAGGACTACATTAAAAAGTAATTTTCGCCAAAATGGCGTTTACGCCCTTTGAGCCCAGAGGTATCGATATAGGGTTGCCTGCTATCAGCTTGGAAGTTTTCCTGGTATACCCCCTCAAACGATCAGCTGACTGACTTTGTATGGGAGGTTGAAAATTATTTTTCGTTTCCCACCATTGGCTCCATAGTAAAAGTTGTTCAGTTTGATGGTCTGATCATGTCAGCAAAGTTTTCGTCACACCGTCCCTAACACCCTGTATAAGGAGTAAAAAAAAATACTGAAAATATTTTAAGGAGTGAACCAGTCCATGAAACTGAACAACTTTCCCCAGGGAACATAGGTCGAAATATGAAAAAATAATTTGGACCTCCTATACAAAATGTTCTGGCCGGCCGGTTCAGTTTGAAAGAGGGCCAAATTTTTATTCGTATTTCGACCTATGTTTCTTAGGAAAAGTTGTTCAGTTTCATGGACTGGTTTAGTCGTAAAATACGTGCAGTTATGAAAAAATAATTGGACCTCCCATACAAAATGCTCCAGCCGTCTCGATAGCCGACCAAGTTAAATTTGTAGGGAAGGGAAGGTTTTTTTTTTTCATTATTCGACCTATGTTTCTTGGGGAAAGTTGTTCAGTTTCATGGACTGGTTCACCCCTTGGAATAGTTTGAGTAGCTTTTTTTACATCTTATAGTAACTTGTTCCTCTACCGCACGCAACGCACGCAATATCGATTTACGTGCAAACTTATTTCAAGTATAGTGGCAACCCCCCCTTTTAGGGGTCGAATTTTTTTAGCCTATAACCTGGTCGGTAATTTTCCCGACATTTTGGTATAATTTGCATCAAAATCGGTTCAGTCGTTTTTACGTGATGCTTTCACATACAAACAGACAAACAAATAAACAAATAAACAAATAAACAAATAAACAAATAAACAGATAAACAGAAAAAAAATCTAAAAATTGCTGAAACGTGTTCTGTTATCAATTTTAAGTATCACCAAACAGTTTTTTTTCGAAAATCTTCTATGTACAGACTTTCGACCCTCTACAACTTTATTATATGTATAGATAGATTCTTAGGCGAGAAACCTACATAGTGTTATATTTGCACAGCGCTGTCCCATGCCTAAGAAAAATGTGATTACGTTTTAAATTAAAGGTTTAACAGACGCATCTTTGCGTCGCACAAAGGGGTATCGACAATACTTGTGTAAAACCGTTTGACATAAACCCTATTGGTCGAAATTTCTATTCGCCTAATGCACAATATCCAAACGGAGATAGGTCCTATCGCTAATACCTAGGTATGATCTATCCTACATTCTAGGCTATAGTAACAGAAGTGCGATCTTTCGGTCAGGGAACTCGTATAGTAGGAAATGAGAGGCACTGTGTCAATATTTTTCAAGTTGCCGTTTTCTGTGATTGCTCTTAGGCACGTGGAAGAAATAAAATAGCGACCCATTCCTTATACGATAATTTACCTGAAAACAAAGATAAAATCTAAAATACTTTGGATAATGTTGAGTAGTTTCACAAATTCTTCGTACGTATTTTGTCTTTACTTTTTACCAAGAGGACCCTAGAACTAATGAATGAGATATGACAACTATTCGAAAAACTGATGTCATATTCATACAATTCAACACTTACCATAACAGCCACAACAGTCCACTGCTGGACATGGGGGGTATTGCCATACTCACCACGCTTGGCAGGCGGATTGGCGAGCGCAGTGCATGATGTTGCATTGACAGGGAACGCTGCTGCCCATTCCCTGGATAAGTATCCCTTAGTCGCTTTTTACGACACCCACGGGTAGAATTGGGGGTGATGCTATTCTAAGCCGGCATCACACGGCTATTCAACACTTAATTCCATCAAATATCCGATAAAATACACCGTAGTCGAAAAACAACTCGCTGCATTTGCGACCGTATTGCCACAAATTACAGATGGCTCAGTCAGTACAAGCGACGATTTTGAAGCTTACTGACTTTAATTGGAATCTCAGAGGAACTCAAGGTAACTAAGAAGATGGTTGCCACGAACGTCATATTTCTTGGATTAAAATTGGCTCACAATCTTATGATGACGTTTATGTATTAGATTTTTGCTGCTTTGATATTCATATACTTTGAGATTTTTACAGCAAACCGTAACTGTTTTGGCTGTGAAACTAGTGACAATCGCGAAAAGACTAAATAGGGTTGGGTGATGCTTCTTTAAACTGTATATTTTGTGGTATTGCGGTCATATTATGGCGCTTCCTTTCCCACTTGATTTCAAAACTCACCATACGGCCGCTACTGCAGCGAGTGGTCTTCTTGACAATAGCAGGTAGGTATCAAGTAATAGCCCGAGCGGCGACTGGTCTAATCCATACCTCACAAAAGAATAGAATAATTTAGCTATGTACGGGTAGAGGAGCTCGAGTACTTCGGATTGGTCGTGGTCTGCCGCGGCGCAGCTTGGCACGTTTGGCGGAGTAGCTAAAAGTTTGCCCTCTGAAAAAAGTTAAAAATATCTCATCGAAGAATAGAATGAGACATGGCTGTAGCGATAGGAGCAGTTAAGTAAAGCTTATAAATCTTGGTCTGCCTTCTGCTATCTTGGCACGTTTGGCGGAGTAGCTAAAAGTATGCCCTCTTAAAAAAGTAAAAAATATCTCATCGAAGAATAGAATGAAAATATATCGTACCGATAGCTTGCTTGAGTCTGCCTACATATATACTGGTCTGCCTGGCCACAGCCTGGCAGTTTTCCCGGTCCGACCACTTTTACTTTTTTTAGTAAAAATTTTATCTCTTCGAATAAAAGAATAAAAATATGTCGTACCGATAGCTTGCTTAAGTCTGCCTAGAAAAATACTGGTCTGCCTGACCACAGCCTGGCAGTTTTCCAGATACGACCACTTTTACTTTTTTTTGAGAAATTTTTATTTCTTCGAATAACGGAATGAAACTAAGTTGTAATAATAGTTTATTTAAAGCTGAACACATATCCCTTGGTCTGCCTGAGCTCAGTCCGGTAGTTTCTCCGATGCGATCACTTTTCACTCTCAGTAAATTTCAATTTTAAAGGACCCTGACTTCGTTTATTAGGGAGTGGGCCTGGCCAATAAAATGAAAATTTGTCAGTGTATAGAAGTGAGATTTACAGAGCTGTAATCTCTCAATGTCCAGATGAACATGTACATGAGAACATGTAGGTATCTCTGTGTATGATTCCTCCCCTTGCTCAAGATTTATTCAATTCCTATGCAAATGTTGATCGTAAACTTGTTAAAAATGAAAAGTTTATGGCTAACCGTCTAATTTGGAGTTAGGGTTGGTATACACAAAGACACGTTTAGATTAACTAAAGATTTTTAAGACAAACAACACGATAAACTTTGGTGGCTGGCAGATTTACTTGCTAGGGATTGCAAACCGGTCCTTCGCTCCAGCGGATCCGGTGCCTTCTTCGGACCTACCGGAAAGACAGGCAAACTAATGTTGCAGCGAGCGATGTAGTGATTTTATCCGGCTATTACTACTGAACTATTAGTTTTCTATATAGTTTCTTTAAGTTTTATCTTGTATAGATGGTTTTCTTTTGTGGTATTCTAATAAAATTAATACATTTCCAATTTGGTAATGATGATGATGATGAGGTAGGTAAGGTAAGAAATCCAATCGCTTCCAGCCGCGTTCTGATTTTTAGTCGCTTTAGTCAGTCCATCTGACTGGAGGATTATCAACGATACGCTTACCGAGACATGGTTTTGACATAACTACCTACTATGTCTGTTAAATTCGTGGCTCAACTGAACAACCTAAGATAACCAACTGATAAAATGATAACCAGGGAGACAACTATCTTTAACGTTAAATAAATACTGACACTTTCATTTAGAAGGTATTGTTGTACCACTACCCTTAAACCTTTCAAATCCCAAAGGCAACGCACTAGCAGCGCCCAAGTTTACGATGGCGCGACGTATCTATCTATCTATCCGCACACAATATTAGTCGAATGATTCCGTGGTTTTGTCTGTAAATGTACATAAACATTATAAGTACATACTTGCTCATCAGTAAAAGCAGCGAACGTAATAAAATTTTGCTAAAATTGTCACTTGGATTGGTGTTTCTGATCTGAATGCAACATTAACCACAAAAAGAATTGTATCACGTTTTTCTTCCGCTTATTAGGGGGTCCTGTCATACTTACCACGCTTGGCAGGTGGATTGACAACCGCAGGAAGATGCATTTACAGGGAACGCATCTATCCATTCTCTGGCTGAATATCCCGTAGATGCTTTTACGACAACCACGGGCAGAATTGGGGTGATGCTATTATAAGCCGGCACACATCACACTGCCTTCTTAGAAATGTTTTTAAATTAAAAGTTATGAGTAGAGTCACCATGTAAAGTTTGTTATTGAAATTTCTTATCTTGCCTGTATATTTATAAGTAGCTTTGAGCTTTCTTCAATTCAACTCTAACAAAATAACCTCTTCACAACCTTTCCAAAATAGAGTCACAAATGTGGTCCAAAGGTTGTCTCCAGCGGCCCTTAATATCCCTTTAGAACATGATTAGTGATGAAATGGCCCTAGCCCTTTAGCCGGTGAAAGGCTGATTGAGGCCCGTCACATAATAAGGCCCTCAGATTGAAAGGGACTGAAGTGTTCAGAAGAACCGATGCGAAGATTATCTGTGAGTAGGTAGCCGAAAGTATATCTTTAGGTATTATTAGCAGCACGATGAGTTACCCACATATAGGGCGAGATTTTACCGATAGCGAAAATGCTGGTTGGGTTGGTGATAAGAAACAACTTTCTTCGAAGAACATAAGGTCGACATACGAAAATAAAATTGGCTAAAACTCAAATTAGCTGATTCGGAAAACAAGCGGTTCAAATTTTGTTTTCATATTTCGACCTATATTCCTTGGAGAAAGTAGTTCCTTATCACCAGCCCGTCCTGCGTTTTCGCTATCGGTCCCTTGTAAAAATTCATCCTATTTACACTGTTGTGTTTCTAAGGAAATGCATTTGGGTACAACGTTGGAATGCGAAGAAATTGTCAATATAGGCCCCACGCTAAAAACGAAAAAAATATTTAGACCAATGTTCACAATCTGACAGACGGAGGTCACAGAAACAAAATTTTTGTCTCGTTTTACAGAATTAGCCTTATAATGGTTAAAATTGATAAAAATAACGCCGTTAATTATGGCGTCAAATGCTTTTCTTCCAAAACACGATGTATTCCGAAGCGAAACCTTCTACTTGTTCAAATATAATGCGTGGCTAAGCTTTTTTCCTGACCCCAAATATAAATCCCAAAAAAAACGGGTCAAACAAAAAACAATACCAATACATTACAACTGGTCGTTATAAACTAACACTTGGGGCAATTTGGTCTAAAACTTCAGTAATTAGAAGGGACTTTGCAAAGAACAGTGGGCAGGCTCAAGGCTCAAGACTCAAGACTCAAGGCTAATCTGGGGACTAGGTTGTCCTAAGAAATATTGCAAAACAATTCAGTATTGCCAGATTTGTTGTTGAATGGTTTGAAATTTCAATATAAAGAACATTGCATAAATAGGGGAGTCCCATATCCAGCCGCGTACATTGTCTTGCAAGACGGGTAAACATCACTGTACGAGATATTCACAATCAGGTAATACTGTAAATGGATATCTTTTAAGTTATTGTTTTAGTTACTTAGCCGAAAGCAAGATGGTTCCGTGCTTCGGATGGGCACGTTAACCCATCGGTCCCGGTTGCTATCTATGACCATTAAGACGGCGGTTGTTACACAACCATGTTAGAAGCCTGCTAGTTGTAGTAGGCAGTTGAAAAACTCTGACACCAGGGTTCATCGGGTGTTTGGACGATTTTTTGTCCCACTCGAAGAAGAAGAGAAACTTACTTAGTTTGTTGAATATGCTCTGGCAACACCGTTTCAGGAGTAGTCCCCTTGACCAGTTAGCAATGACCTTGGATTGGCTGGTCCTAAATATGAGACACACGGTCTGACTTAATTAACCCAATCAGATGACGGAACACCCCTATAGATTTTTCAAAGCAAGTTGTCATAGGTATGTTGATTCATTTTAGCATTTTGGTACTTACTACCTATCGCTAGCAAATCCACCTCCCATTTAGATAAACTTGCGCAAATACTAAGGAAATCCAGTGTATGTTAATCCCTTATGATAATGATATGAAGTTATGCTATTCTAAGCTGGCACCACACGGCGTTCTAAGCTAGCATTACACGGACCATGCCGAAACTTTGCTGGAAATTTTAGATGAATTAGAAAGAACCAATTTCAGGGCCAAATGTGTCCTTGTGTCCCATAAACGCACAGTGCTGAATACAACCGTTTTCGAAGTAAAAGAGTTAATGTACTGAAACGGGAATATATTACACTCCACGAGGGAAGTAAGTAAAAGAAGTAGGTTTATCGCCGGGTCTACTTTACAAGTAGCTATCATAACGTTCGACCAAGGCCATACGTTTTACACCGACATCACAAAATGAAGAGGTTCCCAGATTCGCCTACGTTTTTTTTTACCCGACTGCCTCAGAAGGAGGGTTATGTTTTTCGAGAGTATGTATTGTTAGACCGAAAAAAAGGAACACCGGCAATTATGAAGAGTCAGCACTAGTTCGGCAGTCAAGGGGTCCCATCGCAGGGCTCTCTCTCTTGGACCCTATCCGTCGACGCGCGTGGACCATTGTTTATATTATAAGCGATCCAAAATTGTTTAATTAAAAGTATTTATTTCGAAGAACTCTTGTGTTTAATTTAGTGCCAATAGTATGTATGTATGTGGACAAGAAAATTCTTTTTCACGCGCTACAGCCCAAACAGACTATTATTATAGACAGATACAGATTGTTGGATTTTGACATATGAGGTGTCGTTAGATTTGTCTTAGCAGCGCGAGTGACACTGGCTATATTAAAAAATAATAGATTCAAGATGGCGGATTTCTAAAGCAAAATACTGCTTTAAAATTACCGCAGTCGGATTTTTTGTTTTTTAACACATCTAATTGTTTAAAGATGATCACTGTTTACTCAAAGACACCTTGTCCATATAGGGTGTAAAGTAATTTACTGCTCTTTCTTTTCGTGTGGGACACCGTATCGATCAACGACCCGGTGAACCCTGGTGTCAGAGTTTTTCAACCGCCTACTGCAAGCAGTAGGCCTCTGACATGGTTGTGTAACGACCGCCATCATAGACAGCAACCGGGACCGACGGCTTAACATGCCCATCCAAAGCACGGAACCATCTTACTTGCGGACAATCAGGTGGTGCAGCCTGCAATGTCCTAACCAGACTAAGAACTAATTCACAAAGTGATAAATATCAACTTTGTGAGTGACCCCATCGGGAATTGAACCCGGAACCTTTGCGTGGCAGGCAGGCATACTAACCACTGCGCCACATCGGCTGTCAATATTTAATGACTGCTGATAGAGATGAATGGAAAAATACGATATAAATAAGGGCAGGCAGAAATAATGATTTAATGCAGTAAACCCCACCACGAGACTGAACCACTTTCTCTAAGGAACATTCCCTATTCCCTAAGGTCGAAATGTGAATGAAAAATTGGACTTCCTCTAGAAAATGTGTTGGCCGGTTGAGTCAACTTGTATGGATTTACTTTTTATATTTCAACGTATGATGTTCTTTGGGGAAAGATTTCTGTTTCATGGACTGATTCACCCCTTAAAATATATGCAGTTTTTAATACTGTATTTTGGCAGTGCAAATTTAGTGCGATTTAGGTTGCAAGTTTTTATCCTTCCAACGGCATTAGAACTTTGCAAGTTTTCTATAGTTTATTTTAAGTGTAGTTAATTAGCTAGATTAATAATTGACCTTTTTCTACCTACACGTGCGTAAATTAATTATGTAGGCCGCTTTAATAAAATGTTAAAGGTAAAATAGTGGGCTCAACATAAATAATACCCTTTGTGTTTACGAGATTAGACAAATAATTTACAACTGCTAAATCTATTTTCAGGAAAGAATGTGTTTTTTCCAACGTTTTTTCACGTTAACACAGTGGTTTCGGCTTCAGCACACGAAATCTTTTGATTTAATACCATCAAAATACCGATAACCATAACAGCCACAACAGTCCACTGCTGGACATGGGCCTCCCCAGTCGGGGGTATTGGCATACTGACCATGTTTTCAGGCGGATTGGCGAGCGCAGTGCAAAATGTTGCATCAATATACAGTAGGTATAAAATGAAGTCGCTTTTTGCGTTTATCTGTCTGACAGTCAAGGCATTTGCTAACTCCTTCTAAACCACGCAGCAAACTGTGATGTGTTTTTGTAATAAAAGTAGTGATTCAAGAAGAAAGTTTATATTTATACACATGCCGGGTTAATTGTCATTTTTTGCGGGAAAATGAGTTGCATGCAGCGGATGAATCCGCTAAAGGGTAGACAGTTTTCTTATAAAATTAAATGAAAGCCAACCCTTTACTCCCAGTTCGGTTAAAAAGTGTTATCTCGAACCCTGTCAAAATCCATCAGCCAGCCTTCACACACTACCTCCTACGTCTAACACAATCTCATCAAACACCACTTTAAGAATACATTATCCTATTCCTGGAGAAAATTCATATTCTATAGGTATTACTTAGTGCTTAAAGGAATTTCGGGGTAGTGTTGCTGCAGGTCGATAGTAGATATCGATAAACGTGGCTACGATGTGGCTCCGAAGAAGTATCGATTCAAAAGACATCAACGAGCGAATGCTGGGTCGTGCCTCGTGCGTAGATAATCACATTACATGGTCCAGTGACTTCTTGTTCGTTTTTCGGCTGAAGGCTTACCCTCTAGTGTTTTGTTTTTTTGTTATTGCCGTTCCTAAGAAGGTTTCCACGCATCAGCAAGCTCAACGTTGAACGCCGATAGACCGATGACTTAAAAGAGAGCAGTTGGTAGGACTGAATGGTGAAAACGGGAAAAAGTGCCTACGCCTACGTCCAGCAGTTGACTGCTGTGAGCTGCTGTGATGATGATGATTCAAATATAGGTATTATTGCAATATCGATATCACTGATACTTACGATTGTCTCCAACACAACACTAATAGCACTCTGAAATTTCTCAGACTGGCAGTAAGTTTATCGAACCCTGAACACCAGTCTACCAATTAGTTATTAATAGTTACGCTCAATTTAGCACTAACTAATATTCCTGTAATTGCTAGTTCAATCGTGACCTTCACATTTGCACATTAGTTTAAACTATTCGTATTCAACATCCGGTGTAAGGGCTCAAGGGCATTTAGGCATCCAAATTTAGAACTCCTAGCACGTGGAGTGCCGTGTGATGATATTTTTTGTATCCAATCGTGGCGTGAAACACACGTAACGTACGTTTTTGCGTTGTTTTTGTGCAGCGCTGTTGCATGCTTTAGAAATATGGGATTTTCAAGTTCATGGTTACAAGAAAATGTCACTACACTCACACGGACATCTACCTACACGCCGTCGTTTACGCACGGAACTGTACTTGACTGTACACAACAGCTATAGTTTACCAATCGCTTAGTCGGCGAATAGCGTAAGTAGGCCTAGCACGCCAGTCGGCAGAAAGTGAGTTGGCGAATCGCGCCGGTTCGCGAAACGAGCAAGTTGGCTTACCGCGCGTACTCCACTAAACACGCTAGTAGTTGAGTGTCATCAATGTCAACAGCGTTCGGCGCGGGCGGATGGCAAAATGACGACTCACAAGTGCAATGGTTTTTTGTAGTGAGTTATTTTATTGTGTAGGTAATATTGTAATGTAAGTATATTTAGGTATCTGAGTTAAGTATTTCCCGGGTACTTCAATTCAAAAATTCAGAAAGAAAATGTAGCAACATTTTTGTGCGGAAACGATTAGTATTCGCGCTTCGACCCGATAATAATAATAATGTGTACAAAGCGCGAAAGTCTCAAACAAATGTTAGTAAAATGTAGCAACCCTAGGGAGTAGGTAAGTATTAATGATCAGAAGAAGGAGTAAGCTTTCTTCTTGGCTGTCCTTCAGTAAATTCTTTGATTTATGGTTTTACTTTCTGGTTCTACGGTGGTTGTGCCATGTGGTGCCGGCAGAGTAGAGTAGCACCGCCCCCTCTCTTCCCGTGGGGGTCGTAAGAGGCGGCCGAGGGATAAACCAGCCCTTACATCCAGGGCCAACCGTATGGTGGCGGTTAATCCACCACAAAAGCATTCCCAAGGAGGGTTGACGTCTGGTAGGCGGCCGGTCGTAAAATTAAGCCAAATCCTTTTGCAACGCGATTTTGTGTTCAACGAAACGTGTTGCGCCGACCCCAGGTAATAGGAAGATGATGATGATTTCTGGGTCTACTGTAGCTCAGTACAAAAATCAAATGTAGCTCTACTCTACTAGTACTACTATACTGGCAAATAGAGCTCGACTGTACCTATTTATTGGCAGCATCGAAGCTGGAATGTAGAGCACAGGCAGGATTGTGGCCGTGAACCCGGTTTTATAGGTCAATAGTGCAAGGCTCAACATATACTCGTTATCCATACACTTAATAAGACGAACCAGTATAGATTGAATCCTATTATTGGCAGGACAGTGCCTGTGAACCAGGTTTAATCAATAGTGCAAGGCTCAACATATACTCGTTATCCATACACTTAATAAGACGAACCAGTATAGACTGATTCCTACTATTGGCAACCCGGTTTTATAGGTTAGAAGAACAAGGCTCAACTTATACTGGGTAATCATGCAGTTATCAAGATTGACCAGTCTAATATGAACCCAGTGTTAAAAGTCAGCAGTGCAAGGCACCTCTTGTCATGAGATGAACCCTTGAGTCAGAGTTTGACCGTTTATCATCCAACATTAACATAATCAGTCGTAACTCGTAAGGCATACTTACGATCGATCGATCACGATTTTAGGTCGAACGTAGTCAGCTAATGCGATTTCTATGGTCTGACCGCAACCAGTGGCTGCCCGCAACAAAGTCGCCAGTCCACCTCCCTGGCTTAAAGTCCCACGCTGCACTCTCCAGTTCGTGGCATTTTGGTAAATATACCGTGACCGTGAACCCAGTTTTTTAGGTCAGCAGTGCAAGGCAGCCATTAAACTGCCTATGGACAACTCTCAAAGACCAAGACCAGATGCTTTGATTGCTTGCGTTGTGAGACACCAAGTTGACGAAAATCCAAGTCAAAAGTGGCGGCTGAGTTTTGATATTATTATTTAGATCCCATAGTTCGGGGTTTTGCGCCTGCTCGCAACTATGCTAAGATTGTCGGTGCACCTGTTAGTAGTAACACCTAATGCGTCTACTGTGCTATTTGACATACTTATAGGTATATGTGTATCGGGATATTCGGGATGCAGTGCGCAGGAGCGTGGCCGTGAACCTGCACCTACTGGTTTTTGGGTCAGCAGTGCAAGGCTCGCCAGCATTGATCCGCTGCACTGTGGTCGGCTTAATGTCGTGTCGATATAACCAACTGTGGGTAGTTTGGGTCAGTCTAAAGCCTGTCGCCTACTTCTATAACAGCCACAACAGTCCACTGCTGGACATGGGCCTCCCCATATAAAGGGGGTATTTGCCATGTATCAGGCGGTTTTAAAACTATGGCACGATAGTTCATCGGGTCGATGGACGACACAGTATCACACACAAAGAGAGAGAGTCTTAAGTCTGTTGCCTACAAAATTTAAAAAGAGAAATTACTGAAACAACCAGCTTTTGAACCGCTATGTCTTGTATTCGCGGGTTTACAAGAATAGGTATATCGTTAGGCGAAAGACACATGTAACGTCCGATAATTGTATGAGAATAAGGTGGAATCACGCATTTTTCTGAAGCATGCAATAGCGCTGTATAAAAATACCTAACTCACAAACGAACGTTAGAAATACCTTCTTAAACAAAAAAAACACGCGTAAAGAAACCAACACCCAGATTTAAAAAATCATCGTACCATCTTTTGACCTCATCGGGAATCAAACTATGCAAAAACCAGGTGCGCCACGTCGTCAAAATAAGTACAAAATAGGTATATAGGGTGCAACACCCCTGAACCCGGTTTTTGGGTCACCAGTGCAAGGCCAGCAAGAGCCGCCTTTAGAGGTCTGCATTCACTGGGGTCCTATATTTTACACTGAATTTCTTCAAACTTATGAAACTTTAGGCTCTTGTGGAGTAGGTAATATGCATGCGTCCCTTTTGTCTGCTACCTATGATCCTTTCAAATCAAGTCTTTTTAACCTGTCCATAAGGGTCAGTTCCCACAGAAGGCGACGAGACGAGACGCGACGCGACGATGCAATGTCATTTTCAAGCGGCATCAAGATGCAACGCGCGGCGCCGCTCGATGCATCTTCATGTCGCTTCCGGCCGCTCGGTGCTGCTTGTCAGCTTGTCAATTCACTTTAGTAGTTCAAGAGCTTGATGTATGTGCAGGTTATGTGATATGATAGCTTTGTATGAGCTTCGATCGGAACGGAACGGAAGACTGTGTTTCTCTTAGAGCCCAAAATTCTTTTATTTTATTTTAATAGGTATATTTTAGTTAACAGCTACATTTACGATACAAAATATTATAGATAACTACTTTTAAAAGCCACTTAGTACAAGCCAATATTATGCAGTTTAGTCGTTTTTTGACCTGTGGTTTGCTTGTGAGTCAAATAAATTAAGTATTCTTTAAATTTCTGGGAATAAGCAACAGTTTTCTGTGTGTACAACACCTTGCACTACGCTCGCCAATATGCTTGTTTGCCAGAAAATAGCTCATGTCCAAACAGTGTACTGTTGTGGCTGTTAAGTTTCTAAATTTAAAGTAAAAATGCTGTCAGTTAGATAGATAGTGTAGCGTTATCTACATCTTTCTCTTCGTCTAGGACACCGAGACGTCCAACGACTATACATATGATCTCTGGTGTCAGAGTTAACGGCGATGGACTTTTATACGTCCATTTTAACGACCGCCGCGCCGTCTAAGTAACACAGCAACCGGGACCGACGAATAAGCGCATGTTAATTTATCAATTATCATATAATTCATAACATATGAGCCTTTGTACGTGGCGGGCGGAAGAATGACATATGTCCATGAATACATATACATACATACATACATACATCACGCCTCTTTCCCGGAGGGGTAGGCAGAGACTACGTCCTTCCACTTGCTACGATCCTGACATACCTCTTTCGCTTCTTCAACATTCATCAATCTTTTCATGCACGCTCGTCGGTTTAGGGTACTTTTGACCTGACCTTTCTTTAAAACGTCCCCGATTTGGTCCAGGTACGTTCGTCTTGGTCTTCCTCTTCCAACGTTCCCATCCACACTCGCCATATATACTTTTTTCGTTAATCTTCTTTCATTCATCCTCTCAACGTGACCAAACCATCTAAGCATTCCTTTTTCTATACCAGTCACTATGTCTTCTTTTATACCACAACGTTCCCTTATCACGCTATTCCTAATCCTGTCACTCAATTTTACTTCAATCATACTTCTTAACGCTCTCATTTCTACTGCATTTATTCTACTTTCATGTTTTTTCTGCCATACCCAACTTTCACTCCCATACATCAGTGTTGGAACTAACACCCCTCTATGCACAGCCAAGCGCGCCTTATTCGACACTTTTTGGCTGTTCATAAAGGCATGCAACGCTCCATTCACCATATTACCGGCATTCACTCTCCTTTCAATATCACTTTCACACTTCCCATCTGAAGTAAATTTAGATCCCAAATATACAAACTCTTTCACTTGCTACACTCTCTCCTCTTCTATCATAATAGTACACTCTGTCATACTATCCTCTTTTTCAAGCACCATTGCTTTCGTCTTACTAACATTCACTTTCATTCCTTTCTTTTTCAAAGCTTTATTCATAATATTTACCATCTCCTGTAACTCTTCAGCCGACGAAGCAAGAATAACTTGATCGTCAGCATAGAGCAGACATTTGACGAGTAAATCGTTCATTCTTAGTCCACATACACTCTCTTTCAAATCTGTCAAACAACTATCCATGAATAGATTAAACAGCCACGGTGACGCAACACAGCCCTGTCTAACACCTTTCTCGATATTAAACAGTTCAGTGTATGCTCCGTTGATCCTGACACAAGCACTGGAATCCTTATATAAGGATTTCAATGCTCGTATCAAGCTACTGCTTACACCATGCATGGATAGAGCCGACCACAATTCATTCCTCACCACTCTGTCATAGGCCTTTTCCAAATCCACGAATGCGCAATAAACTTTCTGGTTTTTAGCCAGGAACTTCTCAGCTATGCATCGCAAGGAAAAGACCTGATCCGTGCATCCCATCCCCTTACGAAACCCTGCCTGAGCATCCCATACTTTCTCATCCGTTTCTTTCACCACTCTTTCAATCAATACCTTTGCATACAATTTGCCGACGACACTAAGGAGGCTTATACCGTGGTAATTTTTGGAGTCAAGTTGTGACCCTTTTCCTTTGTACAATGGCACTATAACAGCCTTGCACCAATCACTTGGCACTCGACCGCTTCTCCAACAAAGGTTAAAAAGGAGGTACAGCTGACTAGCTACAACGCCTTCGCCAGCCTTTAGCATTTCGACCGACACTCTGTCATACCCTGCAGCCTTACCAGATTTCATACTTTTCAACGCTTTTACAATCTCATCCATTTCTATCTCACTTTCGTTCTCAATGTCATTTACTTCTGGGATAGTTATTTCTTGCACTAGATCTTCTTTCTCAAATAAACTTTCAAAATGTTCCTTCCATCTTTTTAACACACATTCCTCACCTTTTATCACACTACCATCCTGGCTTCGAATCCTACTCAACTCGGACGATGCGGTTTTACCTCGAGCTGTCTTTATGGATTTCCAGAAAACTTTCAAATTAGAACGAAAGTTTTCTGATAGCCTTCTGTCAAACTCATCCTTGTTCTTATCCTTCATTCTATCAACTGTCTTTTTAACTACATCCTTCACACTTTTATACTCCTTTCTTGCTTTCTCTACATCTTCATCTGTCGCTTTCAACATTCTTCGATTAGCTTTGGTAGCTAACCAATCCAACCATGCTTTCTTCTTCTTCTGCACAACTTCTTGCACCTCTTTAGTCATCCATGCACTCCGTTGTGTTTTTCCTTTCGTCCTTTTAGAAATTCCACACACTTCTATTGCGACATCCACAACACCTTCCCTAAATCCTTTCCATCCTTCTTCAATGTCAGTCATCTCATTTATGCCACTAAATTTCTCTTTCAATCTTTCAATATACTCCTTTTTTATCTCTTTATCTTGCAATTTTTCAACTTTCACTCTTTCCAAAACACTCGTCTGCTCAGGTACCCTGTGCCGCCACCGATTGAAGAGACCGCTTATACGGGATATGACCAGGGAGTGGTCTGTGTCAATGCCAACACCGCTGTACGCTCGAGTGTCCATAACTTTCTTCTTCAATATTTCATCCACAATCACAAAATCAATCATAGTTCTTGACGCACCTTCCGCTCTTGTATATGTGTGAATCTTTTTGTGTTGGAACATTGTGTTCGACACAAAAAGATCCCACTGTAAACAAATTTCTAATACACTCTTTCCATTATCATTGACTCTTTCATCGCCAAACGTACCAAGAACCCTATCATACCCGTCTCGCTTTAAACCTACCCATCCATTAAAATCTCCTAGCATAATAATTCTTTCATTCGCCTTGCAGTTTTTCAAAACGTCTCTCATACTATCCCAGAACTCCTCATTTTCTTTTTTAGCTTTTGTGGAGCCACCCGATCCCAAATCTGTCGGCGAAAGAGCATTCGATAAAAGAACACTCGTTGGAGTTTAATTCCTTTCTACACAAAATGGGAAAAAATTGTGGTAATTAATAAACCTTAAGGTAGGTACTTGTGAGTTTTTTTAAATATTATTATTAAATTCTTTATTGTTCACCATTTAATCCACAGTTATACATACAATTGAAAAACAAAGGCGAGCTTATCTCTATAAGAGATTTCTACCAGCCAATCTAGCGTGGATGAAAATCGAGGAGTATACGGGAGCATTAGAAAATAAAATATGAACAATTTCTAAATAAAATACATTAAGTTAAATAAATAAAACAGAAACATGTTGCAAGAATATATAGGTACTTACTAAATAAATTCGAATACACATATAAATAATAAAATAAACTAATACGATAAACGTTTAATAATAATCGTTTGTACATAAATAAAATTGTTATAACTGAGATAAAAAGTGCTCTTTCAATTTTGTTTTAAATGTAGCAACAGTGGTACATTTTTGTATAGATTTAGGCAGTTTGTTTAATATCTATTAGGTTTCATATAAAAATCGGGAAAAAAGGGGTTAATCTGCATTTTTTGTTCACGCCGGGTTTTAAATTAAAGGTAAGTAAGTATTACGTAATTTTTCTATGAAACTACAAAATCTGTGAATCTGTCATATCATGATTTGTTAATAGGTTATCATCGATTTATCCGAAAAAGATACCAAAAATACTTAAAATATAAGTATTATGAATAACTTGCGGCCCGTCTCTTTTGGTTAAACTAGGTTTCTGGTGTTCCATTCTAGGTATGTCACATCCTGGATACTAACTGCCAGTTGAATGGCCTCACCATGCTGAACAACTTCAACTTTGAAGTTAAATACCTTATCTCTAATAATTTAGGTGGGATGCTGGTGATTTTCATCGGGTACTCTAGACCCTCAATGACCATGTGCTAGCAAAAGCGGCCCGTAATAGTGAACAATTTTTACAATGAAGCCTTATAGTTTGGATAAGATGCTGGTGGTCTACAGTATGTACTTTAGACCCTCGATGACTATGAGCCAGCAGAAGCGGTCCGTAATACTGAACAATTTTTACAATGAAGCCATCAAATATCTCTTATCTATACTTTGAATGGGATGCTGGTCATCTACATCAGGTACTCCAGACCCTCGATGGATGACCATGTGCCAGCAAAAGCGGCCCGTCATGCTAAGCAAATTTTGATAGAAGCCTTTTTCGTATCTCATATAGTTTAGCAGTGCTCCTAGTGCCCTCCATTAGGTACTCCAGATCCTCAAGGGCTGACAAAAATTAGTACATGTCCGTCTTCGATATGCTAGCAATATCAGTGCTAAATCTCGTGAAGATCGGTTAAGCGGTTTGGGTAATATCTGCTTAATTTCCCGGTTTTACCACTAGTAACTAACCGTTTTCATATAAGAAAATGATATATTCTCGTGATAAAAAGCAGCTTATGTTACTCAGAAATGTTGTACCTTTTCAATAGTGATAGATTTTTGAAATCGGTTCAGCAGTTTCAGAGTTTATCGATTACTAGCGGCCCGCCCAGCGGTTTCACCCGCTGCTACTTTCCTGTTTTCCCGTAGAAATTGGATCTTTTCCCGTAGGTTTCAGCAGAAGTGACCATCATGACCATCTGCCAACAGAAGCGGCCCGTCATACTGAATAACTTTTACTTTGAAGCCACTACCGTACCTCTTATACTTAGATGGGATGCTGATGGTCTACATCAGGTACTCCACACCCTCGTCACCACGTGCCAGCAGAAGCGGCCCGTCATGCTGAATAGCTTTAACTTTAAAGCAATTACTTACCAGAAACCTTATAGTTTAGATGAGATGCTGGTGGTCTACATAAGGTACCTACTCCAGACCCTCGTAACCATGTGCCAGCAAAAGCGGCCCGTCATGCTGAATAATTTTTACTTTGAAGGTATTACCGTATCTCTGACAGTTTATACGGGATGCTGGTGGTCTTCATCAGGTACTCCAGATCCTGGATGACCATGTGCCAGCAGAAGCGGCCCACCATGCTGAGTAACTTCTACTTTGAAGCTATTGCCGTATCTCGTATAGTTTAGATGGGATGCTGGTGGTCTACATCAGGTACCTCAGATCCTCGATGACCATATGCCAGCAGATGCGGCCCGTCATGGTGAACAACTTTTTCTATGAAAACATGACCGTATCTCTTATAGTTTTGATGGGATGCTGGTGGTCTTCATCAGGTACTCCAGATCCTCGAGGGCTGACAAAAAGTGGTCCATGTCCGTTTTTAATATGCTAGTAATATCAGTGCCAAAATTCGCGAAGATCGGTCAATCGGTTTGGCTAATTTGGGTAATGTCCGCTTTGTTTCCCGCTTTTTCTGCTGTTAACCGTTTTCCCGTGATAAAAAGTAGCCTATGTTACTCATGAATGTTGTAGCTTTCTAATGGTGAAAGAATTTTGGAAATCGGCCCAGTAGTTTCGGAGTTTAACGATTACATACAAAGAAACATAAAAAAAAAAAACAAACAAAGGTTTCCCTCTTTATTATATCAGTGTAGATAGTGTACCTTACCTAGACATACATACAAATAAACAAATCTTTCCTCTTTATTATATTAGTGTAGATTAGTGTAGATAATGTAGAAGTCTAGATAATAATATAAGTGTAGATGTTGATAGTGTTGAAGCGTAGATATAAATGTAGATTTATTGTATGGGGCTACTAGGCCACCATAATATGCTATAATGTTTCAAGACTTTCCCAACTTCAGGCTCGTAGACCATAAAGTGACAGGTATTTGATGGACAATGTCAGTCATCATCATGCGGCCTCTTGACATTGCAGCTCGTTGTATCCCAATGCATCCCGATGCCGCTTGACGCCTCGCGACGTCGCGCTACAACAAGATGCAGCGCGCGGCGTAGCGCTACGCCGCGCTACATCGAGCGACGCGACGCGGCATTTTGCTCAATTGCCGAGCACAAGGCCGCTCTACGTCGCTCGTTGCAGCTTGTTGTAGCGCGACGCCGCGCAACGCCGCGCGAAGCAGCTTTCAGTCTTGGTAAATTGCAAAGTAGAGTGTTGCCGTTTTAGCTCATTATTACAGAATTGTGTGTAAAATACTCTGATCTTTCCTTTCTATATAGTATTTAATTTTTTTTGGTTTATTTTGGTTAAAATCTATATTTCAGGTCAAAATAAAGACCAAGCGCGGCGGCTCATAGTGCGCCGTCAAAGTGACAGCGTCGTTCATAGTATGACTGGTTTGTATGGGTTTATATGGGGATGCCAGAAAAAAGGGTGACACGCCGCGTCGCGCCCTCAATACTATGAACGACGCTGTCACGTTGACGGCGCACTACGAGGTCGCCGCGCTCGGTCTTTATTTTGACCTTACAGTTGAAAGCTGTCAATCTTAAGACTAGTTTTCTCGGAAATAGTGTATCCTAGACTATCAGATTGTTTGAGAAAATAGTAGGTCTTGAAGTGATCTTTCAGATGACAGCTGTCGAAAATAAGATCCGTTTATCTCGAAAACCATAAATTTTAGACTATTAATTTCTTTAAGGAAATGGTAATCCTTGACGAGTTTTATCAAACGACAGCTGTCAAACTAAAATCACATTTATCTCGGCAATCATTCATGCCAGTCTATCAGTTCGTTTGGGAAAGTTGTAGGCCTTGAAGAGACCTTTATTTTATGTGACAGCTGTCAACCTAAAAACTAGTTTATCTCAGCAATCGTTCATGCTAGACTATCAGTTTGTTTGGAAAAGTTGTAGGCCTTGAAGAGACCTTTATTTTATGTGACAGCTGTCAAACTTAAAACTCGTTTATCTTATCAATCGTTCATGCTAGACTATCAGTTTGTTTGGGAAAGTCGTTGGTTTTCATGAGACCTTTATTTTTAGTGACAGCTGTCAATCTTCAAACTCGTTTATCTCGTTAACTATGCATGCTACACTACTAGTTTCTTCAGAAAAGTTGTAGGTCTGGACGAGATCTACATTTTAAGTGACAGCTGTCAAACTTCAAACTCGTTTATCTCGTTAACTGTGCATGCTACACTACTAGTTTCTTCAGAAAAGTTGTAGGTCTGGACGAGATCTACATTTTAAGTGACAGCTGTCAAACTTCAAACTCGTTTATCTCGTTAACTGTGCATGCTTCACTACTAGTTTCTTCGAAAGAGTTGTAGGTCTGGACGAGATCTACATTTTAAGTGACAGCTGTCAAACTTCAAACTCGTTTATCTCGTTAACTGTGCATGCTACACTACTAGTTTCTTCAGAAAAGTTGTAGGTCTGGACGAGATCTACATTTTAAGTGACAGCTGTCAAACTTCAAACTCGTTTATCTCGTTAACTGTGCATGCTACACTACTAGTTTCATGTGAAAAGTTGTAAGTCTGGACGAGATCTACATTTTAAGTGACAGCTGTCAAACTTCAAACTCGTTTATCTCGTTAACTGTGCATGCTACACTACTAGTTTCATGTGTAAAGTTGTAGGTCTTGCCAATATCTACATTTTATGTGACAGCTGTCAAACATCAAACTCGTTTATCTCGTTAACTGTGTATCCTACACTACAAGTTTCTTCAGAAAAAAGTTAAATGAGTATAAAGTTTGACAGTTGTCACTTGAAATGTAGATCTCGTCCAGACCTACAACTTTTCTGAAGAAACTAGTAGTGTAGCATGCACAGTTAACGAGATAAACGAGTTTGAAGTTTGACAGCTGTCACTTAAAATGTAGATCTCGTCCAGACCTACAACTTTTCTGAAGAAACTAGTAGTGTAGCATGCACAGTTAACGAGATAAACGAGTTTGAAGTTTGACAGCTGTCACTTAAAATGTAGTTCTTGTCCAGACCTACAACTTTTTGGAGAAACTAGTAGTGTAGCATGCACAGTTAACGAGATAAACGAGTTTGAAGTTTGACAGCTGTCACTTAAAATGTAGATCTCGTCCAGACCTACAACTTTTCTGAAGAAACTAGTAGTGTAGCATGCACAGTTAACGAGATAAACGAGTTTGAAGTTTGACAGCTGTCACTTAAAATGTAGATCTCGTCCAGACCTACAACT
The DNA here is from genome assembly GCA_024500475.1 of Phthorimaea operculella. Classification (NCBI taxonomy): domain Eukaryota; kingdom Metazoa; phylum Arthropoda; class Insecta; order Lepidoptera; family Gelechiidae; genus Phthorimaea; species Phthorimaea operculella. Next base: position 5,796,775 of record JANFCV010000014.1, on the reverse strand, counting down.
TTTCTGAAGAAACTAGTAGTGTAGCATGCATAGTTAACGAGATAAACGAGTTTGAAGATTGACAGCTGTCACTAAAAATAAAGGTCTCATGAAAACCAACGACTTTCCCAAACAAACTGATAGTCTAGCATGAACGATTGATAAGATAAACGAGTTTTAAGTTTGACAGCTGTCACATAAAATAAAGGTCTCTTCAAGGCCTACAACTTTTCCAAACAAACTGATAGTCTAGCATGAACGATTGCTGAGATAAACTAGTTTTTAGGTTGACAGCTGTCACATAAAATAAAGGTCTCTTCAAGGCCTACAACTTTCCCAAACGAACTGATAGACTGGCATGAATGATTGCCGAGATAAATGTGATTTTAGTTTGACAGCTGTCGTTTGATAAAACTCGTCAAGGCTTACCATTTCCTTAAAGAAATTGATAGTCTAAGATTTATGGTTTCCGAGATAAACGGATCTAATTTTTTACAGCTGTCATCTGAAAGATCACTTCAAGACCTACTATTTTCTCAAACAATCTGATAGTCTAGCATACACTATTTCGTGAGAAGGTGGATCACTGACAACTACTCAACGGAACTACTGCGAATGATCGTAAACTAAGATTTGCGATAGTTCCATTGTCTGACCTGGCCCAATGGAACTACTGCGAATGATTGGTCTTTTTTTAGTTCAATAACAACTACCTACCCTTCATAGGTACCAAGTAGAACAAAGTTACTTTGCTTTTTTTTCGTATCGAGTTTCCAAAAGTTGTAGAATTTTTTTCCCATCGCGGCAACACTGAGCGTGGGAATCTGACTGACAGGCGGCCGAAAGTGACGTCACCTGAACTGACATTGCATCGTCGCGTCGCGTCGCGTCTCGTCTCGTCTGGGTTTGAAGCGGCTTCAAGATGCATCGAGCGGCGCCGCGCGTTGCATCTTGATGCCGCTTGAAAATGACATTGCAGCGTCGCGTCGCGTCTCGTCTCATCGCCTTCTGTGGGAATTGACCCTAAAACTCAAACAATTATATCTTTTTAAAGTCAATATACCCATTAAGTTATTTTTTATTTGTATTTATTTGAAAAGTAGTTATAAAAAAATATATTTGTTACACGCTTTACTTCAACGAGGAAAGTTTACGTGGATACAAGAATATATTAAACGAGATAGGTAGTCGTAAGGAAATGAGTTGTTCTTTTATACTTGTTTGTCACTGTACACTATACTTACCTACCTCTAAAGTAGCTTTTCATCAGGATTTATATAAAATTTGTGGCCATAAATAGACTTCAACAGGAACTTAAAAAAGGTACGGAACACTGTTCTGATCTCGTGCCAGTATTTGCAGGGTTCTGCAGCCCTGGAGCTTGATGTGGGTCACTAACAAGAACCAATCTACGTGTAGAATTGGGATAATGCTATTCTAAACTAGCATCACATGGTTTGGTCCGAACATCACTACAATAGGTACGTACAGAACACTGGTGTAACCTCGTGTCAGTATTTGCAGGATTCTTCAGCTTCGCTTTGAGTGGGATGTAGGCCACTAACAACTACCATCCTACCATCTATGAAATTTTAACCATTCCTACCTGCTTAGAACTTTACCTTCAACGTCCACAACAGTCCACTACTGGACAGGGGCCTCCCCATAGTACTTACCGTACTTATTACACACAGGTGAAACGACCAGCGCAGTGCAAGGTGTTGTATTCATGGGGAACGCTGCTGTCCATTCCCTGAATTTTTCTGTAGCCGCCTTATCAACACCCATGGGTAGAAATGATGAGGTACTATTCTAAGTTAGCTTCTCACTTACACCTATTGTCCTGTCCTGTGTAAGCTACTCTTCATCTGCCTGCCCTTATTCCAAAGCAGTTGGGGTCGGCGCAACATGTGCTGTTAGAACACAAAATCATGTAGCAAAAGGATTTGGCAATCTTTTATGACCGTTTGCCTGCCTGATGTAAAACCTCTTTGGGGTTGCTATTGTAGACGGTATTACTTAATTTCATTATGCGGTTTACTACAATATAAGTCGACAGATATTCAGCCGAGGTCAAAAACTCTACGTCGCCGTTTACGAAACACCCTGCCTGATTGGACTAGGATGGGCAGTATTCTTAGCCGCTACCACACGGCTAATATGATAGGTAATACAGGGTTAGTTAATTAAAATTATTATCAACTTTGTTTTCCCATTTGCGAACAACCTTATGGTAGAAAACGTGACTTACAATTTCTAAGAAATGTGTCGATTAATTTCTAGGATGATGTAAAGTTGTTTACTTGATATTTTCCATTTCCTTTTCTTACATGCTGATGAGAACGGTGGTATCACGTGGTTAAAGGTTAACTTGTATTCAAAGTTAAAAGCCAATTAAATTTTATAGAAATGAAAATGTTAGAAAAACATTAAAATAACTCTAATAAGTACTGAAGTAGAAACCTAGATAGCGCCAGCCAATACTTACGTTGTGTACCTAGTAGCAGTAGTAATTTTTTTCTAAGTACTCGCCAACTCAAAATGCGCTACCATGTACTTCTTCTTCGAGTAGGATACCGACTCATCCAACAACCCAGTGAACCCTAGTGTCTGAGTTGTTTTACAACCACCTACTACAAGTAGCAGGCCTATGACATGGTTGTGTAACGACTGCCGTCTAATCATAGACAGCAACCATCAGGACAGACGACTTAACGTGCCATCCGAAGCACGGAACCGTCTTGCTTTTTGGACAATCAGAAGTCTGCAATATCTTAGCCAGACTGGGCATAAATTCGCAAAATGTTAGGTACCTAAGTATCAACTTTCTAAGTGACTAACTGAGAATCGAACCTGGAACCTTCTGCGTCGCAGGCAGTCACACTACAACTACGCCACATCGGCTGTTTCAATACCTATATTAGGTCATCGAACTCCACCAGTTGGAAAAAAGTATCCAATCAGTATTGGCTGTGAATGAATGCGAACTTCCCAATTGGGAAAACTCTTAGGAACAAGTGATTGGTCCTAACTCCACTCGTGCATATAGAGCTTGAGCGACATTCGTCGATTATTTAGCTTTGTAAGTCGTAAAACTGTCTTGAATCTCCCTGGGCAACTTATTCCACAACTGTGCGGCACGGGCAAAGAAAGAGTTAAAGAAAAAAAAGTGTTTGGTCCAGGACATGCAAGAGTCTTGATGATCTAAATTCTTAAGGTTCGCTGACCGTAAAACAATTTTCTTTGTGTAATTGCTATCAGTCATTTATATGGAGTTTCTTACGATATGACATAAAGCCTTTCAGACACTACAATTTTATTTGTGGAACGGCATTGCTTTCTATGCTGGCTTTAAAAAGTGTGGATTTAGCATTTACGCAAACGCAAGATAAAATAGCACAGGTGCAGATAAAACCTATACTCAGGGTATTCCTTGAATAGGAGTCTTGAAAATATCTGAGAAAGGAAGAGTTTGGGAGTAAGGTGAATCATATTCATTAGCTCTGTTTGAGGCTTTGTGCAAACTTCTCATGAAGGATAAACCAATTATAGGTAGGTAGCTACCTAGGTAGTTATGAAACACTTTTTTTTCCATCGTTACCAACGATTTTTAGGGTTTCGTAGTCTACTAGAAACCATTTTAATTTTTTTAGATAGATAGGTAAGTAAATGTATTTTGCCAGGTGCATCGCTAATCGTATATGAAGTGTCTGTGTATAAACATCAATAACAGAATTGGCAATTCGAGTACTGATTAGCTATGAGATGAGACGCCTATTGGTAATGACACCTAGCCTTTGCCTCTTAGCGTATTTCGTAACCCGATACGCCTGAAACTGTTGTATGAGCAATCGTTTCGTAAAGCTCATTGATGTTATGGCTCTATGCCTTCTTAAAGGCGCTATGTTTTAATAATACTTGCTTTGAAGTGTCTGCGTATAAACACGAAGAACAGAATTGGCAATACGAGAACTTATTAGCTATGAGACGCCTATTTGGCAATGACACCTCCTGGCCTGGCCCTTGGTCCTTGGCCTCCCTTGCCCCGTCTCGTAACCCGATACGCCTGAAACTCTTGTATGAGCATCGTCTCGCACAGTTCATTGATGTTATTGCTCTATGCCTTTTGAAAGGCACCAAGTTTTATTAATACTTTCTGTTAGTTGGCATTGTTTGTTGTGTCTGTAAAAGTTTTCTCTTATTGTGTTTTAGTTTGAATTTGATTTGAATCTATTATAAAATATTTCTTACCAAATAGCTCGAAAGATTCGTTAATATTACCTATCTAAATTTTCATTTTATCATTATCTATCTTTAAAATATAGAAATTCGTACTATCTCAATTAATAAATCTAAACCATCGAAAGTAAAGTTTGTTTAGTAGGCACATGTGAATAATGCTCATTTCGTTCTAATTGAAGTTTCAATGTGGTCTAAGAATTTCATTCAACCGATATTTATTATTTGTATGTTGTTGTTAGTGATTCAACGATATATCTGTCTTTGATTATATAAATATCGATATATTGAAGAAACATGCACTTTGCGATGTCGAAATATTCTTAAATATTAATATCAAACGTTGAATATAAATGGTGTCTAATCCGTAAATTTGTGAAAAAGTGTATTAATGGCAACAGTGATATTGTTTTGGGCAACGCTGACTGGTATTTTGTCGCTAAAAATACCTATAATTTAACATTTTTGTAGTATTACCTATATTGTTGTCTTAGTTCCACATATCGATATCAACCGAGCTCGACGTATAACGATATCTATCGATATCTTGACACTTGGATAAATTTTTAACCCTAGTCGTTGTACAATAATTGTACAAAGTACAAGTTCCATTAAACTGAAAACTTAGAACCATTTTGTAATATGAAACTAAGAATAAATAATTGTGTTAGAATTTTGGTTGTTATGTAAACAGCCAGATGTTGTTGATGTTGATTTATCGTTTTAATAATTTTGGATTGATGCGATGTGATGTATTATTTTTACCCGACTGCCTCAGAAGGAGAGATATTTTTCAGAGTATTTATGTTTTCAAATATTCGTTTATAAATTCGTTTTCACGGGCTACAGCTCTAACGGCTGGGCAAATTCTGACATGTGAGGTGTCGTTAGGCGCAAACTCCACCAAAAAGACGAGGGCATAGGACGTAAAAATGACAGTTGACAGACAAGTGATCGTCAAATATTCTTCTTAGTTTTTGACGCTAGCTGTCATGGATGCGACGCTTTGGCGACGCTTTGGCGACGCTTGTGTGTGCCTTTGTCAATACTTTTTCGTACATTTTGTATGGAAACGTCGCGATGTCAAACGTCAAGTGTCATGCCCTACGCCCTATGTCCTTTCCTTGTCCTCTCTGTGGAGCTTGGGGCTTATATAGGCGGCGCAAGTGACACTGGCTATATCAAAAGTTCATAAATTCAAGATGGCAGATTTTTATCGCAAAATACAAATTTGAAATGACCGCACTAGGGTATTTGTTTTTTAAATACATATGCTCCTTATGCTCATGTTTTTCGTATTAATGCTTTTAAGGGCCCAACCTTATTGAGTATAGAACTTGTAGATTATATCTATTATATGTAAATACTTACACGAAAAAGCTTTGGTATCATTATTCAAACAATAATTTTTAGCAGTTGTCTTTTGTGTAAACATCCTACGCTTTCAAATACAAAAACATATTTTTTTATTCAATACGGGTTCTATTTTAAAACCACGATAATGTCGCTTTATTGCTTATGTTTGCTCTTTGAGCTGTGAATATCAGCCCAAATAATAAAAATAGCTTATTCACAGTACTAACCTTTCAAAACGTTCAAATTTATTTCAGGACTATTGTGTGTCTAAAAGGTTTGTGCTTTTTAACATCGGAACCAAATGACTTTGTCCAAAGGTTAATTTAAGTACTTTGACTTATTATCGGCTGCTAAAGTCACCCTTTCCTATCCTTTTCTTATCAAGGACGCCACATTTAAAAGAATTTCTGAAACTGGTTGGGTTAAGACAGCACTACATACCTATTTTTTATGCGGTTAATCATTTTAAAATTAAAAACATTTTGAAGATTGAATACCAAATTTTTAAAACACTTCTCGTAAACACAAAAATTTTCCCCGCAGGCAGGATTTGAACCTGCGACCTTGCTTAATTTCGCGGGCTCGATTTTACCAAAATTCTGAAGATTTTCAAATTATTTGAGGCTACAACTTTCAAGTTTTAAATAATCTCGATGGTTTTATTACAGCTGGTAGAACTACCGTTATATTTGCCTTCACTTCTTATTTAGCTACATTTTCTTTACTTTCTTCAAAAAAGTTTCTTTACTTTTCCGGATAGCAACCCTAACTAATAAGATTGCGTCACCAAGCACAATCTCAATCATCTAGCTTCAACCAAACTTATTTATTGTCTTGTTTTTCTCTTGCTGATAACTATGGATTACATTCCTCTTGCTTTGCTATCGCCCTTTCTAAGTAATGTCAACTAATTAATGATCAGGATTCATTGGGTCGTTGGTTGACGCGGAGTTCCAAGCGATTGGTAAATTACATAATTAGATAATTTTGTATGTGTTTAGTTTTCATCTATCATGTATCATTCATAATGTGTCCATTATGATCTTGTAGCAAATCTATGATCATAATTTTATTCACTTAAAAAATGATTGATCTATGTTTATTCCAAAGAATGATTAAACTTTCATGGTTGTTTACAAATTAAATTTTCAAGGTAAACAATTTTCGCTGGAACTTCTGAACAGTAGTGAAGTAATATTTCTAACGTGCAGTTACTATAATATTCGTGAAATTTTGCGTCAAATATCTTTTATGTCACATATCAACACCAAAGTTCTATATTCTTCTATTAAATATGACGGCGCAGAATACTTTTGTTAATTTTTAATGTTCAAAATTAACGTAATCGAAAATAATCTAATTGTAATTTTAGTGTGCTTATAAATAGGCAGTTAATTTTATTAAAATAGCCTATCCTGTTTAAGTAGAAAGTCACTCAATTGATTGTGTAGTATTTCCGTGGTCGATTGTAGTTTTCTGTGAGAAAAGAGTGGGGCTCTGGTAGCCTCGAGTGGGGTTGTGGGCGGTGGCAACGCTGCGCTCGGACAGTCTTGTGATGTGGTTGAGATGGTGAGGACCTATGGTCGGTCCCGTTCTATGTTTGAAGTTAGGCGCGTAGCGTTGTGCACTCGCTCACAAATCCGCTAACTCTTTTCTATTTCTTTGGAGTAAATTTATTTGGAAAGTGTAAAGAATAAATCGAAGAAGTGTATTTACGTGGTTTCTATTTGGATATGCATCTTCCTGTTACCCATGGCAGCAAATGTCGCAACGGATTGCTCGGCGCACCGACATCAGAAGTGGCGAACCAAAATTCAGGTCAGAAAAATCCAATTTTATTTTCTAATTATGTAAGGATTTCAATTCTTGTGAGATTGATGATGTAAATTGTTTTTAATATACTGAGAGGGATTCAAAGTGTTAGATAACTACCAGTAGCGAAGGATCTTTGTTAAAATAGGACACGACTCCTACCTAATTGTATTCAACCTTTATGTAATTTTGATAGGCAAAAGTCGATATTTAACGAGTTTTGATGTGTGTGTCCGCAACGTAACGTGAAATGAAGGCTGATAAACAAGCCGACAAGACAGTTTTCATGCCTAAATCAGAGACATTACGCAGAATATAGGCGGTTGTACCTAAGTTGACACGAATTTTTGGTTTAGTGTCCGTTGAGTCACGCGAAATATAGAAGGCAATAACCCAACAAATCCGGAGTTGTATCACAAATTAGAGAATTTTGAACGATACGGATAGCCCAGTTTAAAATTTCGCGATTGTCACCTTATTACATAGCAAAGGTTGCTAAAGGAGAATGACCATTTCTGGTCCATGAAATTGTCTCGTATCAAAATGAAAATTAAAGCAATATGTAGTATCCCTAACTCTAATGTAGTATATCTACGGCTATTGTTGTACAAAACAGGGGAACTAACTTAATTTTCAAAGGTCATTCTACCGTTAGGTATTTTTACCAAAGATTTTACTGTGGTGCGAACTTTTTTTTTTACATTGCTTAATTCGGTATAGTTTACAATAAAGAGTTTAAAACGAAAAACTTGAACTACAGCTAAACTTCAGCACTTTTGTTTCTTTCGATACCCAACTTTAATATTCAATAACTTCAGAACTCCTGTCATTATTAAATTATTTTCAGTTACAAAATGTTATGCAATAATTAGACTTTAAAATTATTTAACTTTGGCTTTGATGCGAGGCCTGCAAGCAGTGAGGCAAGCAAAGGACGGATGTCCATACTAGAGTGGGCATAATCCTTTACGTGCGACGCGCGGTTTAGGTTCAGTTCAGTTTTATAAACTTATTCAAATATCAAAAGTGCGCAAAAAAAAAATAGGTAGTACACTGTCAAAGTTGCATTATTCTGTCGTTAAAAGTAGCAAAATATGAAAACGTTGAAATAGGAAAGTGGCTGATACAGAGTAAATTTTAATGAAATGGCGTAATATGACGTGCGCGGCAACCTCACTCCTAGCAAATTTGAGTATTTCTGGGGTTCCTGTAAACATGGGCGTGTACGAGTAAAGCGAGCAAACATCTCGCGTAGGGCTGAGCCATTTATAAAGGTGCCCGCGCATCGTCTCTCTAATACTTATCTAATGTTTTCTATAAGCCTTACAACAGGCGTTTTACGGTCTGAAAATGTGTAGAAGATTTTCTTTTATCTCACTATTTCCATATACCGAGTATACCACCTACTTACTACGGCTTCCTTTTGATGAAAATCACCCTACTTCACTGCTACCTACCCAGATACTAAGTATGAACTATAAAAATAGAGCCATGGGAACTGTGAAATGAAACGCACTATAATAGTTGTTTGAAGTTGTTGACATCTTTACGCTATGTCTACGCCACAAAATCCAAATGTTTCGCAAAGATAGGTAGACGGTTGATAAATTGATCTTGAGCAAGCTCGTCAAACATTAGAACTTATCTCCGAAACTACTAATTCAAGTGTCTACGAGCTATGCAGATTCGTACGGTTTTTCTCGAGGTTTGAAAATAAACAAACACAAAAAGTGTCCTACACGGAAATAAACGAGTTTTGATCGATTTGACTTTAGTTATCCGCGAAATGTTGCAGTCTCGCAAATATTTCTGAACCCATGTCATCTTGATACTCTTAGTTATGTCCACGCGTTTTGGGATTTCCTTTTCACTCGATATTGTAGTATTTACTTACCTGCCTACTTTGGGTGCTTTAAAATTCTGCTTAATAAATAAGCAATATAAGTATAGAGAACATAATATCTACCTGTGTATTTATCATAAAACTATTTTGAGGTAACAAATAGTTAAATTTGCTCATTTGGCCCACAACAATAGACAAGTACAAAGAATTGCATTCACTACCAAAATATTTCAAAAATCAAGCTACAGTAAGAAAAGAAATGACGCGATTTTTTTTCATCATACAATCAGATACAATCTGAAAAATATGCCATTATACTTTCATGCGTGTCGTAATTATAGTAGTTAGTTTAGTATGGATAATTTTCTAAAACCTTTGTCTTTGTCTCATTTCGAGGTGACGAGGATCGGGATCCTTCAGCAGCAAACGGATGCAGCCGTGCTGGAGAAGACAACCTGCTTCCGGTGCAGCGAACCGAGTACAGCATGGAGATGCCCCATAGTCAATCAATACAAGGAGAAGCGAGTCTGTTCCATACAACCTTTGGCTGGGACATTTAATCATCCGGGTGAGCAGTTTCATGTTTATTTCGATTCTGACGGTGAATGCTCAGGATGGCCAGTGACGGCAATGAAAAAAAAATTATAAAAAAAGAGAAAACAGCCTTTGTGGCACTTAGGGAAAAGTCTGCGTGAGAAGTCTCTGTGACAAGCCTTTGTGACACTTAGGGAAATGTCTTTGTGACAAGTCTTTGTGACACTTAGGGAAAAGTCTTTGTGACAAGTCTTTGTGACACTTAGGGAAAAGTCTTTGCGACAAGCCTTTGTGGCACTTAGAGAAAAGTCTGTGTGACAAGCCTTTGTGGCACTTAGGGAAAAGTCTGCGTGACAGCCTGTGTGGCACATAGTGAAAGCCTTAGTGGCACTTAGGTAATTTCCCTATGTGACAAGTGGGTTAACCCTAAGTGACAAGTGGGTATGGTACATGTGACAAGTAAGTTTGTATAGTATGTGTGACAAGTATTTACAATTTTAAATCATGTGTATCCAGTATGTATGTACGTAACGCCTATGTGGCAAGAAAATTGAGCCTTTGCGGCAAGATTGTATGACTGATGTAGCAAAAAGTTAGGACGCCTCTGAGGCTGTCGAAAACTGGTTCATTCACCGATTTTTCTTATTTTCAGATGACAATGATGTGGAATTGTGGATTCACACGTACATGTGAAAATGCAGTATGACCGTAGCGGCGCAGAACATCGTGTGACGACAATGATGAGGATTCACACGAGGACGTGTGAAGATGCAGGATGGCCGTGACGGCGCAGAATACTTTTGTTAATTTTTAATGTTCAAAATTAACGTAATCGAAAATAATCTAATTGTAATTTTAGTGTGCTTATAAATAGGCAGTTAATTTTATTAAAATAGCCTATCCTGTTTAAGTAGAAAGTCACTCAATTGATTGTGTAGTATTTCCGTGGTCGATTGTAGTTTTCTGTGAGAAAAGAGTGGGGCTCTGGTAGCCTCGAGTGGGGTTGTGGGCGGTGGCAACGCTGCGCTCGGACAGTCTTGTGATGTGGTTGAGATGGTGAGGACCTATGGTCGGTCCCGTTCTATGTTTGAAGTTAGGCGCGTAGCGTTGTGCACTCGCTCACAAATCCGCTAACTCTTTTCTATTTCTTTGGAGTAAATTTATTTGGAAAGTGTAAAGAATAAATCGAAGAAGTGTATTTACGTGGTTTCTATTTGGATATGCATCTTCCTGTTACCCATGGCAGCAAATGTCGCAACGGATTGCTCGGCGCACCGACAAATATAACGCAAACTATATTGCAGCTTTTTGTTGTGTTTTGTTTTATTTATAGAAAATAGAGATTATCCAAACAATCATCATCATCTGCTTATGCAGATTTGCCGTCTTTCCGGAATTTGAATAGATACTTTGAAAATCGTTCACATATTCTTACATTTTAAATTTTTAAATCTTACATGCATGAGAGCTGATTATTTGATGTTTTAGGCCCTATCTGCGCAGCGGTTTCAATTCACGAGAATTTTTTCTCTTTTTTTGTAACACATTTAATCATGAGCACGTTTTCGCACTAGCGTAATAATAACCTATCACTTGTTTTTTTATACAAAATAAAATATCGAGAAGAAAATCTTGGTATTGGGTCCAGTGAAACCGGGAATCTTTCACCAACCACACATTGGAAATTATGTTGTTTTAGATTAGTAAATTATGTTTTTATTAATTCATGAGCATATTTTTATAAATTATGTTTATATTCTTTTTTCTAAAAGTATTTTTATTTTCTTTATTGTAAATTGTCGTTAGTTTACTTATCTGCATGCTACGATCCTGCTTTATTATTAATCCACACTGTATCTTTACATCCGCGATACAGGCTTAGCGTAGTGCGAGGTGTATAGTGAATATAACCAATATGGCTAAAAATTCATAACTTTTAATAAATGTGTGTAAAAATGTACCTAGCTTAAGCAAGTTATTAATAAATAAATAAATTACTATAGTTCGCTGTGCGGACAGAGCCTTAAATCTTTCAGTAGGTAGGTGTGGACTAAGAATGCAATATACTAGCTTTAAATTGCTCTTTTATTCTGTGTACTGAATCTAATTTGTATGAAATGGGTTTTTCGAAGTAAAAGAGAGTTAAAATTTTACATTGATTTATTTAATTTATTAAGTACAATAGTGTCTGCATTGTCAGGTAGGTGTACATTGTTGCAACTTATGCGTTAATTTTGTTTGCTAAATTCACACAGTCTAGGGTATAATTATGTTTTACAGTAAAATAAAATCAAACCTATCGTAACAATAATAATATAAATAACAATATAATTAAATAGGGTCAATAAAAATTACATTAAATTATTTCGAAGACAAATACCTATATCAAAATATATTAACAAAAAGATATTAAAATCTTACGTAAACAACATAGCTATAAAAACACAAGAACCAATCCTTTTTAGAAAAATATCATACATACTACCATAATTTTTTGTAGCATCTACTCAAGCAAACCTTTAGGACTAGAAATTATTATCAAGCCCATTTTAAAACGTCTACTGTTTTCTGTAGAAAAGTCCAAAAGTTTTCTGAAAGTCGAAACAGGCTATTTGATATGTAAGGATGTTAAGACATACAAAGTCTTAGTTTATTTTAATAAATTAATCATATTAAATTATTTTAATAAAATAAACTAAGAATTTTAGGGAAAAGGAGTTGATATTTTGTATAAATATGGCTGGTCAACGTTGTGTAATTATTGTAGGTAGGGAATTGTGATTGTGAGATACACGTAAAACCATTCTAATAAACACAACTCATGGTATTGCTTTGATTGTTTTTTTTTGTGAATCACATTCCTAATGAAATTTCACTGAAAGGCTAAGGGATCGATAATTTCTGGTTTTTCATACGGTTATTAGCATAATGCAGTATCGATTGATCCCTTTCATGGGTATTAAAACTCCAGATTTTACGAAATGTATCTCAAAATTTAACCTCTTCACTTCATTTTACTAAAAAGCTCACTATAATTTGTTTAAATTCCTAAAATCACCTAACATTGCTTGAAACATCGAACTACTAAATTATTTATTAATCCATAAGTAATATATAAATGTATAGTACAATTTTTTACAGAGTTAACTAACAACCACGGGGATTATTCATAAAAAATTACATGCACACATTCACATTTCGATACCTCGGGATCAAATGGTGTAAACGCCAAATGAAAGATTTTAAGGAAGGGGAAAATAATCATCAAAATATTTAATAAAAAATAATATCACTGAATAGTACTATTTTTTGGAATGTCTTTATAAACAGAAGTAGAATTAGTTCAAGACTTTATACCTAATCGCCGAAGACACAGAGAAATTAGATTAAACTTATATTGCCAAAATGCCGTGTAAAGACTTCGATTGCCAAGGTATCGATTTACTTTTTATTTAAATGGCAGGTGATTGGCTAGCCTGATATCATTCAACTTAATAGAATAGTAGTTTGTTGTATGTAATTTTTTTATAACTATAAATTGTGCAGCTCTATTGGCTATAAGCTGACATTTATTTTTATACGTTACATAAAGTTTGAGACATCTGTAACATGAACAGTTAGTAAATATACAGGGTGTAAGGCAGAATTTTGCTGAATGTATATATTTTTTTCATCATAATTTTAATATAATATTACTTTATGCACTTACACCCAGCATTACACATTTTTATATAGTTGGATAAATACGAAGAATATGTTAGCAGTTATTTTAAAACTCTATAAATTAATATCGGTAGAAATCAGGTCTCATATTATTATTATAAATTTTATAATTATATTTATTCTAGATTATCCTAAAACACCAAACACGGCAAATCAAAAACAGCTGATTTATACACAAATGCTTCTACAGGGTGATGATTTAACATCCAAGAAGATGAAACTTGATGCAAGTTATGATAATGATAAAAACAGAGGAATCGTTGCCCATAAAACGATTTTTATTAATTTTCAAAATGTTTTTATTGCATCTTCTTGTATATTAAATCTACATCGTGTATGTTAAACACAAAGTAATTTCAAAACCTCTACTTATTGTTCTATGCCAAATACAGTTATTTACAAAGTGTGTTATTATTTATTATAATAATTACAAGTGATTTTATTTCATTTATAATATGTATAAATATAGAACTTTACATTTACCTATCAAACAACGAAGGTATTATATGTGTCCAGTTCACACATTAAATTTAAATGAAATGTGTTTTGCTTACAATAAATATACCATTGCTTAATATCTCTAAAGCGCTGGTATATTTTTAAGGTTTACACTTTATTTATTTGCAATTTTGAAAATAATATATTTTGATTAAAATTTTGACATTAGATGATTGATCACATTATCTTAATACAGATAGTTAACGTTATAGTTAGTATATTTCTTTTGTACTTTATGAACTAACATATTAATACGGGCAATACAGGTTATTCAAATATGACACTTATGATTTCTAGAATAAGTATTTAGGGTTTACAGGGGGTTATTTAGGTTCAACAATTTAATACCGAGTGTGTCTTAACAAAATGACCATGAAACTGATCACCTGAGTTTAAAAAAAAATTGATAAATGAAAACGGAAAAGGATAGGTCTTCCATCAAAATGTATAAACTCTATAATATAATGTGTAAAAATAATAATAGAAATCTGATCTACTATCGCTCGTACCATGATAATGATGATGATAATTTATGATCGATGTTGAAAAATTGTCCAAACCTTAATGCAGATGTATTTGGATTTTAATGCACTCACAGTGCATATCATCTAAAAGTGATGGTAGTAATAGTTATGCAGCTGCCAACTATTAACTAAACAGCTTTCAAAAGATACAAAAATAGCTGAATTTAAAATCCATTCCTATTTTTTATCACACAACCCTTTAGAAGGAGACTTTTTCAGCCTTGAAGCCTTCGACTTTGTCCGTTGATAACTTACTTACACGCTTTATAAAAAAAGAATATTAAAATGCAAATTTAAATAACTAGCTAAAGTTCAAATAATGCATTGGCACTACAATATGCTAGAAAAATTATAATATATTAACAAAAAATAAAGAGGTACGAAAAAAATACATATTTTTCTATAAAATGCATTTGATGCAAGTATTACGTTACGTAGGTACAGAACGACATAATATTATAATGAAAATATAAAATATTCTGTAGTTTTTGTGTAAGCTATATTATATTCTACACACAGTATAAAAATACTTTTATGATTTGTGTTTTTTTATTTCATGTTTTTATAAAAAAGTTACGATACAATGTCTTGAAGTGTTCAACTATATTTTATTTGTTACCATATCTAGAACTTCACAAACGTTATGATTGTTATAAACTTAGATATAATGTAATATGACGTATTAAAATAAAAATATATGACAGGATATACGGACTTTTTTTTAAAAGATAAGTTGTATTTTGTAGTTATTTTAAAGGAATTAAAATGAAAAAAAAAACTCTATGACTAATAAAATACCAACGTTTATGTGTCAGTTTAATTAAAAAAGTTTTAGGGACATTGGACATCCTTAATATTAAAGGATGAATTCAAATTTATATTGTTTACGCTAAAATTCAATTTACATTTAATTTTACATTTTGTGCAATCTAAGCGGCTTTTAGCCTGAGCCAGCAGGCAGATTATATCAAGGGACGATTGAAAAATTCAACACGTTACAAATCTAATAATAATTATGTATATGTATGTTACGGGCAATTTGATAAGTCCGGGCGCTATTAATACTGACCGGTCAGTATTAATAGTGCCCGACCTAATTGGGCAATGTGATTAAAACAGCTCGTTTAATTACTTTTCCCGGTCAGTATGAATAGTTCCCACCCTTCCTTGGGCAAAGTAATAAAAATAAAGAATTGTAATGTTATTTTTTATTAAATGAAGTTAAACTTACATTATTTTAATGAAATTAATCTTACATAATATTCATTAAAGTAATCGATAAATTTGTACATGGGAATTAAAAAAACAAATAGTTATAAATGAAGTAAAACTTATATTATTTAAATGAAATTAAACTTACATAATTTTCATTAAAGTTATCGATAAATTTGAACATGGGAATAAAAAAAACAAATAGTTATAAATGTAATAAAATCAGTAGTTACCTACTATTTTTCATAAAAAATATTAGGTACTTCAATAGTTTGAAAATTAGTAGACTAAGAAAAATGAAGATAAAAATGTTGTTAAGTATATAATTATTTATTCTTGCAAGATGTGCTTTTGTGACATTTTGAATTGCAGAGAATGTTTGATTTCTTCCCGCCCTTGCCCGGTCCAAGTGATAAATTCAAGCTTACTCTAAAGACTGATTTATTACATGGACCACGGGCACTCGGGCACTATTAATAATGGCCGGTCCAAGTGATTAATTAATCACTTTGCCCGTCGTTTTTGGGCACTATTAATAATGACCGGTCAGTATTAATAGTGCCCGATTAATCACGATGCCCGTAACATATATATGCCTATACACCTTGCGGGGTAGGCAAAACCAAGGCAAAACCTCTACCCTTTGTCGAATCTAACGCATGGAAAAAGTTATAATTCTTTTAGGACATCATATTGCTTAGGTACATACCTATTATTTAAATAAGTTTAGTATCTTTTCGAATGATAAAACATTATAGATACACAAAAGAACATTCATTTTACAAAGTATAAAATCGTTACAAGAAATTTATCCCAGGCCAGCAATTCTTCTTTTTTGTTACAAGCTTATGTTTGTACCGTATTTAAAGATTTCGTATCGTCCTTTGTCATAAATATATTTAACGTTAAACTAATATTATATTATTACTTAATTAGAAAAAAAATTTATCGATAAAACTGTGGATAATGTTTTGTTCCTTGATGGTTTAATATATATAGGTATATACTGAAGTTGGTATACATAATTTTATATTTTAGTCTAAAATCTGTAGATGTACGTAATAGAACAGCTTCTCAATTTGAGGCAATATTCGTATATTGTATGGTTTATATTATATTTTAATAGTTTCTGAAACATTTTTATCAATAAGTATGTTATTAAAATATAAAAAACTTACGTCCTACAAATGTTATTATGTTTGTACTGTAATTATACTCGTATGTTTTATTTGTATTTTTATTTATAAGTATAAATTCGATTTAAATGCAAAATAAATCATTTACCTTTGCAACTGTTTAAGTTAAACTGTTTTCAAAAAATCGTACGTAATAATTGTTTAAAAAAACATTTTGTAATGATTAATTAAGATGAATATATAAACAAGCAAAAATTAATTTATATTAATATTTAAAAAGAGAATTCGATTCTTTATTCAAATTCTATAAACATCTTTCATACAAAACTTTGTGCTCCATGTGCGCTTCTCCGCTATCAAATAGTTCGTGAAAAAATAAATCTCCTTACAACATTTTAACCGACTTACGTATAAAAGTTACAATTCTAAAACATTCACTGATTATGTTCACTTATTTTAATGGTTAAAAGGCTTTGTTTATGGCGAGCTGGCAACATCGCATTTTTGTTTAATTTACACTCACAACTAACTAACAAAAACGAGAATAAAAAGTAGTTTGCTGAATAATTTACAAGGCAAAATATTTACATATACACGATAAATGGTACAAATTTGTTATGTTGCCAGCTAACGATCAACAAAGCTTCACGTTGTGTTGAACTTTGCACGAGACAACATCAAACTGTAAAACTGAAAAACATACAAGAACCTTACATTAAAATTGTCAGTGTCGATATGCTGAGTCACGTCCCGCCGACCTGCGCCCGCGCCTCGTGACGCTAGAGCAGCCAGTCATTGGCTGCTAAAAAACCAGATTAAACCAGCTCGATCCCAAGAGATCCTTAAACGCCAGTGTGGTTGAATATGAAGGATACCGCGTTCTTGTCTACTGGAGGCGACCGACGCGTGATCGAAGCGTGGTTGTTGTTATTGTAATGCCACGATTTCCTCGTGGATGTACTCGAGGACTGCAACGCAATCGTTTCGTAATATCGTAGCCTTCCACAACATTTTCTACTCTTGATGATTGCGACGAAACCCTTCCTGTACTTCTTATTGAAGAAGGCGTATAAGACAGGATTTATACAGGAATTCGACGCTCCAAGCCATTGCGCTAGGGGCGTTACAACTGGGAATATCTCTTGTTCCCATTCTTGGATGTCACCTCCCAACTTTATCCTTGCGAATATTAGATACAATGGGAACCATGACAGGACGAATAAAATTACAACCGCAACGAGCATTTTCACGACCTTGACTTTTGATTTCTGTTGCATTCTTTCCATTTGGGCATCCTGCGTGTCCGTCGGTATGGACCGTCTCGAAACCTTGATCCAGATGAGGATGTAGCACATGGTAATGAGGACCATAGGTAAGATGTAGCAGAAAACAAGGTTGCCGATCACAAAGTACAGGACTTCGCTGAGGCGGTTTGGCCAGACGTCCAGGCAGAAGAGAACTTTAGGATTGTCTGTTAAGATGCCATCCACGAGATCGAAGGAGAAGACCCATGGTGTGGTGACGATGATGGCGAAGATCCAAATGAAGACGATCATCATCCGCGCGCGGCGCTTGGTGATCTGGCACTTCAGCGGCCACCAGATGGCAAGGAATCTGAAACAAGAAAAAATTTAATGTTAAATTTAGTTTTATGTTGTTATTTAATCTCTTATTTGCATTTTCGACGCATAATTTATGACGGAATTATGAAAATTCAAACAAATTTTGTAAGTTCTTTTTGACCCAATATTTCTGTTCGAATTTTGTGTACAGAAATATGAATTTAGCGTACCTATTTTTCGACTTATTATCAAAGATTCTGTGACCTAGAAATGTTAGAAAGCAAAGCACCATCTGTACCGATTCAGCACGAGACGTCTTTACAACTTCTACGCATTAAGATTTACATTTCCGAGTCGTAATCTCGCCACTTGGAGTAAATTGACACGTTCTATACTTAGATCAACTTAAGAGTTCGTTACACCCAGTGACAAACCGTATGTTTGTTTACTTTACTAAATGGTGTATGTCGTGTTACGAAATTAATAATTTCTTAACAAGGAAATTACAATTTCAGGTAGCGATGTTAATCTTAGGTAAGTAAATTAATTAGTTTTCCTTTTTTGTAAATACCTATTCACTCATAAATTGTAAGTGCATTGTTATACTAAGTTTCAACACAAATACCTAGGATCGTACTGAAAAATCATTGACAACCACGTATATTGTGCAGTTCTGTCGGCAAACAACAAAATAATACAGTAGTCTTTTTCTAAACAAATTGTCAAAATTAAAGTAAAATCTATTAAATTGCCTGTATAATAGTGATGTTCTTTTAACGTTATAATTATAACCATTGCTATCTACCTAGCTACTATCTCTTGTTAAGGCTATTCACTAAGACGGTGCCCACCGAAGCTGAAACCTCTTATCCAGTCTGCTGGATTGATTGCCAAGGAGACGCCAAAAACAAGCCCTAGACGATAATAAGGCCACTTTCCATGAAGATGGTGGAAAAAGGTGAATTGAAACAGGGAATTAAATTTGATTTGCCCGGAATTGATTATCTATTAAATTGTTATACACTTATTTTTCAAATATCATCTTTTTAATTATGACTTAAATATCACAAACATAGATATACTAACTAACTTCAGAATAATAAAATAGTTTAACAATAATCTTCACCACTTTATGATAGGCACTGTATACGGGGTGTTAGGGACGGTGTAACGAAAACTTTGCAGGCGTGCTCAGACCATGGAACTGAACAACTTATACTATGGAGCCAATGGTGGGAAACGAAAAAAATTTTCCGACCTCCCATACAAAGTCAGTCAGCTGATTGTGTATTTTGTATGGGAGGCCGGAAATTTTTTTTCGTTTCCCACCATTGGCTCCATAGTAAAAGTTGTTCAGTTGGATGGTCCTATCATGCCTGCAAAGTTTTCGGTACACCGTCCCTAACACCCTGTATATTGTATAGGTATAATTGTTGTTATAAATCAGCAGCACCTTCAACTATCGTTTAAGTTTAAGGCATCATCTTGTTCTATTTATTTCTGATAAGTTCAAAGTTGGACCAGATTAAGTTGATCCGTTCAATTGGTATTTTGAAGTGCTGTTGATAGAACTTATTTTATTATGTATGTTTTATTCGGGTCCTTCGAGGTCGTGATCCGCAAAGTGCTAGGTACCTACTTTTATGACGATGTCTCTGTAAACCCGAAAAATGGGCACATTCCAAAAGTGTTTCAAGGATGAGCATAAAAAAAGCTCATTTCGATCTAAATAGGTATAATTCGTTGGGTATAAGATAGAAATAGAACTTCTATGCCGCATTTATTCTGCAGAAGTGCGGATATTTAACAACAAACTGCAGTGGGACCACACGGGCTAATGATAATAATATACCTACATAACAATTGTAGCAATTCAAAATTCAAAAACGTTTCGTGGGCTTTTGAGCGGTAGGCTCTATCCAAGGCAGCGAAATTGTGAACCACTTGCTTAATCATTATTCATGTTAGTATATACGCGATAATAAAGGTATAGCTTTGATTTACCTATGACTACATAACCTATTAATTGACTGACAACACTATTACCTAGTTAAGCTGATTTAATCATTTAAACCTATTTTGTGTCACTGTGTCAATTTAACTCTGCTTTGTAAAGAAATCCTTTGAATAGGACTTGATTAATTTTCATCTTGTTAGACCTTAGAAAGGGTAGAAAAACTTGTTACCAAGCCGATTTTATACAAAACTCAGTAAGACCTATTTCTTAGAAGTATGTTTAACGACTTTTTCTTTTTCTCTTTAGGCATTGAATAAAACATTCAAAGAAAAAACTCACAAAAACCTACACAAAGAACCTTGAATTTTAATGAGAAATAAGCCAAGTCTGAATTCTATCTGTTCCGTCGCAGGTAACGGAATTTCAAATATCAGACATCTAATATGTTCTAGGCGTTGAAATATGACAACCAATTTGTTATATTATAAATCTAAAATACTGTGCGCTTTCCGCAGATTTGCATGTATCCTGAATATGACTATGACTTTACTGCGTACAACATTCTTTTCCAATAATACGATGTGAAACCGGAATATTTCGGTCACAATGTCGGAAGTAATACCTATCTATTATAATATATGAGACGACGCTTGTGGTTAAGTGTTATACATATTTTCATGTTTAATGAATCATGCAATGTTGTGACTTTTTGTTTAAATACCTACATACAAACGGGAAGGTGACTTTTTATGGACAATTCAATTTCACTAATATTCAAAAGAACTACCTTTATTTCAATAACAAATGTTTCGTGAAAAGGATATCTTTCTTATTTGTCATTATTAGCCACATACCTAATTACGTACATAAATTACGAATGAATATTTGCAACACCAATTCAAGTATTCCAATGTCTTTTAGTTTTAAATATAATATTACGAAATTTTTATGAATAAAATAAATACCATTGACAGTTTGACATGTCCTTTGCTAAACTGAGCGTCGATTTACAGTCACACCTGTCAAGTAGATTTTTTGCGGCTGTCAAATAGTAACTCAATAGTATAATTAAGATATCTGTTCGTCGGTTTACATGTCACAAATCATGTAGAGGTGAGCCTTATTGAATTATATCTCGTAGAACGATCAATGAAATATACAGGTTGTTTCACTTTGAGTTTACGTCTTACTTGTGTTTTGTAAATACTTCCGTTATCTTATGAACAAATCTTTTTATTTATAAGTGTATTAATTTTTATGAAGGGTGTGTTAAAATCACAAAACTGAACAAATTTCACTATAATTTTTTTACGATATATAACAAAAAATTACCACCCATATAAACGTGTTAAAAATTTTCGTTACTTAGTGTGGGAGGCCCAAATCTTTATTTCGTATTTCGATGAGAAGTTTCTAATAAAATGTTCGCCCTTAACATATTTGTACTTAATTAAAGGTAACCTTATACCCACAAGAAGTTTTGTTTGAAGTTATTTTTTATTACTTACTTATTTCGTTTGGTTTGGTGTGGTTTATGATGAAAAGAAAGTTAAAGATCAGTAATAACTTATTATAAATAAATATCCCTAGACGAGACACACAGCGCCATCTAGCCCTAAACTAAGCAAAGCTTGTACTATGGGAACTAGACAACTGATATAATACTTATATACTTTTTTTTTTGTAAACAAATACATATTATACATAGTAAACACCCAAACTTAACACAAATATTTGAAAATTGACTTTACAAATATTTGTGTCCAGTAGGAATCGAACCCACGACCCTTGGCGTAGAAGGCAGGTGTACTATCCACTACGCCATCGGGACAATCAATAATAAGTTAATGATTTTCGTCTATTATCTTTTCGACCTGCACTAATTATTATGTTTACAAAATTGTTACAAGACAACTGACAATTTTATTATGTTTTAAAATTTACCTAATCATCATCCTGTGTATGAGTTAATTGAAACCAGTATCATTCAATACTGAGATTAAAACAAACAGCGTCCCCCGGTTTGCCTTGAACTACTGCACTGTGTGTGGTTTGGACCGACATCGCAAGAAGAAGGAGGATTGTGTATTTATGAGCAAAATTATTATTATGAACATGTCAGGTACCTAAATACAGGGTTTAAGGGACGGTGTACCGAAAACTTTGCAGGCGTGATCAGACCATGAACTTGAACAACATTTACTATGGAGAAAATGGTGGGAAACGAGAAATAAATTCTGACCTTCCATTTTCTCTTTTTAGTTATATTTTTATTTTTTTAGTTATATTATAAGTAGGTATATATTTATGTAATTTAGTGTATATTTTATAGATAGTAGGTACATATTCATATATTCTTATATATTAGGTTTAGTATTAAAAAGTAGGTAGGTAGTAGTTGCCAGAAAAGCCTCCCCGCTATTATTTTGAATCACTCTCCTATGCCCTATGGTTGCCTGGAAGAAATTGCTTCTGAGCAATAAGGCCGCCTATTTGTACATGTCTTTGAATTTTTGTAACCCGTTTCTGTTTTTGTATCATTTCTGTGCAATAAAGTATATTCTTATCTTATCTTATCTTATCTTTCTCCATAGTAAAAGTTGTTCAGTTTCATGGTCTGATCACGCCTGAAAAGTTTTCGGTACACCGTCCCTTACACCCCGTATATCCAAATTATACGTACGAAACAAACGTTTCAATGAACATAATGTTGAAAAGAGAGAGAAAAACATAACTACATAACAAGGTAAATTAGGTATTATTTATTCATATTGCCTCAAAGTTCGACATAAGTGGTCCTTATAGCAAGTCTACCGAGTTAATTCAAGTATTTTACACCAAAAACTATTAGTATTTACAAATGTTTGTAGAAATATTGCATAGGTTATTGTGCAAAATAAAAATAAAAGAAAATTACATGAAGTTTTTTGGCAGGAAACTTTTTATATAACTTTTAAAATGATCTATAGTAAAATAATAATGTAAAATCTATATTGCATTTTGTAATATGATAATTTTGAAAAATATAGATACTCCTTACCACATCTAAATCTTTACAGCATTTTAATATCAAACTATAGGTTATTCAACATTTTTTCCACTACATAAACGACATATATTGGCTATTCTTAATATTTTTTTGCTTTCAAGTGGGACACCGAGTAGTGCAAAGATCCGACGAAGTCTGGTGTCGGAGTTATTCAATCATCTACTGCAAGTAGGCAGGCCTCTGACTTGGTTTGTGTAATGACCGCCGTCTTAGTAATCCTGGACAGCAACTGGGACTGACGGCTTCGAAGTACGGTACCATCTTTCTATTCATTCTTTCAGTCAATCAGACTACAAAGCCCTAACCAGACTGGGAATAAATTTACAAAGTGTTAAATATCAACTTTGTGAAGTTGACCCATCGGGGATCGATCCCGGAACCTTCTGTGTCGCAGTCACTACCACTGCGCCACATCGGTTTATTCATAAATTATGTTTCAAATAGTGCATTAGAATTGCTCGTAGGTAATCTCTCGGTCCTGCTGGCATTACCATAAGTTAACATATTATTATCGTAGATTTGACCCTCTCCTATTATGGTGTTTTTGCCCCACGGTCAGTTAGTTTTCCCATTGTCCCTTTTGGGGCTTTATGTCAAACCCACGGGGTTCGTCGTCCCATTACATTTAATACGAGTTTTGTTGAGTTTAGTAAATGAGAAATGTTATCTCAAGGTCGGGTAATAACCAATAAGTATTCAGCAAGCGATTTATCTAATCGCAGAGAAAATAAGAAAATTGTGCATACATAACGATAGCGAGATTTTATTAAAAGGGTGACCAAAAAATTATACTTGTAAAAAATTTCTAAAAATAATTCAAACGGGTGCACCAGCTCCTGAAACTAAACAACTTATCCGCAAATAACAACAATAATGGTACCCTTATTTTCCAAGCGTCGCGACAACGACGCCGTCAACTTTTGACGGCGTCGTTGTCGCTGCGGTCTTGTAGAAAAACCCGACCGCATCCCATACAAACTCTAAGCTTCTCAGCGCGCTGTCAACGTGACTGATGAATAAAAATTATATTGTTTTCCATTACTAACAGTAGTTTTTACTCCATGAAGTAACAAAAAAGAGAACGATTTTGTATAGCAGGTCCAAAGTTTTTTTTATATTTCGACCCATGTTCCACAGGGAAAGTTGTTTACTTTTATGAATACCTTGACCTTCTTTCGACTTGTTATGCCCTTTTTGTTTATTTGCTAAATGTATTTGTCTCTATAGTTAATGTCGTCAGCCTCATAGT
Organism: Phthorimaea operculella; assembly: GCA_024500475.1. Classification (NCBI taxonomy): domain Eukaryota; kingdom Metazoa; phylum Arthropoda; class Insecta; order Lepidoptera; family Gelechiidae; genus Phthorimaea; species Phthorimaea operculella. The sequence continues at coordinate 5,772,102 of JANFCV010000014.1, read as the reverse complement.
CACCCTAGCGGGTGATTCTCCCGCTCTGCCGCAGCCGGCACGTTGTACCCGCGCCGCTCGTTTTAAACCTCTTCTGTTTTTTTGGGAATCACCCGCCGGCACGTACGCGACCTATCGACGCTTCAAATGAATTTCGGAAGGAAATTTCAAGGGCAAATCAAATTACACTGTAGCTGACGCATATTAAAGTTTCTGATGGTAAAGTGATGAAAAAATGTTACTTTTGGAGAAAAAAAACATTTTTCTAAAAGTTGCCTTACCTTTCTTCTATTGTGTTTTTTTGGCAATTTACTTATTGTCATTAATTTTTTTTTGGTTCGTGTTAAAAATGAAAAATTACTTGGTACTTCCATTATTTTTGCCGGACATTCAGAATTGATATAAATTGGGATAAGGGCAGGGAGATGATGATGATTTATAATTGATATCATACATACTAGCTAACTTTCAACCATTTATTACGCCTATAGAACAGGCAACGCAGTGTCTGTGGAGAGCGTGCAAAAAACCATGTCACTCCCGTATCGGCTTGTACAGCCATGAAGAGTCTTGCCTCAGACACTGAATGAATCGTCTGACACAGACTTATGAGGCCAATGATGATAAGAACAAAATAAATATAAAATTTCCAGTTGATTACAAAACCCTTAAGTTGAGCTAATTACAATCATAGTTTTTAAAACTACGTGATCACAAAGTCTGAATCGTAAATTTACAAATTACAAATTATTCAGACGTGAAAATTCTACAAAATTCAAAAGTCATTGAAAAGCCAAACGCTTTAAATTTAGTTTTGTTTTGTTTTGTAACTGTAATTTATTCAAACAATAATGGCAGCTAATTTGAATGCCTAGAACAATTGTTGGAATACAAAGTGAAAACGTTTTGTTTGCAGTAAATTAGTCTAATTGATCACACACAAAAAGAAAAGTTTTGTTTTGAAGCTATCTAATTTTTGTAAGAGGTAGCAAAACAAAATAATCTTAGGTAAGATGGGGTAAAATAATGCTGGGGCAAAACTATCAGCAGTTGCATTACGTACGATACTATAGTGATAGTCTTAACCCAGCTAATAAAGTATGTTGGTCTCTTACCCCATCTTAACCTATCAATTCTATTCAAAGAAATTTTACTTTTCCAAATTTTACAAGGGTTTTCCTCGGCAAACGTAGATTGAACGTCCTCCAGCCAGATGGCCCGACGGCTCAAAGAGGGCAGTTGGTAGCGACTGAATGGCGAAAACGTGACATCGTATCTTATGGCATACCCTGGGAAGGCCCATAGTCTCATAGTGGATTGCAATAGCAATAGGGACCATTTAAGGGATAAACTTAAGCAAGCTTTTTTAGGCACTGTATGAAAAACCAGTATTAAGTGACCCCTTAAATTGTAAGATTAATATGCTGCTTGTCGGATACCTTTTGTTCCACTAAACCTTTACCTTACAAATTACTCTGTGGTTTTGCTACATACTACGCTAATCCTTAGTAATGACAATAGTCAACATAATACGTTCCTCCTCTGAGTTTCACAACCACGTAATCCTGTGTGATACAGGATGTTAAGAAAAACCGTTATATACACAACCACGTCAGATGTTTACTAGTTAGGCTGTTAAAACTCTGTCACGACACAATATGAATAAATTAAGGGGTGAAATTTCCTAAAAGCCTGACTAGGAATATCTTTTCTCAATGCCAATGCCGTTTGAATAATCTATATGAGCGAATATATTTTATTTTTATTTTCTTTGTTGAAGTAAGAAAGTTGTTCATTTTCATTCACGGAAATTATAACATTTCATAACACTGTTTATGAGCAGGCTTCGTTTGTATATTAATCTTCTCGCACATCTTTGCTCATGTATGAGTTGGCAAAGCGGCAAAGCGACACGTAAAATTTGAAAAATAACTTTTTTTGACTATTAATTAAAAAGGATATTAAGTGTTCTTTGCTCCTAGTTTTAAGAAATCGTTTGTTCAAAGGATTTTTAGTAAACAAAACCTTTTTCAAATGATGAACTTAGGTAATTAAAGTTCCTTCAAATAATGATGAGCTTGAAGTTGCATGACCATAAAAGCGATTAAGGCGACAATTTGTCGTGTGAGTGACCGTTAAGACCAATGAAATAAGGTGGAAGGAGCATTTATCAGATCCATTCATATCACATCACATTTATTATATCACAGTCTAAACTTGGACGAAAGCCCAACCCAAGAGAATGCCACAAGCAGGTCGGTCTCCCATTTTCGAGGTGTAAAAGTGGTTTATTGAGAGATCGAGAGATATTGTGTTCAACCCAGAGGTATGCGGAAAAATATTCATTTTGTGATGTACCTACTTAGTTCTCAAATTCAACGTTCACTTTCGACAAGTTATATTTATTCACAAAGCCCTTTCTGGTATATCATTTGATCTGACGCGTGACCCTGAATTAACCGAGGCCACTCTGCAACTTTTCTATGAATCTCACTGTGATTCAATTATGATTAGGTAGATTGTTTTGTTTTAAGTGTGATTGAACTGTGATTCTGTTTCAAGTTGTATGTTTATTTAAAAGCTGAGCACGCTCTTCTGCATACTAAATTTTATGTAAATATTTTTTTTTACATGCGTTTTTATGATTTAAAGAATATTTTTTATTTACACATACTCCACATCAATTTTTCTTGATTCTTAGGTCCTTATTGCATTTGTAACTTAGAAAAATAAAACTATCGTTCCTTTATAATTTGATTGTCTGGTTTATTGATAAGATTCTGTAGTTGCCGACGAATTGCCTCTTAATTCAAAAGAAGAGTAAACTGGATGCACCAACGACGCATCGTGCAAAGAATTTAAGGTCGGGTCAGGTCCAAGACATGTCATTTCATTCCATTAATTCCCGTTAAAATCTGTCATTACAAGTGATAATAAGAGGCCTTGTCCTCTGGTTATCATCTGCATTTCGGTTTAAAAGGTCCCGTTTATCATATCTGTTTGCAGAATAAATTAAGGTTGATCGGTGTACATTTCGTAACAATTATAAAGCGGCCATCACAGAAAGTATTTTTACGTGTATTTTTGATGTATCCTGAAATAAATGCCTTAGTACATTGCAATGCAAAAATAGCAAAGTTAGGAAAAAAGGTCTGTATTTTTGCATATCTTTATAAAAAGTCTAGGTATTACATATTATATTCTTACTGAACATTGTTAAATCAAAATTCATTGATGCAATATTGGGAGTTTGAGAGCAATATTCATAATGGTTACACACTTAGTTACTTACATACATTATTAAGTTTACATCTCTTGCATGAAGAGTGAATAATTATTTTATTTGTGAAACATACGAAAAAAACAGTACCTAAAAGTACAATTCGGAGTCAGTTGAACTTCGAAAATATTGCAAACAATTATTTCAAGGTAGTTTTTATAAAACTAAACGATAGGTATGTAGATACTGTATAATTATAAACGTTGCTTTCAAAAATTTGTAAAATGTGCATTGAAAATGTATAAAATCAACAATTAAAAGTATGCAATTTATAATTATTTTTCGCTGTGACTTAAGAGAATCGTGAGTCTGGATTTTTTCATACAAACGATGTTACCGTATCCCTCAGCCAATTCGCAACCGATGAAAACAATTTTTGGCACGATAACTCTTCTTGACTAGATCTATGCCTAACATTCATTTTCTGGTTGGAATAATGCATTTAAAAAAAGATATGACCGTCGCAAAATGTCTCAAAATAATCAGCAAGTTTAGGCCCTGGTATCTTCTTAATATGACGATAATTTCAGCAAAACAGATGATACGGGCATAGAATATTTTATTGGCAGCAAAATGATGCTACTATCAACAAATTTGGTGGAGATTTCGAACGGGGAACCTAGTAAACCCAGAACGCAAATTTTATACACGTTTCCGGTACCGAGCTACAACTGTCTCTTTCATGGCTGCGGCGGAGGGCAGGAAGGGGGTGGCGATACAGATTGACCCTCTGGCCCTCATTTAGCAAGTATACAAGGTCTCAATAATACCGGGTCTTTTATTTTTTACTTTGTTTTGATATGTTTTGAATTTAATAATTCATGTCTACGTAGATATTTTCTACTTCTTGAACACTGGTCAAACATTAATGTGTAGTTTATTTTTGTACAATTTACATATGTAAATTAACATAGGCACCAAACCACCAGAAGATAGGCTAAATAATGGATCATAAAATAACTCGTAGTACTAATTGAGTAGCTTTACTTCAGTTACCTAATTATTTATTTGGACTTGAATGAAGGTAGGTACGTACATATGTAAGTACTACAACGATCAATACAATACAACATATTTGCAATATAAATCACAATTTAGCGGTAAAAGTTTTAATTGCACCATAGTAAAGAGCAATATAAATCAGAAATTTTACTGCATGGATAAAGAAAATAAACCAATGATTACCACAGAGGCGGTTTTATTGCTAAATGTAGTTATTACTAGTTATTTTTACCAGGTATAGTTAATTTACAAGGTACTGCTTACCCTATGTGGCGCTTTGCAATAAATTATATATAACAGATATTGGTATGACATAAGATGCGATTTGATTTATATCAGTTATTTCGACCGATTATGGTATGACAAAATAGCTCCCATGGTCAGATGCGAGACTTTGAAACAAAGAGAGTGGAGTTCAATTCCTGCTAATGCCAATACATACCTATTTTGTTTTCTTTCAAAGTTTTGTATATTTTTTGCATCTTTTATAATCCTTATAAAATGTGTCATGCATGATAATAAATGCACAAAATGTTTTATCATTATTTGTAAGAAATTAGGCAGAGTAAGGGAGGAGTTTCGTGGAGTTTCAGATTTGTTTCAACAAGGAGTTTGGCCTTATCACACTAGCAGTTTGAGAGCGGATGCGGAGCGGAGCACGTGCGCAGCAAATTCTTTGTGAATGCGTGGCAGATGTGCAGCGCATTCGCACCACCGACGCGCGACGTAGCTGCGTAGGCGCGGCGGATGCGCAGTGAATTTCTCGCGGACGTGCGGCGGATACCGTCGTTATTTTTATCAAAACAATGCAAATCCATTCGCTACGCATCCGCCGCACGTATGCTACGAATTTGATGCGCATACGCTCCGCTCAGCATCCGCTCAGAAAACGCTAGTGTTATAGGCTCTTATGTCTTGGAAAGTGTCTTGGGTCATTGGGTGGGTATTTTGTTTTGTTTCTTCGATCAAAAATGACGGGAAATGTCAGATAGAAAAACTATTTGATCCATTTTTGATTTTTTCGCAAGTTGGCAAAAGTATGGATAGGACTTTTATTTGGGAAACCTATAAAAAAACAGACATTTATGGTGTAAAAAATTAACAGGATATATTTGATGGGTTGAGTTCAGTTCATAAAACTAAGCAACTTTCCCAAGAGACTCAGACCAAGAAAAGTAAAATGAAATACTTGGACCTCTCATTGAATACCAAATTTTTAAAACACATCTCGTGTTTTAAAATTTGCAAGTTTTCCAAAATTGGACCTCTCATGCTTACAATGGCATGTAATTAAATTAGTCGTAAGTATATGTATGCGTTCACCTTTTTCAGGGTTATGTTTTTCGAAATAATGTATGTATGTTTGTATGTATGTAGGTATGTGGACAAGAAAATTCTTTTTTACGAGCTACATACGGCCCAATTGGATAGTTGTATTTTGACATATGAGTTGTCGTTAGATTCGTCTTAGCAGCGCGAGTGACACTGGCTATATTAAAAAATTATAGATTTAAGATGGCGGATTTTATACAGCAAAATACTACTTTAAAATTACCCCAGTCGGGTTTTGTTGTTTAACACATCTACATTAGTCATTCATACCAAAATAAATATATGTCTCAGATAATGTGATCCGTACAAAACGTAAAGTTGCAAAGCGTCTTGATTTTTCTGATCGGAAGTGTAGTTTTCGTTTAGTTTTGATTCGCTGGCAAACATTGTCTGTCTGTCTGGACGCGTCTGAGTGGATCCAAATTTTGTTTATTTATCCGCCTATGTTTCTTAGGGAAAGTTGTTTATTTTCGTGGTCAGTCCACCTCTTAAAATATTTGTAGTTCATTTTAGACACCTTATTTTAATCCTGAAAAAAATGCGGTAATTATAATCCAAAAATAAAGTCTTATCCATACTTTTCCAATAGCTGCACTAAGTCTAGTAGATTTTTAGGTGCCGTAACCAAAGGGTGGAAACGGATCCCTGTTACTGAGACTTCGCTGTCTGTCCGTCTGTTCGTCTGACAGCAGGCAGTATCTAATAAATGGTTATAGGTACCTACAGAGTCGCAAATTTTACAGACGATGAATTTCTGTTGCCGCTATATATAACAACAAATACTGAACATTTGATACAAATAAAAATACAGCCAGCAATACAAAAAACGTCATTTTTATGCTCGATTTTATCTATGATGGTTCAAATGCTGTATCTTATGAACAGTAACAGTTAGACAGTTGAAATTCTCACAACCATGTATTACTAATATTACTATTGCCCTATGACAACAAAAACTAAAAATAGAGGAGCTCCCATACAATAAACGTGATATAAATGCTATTTTTAAACACAATGGAACGGGACCCTTCGTTTACGAGTCCGACTCGCACTTGTCCGATTTTGAGAATATGAAACGTCATCCATCAGAGTGATTAGTTTAGATAATAATTGTACCCATTAGGATTTCTAATATTGCAAATATAATCAAGAAATATCTCACACTCTGCCTACCCTGCAAGGGATGTAGGCGTGATGTGTGTAAAAAAAAAGGCAAAGAAAAAACTGATTTTTGTATAAAACGACCTGTGGTCGTCGTGACTCGAAACCTGTACTCTCAATAAACTGTTGATCCCAGGGGGAGCGGCTTACATTTTACGCCACGCAGTTACTTGCACTTAGTGGTCAATTTTGTGAATGGTTGCAAAACGTAAATGTCATTGATCTTATACAATGAGGGCAAGGGGGTAGCGGGAGGGTCCACAGCGGGGCGGGAGGGATGCATAAATGAAATAGAAATATTTTTATCAACTGACAGTTCGCGAACTTTCAGGTTGCTATTGTAAAGTCTTAAACAGTGTCCAAATTGACGTGATTATATTAAAGCCGACAATAAGCAGACTGCCGTAAAAGTAACTTAAATATCATAATTATATGTCTTCAGCCATATAAAGAATTCAATCTGGTATCATATAATTAAATCACCATTAACTACCTTTTACAGATTTAAAGTATTTTATAATTCATCAACACTACTTTTTTGACTGTCAAGATTTTGTATGATAAATGAAGTATTTAATTTATTTATCCTATTATAAAATCAGCAGTTCCATATTAAAATAAATTTTGATAAAGTATGTAATGTTACTTGGATATAAGGTTCTGTATTCAAATTAATGTCATGTCAACAATAGCAACCTAGGTTTCTTAATATGTACTGAACTGAGATACTAAGAAGAGACCTAATCTCATATCTTATCGGTAAAATTATATTATTAGGTTGCTGCTGTAATAATTTCTAAGTTACCTAACGTGAGTTTTATCTACGTAACTAAAAATACGTTGCTTGTAACTTTAATTAATAACAAGAAGATGATGTTTAGTTAGCAGATGGGCAAAATAGTAAATGGTCCCAACCCTGGTGTCAGAGTTTTTCAACCGCCTACTGCAAGTAGCAGGCCTCTGACATGGTTGTGTAACGGCCGCCATCATAGACAGCAACCGGGACCGACGGCTTAACTTGCCCATCCGAAGCACGGAACCATCTTACTTGCGGACAATCAGGTGGTTCAGCCTGCAATGTCCTAACCAGACTGGGACCAAATTCACAAAGTGATAAATATCAACTCTGTGAGTGACCCCACCGGGAATTGAACCCGGAACCTTTGCGTGGCAGGCAGGCATACTAACCACTGCACCACATCGGCTGTCCAAATTCCCTAAGAGTCATTAAGGTTTTTTGAAATCACGCATTAATTAATTTTACACAAAACTAATTTTAATAATATAAAAATCCAAAAGCAGGTTGTGCAGTAGGCCTTATTCAATTCATTATACAGTTGCATATTTTGAGTCAATTATTACTTGCTATGGAACTCCGATAGAGTTCTTTATCTTAACAGCTACCAATTTGTTACCATTTCCAGTCCAACAAAAAATATTATTTTTTTGGCGCCACTGCTCTCATTATGACAGCTGTCATTACACTTTCCGGTCGCTGCCGTGACATTGACATCAATGTGTAGTAATAACTACTTGCTGATTGTTAAAAACGTTAAGGTTAGGTTAGGACATTGCTTCGGATAAAGTTTAAAAAAATATGCATGAAAAAAATTTAAAATCTTTGTGAGTAGTTTTAAACTATTCGTTAGTATTTTTGTGATTCCATATCGTATATCGTATTATTATCGATTTCGATGAAAAAACTGATAACCTGAAATTACAATGTTTACCCTACAATTACGGTACCTGGAATGTGGGGTAATTCTTTACGTTGATGATGATACATATTGCTCGTTAACTCAATGGTTTTGACAACCAAAAATCACCACACTTTTAGGTATGTCAAACGAATGCAGTAATTGATTTTGCTTTTAACACCACCCGCCAAAATTGTTACCTAGATTTGTGTTAAAAAATACATAAGATTTTGGGTTGTAACGTAGTTTACGCATTGGTAGTATCCATAATAATGTACTTAGTGAAGAAAATTCGCTCATTATTTTCAAGCCCACAGGCGACCAAAAATTCTGTTGTTTATCTGAACAAATAATATTATTGAAGACAATAATGACGTTAATGAGACAGAAAATAACAAGTTGACCTTCTTTTTCATTCATTCATTATAAAAACGAGGAAAGTGTATTTTTAAGTCAAATTATTTTTAAGTAGAGCGGAATTCATCAATTTATTTTACTGGTCAAGGTATTGACGTCATCTTAAAAACGCAAAAACTTACCAAAATATGCAATTTTTCTTGCAAAAAGTTAAAAAATTTCGTGCTCAGTTGGGTAACTCATTGAGATTTAAATATTTTAATTATTCAGGACACGGCGTTAAATAATTGACTGTCGATGTCGATAAGCATCTAGATTTACAAATTAAAGGACCGGGGCTTAAGCAAGAGAGGTGAAGATGGGGTTTCAGTGGTGAATAATTAGTTACTATACATTTTTAGCTTATGGTGGGCTGTTGAGTACCTACTCAACTTATCTCTCATCTTATAGATCTCATTCTTATAAATGAGCAAAGACATATTCAAATCATGTAATGAATTTTGGGTTTATTTTGACTGCTATTTCCCTAGATACCTAGTTTTTTAAGATATCCACATCATCATCTGCCTGCCCTTATCCCAATTTATTTGGGGTCGGCGCAACATGTATTTTTCTTCCATTCATCTCTATCAGCAGTTAAATCCTCACTGACGCCTTTATTGTTCATATCGTTTTTTAAGATATCCACGTTATTATAAATTGTAACCTTCGGCGGAGTTCCGTGACATCTGGATTTCTGAGAAATCCTGTAGCTAACTCACCTTAATTAGCTACGAACTTGATGCTTTTGTCAACATTCAGCATCTTACATTTTTCGAGCTCCCAATTAAAATATTCCTAGAAAATGTACACGACAAAAATGTACTCTTAACAACACAGTGTACATTATTATTCCAAATATGGGATGGATTACAACAAAAGCGCGATCAGCGTTAACAGTTCATAAATTTTAATGTTAACCCACACCAGAGTTGTACAGTAGTTGATTTTATAATGCTGTCCATGCTTTACGTCAAGCATAGTGTTTGGATTTTAATTTCTGGCCAAATGGAACTATGACATAAAGAGAGCGGCTGGTAGCTGTTGGCTGGAGAAAACGGGGAAGCGGCCTCATGGCATACCTACTATAGGGGGGGGTGGGGGAACATCACCCCATTTCTTTCCTGTGGGTGTCGTAAAAAGCGACTAAAGGACTCGAGGGTTACATGTGTATTGCAATTTTAGGCGACAGGCTGACAACCTATCATTATAGTGATACACGACAATAGCTAAAACGGCCCTCAAAAATTGGTCAAACGTGGCGATAATGACCGTATTAGGCCTACCCAGCCAGGGATAAAGGCGTGATTTATGATATGTACGTACGAGTTGTAAAACTGCCAAAAGTGGAAATAGTTTATAGTCATAATGTCGATCAAAATAAAGAATATTACTAGGTCGTATGGGTATCCTAGATAGAAAAGAGTAACTTTAGATTAATTTGTTGTATTGAACTTGAATGCATACTTATCTATACGAGCCAAACGGTTCCCGCTAAATATACCATAGGTATGGCTCGACATTTAACCATTGTAATGTAATCGACAATTAAAATGTCAAGATCGCTTGCGCATCTGGGAGGCACAGAATGATTTAAACAGTATTAATCTCGTAATCGGTTAAAACATTGTAAAACATGCATTGAAAATTAAGATTTATGCTAAAAGCTTACTTATACATAATCTTAAATTACCGTTTCAGAGGTAGCCATATGGCAGTTTAATCATAATTAATTTTATCGAAATGGCATCTATTGTAAAACACCTCGTTTAAATTAAAGCTTAATAAAGTATTCTTGATAGCTCCAATAAAGTAGTAGTTATTAAGGCTTAACGTCAGCGACACTAGCGCCGCTACGTGAAAAAAAATCACTGACTGAATACGCAAGTGATTGGGAAACCACATTATGAATTAACGACAATCACTAACGACGAAGAAATTTAGAATCAGTAAAATCTTGGACCAGACTTGTAACAAATTCACAAATTGATATACGAGTATTTCAACTTGTGAGTGACCCACAGAGAATCAAACCCTACTAAACCTCTTGCAGACGTCTGCTAAAGTAGAGGACATAATATTTGTCTCTGATTGATAGAACTGTTGAGAAATTCGATTGATGTATGATTATGAGTGCTATCAGTGTGTCTTTTGAATTTTATGTAGCAGAATATTGTGAAAAAAGATAGGATCCTTGATGTAAAATTTTACCTATCCGATATTCAGCAATTAATTCTTCTTTTACATAAAGCCATTTGTATATTATTGCTGCTTTTTAGGAAATTATAATCTATTTCTTCTAATTATGCAGAGCAGTTCGTTTTAAGCGAAAGTCGTTTAATAATTTTTTCTTAGAACTTACCTAAAGTATACTTGAGGGCACTAAGTTGGAAATTAATTTTGTTTCTTAATTAACTTTCATTATTATGGATTTAGTTGGGCTTCTTTCTTGTTTTGTTTCTGCCTTATTTTTATTTGAATAGTATTAAGATTTTTAAGTTATTAAGACTAGTCTAATAAAGATTTGTTTATTTACCGTTACTGTACAAAATTACAATACAATAATTATTGTAACAATGAAATAATTATCATACCTTTTCTCATAAAGGTAACATTTTTTGATAAACGGGTCATCACAATTATTATTTTTATGTAATCGCATCAATAGCAATGCAACTCGAACCTCTTTTTACTAACTACTTAAAAAACAAAATAATATCAACGAAAAACAAAAACATTCGCTGATTATTAAGATCCAAAAAAGATTCAAGTATTTACTAAGCTCTATAAAACGTGGAACACTTTCTTACACAACAGAAAAACAAAATCGTGTACCGATCACGGCCGGACGTGACCTAGGGTTGTGCCAACTTTGCAAAAACAAGATGATGTAAAAAATACTCAACCTTTTCGTGTCCAGACTTCTAGGGTCAAGTTCAGGGTTCCCTTTATGAAGGTCGGAAGGTTCAATGATGTTATCCGCTGACTAAGGGTTGTGTTGATGAGATTATTCTACATACACACCTACCCCAAAAGTAAACAACACTTTTACATTCTCAACAGGAGTTATGTATCGGGCCGCCATAAACATGAACATGCAGACAGTGCCAAAAGTTGTTAGATATTTGAATTTGTAATAAATTCCAAGCGTCGTGATGATTTAAAAAAAGTATTTCATAATAAAGCCTTTTATTTTTATTTCTAGTTGTGGACAACTTATACTTATAGCTACCGTAAAAAGCTTTTACATTCTAGAAAAGTGTCTTCCAATTCTTTCCCCATTTTTTTCTGAAACAACGTAAGTAATTTGATAAACCAAACTGCTCCTTGATTTACGAGACGCTAACGTATTTATTTACGTGAGAAAAATCCCTTAGCTTCCTAACTGGCCGTATTATGTAACAAAATAAGTCTTTAGGGATTTTTAGGCAAGTCTCACATTACTCTAGATTCCGCTTTGGTGTGCGATGAGGTTATCCGGTTTAAATCGTTTGTAAAATCTTTATTTATGCAAAAATTTCGCATGATAACTGTCACACACTGACATTGCATCTCCATGCGGTACGGCGTGTACAACAAATTCAACAAAATGACTGTCCCGATGGCGTAGTGGATAGTACCCCTGCCTTCTACGCCAAGGGTCGTGGGTTCGATTCCCACCAGGCACAAATGTTTGTAAAGTCAATTTTCAAATATTTGTGTTTAGTCTGGGTGTTTTCTATGTATAATATGTATTTATTTACAAAAAAAAAAGTATATAAGTATTATATCAGTTGTCTAGTTCCCATAGTACAAGCTTTGCTTAGTTTGGGGCTAGATGGCGCTGTGTGTCTCGTCCAGGGATATTTATTTATTTAATTCGGACCTCTGGACAGATGCACGGTGCATTCTGCAGTGTATGACCCGTACTACCGTACGGAAGAATACTTACGAAGAACGAGTGCGCAATAGATTCTGACGGAGTAGGACGAAGTGGGGCGGAAGACCGGATACAAGTAAATGTGTTAAAAAACAAAAAACCTGACTGCGGTAATTTTAAACTAGTGGGGCGGAAGACCGGATACAAGTAAATGTGTTAAAAAACAAAAAACCTGACTGCGGTAATTTTAAGTGGGGCGGAAGATCGGATACAAGTAAATGTGTTAAAAAACAAAAAACCTGACTGCGGTAATTTTAAACTAGTATTTTGCTGTATAAATCCGCCATCTTGAATTTAATATAGTCAGTGTCACTTGCGCTGCTGAGACGAATCTAACGACACCTCATATGTCAAAATTCAACTATCCGTTTGAGCTGCAGCCCGTGAAAAATAATTTTCTTGTCCACATACATACATACAAACATACATACATACATACATACACACTCTCGTAAAACATAACCCTCCTTCTGAGGCAGTCGGGTAAAAACTATCCGTCCCTGAATCCGTCGCTCCGCAGACCGGAGCGGAGTCCAGTGCCTGTGTGAGGTTCCCTAAGGGACGGCGCCGCTTCGAACCCTTTTAAATAATTGCCATCTTTGTAGCTAAGATTGCCGTCGAAATAATTTATCAGGCAATTAGATCAATTGAGTTTGATACTGATAGCTTTGCTTGTAATTAATATTAGGATTTATTGTGATAAAGCACGGCTAAGTAGGTTAGACAATTGGCACAGAGCCTTAGAGCCAGAGCGAGAGAGAAAAAAATTTGGACCTCCCATACAAAATCGCCGAACAGCTAATTGATTTACTGTGGGAGGTCCAATTTTTTTTTCATATTTCGACCCATGTTCCATGGGGAAAGTTGTTCAGTTTCATGAGTACCTTGACCTCCTTTCGGCTTGTTATACCCTTTCCGTTACTCCCGGTATATTTTATTGCAAGTCACGTCACGTCAGCACATCAGCCTAACAAAAGTCCACTGTTCTTTTTCTTCGAGTGGGACACGGAGACGTCCAACGACCCGATGAACCCTGGTGTCAGTGTTTTCCAACCTCCTACTACAGTAGGCCAGTTGTGTTTCTTGCTTTTCGAACAATCAGGTGGTTCAGCCTGCAATGTTTACTGTTAGACGTACGCACAACATAGGCCTTTGGATTCAGTCAGTCAGGGTCAGATCTCCCTGACATCCATTGTACCTACATTCAAGCAGACGTAAATTCATTAATCACACAATAGATGGGTATAGATACGAAATAAATCAATTATTGATGATATTAATCGATTACAAAAATCATTGCTTTGTCTTGTATGATTTCATTATTGTCGTTCACAACACAAGTATCAGCCTGTCTTACGTTTCAATGCATTATGTCGACATTTTAAAAAAGCTCTTATCCAGGTGAAGGTTATAAAGCTTTGTCTTAGAAGTAAAGACTTAAATGGATATTAGATATACCTGTAATGTCGACAGGATTTAATTCAGCATACATTGCCAGTTCTGTTGATTTCAAGTAATGACGCTTATAAATTAAACACAAATGAATGACAAATCGGCCCCAAAAGCAGCTGTAGTGTAGTAGCTGTTATAGTGATTAGATGATGTTATTCGAAACTTTATACGAAAAACTATTATGGTCCATTTTTGATAATGTCATAGTACCAAGATGCTATTTTTGAGTAACAAGACAATGTAGAGTGGAAACTAAAAAACGTATCAGCTACACAGCCTCTCATTTTGAAGGGATCGGCTTACAACGGTTATTCTTAATAACAATACACAAAACCAGTATTAAATTACCCCTTTGAATGCAAAGGTTGATGTGCTGCTGATATACTTAGTCAATCCGAAAAGCTTTCAAGTATTTTATCTTGGAACTTTCGGAGCTTTTCATAATTAGGCAGAAAATGGCATAAATACTGATCTAGTTCAGTTTTTTATATCTATGTATGTAGTATTTCGTATACTATCCGATAATTGTATAGCATTGGAAGTTTGTACGCGCCTAACGAAACAATGTTCGTCTTATCGGTCAACCATCTGTTAGTATTTGTGTAAGCTCTTTGGCAAGCGATGACAAGGAATTTTTTGTTCTAAGGTTGTATTTTGTATTGTTCTATCTATAGTCTGCAGTACATCGCATACAGCAAAAAGCGATGAACTTTAAGTAATGAACAAACAAACCTTCTGAATCAATATCGAGTTATTCCTAAAAACCGATGAACTTTAAGTAGGCAGTAATTCTGAATTATTAAAAAAAAAACAACCATAGGATTTCTCCCTACAGTTTTCCAGTGAAAGTTACGGCTTTGGCGTATAGAGTCGGCTGGTAAGTAGTGACTGGATGGCAAAAACAGGAGATTGAGCTTTATAGCTTACCCTGAGGAGCTGTAGTCGTTTGTCGACTTGGTGTACCACTCAAAAAGAAGGATAAATCAATTGACTGTCATAGGCTGATCGTTCCTGTGGAGTCAGCCAGGAAGTTCGAGAGGGTGGTGCAGGTTCTGGGCAGCCTTGCGTTTTCCATAATTGCGTCCCAGGCAACGCAGTGTCTCTGGAGAGCGTGCAAAAAGCCATGTCGCTCCCGCATCGGCTTGTACAGCCGTGAAGAGTCTTGCCTCAGACACTGAATGAATCGTCTGACACAGACGTATGTAGCCTTTGATGAAACCATAGGATTTCCACCCACAGTTTTCCGGTGAAAGCTACGCCTTTGGTGTATAGAGTCGGCTGGTAAGTAGAGACTGGATGGCAGAAAAAGGAGATTGAGCTTAGCGTACCCTGAGGACTGCCTTTGTCCAGCTGTGGTCGTTCGTCGACTTGGTGTCCCACTCTAAAAGAAGGATAAATCAATTGACTGTCATAGACTGATGTGAAACTATAGTGTTCAACTTCAACTAGTAACTTGATTGTCACTACATCGTCGGAAGCTTAAAGAAATATTTAAGTTTTTTTTAGGCCGTGTGGTGCCGGCAGAGTAGAATAGCACCACCCCCTCTCTTCCCGGTCGTAAGAGGCAAACGAGGGATAAACCTGACCCATACAGCCAGGGACAACCGTATAGTGGCGGTTTATCCACCACAAAAGCATTCCCAAGGAGGGTTGACGTCTGGTAGGCGGCCGGTCGTAAAATTAAGCCAAATCCTTTTGCAATACGATTTTGTGTTCAACGAAACGTGTTGCGCCGACCCCAAGTAATTGGGATAAAGGCAGGAAAATGATGATGATACTACGTTTTATCGGGGCATTCACCTACTCGTTTTCCCACATGACATTGTTAGTGTTACCACAAATTAAGTAACACTTAGTACGACGCTCCTGTATTAATATTTCATTAGAACCTACTTAATGATCAAAGTTACAGACCTACCAACCTAATACTTAAGTATTAACCGATACTTCATAAAGTTATTTTAATAATGTATTCTGCTAAGTTACCCAGTTCAGAGTTATTTAGTCGAAACTAAAAGATCCATTATAACCGACTCATTGGGTTTCAAGTTTAAGTTATACCTAAGTGAAGAACTTCAATAAGTTTAAGCAATAAAATGCATATGTGTACGTGATATCTTGGAATTCATTCGTGCAGAAGATATTATGATAATAGTTTGATTTATGCCTCTTTCGGTTATTCGCTTATTTCTACAAGTGAATGCGGCTAAATGTTTTGAAAATTCACTCTGATGAAACAAGTGAGGTAATATTTATATCAGCAGAAAAAGAAACAGCAGCGAAACTAAAATATTATTTATGTTCATTTTCTCAAATTGCTATCAATGATAGATATACAAAGATATCATTATTTATGTCTTAGGAAAGGCAGTACGTTAACAGACGTATAAAATACAGTGGTGGTCGCCACGTCTGACAATATAGGTATTTATTCGAGGGACATTTCAGAAAAATCGTATATTTCATCGTGACAGGTTGTCAGCTTGTTGCCTTAAAAGTGCTATACAATCCCTGAAACCTTCAAATCCCTTAATCCCCAAAGTACTTGAGTAAAACTGTTATAACAATAATGTTTAGTATAAGAAATATAATTATATATCTGTGCGTTCAAATAAATCCGACATTGACCTTAATTTCATTTCTAATAATGCTTCGCTAAAAAACATTATCACTCAAACAGATTATGTTAATTATATGAATTTGCTACTACGTACACTAATGATGTAATTGACGGACATCGAATTTTAGACAAGCAAGGTCTATAAAAATAGAAGTGTACAGTCTCCCTCGCAAGAAGAAATACAGCTTTTATGAGGCACCTTATAACGAGCTTACAAACTTTACCTACGTACAATCTATCTTAAAGTTGTCTTGAGTTTAATAAAATGCACTATACGGGATGTAGGAAAGTTTTTCTGTAAATATTTTTAGAAGTGCCAAGTGATCCAATACACTGAAAAACAGTCCCCAAGGAATATTTAGTCGAGATACTAGCTGACAGAGTCAACTTGTAAGGGTGGCCCATTTTTTTGTCTAGTTTTCTATCCGAGTACGTTCCTTGGTTAAGTTACCTATAGTTTCATGGAATTATTCAGCCGTTAAATTTTTAGATAAATAATTTTTTGAACCTTTTATTTTAAGGGCTGCATCAGCCCGTGGAACTGATTTACTTTCTCCAAGAAACGTAGATCGAAACGTTCAAATAAAAGTTAGGCTCTTTCATATAATTTTAGGTACCAGGCGACCGAGTCGATTTATGTGGAAAGTTTTTTTATTTGTACTAAAAATTTCAGTTTCATGGGCTGGTTCATTTCTTAAAGTAATTGCAACAACTTCTTACACCTTATAGAAACAAAGTCGCCATAACTTTTGCTCTGTACCGTACCCACTTGGCGGACAATTGCAACACACGCGCCGCACGCGTCTTTTAATTCGCAAAACGCGAGCAAAAGAAAGCCGTGTACAAGGCTCCGAATAAGCCCAGATAAAGCGATATGGGGCAACCAATAATTTGCAGCCGCATATAAAAAGAATTCGAACTTACGACCCATCAGTCTCAGGCTGGACACGAAACAACCAACTTAACAATGAACAAGATTGTAAGTTGACGATAATAAGTGTGAATAAAGATACAGTGCTTTATGATGGATTGTACGAAAAGTGAAGTGGGAAGTTCGACGAAATTAATTCAACCCAGATTCATGAATTCATTAAAAATACTGTTCTTTCTGAACCCTTGGACCGAAATAGAATTTAAAAATGTTGTTTTTGTTAACGACGACAATATGGTTACATTTACTGAAAGCTTGAAATGGGATTTCATCAGATTTGGTGATGAATTACCGTGATTATGCAATAGGGGGATATTAGTTTCCTATTGTTCTTTTGAGAGGATCATTTTTCATCATCTACTATTTCAGCCTTAAGTTGACCCACAGACAGCCCAAATTTGGGTCAAAAGCAATCCCCAACCAGGATCATAGTAAAGTCTCAAATAATAACACCATATTTTCTGTTCCCAGATCATCTTCACCGCCATCCTGGGCTTCGCGGCCGCCGCCCCCGGCGTCTACCTCAGCCACGGCCACGAGGAAACCCACTACCACGTCCCGGTGGTCCACACCGTCTCCTCCCCCTCCAAGACCACTATCACCAAGACCAGCAACGAAGTGAACCACGGCGGACAACACGTCGTACATGTGCCTACCAAGGTCCACTACGTCCACGAGCCGGTCCATTACGTCCACCAAGAGCCTGTGCACACTTTGGTCCACGCTCCCGTCCACGTCGAGCACAAGCACATCGAACCTGCCAAGTCCAGCCAGTACTTCAAGCTTGAAAACACTCAGTACGAAACCAAGAAAGTCATCACTCCCGTTGTCCACAAAGTTGTGACTCCTGTTGTATCAGTAGCCCCTGTCGTCCACGCCGTGCACGCTCCTGTAGTCTCCCACGTTCGTTCAGGTGACTCTGCCGTTTCGCACCACAGCTCGACTGTCCACGAAACCGTGCATGAAGTCAAACACCTGCCCGTTTACTCTTACCACCATTAAGATCTGGGACACGTCTAGGACTATTTATTTGTTTTGTACAATTCCGTTATTTGTTTTGTAATTTATGTAATTCTGTATTAATAAATTGACTTATTTTATTCTAAAACCTTTGTTATGATTAACCGTGGGTGGATCTTATCTAAAAATATAAATAGGCGTAGATGGGTACGTAGTTACCCATTCTATCTGAAAATTTAAGGTTTAGAAATTTACAAAAGCGTAGGCTCAACTGAATTGTAAATTTACGCTCCACGCGAAGATAATTAAATGTAGGTCGACGTTGTAAATATTTTCATGAAAACCAGTGACAATATTTAATTTGTCGTTGACTTCATCAATTGTTTTCCCTGTAGCAAAATTGCAAGTACTTACTAACCTATTTTAATAAAATTGGACCATAATAAATTAAAATATACTAGACGTAAAGATAAATATTTCACAGCTGCTTTTCGAAAATAGGAACGACTTTGTCCTCTCATACACCGCTCGTTCCTAACTTTATGAAAAAAAAAATGTTGTCCGATTTTTAGATATGTCAAACTCAGTAAGAATGTGGTGTAGGTAGTATAGTTCCTGTACCTATATTCTGATACCTATGAATTCTTCAAATTCTATCCAATAACTTTTCTTGTCTTTTCCTAGCTTTTCTTTGACTTTGTCTCGTAATCGGATTGACGACACATTGGCAACAAAAGGTTTGGTATTTTCTAGATATTTCCTAGGCTCTTCCGAAACCATTGTAAGAAATTGAATAGAAGTTACTAGAAAAAAGCCTTAGGTCCCTTTTACTATTGGAAAAGTATTAGAAATAAAACCTATTTAGGTTGAGCCTACAAGCATTCTATCAGATACACACTTTCGACCCCCCACACTAAAATCGATAATAAAACAGCGCAACGCAGAATTTTGCGTTAATACAGCGCAGCACAAAAACTTAGGTAGCGTTAATACAACATCATTTTTAGGGTTTCGTAGTCTACTAGAAACCCTTATAGTTTCGTCATGTCTGTCTGTCTGTCTGTCTGTCTGTCTGTCTGTCTGTATGCCGCGCCCTCATATCTTCGTCAGTTTTAAAGCTATCGACATGAAATTTGGTGAGAAGATAGATCGTGTTGAACCAAATATAGAAATGTTAAAAAAAAAAAATTTAAAAATGTTTTTTGGACCCCCCTCCCATACAAGTGAAAGGGGGGCAAAAAAATTTTTTTTCTTCTGTAATATTGAGAAGGGTATCGTTGAATAGGTCTTTTAAAATTAAGGTGAGGTTTCTTTGAAACAAATTCTCTAAAATGTTTCTGTCACGAGATATTTGCTTTTAAAAAGGGCGTTTTTGACCCATAATTTGTTCCAGCTGTAACTTCTAAAGTATAAACGCTAAAAATTTGAAATAAATATGGAATATAGCTTACAATCTGAAATTACAATGAAAACTTTAACGGATATCGTACCCTTAAAGGTTTCAGGAAAAAATGAGTTTTTCTATTTGCGGTTGGTCATCATACTGCTGCTAACAAACCAGCAACAAAATTAAGTTTGTAATGCTGAAAAACCTGATATTTAAACGTTGACTACGAAACCCTATTTGTGGGCGTGTCTGACACGCTCTTGGCCGGTTTTTTTTTATATGGGAAATTCGAAATTTGTAAATAGGTGTACATCTGACAGACGCTTGCGTTAGTGGTTTGCTAAGATAGCGCAACAACATACGTTAAAGTGTGGGCCCCGCCTCAGAAATAAAGCCTATTTATAGTTTGGTGGATAATTTTCCTGACTTGGAAGATACAAAAGGGATATCACATTACTTGGCTGTTACGGATAATAACGTAATAAACTACTGGACCTACCACACCTTACCGTCTATAATAATTTCTGAGTTTATGATGATTGTGATATACGGTCCGATTCTATTTCTATTTCCTTGACGTACCGGGAGTAACAAAAGGGTAAAACAAACCGAAAGGAGGTCAAGGTACCTATCATGAAACTGAGCAACTTTCCCCGCGGAGCATGGGGGGAAATATGAAAAACAATTTGCAACTTCCATAGTAGGTAAATCAATCAGCTGATTCGCAATATTGTATGGGAGGTCCAATACTTATTTTTTTCAATATTTCAAACATGGGTTTCCATGGCATCAATTCATTTTATTATGATAAAATGAATGATAACCTACTAAATTGTCCAATTGCCGTGTAGTCGCGTGGTGCCGGCTTAAAATAGCATTATCCCATATCTTTCCGGTGGGTCTCGCAATAAGAGACTTAGGCTGGTGTTCATCGACAGCTGTTAAATTTATAATCGGTCGATGATATCTAATTCCATGTTTAAATTAATTTTTACTGTTCACCAAACCCTAACCACCATTTAAAGACTGTCAAGTGGCCTTAACTTGGCGATTTACTTAAACATCCTCATTTCGTCCATTATCTTACGGTTAGCCCCAAATCGTTAACAAAAAATGGTTCATCCCTATTGTCTTGCACTGCGCGCCCGAAATTTGGTCCACAAAAAACTTTTACGATGTCCCCCCGTGGCGCTACTGCACCCTTGAGTGAGTGTAAAGTTTTTTGTTTTTAATCTTTGAATTTGGCAGACTCGCATGCTGCTAAAAATAATAAGTACCTGCTCTATGTCCAGATGCTTAGGCAAAGGATACATTTTAATTTTGTAGTATAAAAAGGTTATGCTACCACGTTTGAACGCTGCTCATGTTAATAGTAACAACAAGGAAACGGATGTCAATTTTACGTGGTCGCTTTAAACTTTTGGGTCTTTCATAAAAGTTTCATTCAAAAACGCTCGGTTGGTAGACCGACGTCCTAAAAGTGTTTGTGAACACCAAGAAAATCGCCGCCCCGTTAGTCACCGGTTATTTGTTAACGTACCCGTTAAGTAATCGTAGTATCATCAGCTGTTGGTGAGCTTGGGGCTAAGTGATTTGAGAATTGATGTGTACTGCAATTGTAGGCTACAGGCCGACAACCTGTCACTATAGTGATGGAGATACCGTCTTCTGAATGGCTCTCAAATTTTTGTCAGACGTAATCGACGTAATGTACCTAAATGACCGTTGTTTTTCAGCCGTTTACGCCTACCCTACCCCACAGGGGGTATAGGCGTGATTTATATAATATTATGTACCTATGTCTATTCCCATTTGCAAATCTGAACCAATGAGCCAAGTATCCGCCATTTTTTACATAACTTTCTTAGTCCACTGTATCAAATCCTTGATATGTCGATCTGTCGATCTAATATTGATGGTTATCGCAAAAATTTACGGACATAATGATGACAAGTAATTAATCAAGATCATGTGTTTCGTAAGAACAGTATTGCGATTATGCTCCTAACTACGACCATACAGCCAACTAGACATCACCGAAAATTAAGGAGACTCACACAGTACCTACTAACGACGATTTTGACGCTTACTGGATTGAACTCGAACCTCAGAGAAACTCGAGGTAATTAAGAAGATAGTTGCCACAGCAAGAACGTCATGTTTCTTGCATTGGAATCGGCTCAGAATTTTTAGCTGTATTTTTCAGAAGATTTAGCTGTATTTCGTGCTCGTACTGAATCTAGTAACCCTGGCTATGTAACAAGTGACAATCGCGAAAATCCCAAATAGAGTCGAATGATTCTTCTGAAAACTCTCTATTTTGTGACGGCACACCATTTCTTCTACAACCCGCGCGAATTAACTCTGCACCTGGCGCCGATGACGACAAAGTCATTACGGTGCGCAAAAAAAGTGAAAGTTTACCAACTATCAATCAAAACTGAACAATTTTTTTATTGTTCAGTTTCAATCAATAGTCAGTAAACTTTCACCTTTCTTGCGCACCGTAATGACCCTGACGTCATCGGCGCCAGGTGCAGAGTTAATTCGCGCGGGTTGTATTATCATGTAGTACACCAATTTGACGAACGACCCGGTGAACCCTGTTCATCTAGCATGCGACCCGCGACATAGATTGTCTCTACACCTTTAAGTCCAAAATCTTCACTTATTTCGATAAATTCTATAAGATTTGACACTACTTTGTCTTCTCTTGCACGAGATACCTACAGTGCGCATGCTACGTACTGGTGTCTGAGATTTTCAGCACTAACGGCAAAATATTTCTGAAAAATCATCAGATTTAGACATATACACGATGTAAGATTGCGCTCATTGGTTAATTAGTGGCGTGGCCAATCGGCTTTACTTCCAACCCACATACTTCAACTTGTTGACTGATTTTTTTTGTTAGGTGAAATTGGTGTCTAGTTAATTATGTGGTCGTTGGCCCCAAGAGATAATTATCCCATCGCATGACCTATTGTTACTTATTACCAATTACGCCATTTTGTAAAGTAAAGACTAAGGTCAGGAATGCCTAGATTGTTGTTCATTATTATGTTAGGTCTAAATGTTGTTAGGTTAGTCTAGCCTTGGACTTCCTAATCTTCTAAGGCTGGTGTTCATCGACAGCTGTTAAATTTATAATCGGTCGATGATGTCTAATTCCATGTTTAAATTAATTTTTACTGTTCACCAAACCCTAACCACCATTTAAAGACTGTCAAGTGGCCTTAACTTGGCGATTTACTTAAACATCCTCATTTCGTCCATTATCTTACGGTCAGCTCCAAATCTTTAACAAAAAATGGTTTATCCCTATTGTCTTGCACTGCGAGCCCGAAATTTGGTCCACAAAAAACTTTTACGATGTCCCCCGTGGAGCTACTGCACCCTTGAGTGAGTGTAAAGTTTTTTGTTTTTAATCTTTGAATTTGGCAGACTCACATGCTGCTAAAAATAATAAGTACCTGCTCTATGTCCAGATGCTTAGGCAAAGGATACATTTTAATTTTGTAGTATAAAAAGGTTACGCTACCACGTTTGAACGCTGCTTTTGTTAGTGAACACCAAGAAAATCGCCGCCCCGTCAGTCACCGGTTATATGTTAACGTACCCGTTAAGTAATCGTAGTATCATCAGCTGTTGGTGAGCTTGGGGCTTAATCACATGACGTGGGTTTAAACCAGGATTAATCTCATTTAGATATTAAATTTTCTAACTAACCCATGTAGTTCAGTAGATACATATAGTTATTAATCTTTTCAAAGTACTTTACAGGGAGTAACTAAAAGGGTATAACAAGCCGAAAGAAGGTCAAGGTGCTCATGAAACTGAACAACTTTTCTAATGGAACATGGATTGAAATGAAAAAAAAAAATATAGGGAATATTGTTTAGTCCCATGAGTACCTTGACCTCCTTTCAACTAGTACCCTTTTCGTTACTCTATGCTTGCTATAAAACGTTGGATGGAAAAACAACATACCTATTACCTAAATTATACTTTTGACGATTTTTTATAACTTTTTAGCGTAATGAATCAACAGAAAACAAATAAAACTCAACTGAACACGTAATTTATAGAATTTGTTTTACGCTACTGTAGTAACTATTTTCTTACTCGATTTTTGAGTACTTTAACAAACAAATGACCAATCTTCCGCATCTCGTTACCTTCGAAAATAACAAAATAGTAATCATGCGCGTTAAGATTACACGCGTTGAACTTGACATTCACTCGACCGCGTACCGTGCGCGTTTTGGGAGGCGCATAAAGCTTTGGTCAAATACGTAGCGTAACGTTTCGGCGAAAAGTAGGTATTAATAAAAAATAGTAATCATGCGCGTTAAGATTACACGAGTTGAACTTGACATTCACCCCGGGCGCGCACCGTGCGCGTTTTGGGAGGCGCATAAAGCTTCACCTACATACGTAGCGTGATTTTAATAAGCAGCTACAAAGGCTGCTGACAGCCATTGTACCGAAAGTCCTGTATTGTTACAAATTGACGAGTACAAATGTATTTATCGTACGTAAGTCATAAAGTGGTGGTCTTCTCACCAAATTATCGGCAAATGCAACAAAACTTTTGGTTTGTATAAATACGACAGTTGTGGCAAATCTGTGACTGTCAGCAGACAACACATTTCAATTATTCGTTCGATGTCATATTAAAAAAAACTATTTTTTTTCTATTCGCAGATAATTTCCGAGCCTACTTGGATTTCAAATCGCGCATTACTTTGAGATTATGATGCTACGTCATAGATAGTAGGTACCTACACAGAAAACGCAGCAGTTTTGATAGTGTATGTGTGGCGAAACCTTAATAAAATACAACTTGCAGTGAGTAACAACGCCATTAAACAGTAATTCACGTTCGTCTATCATATGACTGCCTGCCTGCTCAAGAATAATAATAATAATAATAACCCCGCAGGGCAGCTTTGGCAAGCTGTTGGTGAGTTGGCGCCACCACGTACCCGAAGTACTCCTGGGTTACCCTTTGTGGGAGCCCGCCTCTGTCTTGCCTTAACCGGCCGGGCAGAGTGGAGTCGCAAGAGTTTTCTAACTCGAGGGTGGAAGTGTTAAAGGCATAAAGCCGCGAGTAATGCTGACGGGAGAAATCCCTGAACTTGAAAGTGCAGCACACCTCTCTACACCCTTGCTACCCGTAGGGCAGCTTGTGACGAGCTGTTGGGGAGTAGCGTCCCCACGGACCCCAGAAACCCCCGAGAGTGTAGACTGGCCGTCTCCGGTTCGCCGGAGTGGACCCCAAGGCCAGGACTCTCACCTCTGGCTTGCCTTAGTTGGCCGGCCAGAGTGGGGTCGCTAGAGTTCGAGCCTGAGCTTGGACTCGGGGGGTGGAAGTGAAACATGCGTAAGTCGCGAGTTGGTGTATGTTCTGGCCCTTGCCCAGGACCTCTGCGCAGAAAGCGGTGTACACCTCTCGACACCCCTCAGTCGCCCGCGCCAGTGTTGCGTCCCAGGGCACCACGCACTACGCGTAACAGCCCTTTAGTGGAGGCCCACCTAGCGGGCGGCGAGTCACCGTCTGCCGAGATTATCAAGATTGAGACATTTGATTTGGCAGGCGTCCCGTTGTCTCAATCAATATCCCAGCAACCGGTCCTGCAATTTCCTCCCCATAGCCCTAGTATTCCGACCCTCGCCTACAATAGTCCTTGCATCATGCCGGTGCTGGCTCTGGGTGTACTCTGTAGTGCAGACAGAGCGAGTATCGGCTTGATGTACACATCACAACACATTATTTGGTACAAAAAGCCTCTGTGCTGTTGGCTTCGGCCCCACACATGCTTCAAAGGACCGGGTCCCTGTGGACCCGAGATTCGGTAACGTACCAACATAATAATAATAATAATATGAAGATGATTCATATCAATATCCGATAAGTTTGAATATCACGAGCAGAAACGTGGTTCAGTATGCGAATTTTAAAATAAAACGGATGTTTGTTATTTATATCTTACCCTTAAAACACATTTGTTTCCCAAGACGAGCAGTAGCCGAGTTATTTATATTAGCATCAACCTTATTCAGATACAAGTTAAGTTAAAACGTTTTTTCACGTATTTCTGTATTTGTATAGGTACGAAGTAAAAAGTAATAGTTGTAGTTTTCTGTAGATAATATTCTTACCTTTATTTTATAGTAAGACAGTTTAAGTATTAAATTGGATTATAATTAAAATAACTATCACAGCCTATAACCATAAAGAATTATTAGTTACCTAAGTTCAAATCTGTCAATGAAATCATAATTATGTGGGAATTAAAATATTATGTGGCGTTAACCTAACGCCTCATTTTCATAAAGTTCAGGTCAGCTGTAAAATATAATGAAATTCTCAAATTTTATAGGCTGAAAATTAATTGTCACGACATTAATTTTAATAATGTGATGGATCAAACCCACAGTTTGAACATATTACCTTACGCAAGAAAATTATATCAGTGACTTACAATTTCTTTGAATTTTAATTATAAATCAATTTGTGTTTTAGCAGTTATTTTAAAACAATTGTTGGGTACTTTTTTTCACTGTTTAAAAGAAGAGTTTAAATTATTTTATAAATTATTGTTTGCAAAATGCTGAACCCCAAAGTTCGCATACATATATCATCACAGAAATATTTACAATATTATTCTTGAAATTTACATGCGTTCTCAAGAAATATGACGTTTTTGACGTGTATGTATTGGATTATCATCAAAAGTGTCATATTTATTTATTATTTCGTAACGTAATACGTATTACGTAATACACCCATTGACACACTGCCTCACTGAGTGACGTAGGGATTTTCGTTAGTGTTGTCAATTGCCATCGAGTATCTACCACAAACTATCGATAAAAATAAGACTCATTTGACAGTCTATGAAAATAATCTTTTTATTTGCATTAGCGAAAGTATAATATATTTTAGTGAATATTAAGTAAAGGAAAACTAAACATCTGACTGAATTCACATTGTAAAAGTCTAGGTACTTATAGGTAATAACTATTCCTCTCTTTTATTAATACTTGATCTAATAATGATCTCAATGATGAAAAATATAAAAAAAAACTCATTACCAACTTACATAGGTACTTGTCATTGTTCATTACCGTTTTTATTTACTTTGACAAAAATAACAAGCTATCGACTATCGATATCTATTAGATGGGCAAGAATAGCCAACACTAGTGCACTGAAAAAAATCGAGCCAATCAAGTATGGGATTTTGCTTGATAGAAAAAAAAATGAATGAAACAATCAAAAACTTTCATTAAATTAATAATCGCTGTTTGTTGTTCCAATAAAGCTGAAATTGTCAAAAATTTAATCAAGTTATATGATTGATTCTATAAAACAGTTGATTGTTTTTATAATGGAACATTATTAGATTCGATAAAGTAAGTTTTGTTTGTTAGTATAATGCAAGAATATTAAAAACAATAAACCATTTATTTAATTGAATGATGTCGCTTTTTTAATACAAGCATTATTTTGTCTGATTGTATAAAGTACTGCTAGTTGAATGAATAAACGCACCATGAACGCACCCGAAGCGCGTCGCGACTTGTTGCCGACACTTGTCATTTCGGTCATTTCGTTTGAACCGGCCGGTGCGGTGTGAGTGATTAGTAAAATTTAAGCCTTCCCCAGGAATTTAATAAGTGTATTGCCGCGTAGTGTATTGTGAAAGTGTATTGTGTCCATGGATGAAGTCTCGGACCTCCTTATTGCATGGGGTCTTGGGAGACCCAGATCTACGTGCAAATTTTATTAGTAAGTACTTGGCTGACCTGACTGATGCGACCACTTCATTAAATACTACCTAGCTGTTTATAAATTACTCGTAAGGTACTTTTGGTGTAATGGATTATCTATTCTTATGCTAATGGCTCTACACACTCTGCCGGCTCGCGTGTTCACGGGCCGAGACGACGGGTTGTGCCGGCGGGTTGCATGGGGTGCCGGCGGCAATTGTCTTCGGCAATTTGAGCTGGGCTTGCATTGCCGCCGGCTAGGCCGCGCGCCTTGAGGCCGGCGGTTAAGCCGGTGGCACTAGGTATGTGTAGGATCCATGAGACCGAACCTACACCTACAAAACTTAGCAGCAAGGACAGGTGCCAGCACGATGTATAAGCATACCTATTGATCAGTAGAGGAGAGGTAGTGAAAATAGTAGGTAGCGTGCCGGCAGCTGCTGTTGTTGCTGTCAGTTGATTCAACTATTATTATTTTACAGAAAATGAAATTGACCTTCAAGCACTATCTGCTCTAACCCACGAAGATATCAAAGAATTGATACCGCCATTAGGCCCTAGAACTCTGTTCGTTAGAAACTGGAAAGCATGGAACCCGAACTTCTCCTCCACCACCAACACAACTATACAAGGAGACTTCAGCGGTGTAGAAAATATAAGTCTGAGTGTAAGTAAATACCTATATGTACCTAAAGGTATTATTACCTACCTGTACAACAATCAGGTTAAGATAATGTTGGTGTAGTAAGTTAACCCTAGTTACAGTGACCCTACTTGTCGACTTTATAAAATATTTATAAAAAAATCCTATCTACTACTCAGTTTAACAACCACAAGTTGGTATTACAGGCTAGTTAGTGTGTACAAACACCATCCAATATGTTGACGACCGATGTGGTGCAGTGGTAGTGCGGCTGCCTGCCACGCAGAAGGTACCGGGTTCGATTCCTGGTGGGGCACTAACAAAGTTGATATTTATTACTTTGTGAATTTGTTCCCAGTCTGGTTAGGACATTGCAGGCTGAACCAATGATAATCTGTAAGAAAGATGGTTCCCTGCTTCGGAGGGCACGTTTAACCATCGGTCCCGGTTGCTGTCTATGATCACTAAGACGGAGGTCGATACCATGTCAGAGGCCTACTACTAGTAGTACTACAGGGACACCAGGGTTCATCAGGTCGTTGGACGACTCGGTGTCCCACACCAAAAGAAGAAGAAGATCCAATATGTTTGTGTAACTTGACTGCGTAGTAGAAGTATGGTAGAAGATTAGTAAGTAATTAATATTTTAATTTTATTTCAGGATATTTCAGTTCATGATTTCATTTCGAGTACTGAAGAATCATCAGAAATAGCTGATGAGCCTGTGGCAGAGGCAGCAGGGCCATCAGCCAAAACTACAAACTTCTTTGTTATTGAAAATAATGTGAGTATCAAACCCATGTTCTTATAGCAACTTCTCTAGTGTCAGTGGATCATAACATAGGTACAATCTCTTGTCCGGTCAAACACATGAACCAATGTCACTCTATAGATAGGTTTAAACATTTTCCCCATAAAAACAACACACATTACAATACATACCTATAGGTACTGCTGTAATCAGCTCCGTGCAGACTCTGTCTGTAAAAAAATATAAATCCTTGACCTATAAAAAAATCAATATCTCTTATAGACAGCAATAGTACGCAACCCAGAAGTAAGAGTATCAATGTTGGATTTTTTTATAAGGTGAGGATTTAAATTTTTACAGACTGAGTCTGCACAGAATGGATTAAACAGCAGTAACAACATAAGTTTTCAGGTCAGAAAGTCAAGTTTTGTGGAGCTCAATACTATACGCCCTGTATGGGAAATTGTTTTTCTTTTTGTTTACCAACATTGGCCCCATACAAAAAGTTGTTCAGTTTCATGGTCAAATATGAATATATGTTCAGTTTCTCTTTTATTTTACACTAGCGGCCTAACAGCGTTGTTACCCGCTGCAACTGGTTTCCCCCATGTGTTATAAACCTTCCCCTTGAATCACTCAATCTATTACAAATAACCGCATCAAAATCCGATGTGTAGTTTAGGATTAGTTAGTGAATTCCACGACAGACCGACAGACAGAGAAACGCAAAAAGCTACTTCATTTTATACAATGTATTGATACCCATTGCAAACTTTTTGAGTAATAGTTTCATTTGTTATTTACAGAGCCTACTGCAATTATTAAAGGAAGACTTTGAAGCAACAGGTTTGATGAAATTTATTGGTAGCGGCAGTACACTTTTAGATTAGATTCCTGGGGAAGGCTTAGATACTTTTGTCTTATTATTAATCTTTAAAGATATAAACATCCATCAGCTAATAAATATAATAGGTTCAGTTTTATATTATATAAGGTCCTATTAAATTCAGTGCAAGTACTTTCAGGGTGTGTTCTACTCATAAAACTGAACAACTTTTCTTAGTAACTTTTTCTAAAATTTAGAAAAGAAAATTTGGCTCTCCCATACAAAATGACACAACTTTTAATATTATTGTATGGGAGGTCCAAAACGTTACTAAGAAAAGTTGTTCAGTTTTATAGTAGAACACACCTAATATTTGCACTGAATTTAATAGGACCTTATATAATATAAAACTGAACCTATTATATTTGTTAGCTGATGGATGTTTATATCTTTAAAGATTAATAATAAGACAAAAGTATAATTGATTAGTTAGCTAGATCATATTTATATCGAAATATGAAAAATATGGTTTCCCCATTGTTAATTTTTAGCTGATTGGCGTATTTTTTATTTTTGTAAGGAAAAGCTACTTATGTATCTTGGCTTACTTTCAGGTTATTTTCTTTCTGTAAAACGTAAAAATATTCAAAGTAATCGTTTGAATATAAAAGTTAAATATACTAAGTCTGAGACAATTGTTAAATTTATTAGAATAAGAATGTTGATTGTAAATAAAACACACATTTTACGAGACGGGTTGTTCGAAACTCGTCACGCATTCGCAACTTATCCCAATCGCATCTGATGCTACACATGAAACCCAGAAACAGAATCTTAAAAATACATAATGTCAAATACTTAATATGATAATGTTCGCAAAATGACAATTAAGTTACTCAAAAAACTCAAATCTCGTATAACTCGATTTTTATAACTATGCGTTTGGAGCTGTCAAACTTTCTATACGATTTGATACTTGAACTGTCAAAACCCATACAAAGTTTGACAGCTCCAAACGCACAGTTATAAAAATCGAGTTATACGTACTCAAATTTTACAGATTTTAAAACTTGGTAAATTTGTGACTTGTACTTATTCGTATTTGGTATCGTATATACAACGTGTTACAGAATATCCAATGAACATTTTAAGGGTGTGTTCTGTCAATGAAACTGAACAACTTTCCCCAAGGAACATAGGTCGAAATATGACAAAAAAAATACCTCCCACAGAAGATGACTGTCAGCTGTTATTTTTGTATGGCAAGCCCAAATATCTTTTACGTATTTCGACTTAAGTTTCTTGGAGAAAGTTGTTCAGTTTCATTGACACAACTTTATTTAGTACACACCCTTAAAATGTTTATTGGCTATTGTGTAACACCTTGGATATTCCAATTATCTATCATATTGTATTTTTTTTAGTTTTAGAGTTCTATGACGATGAGGTAAGTTGCAAATGGATCGAGTTGCGAACGAGTGAGTGAGTGAGACTACTGTAAATTTTTTGTAAAATGATGAGACAATTATAAAACAAAAATAAGACTCGTGTTAATTAGTATATAAGCTTGTTTATTATAAACACAAATTTTAAACACTACTATGGATTTCTAACCATAGATGTACAAATGTTACAGAATGTCGGGTAAACATTTCAAGAGTGTGTACTACAGTGTTCTGTCAATGAAACTGAACAACTTTCTCCAAGGAATATAGGCCGTAATAAGAAATAAAAATTTGGACTTCTCATACAAAAGTAATAGGTGGCAGAATCATGTAATATGGGAAATCATTTTTTTTTTCATATTTTGACCTGTGTTCCTTGGGAGAAGTTGTTCAGTTTCATTGCCAGAATTCACCTTTAAAATATTTACCTACCCACTGTATAAGGTGCAACAAAATTAAAAGGGGTGAACCAGCCCATGAAACTGAACAACTTTCCCAAAAGAACAAAGGTAAAAAATTTTACCTTCCATACAAAATGTACCAGCGCAGTTGTCCGTGTCAATTTGTATGGAAGGCACATTGTTTTCAGATGTCTTCCTATGTTCCTTGGAAAAAAATATTCAGTTTCATGGGCTGGTTGACACCTAAAAGTATCTCAGCTCATTATGTTTCATCATGTTTATTCCTTGTATAAGTATAAGATAAAATGTTGATCTCTAAACAGCTTTTAATAAAGATAAATATAATTATTTCAGACATTTCATTTTTATAAAAATTGCTTAATTTGAATATGTTTCTTATAACAAGTGATCTGCTTACACAGGATGTCTGGGAAAGTACTTTGTTCCTTTTAGTAAAGCAGCACCCTCACCTGTTAAAAGAAACGTATCTATCATATTATGACCCTGTATAAAAACTAATAAACACCTGTAATGATACCCTCAATAAAAGTAGGTTATAGCTTTAAACAAGTTCTCTGAACAACTCAATAATATTAACTTATACATCCAATCAATTGAGTTGATAACATGAAAAAGAAGACCTTTTAGATATTATTAATTATCTTCTTAAAAATATTAAAGATAACTTCATAAAACCAAATAAATTCTACAACAAAAAACTAACATCTACATATAATGATTCTATCATCGAACACAATCAAATGTATCAAGTTTTAACATTCCCAATAATCAACTCCTTTGATAGCACTAATAGAAAATAGTTGATAATCTTAACCAAGTTCATTATAACTTTAATCAGCAATAATTATTGGTATAATAACCACACTTGATTGTTATATTTATTTGATCCTTTTGGGTTAAATGATTAACTTGATTTATCTCTTCAAGACAACTTGATTGTTGCTTAATCAACATAACTTTATTGCCATAATTATATTGCTTTATACGCTCGTATGTTAACAAGTTTCTTGATAGATGCATTCATTTTTTTGATTAATGTAAACAATGTTTTTTTTCAGTGTGGTGATATGAATGACAATTGAATAGTAAGCTTCAAGTATCAAGTACAAGTAGGCGTGTCGTATATTGGATACTCGGTGACCCTGTAGGTCAAAACGTTTTGGAAAAGTCAAGGGCAAAGGTGCTCAGTGGACCTTTGGGCCACTTTATTACGGTTTTAAAATATGCCTTTTATTTAATCGTATGGCATCATTAATTAACAATAGGCGATTACAAATTAAGGTTAAGACTTTTCAGCCAAGTCATTGCTTCAGGCGGTAGCGACAGAAGGTCGTCTGGCGATCCAGGGTATGAATGCAGAGGACATCGCTGGATTATGTGTTCCACGGTTTGTTGCTCTTCGCCGCACTCGCACATAGCGCAGTCCTTCCATCCCCATTTGTGCAAGAGGTGGTTACAACGTCCGTGCCCTGTTCGAAGCCTGTTGAGGCGGCACCACAAATTACGCGGTAAGTTAAAGCCTGGTAGTTTTACCGTCGGGTCCAGGGTTCGCGCGCTCGGGTGAGTGCTTTCATTGGCCCATTGTGACCTCCAGCTTTCATGGACATCAAAACTATCCAGGCTTGTGGCGGACTGATATGCTGGGCGCCGGGAGGGTAAGCGATGCAGGGGAGGCTGACAGAAGTGTTCATATGCGGGCAGGAGAGGGTTACTGCAGATTTTCTCGTGTTCTCTCTTAAGGGCGGAGGTCCTGCGTAGATGTGGTGGGGCTATATTACACAAAGCAGGCAACCAGCAGCTGGGGGTGGATTTGATCGTGCCCGATATGCAACGCATGGCATCGTTTAGCTTCGTGTCCACTTTGTGAACATGCGCACTGTTGAGCCATACTGGCGCGCAGTATTCGGCAGCTGAGTAGACTAGGGCAATTCCAGATGTTCGTAGGCAATCAGCTGACGCACCCCATGTGGTGCCGCAGAGTTTGTGAAGGATGTTGTTCCTGGTGGCTACTTTTTGAGATACCTTAGTGAGGTGCTCCCTGTATGTCAGTGACCTGTCAAGGGTGACTCCGAGGTACTTGGGGACTGGGTTGTATTTCAGCCTCTCGCCGTTAAAATAGACAGATGGTTGGTAGCTAGCCATTTGGTTATTCAGGTGAAAGCAGGACACTTCGGTTTTACTGGTACTGGGAATCAATCGCCAAGATTTTAGGTATTTGGCTATGCGTTCCAGGTCTCGTGTAAGAACTTGTTCTCCTGTCCAGAAGTCCCTGCTCTGAGCTACCAGTGCGATGTCATCGGCGTATATGAATTTTGTGCCCTCTGTCTGCGGGAGGTCGTGGATGTATAAATTGAACAGCTGCGGAGCGAGAACTGAGCCCTGAGGGAGGCCATTGTTCAACTTTCTAGTGCGGCTTTTAGCGTTTCCAAGGAACACTTCGAATTGCCTCTCCGTAAGAATATTGGAGATTAACTCAGCTATCTCCCGACTCGGTATTACAGACAGAACTTTATAGACAAGGCCCTGCTTCCAGACTGTATCGTAGGCGGCTGTGAGGTCTATAAATACGGCGGTAGACTTTAGCCTTTTCTGATAGCCCGATTCGATGTGGCTGGTGAGTGAGAGAACTTGATCAGTGCAGTTTCGCCCTTTTCTGAAACCTGCTTGTTCAGGTTGTGTGACGGCTTCAATATATGGCTCTATTCTAGCTAGGAGGGCTCTTTCCAAGAGTTTGAAAACGCAGCTTAGAAGTGAAATGGGGCGGTAGTTTTCAGGCAGCTGCTCAGACTTTCCAGGTTTAAGGATGGCGATCACTTTTGCCCGTTTGAATTGTTTCGGAAGATTATTGTTTTGCAGTATGTGTGTGAACAGGGCTCCAATCCAGCTTATGCTCACAGGTCCCATGTGTTTTAGGAATTCATTAAAGATATTGTCTGGGCCGGCGGCTTTGCCGTTCTTTAAGAATTTAATGGCTTGTTTAATTTCGGTGACTGTGAAGGGTCGAGACAGATGTTGGTTAACGGGGGAACGCTGTTTTAAAGAAGTTAGGTCTTTTTTTATCTTTTTTTGTGAAGGTTTTGTCCCGTTTTGTTCGAGTGACCTGTACCATGCGTGCTGCGATAGCCTCAGGGTCAGCACCAGTGGAAATCTTCTGTGGATGTTGTTTTCCGGTAAGGCTATTGAGAGTCTTCCAGGCTTTTCGGCTTGATTTTCTGAAATCCATGGTTTCCACGGTGGATCGCCATTTTTCTTTTCTGGCCTCGTCCAGCGACTGCAGGAGGTTCGCACCCGTGCTATGGTCACCCGTGCTTTGGTATTCTCCATACAGCTTCTCGCTCTCTGCGCTCCAGCCTGGGACATACTGTTTTCTGTAACCTCTTGGGATTGTTTTCTTCGCTGACTTGAGGACTATGTTGGCGAATTCTTCGTAGTTTTCCGCAGTTGGGGCTAGATTGGCGGCAGTCAGGTTGTTATCCAGTTGTTTTTGGAAGGTCTCCCAATCGGCACGATTAAAGTTCCATCTGGGTAGAGGCATCGAGTTAGTAAGGGGTATCTTTATACCAATTTCCAGGAGGACAGGTCGATGTTGGCTGTTGGGGAAATTTGGGTGGACTGAACGTGTGATCATCAGGGGTTGGTCAAGGTCGTCCCTAGACACAAATACAAGATCGGGATTGTAGTCTTGTTTCCATCGTGCTGAGTGGAAAGTTCCTTTGTCCTTTGCATCAAACACTAGGTGGTAGTTGTTCAGCTCAGCCCATTGGGCCAGTGTGTCGCCGTTTTCGTCCGATTTTCGGTACCGCCAGTTGGTGTGATGACTGTTAAAGTCGCCTGTGTAGACACATGGGTGGGCGTAACTTTGCAGGCAGCCGTCCGGCCATTTCATGTTGGGGGGCTTGTAGACGTTTGTGATTGTCAGTTCACCAACTTTTATTGCTATGGTAAAGACTTTATCTGTGTCATCTGCGTGGAGAAGTTGCACGTGGGCGAGGCTGGACTTAGCATAGGTGGCTATACCATACTGGCGATGGTGCAGGGCTTTAACAAGTGTGTATCCAGTTAGGTGTCCTCTTTTTGATAAGTCTGATTCGTCTTTAGTATGTGTCTCCTGGATATTGACTATGTCGATGTTATTTACATTTAAAACTTTAAGCAAGTAGTCGCTTTTGGCAGCGCTTATGCCTTCAATATTTAAGTGTAGGATCCGGACAGAGGGTCCAACATCCTTTGTCGGTGGGCTCTGAGAAGAGCCGTTTGGTGTGGTTGTAGCCATCGTAATCTATCGCATTCGTATATCAATTTGTAGATTCTATATTCGCCTATTTTTGCCTGTAAGGCTGTTACTCATTTAGCACCACCCAGGGGACACGTGCAGGGCTGCGGTGGGTAACTCCTGCGGACGCGAGTAACAAATTGTCCCCCAGTAACAAATTGTCCCCCAGTAACAAAATATGCCTATTTCTACGAAATAGCACTTTCAGGAGACACTTCTTTGGGTGCAATACCAGATTATATCTGCAAAGTTTCGGATTTCACCATTTTGTTAGCTTGAATCACTTGATTTTATGCTGTCTTTTTCAGGAGTTATTGTGGTATGATTTCAATCTTTCCAATTTCTATAATAAACTGTACTTTTGAAAGCGTATGAGATTGTTTTTTCATTATACTCTGCAAGTTATATCATAAAGTAAGAAGAGCAAACTAAATATTCTCGAATTGGTAACTGTATTTATTAACCTAACGCGAAAACAAATACCTATTTCGAAAAAAAAGAAAATGTGTATTAATATAACACATAATAAGTGTATTCTGTTGTTTTCCGCTTCGACGATAAAATATAAACAATCACATAGATTTTTTTCCTATTATATTTATTTTATATTATATACTGGGTGTTACAAAACAACCAATAAAGCTGAAAGGAGGTCAAGGTACTCGTGAAACTGAACAACTTTCCCCATGGAACATGAGTCGAAATATGAAAAAAAAATGGACTTCTCATACAAAATGAACTCAATTTGTATGGGTGTTTTATGGGTTGTTTTGTAACACGTTGTATAAACAAACATTTACTGTTAGTAAATTTTAGCATTTACGTACTAGATGGCAAAGTGAATGGTACTACAGAGGCCCTGCAGATAATTTATTATGAACAATAAATAATATTCAACAATATTGTGCATTAAATCGAAATAAACAACTCGTAAGTCAAAGTAAGTGGCGATTAAAGTCACTTTATTCTTTCTTATCTCAGATCTGTAAAGTTGTACGAACGTAGGGATGTCAGGCCTCAAGCTAAAAAGCAAACTGGCCAATCAAAATACTGGGTTTAAACGACAGCTCTCTGAATACTGATGTAGTGTATTCAGACCAAGAACCTGAACAACTTTTCATATGAAAATATTTCAGGAGACGTAAAAAATCTTTTGACCTTTGATACAAAATCAGGACTGCATTATTATGGGCACGCAAAAAATGTTGTCTGTCATCCGTTTTTTTTTAATGTGATGTTGTTTAATTACATGGTTTGAATGTACCCCATCAAGGTAGTGTACCCTGAAAAGGTAGGTTTACGTGCTTGCTACTTATCTATTTTGAGATAGTTCTTTCTATCTACAACATTGTGTCGCTTACAGCTGGCGTAGACAAGAATCAGCAAAATAATTGCAAATGTCCTCACTAATTGGAAGAAGACTGTCAACCCTACTGAAACTGAAAGTTTTACCGGACACATGACAACCCTACATGGAAGAAATAATTAAAACTGAAAGAGTTCATGAACAAAACTCAGACAAAATTTATTTTTTCATTGCTGAAAATGTAAATGATACTTTTATTTAACAAGGTTAAATACAATTAGCTAATACTCAAAAAGTTATTTCAAATTAACAATGTAAATAAGTACTGTTATAATAAAAAAATATTATAATGAAAAAAAAAAATATGTTTTGTTATTAAAATATTTTAACTGTGGCTGTTTCTGCTGTTCTCAATTACTTTCGAACTTCGGTTCTCAATTAATTAACACCTAATGTTTATTTTATAACTGTATCAACTGTACTGTAATGAATCATTCGCTATACACGAATTCTAAGTATCAATAAAACCATGTTTTATGTTGTCATATATTGCAGTTATAAAAATCAGAACACGTTGGTTAACACTTTAAATACAGCCTGAATTCTTAATTAAAATTTAGCATGTTATTTGACACAAATATTTTACGATACATAAGCTTCGAGGATCAGACGCAAGTTAAAAAAAGAGACAGATGTAAACTTTTTGGGAAATCTTGACTGTATGAGTATTATAACGTAAATAAATCCTTACCAAAGTAATGGAAAAACTAGTACTTTTAAAGCACACATAGAGTGGTTTTCACAAAGTAACTCGTAGAAAGTTGAGTTCTATTTTAATATTACTTGGTACAGACTGAAACTGAAAAGCTTATAAGTTTCGCTCTACAATTTGAGAATACTTCTTTTGAATGTTTACTACTTTGTAGAAATTTTTTCAAAAGATAGTAATTTTTTTTCCTCTTGCTTCGTTTGTATTAACTTTGTAACCAAAAAGTTAATACTTCTTCTGTTACTTTTTCAGAACTTGATGGGTAAGTAAGTATACCATATATTTGGTGGGATCATTTCAGATTTTACAATACTTGTTTACTTTACTTAAAGCTCCTATCACCGACCTTTACATAAGACACAAGGCAATACAACATGACAGAATAACAAAGCTCAGAAAAATAAATTATGTATTTATGCATATTATTCTGGGCAACCTTCGCGTAGACTGATCATTGTAGGGCCATGGGCGAAATAGTTACATGTAAACTTAAACGGGAATTGCATCAGTAGATTTATTAGTTTTCAAAACAATTGTGTTTACGGAAGTAAGTTAGAAGCCTGATAGGAAATCTTATGTATTTTATCAATAAAATTACCCGACATAAAATTTCATAAAAGTATTTTTATTCAATCACTGTAATCATCAATAAAACTCAGATATAAACCGGGTCGTTTGTGAACTCGATATTCTACATGAAAATTGAGATAAAAATACTCCATCGTCATGCATCAATCTTAATCATACAGTGCACCTGTGCACAACTTATTCGTTTAAATCCCTAGTAGTCATTGATACCCAATACAATTTCAATATTCATTTATTTGGTCCAACCAAGTGCATTCAACAAAGTAAACTATGCGAATTTAAGATGTTTTTATTCTTTAATGGCCTTAAAGTAGGACGAAAGAAGTCAGAGACCTCTTTGAACTTGTTTATAATAGTAGAGTCGATATAATTGCGGAAGTTTTTAGTTCCGATACTGCGATGTTGAACTGTGCTCCCACAAGGAAGCACCTCAGGGCTCATACTGTTCAATGATTATGATAATTATGTTGTAATTTATATTTTCGTTACATTTGAAATGCAGTGAAAAAATATAGTGAATTATGATTCAATAACATTTTTAGGTGAGAACGGATGATAAGACACTCTAACTAGCAAAATTGTCTCATTAGTCTTTATCAGGGTTCGAAAATATCCGATATTTATAATAAATATCAACATATCCGATATATATCCAATAAATCGGATATATATCCATTTTCTGATATTTATCGGATATATATCAATCAGTCTAAAATCTTTCAAAATTAAATTTTGATTTTATTGTTGGAAAATTAATTTGGAACACTTTTTTCATCATAGTTTATTTTTAAATGAAAGTGGTATAAAAATACTGTTTGTTTGGCCAGTAGTACAGCAAACACATAAAACGGGTGTACAATAGTAGATACGTGCATACCTACATTTTATAATTCGACCATGGTATTATGAGCCCGCACGCAGCAAATGCTCTACCAAATAAACCAACAACAACCACCCAATAAGATTAAAATATATGAGTAAACTAAATAAATACCTTCTTCTTCGTCGAATCGATTGACAACTTCAAATTACTTTGCACCAATGTTTGGCGACAGAGACTCCATTTGACAACAACAAATAATAAATACCAAAGTTAAATTATTATTATTTTACAAAATATAGATACCTAACTTCATCATCATGACCTAACCTAACTTAATATTTATAAAATTTACCTTAAGCAGAAAATAATACAGAGAAATTTACATCATATTAATTTTAATTCTTTCTAGTGAATAGGAAAAGTGGGGATTTTATAATTAACTAAAGATATTTTTTAGTCTATTTGACCAAAAAATTTGACTAATCTTTAAAGGATAGTGGTGATATATATCCAAAAAATAAATATCATAATATCACGTGATATTTATCAATGATATATATCATTTGATATTTATTAAGGAGTAAATATCGTGATATATATCCAATAAATATCAATGATATATATCAAGTGATATATATCATCGAACCCTGGTCTTTGTTATGATTAGCGTAGTCGCTGCTCTTTTTGCAATATTTATTTTTTATTTTAAACCAAACCAAATTCTCGTATAACAATTTACTAATTTTCATAAGTATAGACCAATGTCTAAAGGATTAGAATTAAGTATTCATAGCTACAATAGGTTTTGAATACAATACGGCTCCCGTTGGTTCGTTACATAAGTGAACTTGACATCAGCCTACATCGAGTTGAGGTCTCCAACTGGTTTTAAGAGTTATACGATCATAATAACCGGAGTCTTGCGCGCGCAGGAAGCAGTGAAAGTGTAGTGGATGCGGTAATTGAGCACAGTTGAAGATCAGAAGTACAAGTACAAATCCAACAATACAAAACAAAAAATTTTTCAAGTAAAATTTCATTTCTTTCTGCATTGCTTTCTCTATGAAATGTTTGGATGGATAATGTAAAAGATGATATCATCTTTATTTTACATTTCTATCAGCCGT
Source organism: Phthorimaea operculella (assembly GCA_024500475.1). NCBI lineage: Eukaryota > Metazoa > Arthropoda > Insecta > Lepidoptera > Gelechiidae > Phthorimaea > Phthorimaea operculella. The sequence goes on along the minus strand of JANFCV010000014.1, from coordinate 5,731,234 downwards.
CGAATTTTGGTTTACACCTTTTTGATTTATAGAAATGAGTGGAAGGGAAAGACATGCGCCGACCCCAAGTAAGTTGGGATAAGGGCAGGCAGATAATGATGTTTTCTCTATGAAATTACAACTTAATACGATATCACCTTTTTCAGCTTTAAAAAATGCAATCATTTTTTAACGAAAAGAAGTTGACATCAATAGAAAAAAAAACATTCTTTAATAAATTTATTTCTTAGAATTTGCCACTATGTACCTAATATTGAGTTGATTCTTGCCGCGAACCACTGCGGTAGAAAAAAGCTTGCCTCGCGCGCTATATTTTGTTATGGTGGCGCCAAAATGCCGCCTCCACAAAAGCTCCTTCCCACTTCTGATTTCAATACTGACCTCAAGTACATCGTCGTTGCGTGCAGTGTTTGTCGAATTTCGGCTCAATGGTATATAAGCAGCCGCATTCAACGAATTGTTAGAACACAACGGGCTTCCAAAGCAAACAACCGTACTTCGATCACGAACAAACAAAACCAAAAACAATCAACATGCAGAAACTTGTGAGTGATTTGCATATTTATTGTTCAATTTTGATATAAGAAGTTTTCGCGAAAAGTGAAGTGTTTCAAATTAAAAACTGCAAAAATAAGTTTAAAATATTTACCCTTCATAATGGATCACAAATTCAAAATATACGAACGATGAAACAAAGTACCAAAATAAACATACAAATACCCATACTATGAAATCCCTAGTCAGCTTGGGCCTAGTGGAAAACCGTTAAACACTAGAGTTGATTAGTAATTTGCTTAGCAACCTGATATCAGTACTAATCCCAAAGGCTGACTTTAAAATAGTTTCATCCTTGAAACAGTAAACGCGTGGAATATTTCTGGCCTTCCCAACACCTCTACCGGGAATCACAAACTCAAACTATTGTTTTATAGTTTGATCTAATTCAGTTGAAATTTGCCTTTGTAACATTAAAAGCTTTGCTTTCAGATTTTCAATGCTACTAGAATATTATAGTATTCAAAATAAAGCAAAATGTTTTTGAGATTACCTACGTTTTCGCCTGTTTTAATAATCCTACTAATATTATAAAGGCGGATGTTTGTGTGTGTGTTTGTTACGACATCACGCAAAAACGGCTGATTAGATTGACATGAAACTTTGCAGAAATATAAAAGGGCATCTGGAATAACACATAGAATACTTTTTACCACGGAAAAATGTCTCATTCCCACGGGATCACGCATTTTCCAATATTTTTGAAATAGGTGGCGTGACTGAGCTGATTCGCGTTTTAAACGTTTTCGCCGAAAACTAACAGCGACATCTCTCGGCGAATAATGCTTTTACCCGCGGAGTAATAGGTTGCAGCGGGTGAAACCGCTGACGGGCAGCTAGTTATAAAATAAAATACCACTTTGCAGGATAATTTTACATCACAATGAATTCGATATTTTGACCTCAAATTGCAATTAGATTTTCACTATTCGAATTGGTTTGTTTACCAATATTTTTGTCACCCTCCCCAATATTACTATCCTAAGGTCCTTGTATTTCGTATTTCATTTCCTTTCCACCCTTGACCTTGGCAGTCCTTGTCCTTGTGTTTGGGTCTTATAAATCATGCTCCCCTCACTGACCGCGTCCGGACTCTAAGTGCCAAGTTCCTATTAACTCGCTATCTGCCTGATAGTTTGCAATTCCAACTTTGGATAAACAGTTTTTCGTCCAGCTGATAAATTGTGTTGGAGAAATGTTTTATACGCAATGCTAGAAACACTTTGGCAGAAAACTTGGGAATATTATATTTTCAAACAAAATATGAAAGCAAATGTTTGTCCCAAGTTTAGCCTTTATATTGCAATTTATGGCTCGTAGTATTGGAAACAATTTCTCTTGAAATATTGTTAATTGCTCCGAAAATTTAAATTGACCTTGTCATCGCGCAAAGTTTGGTAGAGGGACGATTCAAATTAAATTTCTCTTACAATGGATTGTCACGATTTGAATTAATCGGTAGAGCTTTTTTTGGGGTCACAAACATTTGCTGGCTTTTTAATTAATTGTCTGGAAGGGCTTTTTTCGCGGTCACCATTTGTTAGGAACTGGTGTCAACGTTTATTTGCAGACATGAATCACCATTGCGATAAAACACCGTTTCAGTTTTAATTTCATGTTCCACATATAACAGCTCGTTTCTTTGATGATTTTCGTTTATATAATTTCCTTTTATTTTTGTGAAAGGAATATGACATTATTTGTTTTTTTCAGGTTGCTTTCGCTACCCTTCTGGCCTGCGCCGCCGCCGCCCCCGGCCTTCTAGTCTCCGCGCCCGTGGTGCACACCGTCCACGCCGCCCCGGTGGTCCACTCGGTCCCCGTCGTGGCTTCCAAGACGACCGTGACCAAGTCCAGCCAGGTGGTGAACCACGGAAGTCCCGCTGTTGTGCACACCGTGCATGCCGCTCCCGTGGTCCACGCTGTGCATGCCGCTCCCGTAGTGCACGCTGTTCACGCCGCTCCCGTGGTCCACGCCGTGCACGCTGCCCCCGTCGTCCACGCCGTCCACACTCCAGTCGTCGTGAAGACCGCTCCCTCCGCCATCACCCACAGCAGCTCCTCAGTCGTCCACCACGGCGCCGTCGTCAAGACCGTCCCCCTTGTCGCCGTCCACCATCATTGAATTTAAATAGCCAAATTTTATTTATAGAGGATTAGAATAAATTTATTACCTCCTCAGTTCTCGTTTCATTATTTTCCTTTGAACAATTACTATTTTTCAAATTGGAGAGATTTTATTTCTCTTTTCAGTTGCAGGGAATATTACAAAGTGAAGTTAATAGACTCCGTTTTTTCGCAATTATTTTAGTTTCTACCTGAAGCAAAAATAAAACACTAGAGCAGTAAAATTTACTTAATAGGCAACGAGAATTCTATCGATTTAGGTATTTAAAGTTTTTTTTTTATCGATTGTGCTCCGAGAAATGAACAGGTTAATTGATAATTTCACAATCACAGAGACAGCACGACATATTTATGTCTCGTATAGTAAATTACTTAAATGTTAATAAATAAATCAGTTCCATTTTGGAAATGTCAACAGTTTTTTCTCGAAATTAATCATCATTATTATTGCAAGAAGTGTTATTGAATGATTACTGTAATTGCGTAAGTTAAAGAAGGCGTGGCAGTTAATTAAAGTTATTGACATTGTCTTTAAATGCAAGGTCAGGTCAACGTGAAAAATGACAACTGTAAATATCTCTGACAAGGTGTAGAAGATGACAAATGATGTTATTATACGAGCGAAATTGCAAATAAAAGTCGTTCATATTATCATACCATGACACAACATGAAAGAAGAATTCTTATTGCGTGAAATAAATCACAAAATGTTACCAAAATACTTTTAACTCAGCGAAACAAATTACAATCTCTAATAGAAATATCAAAGTTTTTCCTCAAAGCACTTTCCAGTTTTTCCCAGATTATTCATCTGTAGCACAAAAAAGGGTGTTTTAATGAAAAACAAGCTCTCAAAGGGGAAATTACGGCCATATTTGTCCCGGTCATGGCGCATCAGGCCAGTCGCATCTGTCGGCTTCTAGAGATTTATTGCGGTTTTTTGCTGCCCTCGCTTAAAATGTGGCATTGCTAGTGTGTAATACAAACGCGGGACTTTTAATTACTTCTATAAACGGAGAAAATTGTATTTTGGATATTTATATTTCACTAATCAAAATAAAATGCACCAAATTTTGATGGAGACGTGAAAACAAGATGTAATGATTTATGTTAGTATGTAGTATATTTGCACACAATAAGTAGAACTGTTTCGAATTCCTTTCTTCAGGGTAAACAATTTGGTTACTAAAATAAACCTCGTTCATATTTTTATGCCCAAAACAGTCCTCTTTCCGGTCTTTATAACGACACCTTGTAAAAAACAAAAATGTCGGCCCCAAATTCAGAAAACAAGCTCCATTTTCCCTGAGCGTGGTAATTATACGTTTCCTCTGAATTCTTTAATTGCTCTGCGCCATACAGCAAGCACGTGGCCTCGGCGATTTTAAACAACTCACTTCTATATTTTGCTACTTTGTGAATAAAGTTCTAAATGACACTCACTTTTAGGACTAGTTTTACTGTGACTTAGTATGATTATTATAAGTACCTAGTTCCATAACTGGAAATAGCAAAAAAGAAAAATGATTAAATCTTTCAGATTCTTCTTCAATATTTCAAGAGCTTGGCTCTTTTCGACGGAGAATACGCTTTCTATATTACTCATTTGATCTTTCAGATACTTCGGCAAAATTCTAGACTGTATTTGGAGCAGATTTGAAGTGTGATAGGAATATTACAGGAAATACTCATTACATGTTTGACGCCCCTAAAATTGATGACGAATTTCAGCAGTTGTTGCTGACATGCTACTTTCAGCGTTTCTTATATTAATCAGCATCTAACTAATCAATTGAACTCGCTAACTCGCTAAAAAATAAGAATATTTGTATAGGATATTCGTTACAATCCCTGTACACATTATAATTTAAATCAAGTTTATTCGCAAAGGAAAAAAAGCGTTTCAAAGCTAATCTACCTATTTGCTAAGCGTCCAGTTTGTCGGGTCCATTCACCCTGAAGGCAGGGCAGCTAAAAAATGGCGTTCATGTATCTCCAACGGGGGATTCTCGGGAAACAGATGATTCTAAGAGATGGATTGTTGCCACTTCTGGGGATTCATTTGAAAGACGCATCGGTACGCAAGAGTTTAAATGAAACAGGAATTGGGAGGAGAAAGTAAATGACTTTAGCTTAGACTGAGAATACAGTTTAGAATTTATTTAAATTAATTATCTCATATGGATTTCATTTCATTGTCCGATATTTTAAACCAGTGGCATGAATAATAATCACAAAACTTCATGGTGTGTTGCAAACGAAAGCGCAAAAGATTAAGAATCACGTTCCTTGTACGCTTTTGTTGAATAGGTTTCAAAAATAGCATACAATACAGTGGTAGCTTCTGTCTAAAACTTAAGTGTGCTTACACCCTAAACCCACAAATCCACTCGTATTACTCAGAAAACGTAAGAATCCGACTGCATTTGCCGGCCCATATCTAGCCAGAAGCTAGCCTAAAGAAAAATGACGAAAATGCGAAGGTACAAAGTATAGAAACATATAAATTGAGGATTAACGTGGACCCAGCCAGTCGGCAAGCTGATTGCGATTTGGCTATTCGGACAAAAGTGAAAAAAGGAATCATGTTCCGTCTGGTAAGTGAAAATTTTTCATTGATAAGAAAGGTCGGGGTGAGGTAGAGAAAATTATGTTTATGTGGACCGTTTTTAATTTCTACAATTTTGGTTCTTGGTTTGTGCCACGCGAATATATTTTTAAAAACCTTTTCAGATATTTGCAGTTGATGTATTTGTTAATCAATCTTGTGTCAATCTTTTCAAAAAGTTATTTTGTGTTATTTTATTTTACTCCAAGAATTTAATTTTGTCATAAAGATTTCTTTGAAAAAAATCGTGGAATCTTGTTTATCATGCATGAATCTGGCCTAATTCCCAAATATCATATCCTATGTAATAAATAAGATGTGAGTTACAGTAATATATAATTCCTACCACTCCATATTCTTCGAATATTGAATAAATAAAACGAATTCTTAGTAAAATCCCTTCACGAGTTTGTACTTTTTCTGTCTGCGAGTAGCTTTTGGTAATAGAATTTGTTTTTACTCTTCATGTTTTACAAATCTAGTGAAAACATTGCCAGGATCCGTTACACACGAGTACATCAACGTTGTTTACCTACTGTTACATAATTCATTCTGGGTTGTAGAAAAGCGTGATCGGAATGAAAGAAATAAAACGTGTTTAGTCAAATAGAAAACATCTGTTTCTAACATAATTTTAAATGTTTCGATGTATTAGTAGGTTGTTGACGAGGACGGGAAATAAGACTTTGACCGACGAGTAGAGTTTGAAGTCCGAGCCGCAGGAGAGGACTTTAAAAATACGAGTCTGGCAAAGTCATTTTCCCCGAGGCTTACATAGTGCTTTTCTCAAAAAATGCCAGGAAATTATAAAGATTTTAATTTATTTTATAGTAATTTTATATAAAAAGTTGATTACTAAGTCAAGATGTGGATTAGGAGTTATTCTTTTTTTATTCTGTAATTTCTGAACGATTTCGATATCGCGCCAGAAAAGTTGTATTGGAATCCATTGCTGGTGTGTAAAAAAGAAATCGTTCAGAAATTACAAAATCACAGACAATGTCAAACTTTCTGGATTGTTTTCTTGAAAGAAATTGTCATATTTCCTAGCATGTTTGAGAAAAGATATTTTACTGGTTTATATAACATAATTTGAATAGTTTTGTCTTTGCTAAATTATTACTGTAACTAGAATTCGTAGTTTGTCGAGTCTTTGAGAAGGTTGATTGAAAACTGCTGTGATTTAACTTTTACTCCAGATCTATCGCGATTATATTTAGGTTAGTATCAATAATTTACCCGTATCCCGACATTTCAACACAGTTTCATGTGTTGTGGTCTCGGGTTGACTAGCACAGGTATTTACCTAAATATTAACGTGAAAGATCACCTAAATATCGTAAATTCTTAAAAAGTTTGTCATTTTAGTATGATATTGAGAAACTCTGTTGTCAGTTTCTCAAATCAAAAAGTTAAAGTATTAGCTTTTCAGACTATTGTAAATGTTATGAAATTCTCTACATTAATTTATTATTATTTTCTTTCAGTTAACAATCCTGGCGCTGTTCGCAGCATCGAACGCTGCCCCAGCACCAGCCCCAAAACCAGTAGTGGTGTACCCTCCGGTGTTCCCAGCGTACCACCCTCCCGTGTACCACCCCCCAGTGTACCATGCACCCGTGGTACACTCGGCACCGCTAGCGGTCTCACACGTCAGCTCGGTGTTTCCCTATAGGACCGCTGTTGTACCACCAGCCCCGATTTACTATTAGATTGAAGGTTCTGGGCGTCTAGAGAGATCGAAAATTTGGCGGCGACGGTCGTGAATCCAGTAGAATATTCGGACGGTGCTACACAGTTAGTTCCAGGTTCAAATTCCGTCTGCTGTCAAATAATTTTCGATTTCTTATTTTCAAAACTCTATCTGTCTCATTTGTGTGCAAGCGAGATGAATAGATGCTTGAAACTAAGTTGAAAAAGACTGTCAATTATAAGTTTGCATTTTACTATGCCACTAGAAAACTGAGTTAGCTGCAACTTGCAAACTTTTTACCAACTTTTAACTAATGCATGTCAAAGATCTTTATCAAACTTTGTGCTGATAATATGCAACATGTAAATAAGTTTGTTGTTTCTTAAGCTTTTGGGGTTTCAATAACTTTGTCTTGTGTAAATATTTTTCTTATTTCGTTTACATTTGCCATTTGCGTGAAGAATTGTATAGAATACTATTGTCTACGCAATAACAATTTCTTTTGTGTTTTTCGTAAATCCCATAGCCTAAATGTAGCTCAAGATATGTAACAATAATTGATAGTCTAGCACAAAATCTAAGTCCTAAACGACCTAGGAGTGAAGTTCTAAGACCTAATTCTAGGCGCCCTGGATTTGAGTGGAATAATTTATTGTTAACTAAATGACTTGTGCGATGTTAACGGATTGAAATAAATAGTTCAGATGCAACAGTCAACACAGTAAAATGTTTTGTTTTATTTTTAAGTTTCGTAACTTTTCTTACATAAACTACTTAATCTATGAAAAGAAGGATTTCTCTGGTTAAGCTTAACGATTTACAGGTTCCGCCATAGAGAGTTTTATTTTTATTGCGTCGTAAATAAGATTAAAGTTTGTAACTCCAGATTTGATAATCTCAAAGTAAATGAGAGGAGAATAAAAAATTATAAATCTTTTATTAATAGCGTCGTCATATCAATCCCGTAGCTGAAAATATGTATTTTCGAAAAAAGAAAATTCAATGTACTTAAGTATTTTAGTTTCAGTGTTTTCATAGTTCAAGGTCTTTTAATGTGAATAAACATGATACGTAATGGCTTTCAAAATAACTTTTTAATGCAATAAAATTGATCAAAGTCAAATTGGAAGAAAGCTTTTCGAGCTCTTTCACAGAAACTTACGACATCATCGTGAATACATCAGTTTTACAAAAAAATAATGTACTTAGTAAAGGTATTAAAGGTATATTATTGTGTGAGTAAATTTGTTTTATCGAACACGGTTTGAAAATATAGATCTCTGCAATGATCGGTTAATTTTGTAATTCAATAATATTGAATATTTTATAAATAGTTAGGTTGCTATAAATAAAATAGGTATAATTTTGTGACAACATTTTTGATTTGAAAGAGATATGACAGCTATGATAACAAACCTTTTGATTTCGTATTCTGCTACCTAATTGAAGGATGATATTGCTTTGCGCATAATTTTCAGCATGTTTATCTTGAAACCTATCGACTAGGCTGTTAGTTGATTACATCGCGTAATCATTTCAGAAAGTCTACTACTTACTTATTCTCAGAAGCTTACTTGACTCAGTGTCTCATCGAATGAAGATTACATGGCGCTAAACTAAATAGGTAGAATAGATTACCTGGAACAAAAAATAACACGGTCAGAAAGATTTTGAGTATAAGAAACTTAGATTGTTTTGATAGGAACAAAAGAATTGATTCAATAGCTAGTCAAGTGGTACTAGCTTCCTTAAAGGCTTAAGCCCAAATGAAAGTAGAAGTCGAGTAAGTAAGTAAGAAGAATTAGAGTCGAAGATAGAGTTAGAAAATTTTAATAAGACACGTTTAGTATAGAGTTGTGGCTATTGCAGTTGTTGATACTCCTTCACCATACACTTAAACCAAATTATCCAAAAACTTTATTTATTTACACATTTATCAATGTAAAACAAAATGTCGGTACATTGAAAAGGTCACCATTCCAACAGTTTTAAGAAGACAGCTAACTAATTAATACATAATTGTTGAATTACTCTCTTTTAAAAGGCTTTTAGTGTAAGACAACGATGAAAAGGTTAAATCATGTTCGCATAAAAATATAAGTGGCAACCGAAAGTGTAAAATGATAATGAATTTTGATATGCAAATTAACACTGAGATAATATATAAAATGTTCGTGAAGCAAGAGGTTTTTGCCGCAAAGGTTATGAAAGAGTATGATAGTTGGATGCAATAAAAAGTATAGGTACAGTCGACAAATTATTGTTGTTCCCACGTTTAAGAAAAGCGATGGCGCGTTGAAAAGTGCACCTATATAGCCCTCTACTAGGTCTAACAATAACTTTCTGAAATTGCTGGTACTTTGATGCTATCACTATCTGTACAAAATTACGATCAAAGCGTTTCACATCTGTTACCTTATGATGATGATGATAAAATAAGTGATTACCTCATCTCCCAATTTATTTTAAACCCCTTTCTTATTTTGCGCTGTCGGGCTAAAGTCTCGCTACCACAAATTAGAAAGACGCCACACGAATAAAACAGTCGTAAATTCTGTAGAATCACCATTTCCAACCAAATTCACAAAAATAAAAAAGTCAAAGCACCCGCAAAGAAAACTCCATAATAAGATTTCCAAAATGGCTGCCGAAGACAACAAACAAAATCCGTGCCTCCATCCATGTAAATTGGCTCCACCAATGCGATTACCATGGCCTAGCTGTTGGCTATAAAATTACCTAAAGCAAGCCTCCTTATGTAACCTCATCTAAGCTGGGTTTAGACTTGAGCTCTTGAGTCCGTATTAGCCACGACCTACCCATATTACTCCTGTACTGAGCCTGGGACGTGATCTTAGATTTTCTTGCGTTGGGTACTTCAATTATGTTTTACATTGCGGGCTGGAACAACGAAAGTTTTTTTTTAACAGGTAAGAGATAAGCTGATGAGTTGACCAGCGATGGAGCTGATGTGATATAGTTTTTAAGTGACCAACTCGGTACCTACTGTTGTCTATCCTAGACAACAACAGAGATACGCCTTATGAAGCACGGGCCCACCTTTTCATGGTCAGTTTACCAGTTCCCCAAACTCAAAGCCAGACTAGGGAGATTGGGAAACTAATTTCAAATAAATCAACTGTTTGAAAGACTGAAGGAAGACTTATCTCGCGCGCTAAAAGGCAAAAATGTGTCTAATCGTATGGAATTTAACAAAAAAGTGAAGAATTTTGATAATAAGGATGTAGAGAAAATCTATGTTGCATGCAAGTCGCATGCTAGCTATACTAAAAACTGATTCTATTGTTAACGTAACAGAAAAATGGCAATGTTGAAGCGACCTTAGCAGCCTATCGAAAGATAGACCTCTATCTCTTTGACAACCAGAAATGAACATCATAATCTGCACGTCGTCGTGGTGACATCTAAACGAAGATGCCAGCAGTAACTATTGAGCCTTCAGGATCGCTGTTACCGAATCGCAGTAAAATTCAATGCCAAGGGTGGGAATGCCCTGAGCAGTTTGATCAGACCCTCAGATAGGGCTAGATCGGCTTTGGGGTGATTGATAAAGACTTGAACAAAATAGGAATCTGGGTTTTTGCTGTGGTCCCAATTGTTTTAATGAAAATAATTCGGTGTTGATCATTCAAAGTGCCAGATATTTTGCTACGAATTTAAAATTTAAAACATGTGTAGAGAAAATGTAATATTTGCGCCTTGTATCGTAAAAGTGACTTTTGCCGTGAGATGCCGGCTTAGAATAGCATCATCCCAATCTTACCCGTGGGTGTCGTAAAAAGCCACGAAGGGATATTCAACTAGGAAGTGGGCAGCAGCGTTCCCAGTAAATGTTACATCTTGCAATGGGCTCGCCAATCCTCCTGCCAGGCGTGGTGAGTATGGCAATACCCCCCGATAGGGGGAGGACCATGTCCAGCAGTGGACTGTTGTGGCTTTTATGATTATGTTATCACGTAAAACTACACCATTGGATTCTAATGGAAAGAAAGTGATGTGATTATGAGATAAATTACGTTATGATACTTACTTCTCCTCGAAACTACTGCGTCATACGCCAATGAAAACGTAGTATCATAAAGGGTCATAAACAGAAGACCAGTTAATGGGTAACCTTCACAAGGTCATTTGAAGGTTACCTAAGTTTCATGAGATGGTGACCCTATACAAATCTGATTTGAGTTTCATGGTAAATCAAATCAATGTTTTACTTATTTGCTCAGCCTCTGTTCCACGAAGGAATCTTAGGATAAGAATTTATTATCACCAAGCGATTCTCAGTTTTCAATATCAGTTTACTAAGAATTTTAACAATATTTAGATTGTCTCCTTGTGAACAGTATAAACGTTTAAAAAGCTCTCACAAATATCAAAGGACCCTGAATAACAATGATTGATAGATTGTTTTGTAACATCATCTATCATAGTACATGTCTACACGTGTAGAGTGTTTTGTGATATCGAACCTCTAGAGAGCTTTGAAGGCTTCAGACAAAATGTTTATAATATTTTCTAGTTAGTATCAACTTGCTCATTTAAGGGATCAATTTATACTAGTTATTCATAGTAACTGTTTAAAAAAGTAGTATAAGCTGATCTTGCTAAAGTGGTAGATTTATATGATGCTGATAGACGAATCAATTCCCAGATATTTGTGACGACTTCATGCCGCAGATTTGAATTATGAAAATTATGTTTGTAACAGATGTTTGAAAAGTGTAAACTTCTGGATAAGTTCGCTCCATTGCCAATTCAGTCAACAATAATAATAAAACAGAACTTATTTTGTGAAAACGGTAGAGCTGTTGTTAATTTAATAAAAGCAATGCGGTCAATTTGCTACCTCTGAACTAAAATTTAAAAATATTAATAATAGCTAGCAACAGAAGTAATTGCGATTACCAATCCGCCTGCCAAGCGTCGTGAGTATGGAAAATACCTCCCTACTTGTGGAGGCCCATGTTCAGCAGTGGACTTTATTGTGGCTGTTATAGTAGTTGTAGTAGTAGTAGATAATAGCTACGAAATACACAAAATTGCTACAAGACGACATGAGCAACAGAAATACAATTTCCTATTTGTCACCCATGACCTATCTCCACTCTCGTTTTACGACCGGCCTTGCACTATTTAGCCACAATACGAAACACAACTTATCTTTACAAGAGATTGATTTATTTACACACAAGAGCGCCTACGAATAGGCTGTGACTACAACATAGAGAGTTTACAGAAGGTTCACACGACTCTATTAAGGATTATTGCGATTCTCATTTGTTACATATCCAGGGTTGCTACTGTCAACAACAAAGAATACTATACTCTCACTGGCGTGGGTCAACAATCTCAAAGTACCTATAAGAATATCAAAACAGTAAAATCTGATACAAAAACGTCATATTATGATTCTAAGCCAATTTTTAATCCAAAAAATATGACGTTCGTGGCATCCAACTTTTTGGTTACCTTAACTTCCCCTGAGATTCTTCTTATTTACAGTAAAAGTTAGTAAGCCTGAAAATCGTCGCTAGTACTGAGTGAGCCATCTGTATAGGCGCCCCACGCGTCGTTTACTTAATTTGTGCTCTGACTCTGAGACTAATACAGCCAGTGTCAAGGGTAGCCACAGATACCACCAGGGAGTCACGTTAGTTTTGCTACAACCTTATCTAAATATTGTACACAAGATAAATCCTTACAGCACGTCTGTTTTGCTATTTATGCTGATTAATTCGTGGACAGTTGCGCAGAAAAGCTATTCAAAATGTTAATCATGTCTTGGTAAGTCTGGTCAAGCATGACGGTAGAAATCTGAGTAAATGACGTACTTTTTAGGTAGATTCACAAATCCCAAATAGGTATGGAAATCATGAACTGAAGATGTTTGAAACTACAACTTGAATTATGCCTAAAAGAAGTGCATCTAAAAGACCTTAAATTAAATTAGTAGAACGTTCAAAAATCCAAGAATATTTCGCAGCTTCATAATCATTTACAAAAGTTACGCTGACATTTTTTATAGATAATACTAAGGCTACGTTTTACAAAATGCGAAATCTATGAATTCTTTTCAAAGTGACCTTTTTACATCTGTCCGTAAAATGTGTAGTCATTATTAGTAACTGCACGATTGAGTAGAAGTAGTGACTCGTAACTAAAATATAACTGTGATAGAATTTGTGTCGCAGCACCCCATTTGGAAGATTGAGTGTATCTAAATCTTTTAGCTTCTACATATGTACTCGTATAGTATTCAGAGGTTTACAACTTAAAATGTTTGCTCAAAGTTCTGTAAAAAATTAGTTTTCTTAGAATTTTGTATTTGTGTTCCATATCGTAAGTTTTAATTACGTTACAGATAGTACAAAAATATCGCTGAAAATCGGAGTTTCTATTTTATTCATGGACAAGCTCGACTTAACTATATGTATGTCTGATTATAACAATAGGTGATACCTGATAGTCTACTCATCTTGTACTAACAAAACCGTATTTAATAACATTACTTCTTTTTTTTTTTTAAGTAGCCTGTATAATGTCCCACTGCACGTCTTCTACTTCGTGTAATTTTTTACGGTAATTGTCGTTCTTGCCCACAAAGTGTGAGGTGTTATAATGCTGCATCTATTATTTATTGTTCCGTGAATTCTTAGAAAATGTAAGAGGATATAAATTAGAAAAACCTTCTGCTAAATTCATTTTATTTTTGCAAACGGCCCTCTTAAATCAGAAGACTATTAACGTCACACACAAGAGACTAATTTCTAAAATTGGGTTGTTCTTTATGTAGGACTCAGTAATATAATATTTTATTAAATTTTACAATATGCAGTGTGTTTGACATAATGAAGCGTTCAGTAAAAACGTTATTAGGTTCATGCCTTCTTTATTTGCAATATCTACGAAATAATTCAGGTTTTCAATATGTTGAAATAATATTTCTTTAGCAAGTTTGGACAATTATCGTGCAATAATCTTATTAAAAGGTACGTAAAAAACAATAATGCTAATAAAATATAACAAATTTAAGCCTTTATTTACCAGTGTTCAATCAATATCTTACCCAAAATTTTATTTTACGCTCTTGGTTTAACAACAGCATATTTATCTGCTACTCATATATTTATAAGAATATTTTTATAAGACATTTAGACTGGAGCATGTAGGTGTAATTGACAAAGCTCAACAGATTCTTTTCTAATAAGTATTTTATTTCCAAAGTAGTAATTAGTTACTTGTACATTGTATTCATGCAATACTTTTTTTCAATACCGTCCATTGAACTGCATTTATGTATTGCAATTTGCAATTGTCAGTTCTTTGTTCTATCATAATTGATCTATTGTTTATTACTAGTAGAAACAACAGTAGAATCAGGAAATCCCTATGGTTGAGTCAACTGGTTACTATGACGAACATAAACAGCCTATCATCATAACCAGTTATTAGTTTTATGCCACATGATGCATACATACATTTTTCAGACATGGATGTGACTAAAACACTAGAGGGATTCATGAGTACTACGATTTTTTACTGACATGCTAGTAATGAAGATAAAATACATAAATACATACATAAGTCACGCCTTTATCCCTTACAAGGTAGGCAGAACGTCTACGGCCGTAAATTGTTGTTAAAATATTCTGAAATATCCTTCAAATATTTGTCAGGCGTGGCGATTACTACCTTTTTCTGTTATTTACTACTCTGTCTTCTCTACAAGGAATAAAGGCCAGGACTTGCGTTTGTGTAAGTAGGTTTGTATCATATAACTACTAGCTTTCCGCCCGCGGTTTCACTCGCGGTATTATCTGTTTGGTCTAATAAAAAAGTTTTAAATATATTGCATTTAAAATCCAAAATTTTGAAACAGATTGCATCAAAGATCACGAACGGTGGAGTTCGACTACTCGACAATAGATGGCGCCACTACTTGAGGGATTGAAAAAGCCCCTATATCTTTAAAAATACGCCCTTTATATTAAAACGGAAACTTTCTTGTTCGAGGGAGATAAAGGGCTATTGCACTATATAAGTCCCTTTATCGTACCAGAAATACTTTTAAAGTTTTATCGGCACGTACATTTTATCAACTTAGTTTTATTATATATAATGATGTCTGTGTATATTAATATTATATAACGACATAACGAGGTACCATCCTTTGTGAGGCAGGTAAATGGGACACTTTGATGTTAAGCCCTTTATGTGGATAATTCCTGTGTCTTGTTCACGTGTGAAGCTACGTGTATTTAAATAGTTAAGTAGGTGACATACATACATATATCACGCCTAAATCCTTTGTGTGGTAGGCAAAGGTAAACGGATGTAAAACCGGCAATTTACATTTACGTCTGACAAAAGTTTGAGTCATTCAGAAGACTGTGTATCATCATATTGACAGGTTATCGGCCTGTCGCCTAAAATGGTTACACACATCAACTCTCAAATCCCTTAGTCGTTTATTACGACACCCATGGGAAAATTATGAGGTGATGCTATTCTATTAAGCCGGCAACACACGGCAAATATTCATATGACGTCTAATTATACAAGGAATGAAGAAATGACCGCAATTTAAACTTGACGCACATATTTATTAGTAAATTATCACATATATTACAAAATTTATTGGAGCCCAGGTCTATAAAATACAGTATCTCTTCCTGGTTTTTCTAGATTTATCTTTATACTTACTTCTAGCTAGTTTATACAATTATGTAATAAAAAGCTTTGTCTGAAGCTTGTTCCATAGTTCTAAGTGCCACTGCTATATAAAAGGACATTGATATGTCTTGTTGATATATGTCGGAATATTAAGAAAAAAAATCAGTTTTGTATTCGCATGTCCACCTTTCAGCCAAAAGGAGCGACCACATTGCAAACAGCAATACCGGCACATGACATTGACATTATTAACTAGGCCTCTGGAGCATTCGGTCTGCAGATGCAATCCAATCTTGTTATCTAGGTATATTTTATAACTAGATTGGTTTGATTGGAATCTGTCGCTTCTAGATGAGTAACGGGATATCGAAAATACCTATCGATTTATGGAATTTAGTAAAACACTAGAGCATTTTGTAGAGAAAGAAACTATAATATCAAGAGTTTGAGACTTAGATTAAGGCGCTTTACACACATAAGTTTCTACTTTATTTTCGTGCCATCGCACCGTAAGGAAAATGCAGATTTCCACCTTAATCCATATAAATACGACGACGCATGCCCAACGGTGCATTAGCGGATTCGTCTATCAAACGGTTTGGTTTTTGAAGTTTAAGCTGAAATTGTAGAAAATTTCAAATTCCTATAACCCATTCAAAATTATTGTATTTTGATGTAAATTTTATAAGTTTGTTCGATAGGAGTTTTCACTGAGTAGGTACCTACAAACACACGCCGTGCAAAGCTGACACGAGCTTCAATTCGTGTCTCAGTACCTAGAGATGAAATTGTAACTTGGACTTCCTCCCTTTGATGAATAGAATTTGAACTTGGAAACTATTACAATTTCAAATAGCTTACACGTGCTGTGTACCTATTTCAAGCTCGAAGTAATATGGTAGGTAAAGGTATACTGATTGGTAGTGGCTGGCAATACTGCCCTGCTACCTTGTCCACTTGGGGCGTTTCGTAAAAGGTGACGTAGAGTTTTTGGCCTCGGCTGAATATCTGCCGACTATGGTCAACCGCATGGTGGCGGTGATACCGCCTATATCTATAGCATTACCAAAGAGGGTTGAAGTCAGTTATCCGGTCATAAAACATAGCTCAATACTTTTATTAATATTTTTGCTAATACTTTACATGATTTTGTGTTCTTAACAAACATGTTGCGCCGATCTCAACTGATTTAAGATAAGCACAGGAAGAAGATGAGGCAATATGGTAGGTATTTTTGAAAATCATCATCATCGACAGGCACAGCAGCCAACTTTTAAGAGGTTATATCTTAAAAGCAACAGGTAACCTGTTTTTATCGTCTCATGGAATTCTATAATGCACTTTGAACTAAGTGCTTGCGGTTGTCTCTGGAAAATACGTTTAATGTATTACGCAAAACCTATAAACTCGTATTCAGGTACGTGTTTTCTTGATCAAAATGCTATATCTATATTACTATTCCCTTATGATAAAAACCAGACAACTCTATAATTACTGCATAACTGAATCAACCAATATCTCAGAGTAAAGTTTTTTTCCAAAGGAAACCCTATTGGGATGCTGGTTGTTTATTTATGAGAACCCTTTGAACAACCACATTACTAAAGCCACACAAACACATATTTTTTAAATGAGTTTGTCTAAAATTATTTAGTTGTTTCAAGTAATTAGTTGAGAATACCAAATGTTTCAAAACTTACCGAGTTATTACATATAAAGTTACACATGGTTTATGTCGCTTGACAACGTCAAATCTAGCGGAAATTTTTTGTAACCACCGTTTAACGTTAGGGTAGGTCAGGCTAACATAGGTTTACAACATTAATCGTTTTAAGGGATCCTTTTGTATAATTTCCTCACCGATTATTACTTTGAGATCAACACTGCCAGCGAAACCATCCAGCCCTTACAGTAACTGACGTCATTAAAATCGCGTAAGTTGCGCCACCTATTGTTCACCGTAACTACACTCGACTGCAAAATAAAGTGCAGATGTAATTTTCTCCTTTTCTGAAGTGCCTTTAGAGCCTTATAACGAAACATCTCTCCATTGTTTTTCTTAAATGCCTACCTTTTATAATAGCTACAGCAAAAATTATATTTTACAGATTTCTTACCTTTTTTATAGAAAGTGAAGTAGTATTTTTAGTTTTAAGTCCTTAGGTCTCAAACATTTTAGTTACATATTATAATGAACCTATCCACTATATTATATTTCTATTCAGTCACAGTACAAGGCTCGGCTACGGTACTGATGACATATTTTGTTTTTTACTTTAATATTTATGAAAATAAGAAACCTTTCTAGTTTAGAAGTAATTGCAATTATTAGGTGGTATAAAATAAAACCTCATCAAGGTTAGCTGAGTCGCCGTCAACTCCCGAGTTCAAAAAATGCGATTTAAAAAGTCTACAAGTATAAACTGCAGGCGAGTGTACCTGGCAGGTTGCCCTCGATATAAAAGGATATAAGGTGACATGTCACCATCTGGTCAACCACACGAACTTGATTACTGGACAAGATGACACGATTGATAATACTGGTGAGTGATCATTGATAATTATTTTGATATTTAAGAAACACTTGTTCATAGTTTCATTGTACAGTAATAATTAGGATGGAATCATAACTATACAGGGTGTTAGGGACGGTGTAACGAAAACTTTGCAGGCGGGCTCAGACCATGAAACTGAACAACTTTTACTATGGGGCCAATGGTGGGAAACGAAAAAAAAAATCCGACCTCCCATACAAAGTCAGTCAGCTGATCGTGAAATTTGTATGGGAGGTCGTAATTTTTTTTTCGTTTCCCACCATTGACTCCATAGTAAAAGTTGTTCAGTTTGATGGTCTGATCATGCCTGCAAAGTTTTCGTTACACCGTCCCTAACACCCCGTATTTTTCTCTATTTATACAAACTTACATTGTGATCAGTAATTATACATATACTGTGTGTAAGCGACAGCTCTCTGAATACTGATACGGTGCATTTAGACCATGTAAATGAACAACTTCCCATGGGTTACAAAATATTTCAGAAGACGTAAATTAAATTGTACCTCCCATACAAAATCACGATCAGCTAACTGCATTTAGGTACTTTGGGAAATCAGTATTTTTATGAGAAGTTGGCTGTCCTTTACATCCTGTCATATATTTTATAGGTATTTTTGTATTTACTGTTTCGGAATCACTACGGCAATCCTTGCTCAAGTAAAGTTTATTAGTTAGGTGTAAAATTTGTTCGACGTGCTGTAATGAGTGTGCACAGTTTTATGAAGATTTTATTTTAGAGTAAAAGTAGTAATGAGAGTATAATTAAAATTTATATAAGAACGTATTAAAACGTTTTATTTTCAGTGGCGTACTGACTATAAAATAAGGAATGTTGTTTCCTTTTATCTGAACTTTGCAACAATACATATTTTTTTCCTTTCCAGCTCATCTGCACAGCCCTAGCAGCAGCGGCCCCATCACCAGGCATCCACTTCCACACACACTCTGCTTCCCTAGTTCATCCAGTCGAAACCTTCCACCCAGTGGTACATTCCACGGTGTACCATGCACCAGTGGTACACGAGCCGGTGTACCACCATACTGCTGCGGTGTACCACGCCCCTGTGGTACATTCAGTGCCGGTGTACCACCCGCCCGTAGTGAAGTACAAAGTGAAATCGCACTATCATGTGTATGGTAAATAAAACTAGTCGGATTTTTATGTATTTTTAGTATTATTGTAATTTTTATTAAAGATTTTTTTTTATCGAGATTTTTATTTTAATTACTAATACAATAAAGTTCTTAGTCATTACATTAGTATTTTTTGTACTATTTGATATCCACTATACATTTTAACCGCTGACAGTTTAATTTAAAATTCCAAAACTATTCGACTTATTGTCAAAATCAACTTATTAGAACTTTTTTATTACTTTGAGTTAGTTGCCGAATAAAATGTAGTACCTAAGATCCTAGATCCAGTTTGTCGTATTTAGAATGCTTCATCTCAAGACATGGGAATACCCTGTCGTTGGATCAGTTTCCGGAACATTATAACTTGGAGTTTTATAAGGCAAAAGTGCATAGGCACTCTGCCTAGGCAAGTATGCTCCAAATGTCATCGTCTGCATCATCACTTACCAACAGGTGAGATAACAGACAAATGCAAGCCTGTCATATTTAAAAAGTAATGTATACCAAAAAGGCTGGTCTCATGTTATAATGTTCATTTTCATTGAATACCTATTTTTATGCCAATTTTATGCCTTCAATCTCACCCCCTCATGCAAAAAGCATTATTATCTACCAAAGGCATTGACCCCCCATAATTTATACTCACACTTGTCAGTTCCATTCATGCTTTTAACTAATTCGTCGGGTGCTAAATCACATTAATATGAGCATCCTATGGCAGTGGTTCCTAAAGTTTGCTTGATAGGCAAGAAATAAGGTGAAAAATATTTTTAATGCAATTTAAAGTACTTACAGTCAGTTTTATGACAGATTTTGTCAAGTCAATATTAAATGAGATGAAATTTTGGCTAGACAAGGAAAAAAATACCTTAAGTACGGCCGTTCAAATATACCATATTTGACAACTGGCAAAACTATTCTAGAAGCCACGTCATCAAAAGAATAGACCTTATGTCACAGCATTAACATGATTTTGACAGCTGATAAATATGGCCTATTCAAAAGGTATACTTTAAAATAGCTACGAGGGCCATAAATGAGCCACCAGAAAAGAAATTAATTTAAATTATTTTAGATTTTACGCAGAAGTTGCATTGTATACGTTCTTTTATCGCCTTCACATTAGAAGGTGAAAGAGGCAGCCAATGCTTACGATGACAAAGACTTCTCAATTTCAAGGCGTTGTTTTGCGATAAATTAGACAATAAGTCATTACTTACACTTTGAGCAACACTGTCTAATAGAGTAATTACTACGAGGGCTGAAATTAGCCGTAGTTTACGAGTCGATGAACCTACTTTTACCGAACAGTTGTAACAAACTTTCGTGATCACAAATGGGCCTATAATTAGCGATGTTTTGCGAGAAGTAAGTTTATGGAAACACTTCATTAGGAAAGGAACACCTGAAGAAAGTTATAGGAATAAAAACAAGCTGTACGGTTCATGAACCCTAACTTTTATCAGTTTACGTTTTACGTACCCTTACTTCTTCTTCTTCGTCGAGTCGATGGCTACCTACAATCATAATCTACCTACTGGGTGGCTTAGTGGATGAATGGCAAATACTGAAGATCGTGCTTTATGCACCCTTTGGCGTATCCTGGGGGAGAATTACGTCCAGCTAAAGATTGCTATAGACTAAAGCAAAGTTCTTAGTCTGGATGATCGCTTTTCATTCTATGAAGTAAAACAGACTTTCTGGTTTACTGGCCGATAGGCTAGGAAATATAATTATGTGTTATTTTCAGTAGTAGTAATCTCGCTGGGAATACTAGAAACAAAAGCAAACAAGACACTCAACAACCTAAGGGCCGATGCAGATCCAGCCCCATTTAACGCGACACGTCGTTTACTCGCCACCGAAATGAAGTGTTACGCCACCGAAATGAAGTGTTACGAAATAAGTCAATATTGGTCTGGTCGCAGAATGGCTCACGTGGATGTTGGTGCTGTTTGCTCATAACACCTCTAGCAAACCTACTTTATATCAATTCAGTGTAGTTCATGAATAATTGGTACTAAAATAGCACTAGTGATTTTCGCGATGTGTGATAGCACTTGATAGCAGAATAGAACAGCATCACCCATGCATCACTTATTTTCTACCGATAGAAGTCGTACAATAAAAAGTGTCTTAGAATTTAAATCAGGGAAAGGGCAACCTTCTTCTTCTTCGAGTGGGACATCAAGTCGCCTAACGACCCAATGGAATGCAACACCGATTGCACTGAACCGTCACGCGTAGTAAAAAAAGAAAACCGTACTTTTAGAGTATAGTGATCTTCATTATAAAGTGCAAAAACCGCAAATATTTTATGGGATGCACTAGTCCATGAAACTGACATCTTTATCAACATAGGTCGAACTACAAAGATTTCTTTTTACATTTCGACCTATGTTCTTTAGAAAAATTTATTAAGTTTCATGGAGTGGTTCACCCCTTAAAAATATTTGCAGTTATTTTTAGCGTACCATGTCCAGCATTAGTACTATGTAAGGTGTATGTTGTGGCTGTTGGTGTATATGCGCCGACCCTAAGAGCAGTGAAGTCACCGATTCACCGCGTGCAGTCGCTGCAGAGGCAATCGAGCGTAACGCTGATAGCCGGAGTACCTTTCTATTTGAATGTCTAAGAATAGTTTTTAGCTTTTCTGAGCCTATTTGTTACTTTTTACCTAGTTGACTGAGGTTAGGTACCTACCAATAGGTACAGTGCGTATTTACACTATCTATACCTATAAGTTTCTGAAAAACTGTGTAATCTAAGTGTGTGTGAAAAATGTATATTGATGTTAAGTATACATAATTATATTATCATTTCATTTATTATAAGCCTGAAGTGTCCCACTGCTGACCCAGTGTGATGTTTGTACAAAATGAGAAGCAAATATTTAGATACGTTTTGTATGACCTGTTGTATCTCTTACGATTTGTTACAATTATTTTCGCGGATAGTCTATTTATGGGCTCTTATAAAATTTTGTGATAATCAGGATTTCAGAATGAAAACTCTGTATAAATAAACCATTATATGTCTTTCCAATGTGAAGTTGGTAAAGTTTATGTCATACCTTTGCCTTATAAACCATTATTACCAAAAGGTAATAAAATTTATTTTATTAGAGCAAGAAGTGTGAACTATGCTTTAATTTCTCGTAATCCTACGTTCTCGTATACCTTGTCAAGTGGCATTAGAACTTGACCTAGCTAGATATGTCGCGTCGCGATAGCATAATGAATATGAGAAACAAATAGCTTAACCTGTATTTGTTAGTATTAAGCAGACTAAGACTGGAGCATAGGAGCAAATATCAAGTTTTCTCTTTTACTTAAATTGGAACCTTTTGTGTCAGAGGTCAATTTAAGCATAAAAAAATTAATCACCCTCAAAAATAAAAAGTAGGTTGTGTTTTATCCGACACTTACAATGGAATAAAACATTCTAGGTATATGACAAATACTCACTGTCAATTACTCGTATAAATACAAATAATTAGAATATGACCTAAAGATTTTCGTGCTAATTTAATCATAATAGTTTTGAAACAATCGACAATCTCGCGATTGCATTTTCTGCAGATGCAACGAAAAACATTGAATAGTGTTTGATATCTTAATCTTTACATCAATCATTAGGTATCTACCTTCCTAGTGAATCAGGTTTTGTCTGAATTTTATGTGACAGCTCCAAATACAAATAATAAATAATTATAATAAATCTGAATGATTCTAAATCTTCCTGTGAAGAGAGGCAAATCAAAATCTATTAATAAACCGGTTCCATAGATATCGTTTAATACAAATCCATATCTCGTTATGAAACTATAATTGAATCGAACAACTATTAAAGCTGCGAGCTTTCCTCACAAAGATGAATGGACACCGCTGGGATATAAATAGACTCAATATCCTTGCGCAAGATATCTATGACCTTTACACTGCGACCACCACAGTTAGTTTGCAGATAAACTTTAGTTTACTACATAATACTAAGAGCCTGATCTTGTCAGACTAATTCTTACGAATTTGACGGACTACTGGTGCGAATCTGCGAGTCATCGGTTTTATGAGTGTCTTACGACAACTTGGTATGAGTTTTGACCTCTACAATAAGCTTCTTGTACCCAAACGGGGCAATCGCTAAACTTTATGATGATTAGAATCGCTGAACGAAAGATGAACTGAAATGGAAACAGTTGCCTACTTATTTTGCAAATATACTTTTCATCTTTCGTTCTCTTCCACAAGTTCAGTGTAAAAACTGAACTAAGCTATATAACGATTCATACGAGTACACAATTTCAAAATTGCGCTAATATTTCTTCCATTATTTTCATCATTATCAGGAGTGATAAACTTCAAAATTTAGGCCTGACTTCCTGAGAGAATAATTTTATGAATTAAAAACATGATAATCAAAGACTACCTGCAGATTCTGAAAATGGACAGCCTAATCATTAATTAAAGGTAGGCTTAAAAACCAAGCGACAGCGACAACGACACGCGTCGTTGTCGCTGTCAAATGACTGGTTTGTATGGGGAACCAGAAAGACCGAGCGTCGGCGTCGTTGCGGCGCGCCACGACGCCGTCACGTTGACAGCGCGCTGAGAAGCTTAGAGTTTGTATGGGATGCGGTCGGGTTTTTCTACAAGACCGCAGCGACAACGACGCCGTCAAAATTCGACGGCCTCGTTGTCGCGACGCTTGGAAAATAAGGGTACCATTACAGTTATTACGAAATCTTAACCACTGGAATGACAAACTCAGGTCGGTCAGCAAACTTTTCGAAATGCACACTTTATGTTTAGGAAGTATCAATCACTGACTGATCACTATTCAGTCTTCTTATTATTTTCAAGTGGAACACCAAGTCGTCCAACGACCTGATGAACCCTGGTGTCAGAGTTGTGCAAACGCCTACAAGTAGCAGGTCTCTGACATGATTGTGTAATGAACGCCATCTAAGCAATGGTCTGTTCAGTATTTAAAATGATCATCTGACAAAATCAGCTGATCTTACTAGCATTATGTAGTATTGTATTTCTTATTGCACGTGCTTGTGGGCGACTCGTAGTAATCCACAATATCGATATCTGCAGATTCAAACGAAGCGAGCCTGATCATTCTATAGGGTTACATTTAATTAAGTACAAATCTCTTGTGGGTGTGGTCTACTCCCAAAACTGAACAACTTTTGTGAGAAACTTTTCTTCGAAATAAGGAAAAAGAAACTAGACCACCTCTGGACAAAAATGTTGAAAAAGTGTGCCACCTAGTATGGGAGATCCAATTATTTTTTTCATATTTCGAATAAAAGTTTCTAACAAAAGTTGTGCAGTTTTGATTTGTAATTAATTAAATGTAACCCTATATAACTATCAGCAGCGGGCTTTACGTGAAAAAAAAAAAACCATAAAAACATTTTGGTAAAAATATTTACGAGAATAATAAATTAATCATAAAATATTATTATGTACCTACATCATCGTAAGCTCTTAAGCTCTCGCTTACTTTTTAAAGTGAACTTTCTTGTAAGCACACTAAGTAGACTGAGCCATAAAATTGAGGTATCTAAATAAACATTCATTATTTATCATGATTCATAATAATTTCTCATTGGAATCCCAATAGACTCGAAAAAACCCTTAGCAACATCTGGGATCTGGACACTGTCGTTCCAAATTCAAATTACGGACCTTATTTCTACCTCCAATTTGATTTACAGCCAATTTACCGGTATTTTTCAAGGGCGGTGTTCTCTTTCTTACAAAGGAAAGGGAATAATATAATAATGTCTCTTTCTAATATCTAAAAAGGTAATAAATGATAACAATTTAGTTCAAAATTACTGTGTACTGTGTCTTAGGAATTAAACGGTAGCTGAAGCTCAATAGAAAATTACTGAATATTATACACAAAAATTGATACCTCGTGAACATTTTTCTGTAACTGTAAGAAGAAGCAGTAAGTGATGATTTCAACCTAGCCATTTGATCTATTTATATTATTTACGCTTAGTTACTGTATGAAAGATCAAGTTGATCCCTTGAATGGGTAGCTTGATGTACTGTTAATATGATTGGTGATGAAATTGCAAATAAATAGTTTCTTACAAAACTCTCTACTCCAATTTCTCGATAAAATAAGGCGTTGCCAGCAAAGTTTCACAATTCGTTATTCAAAGAGAGAAATTCATTAACATTCCTATTTCTTCAAGTTGAGAGTTTCATACTCTTTCAGGGAACTCAGGGTGTCAATAAATCTAAATAATGGCACTTGACGAAAGGTCCGTTTTGTTAATTATTATAAAGCAAAAACTTTTTGGACTATCACATGAAGAGCACTTGCGCCCAAGCGTTTTTCTTTTTACGAAAAGAGAAGCAAATAAATCGTCGAAGAATAAAGTCGGGGGTTCTTTTAAATTTTTAATTTAAGTTTTATTTTTTTAATATGAAACGAAAAAATAATATGACAAGTGACTTTCATGGAAAACTGCTTCTTTTATCGGTTTTGGAACATACCCAAATATCGTTTATTTTTAACCGACGAAAAAACAAAAGAGGAGGAGGTTCTCAATTCGTCCCGAACTTTTATTTTTTTAGATTTTGTGTGATATGACAACTTTCGTGGTCATCTTTGGTGATATATTCACATGACAATTCTTCAACATTTAAGAACTTAAGGTTAAAACTAAATCTTGACTTATTTTAAAACAAATCGTTTTAATTATTAGGTACCTACCTAATATGTTTGGCACCATAATAAATTTACTGGTAAATCTTTATTCTAAAATTTTATTGTCATGATTTATTTCTCTGATAGTGAGTTACAGAGCAGGAATCACCCCAACTGCTGTTTGAGTGTTCCCCAGTTCGTATTTCGTTTGCAAATTGCTCCATTAGGGCTGGTGTTCATCGACAGCTGATGATACTACGATTACTTAACGAGAACGTTAACAAATAACCGGTGACTGACCGGGCGGCGATTTTCTTGGTGTTCACCAACACTTTTAGGACGTCGGTCTTCCAACCGAGCGTTTTTGAATGATACATTAATGAAACACCCGACAGTTGACATCGACCACGTAAAATTGACATACGTTTCCTTGTTGTTACTATTAACAAGAGCAGCGTCCAAACTCGGTAGCGTAAACTTGTTATACTACAAAATTAAATGTATCCTTTGCCTAAGCATCTGGACATAGAGCTGGCGCTCATTATTTTTAGCAGCATATGAATCTGCCAAATTCAAAGATTAAAAACAAAAAACTTCACTCTCAGTCAAGGGTGCAGTAGCGCCACGGGGGGCATTGTAAAAGTTTTTGTGTGGACCTTATTTCGGGCGCGCAGTGCAAGACAATAGGGATGAACCATTTTTTGTTCAATATATGGGGCTAACCGTAAGATAATGGACGAAATGAGGATGTTTAAGTAAATCGCCAAGTTAAGGCCACTTGACAGCCTTTAAATGGTGGTTAGGGTTTGGTGAACAGTAAAAATTAATTTAATCATGGAATTAGATATCATCGACCGATTATAAATTTAACAGCTGTCGGTGAACACCGGCCTAGGAAAATTACCGTGGGAATTATCCCGTTTAAATTTAGCCGGGTTATTATGCTGGCTGTTATTCGACGGAGATATGGTGTCACTTCAAAAGTTGGCCTGTAGAGTTTTGGGGACTCATTCTAGATTTTTATGGGTATGAATGAACTCTTGTAGTATGTTTGACAGAGATTTTTAAAGAGATATGAAATTGCTTAGATTTTTAACAACTAGACTATATTTGGACTCATATTTGTACAGAAAAATGACCTAATGTTTGGAGCTTCTAAAAGGAACAGCGGTCAAAAAAATTACAGAAAAGTCTTGGATTTTGAATTTCGCTTCAACATCTAATTACATCTTATTTTGTACGGCAGTATTTTGAACTTTTTATCTTGGGAAAGTTGTTCCATTTTCTGAGTTGGTTTACCCGTTGAAATATTTCCCCAGAGATGTACTTGCATCTTATATGAAAGAAGTAAAAATAAATGTCTAGTACCTAGGTATATCTGGGGGCACGGCAGTGCCCCCACCAAGTCGAGCTGAAAGCGGCACGGCCGTACCATCCTTTTCTCGAACCAGTTCAAGCCATTTTTGACCCCCCCATAATTCCCTTGTCGATAAGTTTAGAACCCTCATTTTAAAATATCTTATCAAGCACTGCATAGACACAATACGTTTCAAATTTCATTTAATTTGGACCAGTAGTTTAGAAGTTATAGTTAGTCAAAGTTACTTAATTTTCTGCCTGACTGACTGACTGACTGACTGACCGATCATCAAAATTCTAAGGTACTTCTAGCAGACTGAGGAGCTTGAAACTTAGAATACAACTTGTATTTAGTGTATGAATAAAGGGAAAACTACAACATTCTGCAAACTCGGTTGCAACCGCATAACTAACTTTGTATTTCCATACAAATGTATAGGATTACAAAGTTAACTTTGCGGATGGGCTTTGAGGAAATCTGTAGCTGAGGCTCAAGAAGTAGTTCCAGATAAGAGAAAGAGGAAGACTATCTACAAAAAGAAATGAGATCACCATAAACATTTACTTGTAAAGACCAAGTCTCGCCTCTCAGTTCATATACTGTAAAAGTTGTGAGATCCATGTGATGCCAAGTCGGTTATTGATTTATTCAAGGACTACTTCAGAAACTTTCATCTTAAGCTATTGCGTAATTAGATAACAGACATCATCTTACAGTAACTATATCGATATTTAAAACTTTTATATTTACAATAACTAGAATTTTTAAATATCGATATAGTTACTGTAAGATGATGTCTGTTATCTAATTACGCAATAGCTTAAGATGAAAGTTTCCTGAAGTAGTCCTTGAATAAATCAATAACCGACTTGACATCACATGGATCTCACAACTTTTTACAGTATATGAACTGAGAGGCGAGACTTGGTTCTTTTTACAAGTAAATGTTTTTGGTGGGATAAATAACTTTTGACGACTCGGTGTCCTACACTGAGATAAAGAAAGAGAGAGAGAGAGAGAGAGAGAGAGAGAGTAGGTAAATAAATAATTATCTATCAAGACTTAAACCTTATAATCCCAAAAGTAATGATTATCCACTGTATCCCACAGTCAAATAAGTATGAATAATCATGCACAATATAGCTAAGTCAGAGGTAATCCTATCGTGATCAAGTGTCTTAGGTTACGCATTGCCAAACGAGAGATTTATTACTGAAGTTAGCCTAGACCGTCGGTAGGACCTAAGTACTACACGACCAACCTAACTTGACACTTAGTTTTATACATGGTGTTAATAATAAAAGCGTGCCATAAATAGTGTATAGGTATCGATAATGGAAGTTTTAAAAATAAAGAAAACAATCCTAGAAAAATTGGTTTTTGGACTAAGACAAAACTTTATTTTACAAAAAGATCAAAAGTAATTCATGATGTATTGGGATTTTAAAGCACTCACAAGCTATATTATTCTCAATCCAGAAATCGAGACGAGCATAAAGTGGTTGAGAAATTCATCAGGGCCTTCCAGGCGCCCGTGGCTTCAGTTAGCAGAGCAGTGGGACGGTACCCCATAGTCTCGGACTGAAGTCCCGGCGGCTTCTTATGATTTTTTTTTCAATTTTCAATCAAAAGTACTAAATTTATTTTGTCGTTTAAGTTTAAATACAAATACTTTACGTCCTTATCGATTTTGATAAGCTTGGGTGGGCCATTATTTTTATTTTTTAGCCTTTATACTATGTTTAGCATCCTTAATCAATTCTGAATCTACCCTTAAGCTACACTCATTTAAATTAACACCCTGTATAACTTTGCATCACACGGGAGTTCTATGAAGAATGGCAAGGTGTTCTCAGCTAAGACCAGTTAAAGTTCAATACAAATAGAGACCTTGTTCTCAACACTTTATATGGCAGTGGAGGTCTGCGTAAACTGGTGAGGTCCTCAGCTAGGACCAAATTAAGTTCAATATAAATAGAAACCTTGTAGTCAACACTTTATATGGCGTCGGAGGTCTTCTCAAACTGGTTTGTGCTAGAATCCTAGGGCTCTATAAAAGGAGACATCTAGGTAACCTAACTACAGTCTAACCAAGGCAGGACTACATTTCCATCATGTTTAAGTTGGTAAGATTATTATAATTTTAGTGAATTTAAATGACATTCGATTAAAATGTCTATAATATTAGGACAATGATGTCATTTTAGTTTCTGTAAAGTACTACATAAATTTAATTATCAATACATTTTTTTTTCAACATAATTATAAGTTTTCAATTATTTATACCAAAGTTAAATCATAACTGGATACTTAAATGTTATACCTAACCTAACTAAGTGGTATTTAAGTAGATTAATAAAACTGGTAGGTATTCAAGTCCAACTAAAGATAACGTGAATTTAAAAATGTTTATTTTTCAAAGTAAATAATCTTAAATGAAAATCGAAATAAACTAAAATATTTGCAGAAAATCATTTCATATTTCTCTCACAGCTATCCTCTGGGACCACTGAGTAATCCCATCTTAGAGAGCAGTCAAACTTGTTAAGATTAATATTATGACTTTAGTCTTAAGAATCATCAGAAATATTACTTATACTTATAAGAATTTGCCTTAATAATTCGTTCACTTTATTAATAAAATATAGATTAATTTATGAATAATAATTTTACAAATAATTTGCGAGTAAACTTTGACTAATTTATAATCGTAACATTCCTTTGAATAAAAGCATTTTAATTTTATGTTTAAACATTATGTTTTACCTGAAAACGCTATAAGCAAAGTTTTCTTGGCTACCAACTTGTTATTTAATACTGAAGTAACCGTGATTTTGCTGCTAACTTTGTACGCTTTCCTTGCCTATATAACCTCAAAATGTTTTACAATCAAACAAAACAATCTAAACGCCCACTTGATGTGACTTTGCGGGTAACAAAACTTAGTAGTTCCGGTACATACATACATATTTCACGCCTATATCTCTTGCGGGGTAGGCATAGCGTAAACGGTTGTAAAAACGGCCATTTACACCACGTCTGACAAAATATTGAGAGTCATTCAGAAGACTGTGCATCACCATAGTGACAGGTTGATATATCAGTTACAATTAAATAAAATTGGTGTGAGGGTTAATTCAAATTTATAAAATTTCCTGGTAAGGAAGTGAAGCTTAGAATAATCAAAATTTCAGCTTTATAAAAGCAGTGTTGCCTTAAACAATATTTTCATAAACAATAAAACAATATTTTCATAAGCGTCTTAATGGTCATAATCATAACAAACAAAGTACCTAAATATATACCGTGGTGGCGCCTTAGAATACTGCCACTCCTAGTTCACTTTATGGTGTTTCGTAAAAAACGACGTAGGGCTTTTGATATTGGCTGAATATCTGTCGACTTTGGCCAACTGCATCATGGCGATATCTTTTACAACACTCGTAGCATTCCTATAGAGCGTTGACGTCAAGCAGTCATAAAACATAGCCAAATCCTTTGATCTTGTGTTCTAAACAGAATGTTGCGCCGACCCCAACTGATTTGGGATAAAGGCAAGAAGAATATTATTTAAAGTACCTAAATAACGTTTCCTATTCCAGGTTGCACTACTAGCCATCATTGCCACCGCCCAGTGCGGGGTGATTGCCCCCGTGGTCCCTGTGGCCCACCCGGTAGCTGTGTCTCATAGCAGCCACGTGGTTCATCATCCCGTGAGAATTGTGAGTACCTTATCTTGGTTCATTGTAGCTCAATGTGCCTTATTATGGTTCTCTACTGGTCAATGGCTACCATTGCCACCGCCCAGTGCGGGGTGATTGCCCCCGTGGTCCCTGTGGCCCACCCAGTGGCCATTGCTCACCACCCGGTAGCTGTGTCTCATAGCAGCCACGTGGTTCATCATCCCGTGAGAATTGTGAGTACCTTATTTTTGCCCATTGTGAATCAATGTGTGCCCCAATGTAGCTTAATATGCCGCAGTCTGGCTTAATGGTCCCAAAATATCACTATGTGACCCAAGTATGGTCCCAGTGCCATCGTATCCGGTCGCTGAGTCATATAGTAGCCATGAGGTACATCATCCCGTGAGAATCGTGAGTACTTGATAATAGTCCAGTGAGTGGCTCAATATGCCCCAATACGGTCCCTGTGGCCCACCCGGTAGAAATATCTCATAGTAGCTACGTAGTATACCATCCTGTGAGAATTATGACCTTATCGTCTGACGTTACAATCTTTCCAAGCGTTTATTCGATTTTTAAATCATGACGCTGCTATAAAGAAATGTAAATTGTTTAAAAAGGACAAGGGAATAATTTTATTCACCTGACAGCTGCCAAAAAGCAAATAAATGCTTGGAAACCTTGGAAAGATTTAAAATTTTCAATTTGTAGTACTATCAAAATAATCATTGAAATAAAATTCCCCGCATAATTTGCTGGGTGGACGTCTAGTGACTGATAAAAGGAGAAAATTTAATCAATCAAATATCTGCTTTTGCGGTCGAACTTTTGATTAAGTAGGTATAGTAGACTTTATTCATAATACCTACTGTAGACACCCGTACGGACTTCAAATATCTTCAATATGATTTAAAAATATTGAAAAGGTTTAAAAATATAGAAATGTAAATTCTATTCATCATGCAATTTCTCTCGATTTTTATTTCTATTAGCAAAAATCAAGAGGCATAACCAATTTTCTCAAGTAGTTTTACCTCAAGATTTATTCATTTTGGTACGCTCTAGAACCTAGTACTTTTTAGTTCTAACTGTGGATTTTCTTTTTTTTCAAGGTGCATCCGGTAGTTCACGCTGCCCCTCTGGTCCACGCCCCAGTGGTTCATGCTGCACCGATTGTTCATCCAGTACCAATCGTCCGACATGCCCCCATCATTGCTGTGCACCACTAAGATGGATATTTTGAGCGTTGACTTTTCATCATCATCATCATATCAGCCATAGAACGTCCACTCACTGCTGAACATAGGCCTCCCCTAAATATTTCCACCTTGTCCGATTAGAGGTGGCCTGCATCCAGCATTTCCACGCGGACTTGACAGTGAAAAGTAGGAATGGGTTTTAGAACTGCTTTTGTCCAGAATTTTACAAGCATGATCTCAAGATTAATAGCGATTTCAAGTATAGATTCTAATGCGACACGTCATACTAATATGATATTTGTGAAACATAAGTACTCTACTCCAAATGGTTGTTAGTCTTGAGAATTTATTGTCCGTTAATACTTTAACTGCCATGAAATTTAAGCGTGTATCTGCAGTATACACGTGTTTTTCTGCAGCTAAAGTATTAAGCCACTTTTGAACGTAAAATCCCGACCAAAGTTTCAAGGAAAAGTTGGAAATTTTCAACAAAGTATGCTGGCATTTCCAACCAGTAAACCACCTACTTACTAATTTAAAGGTTGACGCTCGAATTATGAATGAATTTAATAAAGGATCTAAGAATAAGCTTTTTGTTTATTCTTAAAGGGAAAGTATCCTTTAAACAATTCCAAACTCTAAGTAGTATTTTATTAAGGCATTTCCTTATTCTTTTGAGAATGAATTTGTTAGCCAAGTAGCAAACTCTTTAGTCAGTTAGGATATTTTTGTCTTTTATCTTTTCACTTTCACGCAAAACCTGTTACCTATGTATTTACTTGTAGATGATAAATTATTTATTCATAAACATTGTTTATTATTTAGTGCGTTGCCC
This sequence comes from Phthorimaea operculella, assembly GCA_024500475.1. Taxonomy (NCBI): domain Eukaryota; kingdom Metazoa; phylum Arthropoda; class Insecta; order Lepidoptera; family Gelechiidae; genus Phthorimaea; species Phthorimaea operculella. The sequence continues at coordinate 5,698,111 of JANFCV010000014.1, read as the reverse complement.
TTTATCCTTTTGGATGGAAAATTGTATGCATATTAATCTAGGAATAATTCTGCCTTTCACGGCTGTGAATAACTTACATGTCACTCTTGATAGCACACAACACATCAAAACAAGAATATGATATAGCGCCTGATATGAAATTGTGAGCAAAAAGGCACAGCTGCGTTGCCATTTATTTTTGGCAGGCGTCCTTGCATCGGCCTCACAAAGAACATAAAAGTTAATGAACGCCAAACGCTTGAGGAAGAATGAAGATGCACAGTTTAATCAAAGTGCTCTCGAGGGTCTTGTAATATCTCCAAGGATAATTACAGGATAGGCTTCGAAAAGGTCCAATAATCGGCTTAAGGTTGTCGCCTGTTTCTCAAGGTACATCCTCCAAGGATCCTGCGAACATTTAATGAGACGTGCACAATTAAATTGGTTTTCGAGTGTCCTCGATAGGAATTCGTCCTTCGATGACAGTTCATCGTTCTCAAGGACGAAGCAAAGTGTAAAGGCCTCTCTGTTTGGCCTTGCAGAGGGTTTAAACTATTTTTAGTGTAAAATGATAGGACTGTTGACTGAAGAAGTACGCAAACTCTGCTTTAAAATACAAAGTTAATAAAATATGTGATGCATGGGTCATAAAAACAAACTCAATCTTTTTGACATATTCGCTTGAAATTTCTTCGTAAAATACACATTTGGATGAACAACTCCATATATATCTCATGCTATATTTTTTACGACGACGGTCAAAATGAGTAAGACCACTTCGTTAAAAGTTTGAAGAAGCCGTACGAAATCCATAAACATGTTTTATACCATTTCGATGAGCCAATTTCATTCTACACGTGTCCCTTCGCTCGAGTTCAAATCAGATGACAGATTTGCGCGAAAAGGTGCGAAAGGGACGATTCGCCCTTGACACGGCGAAACAATACGTTGGTACCATAAGAGCCGACCCAATTCCGACCTTAAAAATCCCATGGCCGGGACAGGCTATTCTTGACAATGCAGATGCAAATTCCATCCCAGCAATAACATTTTCGGCGAGAGAGATTTGAGGACAAAGGGCCTTGACACGGACCCCTGGAGATGCGAAAGAACAAGGCGCATATGAGTGGCTTTTTAGCCGACTTCCTTGGAAGGAGGGTTAAGTTTTTCGAAAAACGATATGTATGTAGAATGTGGATTATGGGTATGCCAGTTTGAGGACAAGAATTTTTTTTTTCACGTTCTTCAGCCCAAACCTTTAGACGACTTTTTTAGATTCGTCTAAGTAGCGCAAGTGACACTGGATATATTAAAGTTTCATAAGTTCAAAATGGCAGATTTTAAACACAAACTATAACTTTGAAATTACCGCAGTCGGGTTTTTAACTTTTAATTTATTTGTGCTTGTTGAGTTTGGATTCACTTTTTTATGACGAAATTCATGGTCTTGTCCTTGTTAAAAGATAACAGATGCCTATGTTGCTGTACGTAATCTAAAGCAGATCACGAGTAGATGATATTGTGCAAAATATGTATGATGAATTTGAATTTTTCAATGTCAGGCTAACGACTTAGCATAATTATTCACACATTAATAGAACTTAAAAAAACTTACTGAGCTTTTCAAGCAGTTAATTTGCCTTGTCAATAAACCGAGATGAAATAAATAAGTTCTTAATTAGATGTTTGCTAACCTTATCAACTCATTCAAAACAACCCTAAGGTCGAGAAGGCTCAATTCCAAGGGCCCCATGATACGTCTTGCATCAACAGGAAGGACCTCGCATATGTCTTATAGGAAGGACTTCGGGCCTTACAATGTGCTTCACCAAGGTTACCGATGTCTCCAGGGTTAAAGATTATATTCATAACTCAAACCGCTTACATGCAAAATGGCTTACAGCCCAATGGGGCTTTTGAAGGACTTTTGACAAAGTCGTTTGAAGATAATTCTTATCTTTTATTTTAGGCTTGCATTTGAGGGATTTCTTTGATGAAAGCAATAAAACCACCTAAGATAAAGTTGTATGCTGAAATAATTATATCTTCAACAAAGTCAGGCTTCTCAAGGATTCTTGTGAAAAGTTTGTTTACTTTCACTTGTTTAGGTAGAAAAACACCAAATTGGGAGGTAATGTGAAACTTGTAGCTTCCTACGCAATCTGCAAAGTTAAAGTAAAGACGAAGTACTAAGAACTAACTAGGACAAGGGTATTATTATATCGTAGGTAAGTGGATATCCTAAGTTCTAGCTAGAACAATTGGATAAATTGATTTAAATTTTCAGTAAAGCAATTAATTAAGTACCTACATCTCAATGACCATAAAATACCGTTTCTGAGAAAGTGACGGTACGAAAATAAAATTATTTGACAATAACAAAGGCTTATCTACTCACAGCTGCAATTTTTTTTGTGTGAGACGCCGAGTCCACGAACGACCCGATCAACAGCTGATGGGTCTCTTTGATATCGTAGGATCTTAATAAAAACCAAAATTTTACAAATATGCTGTGTGATGCCAGCTTAGACTTTCCTGTGGGTGTTGTAAGAAGCGACTGATTTGAGAACTGTTGTGTGTTGTAATTTTAGGCGACAAGCTGACAACCTGCCACTATAGTAATACTCTTCTTCTTATAGTCTTCTGAATATCTCAAACTTTTGTCCAACGTGGTTGAAATGGCCGTTTTTACAGCCGTTTACGCTGTGCCTACCCCGCAAGGGATATAGGCGTGATATATGTCGCTCATCTAGTACTACAAAGACGTAACTAACGAAAAATGCAAAAATGAGTTAATGATGCCAAATTGTTCTAAAATGGTCAATACATATGGTGCTACAAAGACGTTTTTATAGTTCAACAAATGGCCGAAATATAGCGACAATGTCTTTGTTGCATTGGTACAAAAATGGTCCTTCCCAGAGTGCTACGACGTCATATTTTTCAGTTGCGTTGGGCGCCACGTGATGATCTGTCATTTCAGCGTGCTACACCGTTTTAATTGTTTTTTATGTCTTTGTAGCACCAATTCTGAAAAAGAACTTGAGTGCTACATTGCCGCAAATGTATTTTTTGTCTTTGTATCACCAAAACTATGTATAAGTTTTGAGCAACCATGCCATATATGTATTTTGTGTCGGTGTTGAACTAATATAGCTCTTAAATTTTCATGAACTAGTGACGTAATAGCATTTACTGTCATTGTGGCACAGCAATTTAGTGACATAACTGTACTTTCTGTCAAAATTGCACCACATAATTCATAGATCGTGAAAGCCTTTGCGGCTGGACCTGATGAGCATAGAAACACGTACCGTCTGCAGTGTTTAGGCAGAACCTCACGCCACGGCCATGTCAACCAGGCGGATGATTACAAGAAGAAACCCGGCTAGTACCCGTCAGCCAGCGGCGGCTCGTCATTGACTGCCTCAGCCTTCTCTTCAGACTATCTCTAAACAGCAGTCAAGCTGGCGCGGAAATAAGCATCGCTGAGAGAAGGCGTCTATGCTCCTGACAGATCAACGAGGAGTTCTGCACTATAATTGTAGACCACGTCACGCTTTTGCTGGGCAGCACCACTTTGAGTTGCCTCATCTGGGTCTAAGGGCCTCCAGTTCACCTCAGGCAGTAATTATCTCCCCAAAGCGATCACAACGATGGAACGGAACACTCGTCGACGCTGGAGGCTGCGTCTACCCCCATGCGGTGAGAGACCTAAACTTCATTGAAGGTCCTGATTGCCTGGATCAGAACTTTTCTTTCCTCTTCTGACTTGGGGTCGAGATTTTGCTAAATTGGTCTCTCCCTGCGGTGCCAAGTCCATCATCTTCAGCTCGCTGGTCTTCATAAAAGCTGGCTTGGTTTGTACTTCACGATGCAGAATTCATCCACTTTACGAAATGGATGATTCCTGGGCCCGCTCGTGCCTTTCTTGTACACCCTGTAAGTTTGATCGGTATCAGCTGCAAATATTTATGGCCAACGTCTTTGCTAGGCTGGAATGGCACGGACGGCTTCAGCTAAGCGATTGTGCCCGTTAGAGGACCGTTGGAAGCCTAAGATCGGTCCAGCAGGCGCATTAACCGTGACGGCGTGATTTGCACTGCCGGTACCGCGGGGGCCTTAGCAGTGGAGTCGGTGATGAAAAGACGCGAAGACCCTATTCTGGATCTGTAGGCACGCTTCTCGGCGCACTGCTGCTGCACATAATAACAACTTCGACTTGTCTTGCACGGGTGCGGCATCTTCCTTGTCCTTCGGCTTACATTAGAACAGCCGAGGCAACAAGGGAGACCAAGGCAGTGGCAGGTGTAGCGAATCACTATATTTGACGATATTAGATGACCAATGCTGTGATGGCCGTAAGCAACTATGCAATAGAGCGCGCAGAGATTGTAGGAGAAAGGCGTCTGCAAAAGCCGCGAAAAAGACTTTTTCTAGATAACAGCCAACAGTTAGCAGGTCCTGGAGCTTAATCCACTTAAAAAGGCACGATGACTTAATAAAGGCGGCTGGTACACGTCCAACACTGGATTGCAATAGGCTGATGTATGTATCAACCGTCACGAGAAACCAGGGTTGCGGAGGTCTATGTGACTACCGAGACTACGCAAGAGCACTGGTCCGAAAAAAGAGGTGAGAGGGAACTCTTAAGGGTCCTAGGGTATTTTCGGGTACCAACCTAGTTCATTCAGTAGTCCGAAAACTGCATCAAATCGAGTAGGCGACAAACAGTCCTTACGGAGGTAATATCAGACAGGGGCGCAGGTGTACAGTCACGCCGGGTCAGACATTTTGGTCTTTAGACCGTTAGTATGCCACACATAAGACTTACAATAGCAGTTCAAGTGTCTAACTGGACTTGACTTGACTATACACAGCCACAAATAAAGAATCTAATACATATTATGTGACACAACTTACACAAAAAGCAATTTTCAGTGCAACGGAGACATAACTGCATGTGTCAAAAAAATTAAAGTGTTTTTATTTACACTCTGACTTGACATTTATAAATATTTTTGTTTCTGTACTGTACCTATATAGTTAAACATCCAAAATATCGCAGTTGCAGTTGTAAACTATATAAATTGAAGTCTTAAGACAAAAAAGAAGCGTAAAAAAATCTTTAAAACGCTCTCCTGTAAAATTTGCAAAATTACAGTTACGTCTTTGTAGTTCTAGATGAGCGATGTATGCATGTCTACAAACTCGGTTTTCAACCCAGCTACAGAGTGCGAGAGTAGCCACTGCCTCTACCACTCTAGTATAGGTAAATAGTAGATCGTAGTAGTAGTAATAAACTTTATAGACTTTTGGAAGACTAAAGTCAAACTAATTTTGTTCATAATCTCACAAATCCAGGTGCAAAATAAATAAGAATTTGATGCAAGATATATGAAATAACAGAACTTCTATTTCTCCTGGGTATTCGTGCCGATTTTCACTTCTAGGCTTCGTTTTAATAAGGTGATATATTGCACAATTTCTTTGGTAAAGTTATAAATCCCTTATACCACGGTTTCTTCTCATTATTAAAAGAAAACCAAGGAATATGTAGGTATGTAACAAGTTTGAGCCTCAAACAAAAAGCCCATTTAGCTTTAATTATATTTTGGCTATGAGGTTTTCTAACAATGTATGGCAGAACATATTTTTTGTAATCAACAGCTCACCAACTATAACTACATATAAAATAGTCTCTTGGTGACCTGCTGATACCCGTAGATGAGTTTTAAGGAGTGTTTTTTAAGAGAAACGCTCAGCAGAAACCGTCGAAATCACAGAATTTCTTTATAATCAGGTTCATTTTTTAAATTTTCCTATTAACTGTTTAACAAAACGTTTTTTTCTAATCACCACCGTGAGTGGACTGCAATAATACAGTTCAGAATTCAGTAATAAGTTCCTTCCATTTGGCCCTACAGTCAACAAGTGAAATGTGATCAGAATTGCCAACGTTTTCGGGTATGGCTTCAGTGTTAGTTCGGTACATCGATTGTAATACAAGATAAGATTTTGGTACAAGATGGGGAGCAATAGGGCTGACATATTTCATTTTGTATAAAAACCCATCAAATTTAAAACAAGTGAATTTTAAATATCTCTACATAGTATCAGAGTCGGTAACTTGCATTGACACTGTATGAGCTGGGCTGCAGTATCAGTTCTAAGACCGGAGTACAACCTGGTCTAAATCAAATAATAATCACAGTCAATAATATCACATGGGGTTTCAGTTCAAGCGAAAAAGAAAGCTCAAGTATAACTGTATCTTTAAAGTTAACAATAGGCCTATGCAGTTTCACTGAAAATTACCTTGCTGTTAAACAAAATATTATGAATTTTCAATTAAGACTTCCTTTTATCTTTAAAAACTGTTGGTGCTTTGGAACTTCTGTTAACCACATGTTTGTTTGCTGAATAATTATAATACTTAAATATAATATCACGTGGATAATCGCTGATAGTGCGACCACACTTGGATCCAAAGTATTTTGATACTGTCGAGGTGAACGCTCTTCGATATTGTTATTCTTGCTTTTCGAGTATATTATTTCTTTTTCTTTTATTATATTTAATCTACACCTTGGCTGGGTCTCGGGTCCTTTTGGAACTTTTGTCCAGTACCAAGTTATTTTCAATTTTGAAGGTAAAAATGTCGAGACGTTCTTTCATTGGGTTCTATTATACTATTTTCAATGCTCGAACATAGGTGCCTTATTTCTAAAAGCATTACATTTATTTGTAGAAATGTAGTCTAAATTAATGAATTGTTGAGAATTAATTTATCATTAATTAGTGTATTATTAATGAATGATAAATTAGCAACAGTAATAAATTAGGGTTAATTCATTAAATATCGTTTTGAACTTTATATTCTCGAGGTCGCTAATTTACGAAATTGATAAAGGCCTAAAGGGTTATGGAAAACAATAAACAATCTCACCAAAATGAAAAGAAAAGATAATTACTTCAAACGTCTAGCTCTATACCTTCTCTATCTGAAGATAATTATAAAAAAATATAATTTAGATAGTTGAGCAATTTCGGCCTTGAAAGTAAACTTTACATAAATTCACAATTTCCTCCGTAACAGAGTCATAATCCTTGGTAACTACGAAACCACTTTGTAACAACGATCAAAGGAATTCCTAATGAATCAGGCACGCCCGGATAGGTACACTTGTAATCACTATCACACAATGCGTATCTTGGAAGCTTAATCAGTTGAGAAATGTGAAAATTTCTAATAAAATACAATTTAAAGTCATCAAGTCCATAGTTGGTAAAATCCATGGCTATAAACAATCAAGCGTTTGATAAAAAATAACTTGAAATTAAAAACGAAACAGATTATTTCGGTAAACTTTTAAATCTTAGATACATCTTTTCAATGAACAAACTGGAACAGAATATAAAATGACAGGCCATAAATGTTACACTATGAGCTGAACTGCGAGTCCTTCAACTTCAAATCAAGAGATATGTTTTTATTGTATTGTTTTTAAAGGGTCGTAGTTTTTCGTCGAATATAATGCGATTCGTACGAGAAGTTTCAGGTAGGTAATACAATATGGCAAACGTGCGAAGGTCCCTCAATCCCTAAAACATCGTCTCGATTTCGTCAAATCACCATAACAATCCGTACAGGTCGTGACACCTCCCCCGTCGCCTTGACACCATACCTGCACCGCATTTTTATGCCATAGGCGGGGATCTCGAGTAATGTCTGTTGCTGCGAAATTTTAGCACCTTATTCCCAAACAAATACGATTTATGTCAAACGGTTTGACAGACGCATCTGTCGACGTACCGTTGTGCGGTAATTTCACTCTACACTGCGGTAATTTCAAAGTTTTAAAAAACTTATCTTGATGATTTTTAATATAGCCTGTGTCACTCGCGCTGCTGTGACGAATCTAACGAAACCTGACACGTCAAGATCCGCCCAGCCGCTTGGGCTGTAACCCGTGACAAACAAATTTCTTGTCTAAATACGTATATAGATACTTACATACTTTCGAAAAACATATCCGTCCTGAAGCTGTCGGATAAAAATACCATATTTGGATGTTACGTGTGATTTCCACCATAAATGAGGAGTTGAGGAGTGAAGGTCGCAGAAACCAGGTGATCGGGTCATTGCAACTCCTGTCAGCATGATTTATGTGGCTTTGAGACTTTTTCACGTTGTTCTGAAAGTTGGTGAACTTACTTGGCTCAATTCTTAAGGGTTCATTTTATATAGAAACGGCACCTATACAGATGGCTCATTCTGTACTAGCAACTGACTTACTGACTCCAACTGGAAACAACTGGAACCTCAAAGGAACTGAAGGTAACTAAGAAGATTGTTACCACAAACATCATATTTCTGGGATTCTTTCACAATCCACAATCATAAGACGTTCTTGTATCAGATTTTGCCGTTTTAATATACTTGAGTTTTTTACCAGTAGCAACCCTGGCTAAGTAACAAGTGGAAATCACGATAATCTTACATAGGGTCGAGTGAACCTTCTGTAAACGCAATCTTTTGTGGTGGTCGAATGTTACGTGTGATTTCCACCATAGATGAGGAGTTGAGGAGTGAAGGTCGCAGAAACCAGGTGATCGGGTCATTGCAACTCCTGTCGACATGATTTATGTGGCTTTGAGACTTTTTCACGTTGTTCTGAAAGTTGGTGAACTTACTTGGCTTGGTTCGTAAGGGTTCATTTTATATAGAAACGGCACCTATAATGATGGCTCACTCTGTACTAGCAACTGACTTACTGACTCCAATTGGAAACAACTGGAACCTCAGAAAACATCCTGGTTGCCACAAACGTCATACTTTTGGAATTTGCTCACAATCATGAGGTTCTTGTATCAGATTTTGCAGTTTTGAAATTCTTATACTTTGAGATTTTTGACAATAGCAACCCTGGCTATATGATAATCGAAAATCTTACATAGGGTCGAGAGAATCTTCTGTAAACTCTCGATTTTGTGGTGGTAGTATTTGTCTTAGCGCATGCGTTACACAGCGCTAAAATAGCGCCGCAGCGAGTGTTACGTATGATTCCCGCCATAGATGAGAAGTTGAGGAGTGAAGGTCGCGGAAACCAGGTGATCGGGTCAATGCAACTCCTGTTAACATGATTTATGTGGCTTTGAAATGCCACCGTAAGACTTTTTCACGTTGTTCTGAGAAATCGGCTTAAGGGCCGGAACTTACTTGCCTCGGTTCTAAAGGGTTCATTTTATATGGAAACGTGTTGTTTGACAGATGCCATCTTACGTCTCACGTCTCTTCTGTCGAGCTTGCGTCTATGTGTCCGATTGTATGTGATAAATAAATATGACAACCTGAGGTAGAAATCAGTATGATTAGGGTCAGAATATTTGATCAAATATATCTACTATAGGATAGGATATGATATGATTCATCGGGTCATTAGATGGCTCGGTGTCCCTCGAGAAGTGACTGAGAGGAATCGGGATTAATTACTTTCATTAGCACACATTTAAGCCATCTTTTCTGCAGTTCATGAAGTTTTTATGGTCCTGAATACCTACTGACTTTCAAATTTAATATTGAAACACAGCTGTTTCTTCTTCTTTTTCAAGTGGAACACCACGGCGACGAACAAAACATAGCATTCTATTCTTTGACTTTAGCATTAACACCCATAAAAATACACACCGTTGTAACAAGACTTTTCAAATTTTTCCCGACTTGCCTCCTTTCAAAATTCAGAACCATTATCCCAAAATCCTCTGGCCCCTCATTAGAGACCACTTCAGGTGATTTCCACCTTGACCCGACACCTGATGGTTCTTAATGGCCCCAGCTGGACATCATTATAATAATACAGCAATAATGTCCCGGGAACATTTTTGCCCAAGGACACGGCTTTGTCAATACTATCATAATAAGGACATATTTTATCTACTGTTTCTGTGAGTTTTTCTCGGTTGGCCGAGAATCTTCTCTCAGAATATTTCGGATCCCCAGAAAAATCTATATCATTGAATGTAATGCCAGAAATCTGGAATCTGATGAATGCCTTTGAAGCTCCTCGGGAAAATCTGAATAGACCAATAATTTACCTTTAAGATGATTCAAGGCTGCCCGTACATTCATGGATATGAATGATATTTTAAAGATATCTATCTATACATATAATAAAACAGTAACAAGTATAAAGTCTGTACATGAAATAGATTCAAAAAAGGATTTTTGTTTTGGATTATGTTTTAGATAAAGATCTCAAAACAATAGCAAAAAAAATTTTTGTCTGTTTGTCTGTCTGTCTGTCTGTCTGTCTGTCTGTCTGTCTGTCTGTCTGTCTGTTTGGTTGTTATTCTTTAACGCAAAAAGTACTGATCAGATTGTTACCAAATTTTGTATCGTGGTAGCTTATTACTCGGGTCAACATTTAGGACACATTTTACTTCGGGAAAATCTCTCATTCCCACGGGAAAACGCAGCAAAGATTTTTACAGTCTATCTTATTGAGTGGGGTATCGTTGAATAGGTCTTTCAAAAATAAGTGCAGGTTTCTTAGAAATAAAATCGATTTAATGTTTCTGTCTCGAGATATTTCCTCCTGATGATTAATTTGTAGTACATGTTTGCTTTGAGAAAATTAGTATGAAAACCTTCGTGGATACGAATGCTTGGTAGATTAAAAGTTAGGTGTAGTGTCTTTGTGGGTATTGTTGGTGGTATCCCAAGCAGCAACTGGACGTGCTATAATGGTCGAGAGCACGTTCCTTATTTCTCTTTAAGTTCTATAAAAGTTCTAAAAACAGTCGAGTAAAAGCGCTGTAAACGTTTACTCGACGCGAAAAAGGCGCAAATTATTCAGACTAGAGTCCTATAAAAGAAGAATAAGCGCTGAGTAAGCAGCAAAAAGGTGCTGTAAGAGTTGAGTAAACGTGGTAAAAAACACTAAGAGTGCTTTAAGAGCAACCAAAATGCGTATATGGGATATTTAGTTCTATAAACGCAATCGATTTGCCTTTATACAGATTAAATGTGCTATAATAGCAGCTGAATTGCTTTTATTCGCCTTTTTAGTGCTATGACAGCAAACAGAATGCTTTTACTCGACTAATAAGTGCAGTAAAAGATCTTAGGGAGGCTTTTTTACAACTAGTTACTGATCATTTTCATCTCCTCAACGATCGAGGCTGTGGTGTATAAAAATATTTGTAAAGCAAACTAAATAAGTTTCAAAGGTCATTTTATTAAGTTATTCAGCAGTACATGTGTCGATTTTTAATATTCGTGTAGTTACTCCAAAACATCATGCGCAAAAAGCTTTATTGACAAACCTAAAGGCATTTTTACATAAACATTCATGCGCCGCCTGTTTTTTTAAATTTGATGACGAATTTATTAAATTAAATATGTATTAAATAATAATTGTATAAGCTAATGTCCATATTGGTAGTCTAGTTGCAGTTACAGCTCACTTATTCCGTTAAAAGTCGAATAAGAGTGCTTTGTCACCACATTTATAGCACAAGGTATCGCCATGATAATATTTAGGGTTCCTTTGGTACAAGACCAAAAAACAAATTAAATTTTCTTTTTTCTTTTCAAGGAACATTTTATTTCATAAAACAATGCCAGACTTCTTGGATGTTGATACCTTTCTTAACAAAGATGATTTAAAACAACTTGGCCAATTGCGCTGGCCTTGGAAGGAAACGCATTTTATATTATCAGATAAATGTAACGGATGTGGCCTTAGTACAAACGATAACTCAATCGGAAGAAGATTTCACTTTGTTCTACCTGACAATAAAATAAAGCTTGTATAAATATCTTTTGGTGTCGCGGTTGTGCTTACTTTGCTGTTTATGATCATTTTACTAATGATGAGTGTTATTTATTACTGTAACTAAATATTTTAACAACCCTTTGGTGGGTGTACGAACTTTATGCAAGACGTTTGCAATGTCACGCGTGATCATGGTGGCCAGTCAGCTCGGCTCATGCCATGTTGTTCACGATCACGATTTCATTGCTTGCGTCTACGGAACCACTTAAAACTGGCGGACTCGCGCTTGGATGTGCACTAGCATTACTAGCAGAAATTAAATTGGGCTGCATTAGTTTTGCAGAATATTTCATCTGCTCCAACGATTTTTTAACTATCTTTCGAAAATGGCCGCTTCTTTTCAACTTTTTCCATTTGTTTTTATCCATTTTGATAGTAAAATTGTACGAAAAACGTCTTCAAGATATCGACCGACAAAATGGACGGACTTGTGCTATTAATGTTTCCCAAAACTCTACAATTCTACTTTAAGCTGAGTGAATATCGTTTAACAGCTCTTAAAATGACTACAGATCCTATAAAAACGTTTTGATTTCTATTATACGAGTTACTCTATAAGCGTGCAATAACAGCAGCCATGTTGCTATAAGCAATTCGATTGCATTTATAGAGCTTTTATAGATACATAAAAGAATGCTGAATAACGGCTGTATAAAAGCGCCCTATTCAGAGAATCAGCTATTCTACTGCTATTACACGACTGTTATAGATCAATTTGTCGAATAACGAGTATTGTAGCCACTTTAATTCAGCATCTGATAAAAGGTGGAGTAAAAGTGCTATAACATAGTGTTATAAACGTTTATTCGACGTCCTTATAGCACACATTAGCAAATATTGCCAAATACTCGAGATAACTGCTATTATACGATACATGGGTGTTTTGAGAACGGTTACTCGGCTTTTATACGATTGAAAGCTGAGTAAACCAATTCTTATTCGACTTTTTTGCTGCTTGGGATGTTATGTTGCCGTGTGATGCCGGCTTAGAATGTCATCACCCCATATCTTTCCCGTGGGTGTCGTAAGAGGCGACTAAGGGATAAATTCATCCAGGAGTTCATTCACTGGATGAATTTCGCAATAGCATTTCAACATCTTGCATTGTGCTCACCAACCCGCCTGCCAAGCGTGGTGAGTATGGCACATAATATCCCCCTACTAGAGGGAGGACCATGTTCAGTTAGTGGACTTTATTGTGGCTGTTATAAGAATGTTATGGTAGTAACAAGAGAGTGAAACGTGAAAATAACAGCAAGAGCTACAGATGAGCCAGTGTTTTCGATACCAGGTTAAATAGTTGCTGATGCCCGAAAACGAGCATAACTAACTACATACAAAGTATGTATTTAATTTAATAATTAGGTACGTGTTGTCAATTACAAGAGAAATGTTGGTGTTAGCCTTTTTCCTACCATGTAAGTAATAATACCGTGATACGTGTATGAACGTAACGTGTTATATAGGTAAATTATCACATTATTGACTGAGATTTTGTTATTTGTTTAGGTAGTTCTAACGTTTTAACGTTATATATTGCCGCAAGTTTGTTTTAACCGCCGTATTATAAGTACATTACGTCTAACTGTCTCACAAAAACGCGGCTGTTTACATTGCAAAGGGTCATCGATAAGGCAATATAAACTGATAATGACATGTAAAGAAAATAAACCTTTGAGTGTGTATGTCTGCGTAGTCGTTTCTCTTCTTCTAATACTTAAAGTTAATTTGAAAGCTGTTATTTGGCCAAATTGGCTATAGATTTGGTGCAAACTAAAATATAACATCAATTAATGAAAATTCAGACTTTCTGCTCATAATAACTAGAGAGAGAGACTAGAAAAAAAAACTATACCCCAGAGTAATATGTCTGTTTCAGCCAGGGTTACCCTATTATATCTCAGCTTCTGGATCGACAGTTTGGATGTGGTATACGAGTACTCGACTCCGGTTTCCCGAGCTCCTGTCTATGTTTAAGTACCTTCCAGTAGAATCTTAGAACCTGTGTTCCTGTCTCAAACTCACCACATTCCTTTTCACTGCTGTTCCTACTTTCCCTTCTCTCCTAGATCCAACAAAAGCATCTCGCTCCTGCAAAATCTGTTTCGGCGAAAAACCCAATGCAGATAGTGCGAATGGGCTTGGTGGACTCGGCGACTCAGCAAGGCAAATTGGACAACCTAGGGCGAAGGTAGAGGGCGCTTGCAGTTACTGTCGGCCAGACACTGCATCCGACCTCTTCGTCAGTCGCAGCGGTTTTCCGTTCCACTGAATCGAGGAGGAGGACGACTAAGTGCTTGCACTTGCGTTTGCGCAAACGTCTGTGCACCTTAATATATCCTGTTCAACTGACCTAATGGACTACGATGTAGGATATAAAATCACCAATATCCGAATCAGTGTCGACTTGATTAGTAGTAGAAGTGGTCGCCATGGCCAAAATCGGTCGGAGAGATAATTATTTGGGAAGTGTACCTAAGTGTCCGAAAGGGTGTCAGTCTAACGAGTCTAGCATTTTATAGAAATAATCGGTTATAAGTAAACCATTAAATTATAGCAAGCTTAACAAAAGTTTGCTAAGGTGATGAGCTTAATTCGTTCCTTTGAGTGCTACAAGAAGCATGGATGTAAAACTTTCGAAAATAACAGGCTATATTTCCTTGCCCTCTAACTCAAAACGCGATGTAAGTCCCGGCTAAACCCTTAGCGCAATAGAGCAGTCACACAATCACCATCCTGGTAAATATAAGTTAGCAAAGAACATGATCAACACGATTACCAAGTCATCGCAAGCGCCGCACTAAGTCTCGGGCTTCCAAGATTGTGTCAAAGATCTTTTAATCCTGGGGATACTCATACTCATATACTTATTTATTTTCCTTCAAACGGTACAATAATATCCTAGATTAGGAGGTATATCGTTTCACATTTGATGTCATTTGTAGGCACAGCATGAATGAGTAGAGCTGATTACCCGTCTGCGAACACCGCAGGCATCCCATCCTCAGAAACTTGACTCAGCCCTAGCCGCACATTTAACTTGTGGCTGATTTCAAAATCACTGATTAACAGTGTAACAACATGTAGATATAAATTAACTAACACAAAGCCCCTATCCACTTGCGTACGAAGTCGCGGGCACCAGCTAGTTTTCTATAAAACAGAACAAAAATGTGTTTAGTTTAGGTCTTATCTCACTTACAATTTTCATGAGAGGCCTTAATAAACAAATTGTCCCAAAGGAACGTAATGATCCGAAAATATCATAATTATAATTTTTGCCAAGATAAATAAAATTATAATCTCCTTTAATCCTTCTTGTGGCTAGTTATGCTAATTAGCAGAATTTACATTGCTGACAACCATGCACGTAAATACAAACCAGTCGGACTAATAATTTTAATCACATTTATCTTTAGCAGTCCACTGCCAAAAAGGGCATTACGCCACAAGGCATGATTTTCCGTTTTTGTCATTCAGTTGCTTCCAGCCAGTTTATTTAATTCATTGGTTTCTCTTTAAAGCATCTGTTTACCTAGGTTTTCTGTTTGCAAAGGCGTGGCTTTTACTCGAGAGCCCCAGTACTCCACCGTTCATTGGTTCTACGATAGCTGCGCTCACTTTAGCTTTTTACACTACTGGACTATCAATTGCATCACGATACTGAAGAATTACAATAATATCTAAACTTACCTGTCTAGTGAGACTGCGACCAGGCTGTAGACAGACGCTGCTACCGACAAACCCTGGACGTAAGGCACCGTCTTGCATAGCAGCCAGCCCAGCACCCATGCTGTAACAAACGAAATTCTCATTAAGCTCTAAAATCTTTGTAAAACTGTTTTATAAATAATATCAGAATATTACGTAGAAAGGGACTCAAACAAGTTTATATTTTCTTAATCTTTAATTTGGATAAAGTCAAGATTTATCTTCCTAGAAATAAGAGCTTAGTAAATTTACGGAATTATTCTGTTATTCGGCACAGTCTTTTTCAAATAATGTAGATAAATGAAAAAACTGCCTATTACCTGAAATATTTTCTAGGAACTCATGTAACTGTACAAGTTTCTCCAAGATACATAGGCCAATGAAAAACTTGTTGAACCCCCAAAAATACTAATTGAGGCAGATAAATCAGTCAGAGAATCAGATAGTTAAGTGATAGATCAAACATATACTAAGTTTTCGTTTTGTTATGGGGACCTGTTTTCTTTGGAGTGAATAAAATAGTTCAGTTTCATGTTCTCATGTTAAGAACTTAGGAATATAGCGCGGAACAAAAGGGGCATGACTCATGCCACTAAGTTCTTAAGTACGCTATGCATAAAACAGATTGTGTTTCCACCTAGAATCGACCAGGGCAAACTTGGTCACATCAATGCACTCGATCAATAGCGGCGACCTGGAAATAACTGACGCTCAATCTTACACCGACAAAACGGAATCACCTTGAGATATATCATCAATAAATCATGAGGGCATCTTTAAAAGACCCACTCCGTGGCAACAGGTGGATACAGGTCAGTTCGTATTACACTACCAAATTCAAAAGGCGTGATTCCGCATCTATTGCTGCGTATCCTGAGTTTATTGTAATGCCACAAACGGAATAGCCAGCAATGGATCTCTGAGCTCTGTTGCTAGGGTAGTGTAATAACATAAATCAATATTTACACGCCCTGCAACCGAAAGTAGGTCAGGTCACAGGTCGTTGTCCCGACCGTACGGCCTTGCATTCTTCTCTCCCTTTCCTACCTGTACATTCCGTATGTATCTATCCTTCTTCAACGTGGCCTTGATGTGTAAGGAACAATACAAAAGTTGGAAATGCCGGCGTCGTTTCGAATTAAATGTGTATCGTATTATCTTGGACTTAAGACTGGAGTTTCTTTGGAAGGGAGCAGTTGCATCGCTAGGGCTGTATCGATTCTTGCCGATGAATTTTTAATAGTATCTACCTTTAGATTCTGATTCGTGTAAAACATAACCTATATTTTTGTCCTTGGCCCGTTGCGATTGCATTATAGCAATCGTGTAATGGCTGTGATTGGTTGGAATTTGTCACTTAATGTGATTTGGTCTATCGTTGTTATTGCGATAGCCTCGGAATCATATTACTGAGCTTTCCAGTAAAAGCATTCGAAATAATTGATGGATGATTATTACTTTGTTTCAAAACTGTGTAATGGCTGGACTAAAGTTAAAAATACTCTTTTTCTAGCTTATATTGACCTGAAATTCGTTAGTAAATAGGTATTTTTTGTCAATGCACAAAGGCACTGTTCCGTTTTTACAACACCCACATATGATATCCTGGCTTTATACTTTATCATCTTATCTGACACAATATCTGAGGGCTGAATTACAAAACCTTGATCCTTCATCCTATTTAACTTTTATGTAAGGCCCTAGCTCCACGGCAAGACGTAAGTTATGAGACGGAGACGTGAGACTTGCGACATCGCGTGGCTTGAAACCGTTTCCATATGCAATGTAGGAAACAAAAGAGATTCCGGCTACGCACGTGAGACGCGCCTCGCATCGATGACGGCTGACGATCACTTGTCTGACAGCTATCATCTTACGCCTCACTTCTCCTCTGTAGTTGTTTGCACCTAAGTACGTTTAGGTGTAGATCAATCATGAAATTATAAAAAAAAAATTGAGATGAAAATATCTACAAGGTTTTTCTCGAAACTTTTCATATTTCATGGACAACGATATGATTTCACAACTAAAATTCAGGATAAGGTACTCCTGAAAGTTCGCGGTTTGTTTAACTTGTAACTTCACTACGAAAGAGCCTCATCATCCAAGCGTGTGTCTGCAGAGCACTGCTGTCAACAGAAAAAATCTGTGTTCGTGAGGAATCACTCTATTCAACTCTACATTTCAACTCTTTCTCTATTGCTTTAGACCAACTTTAGACATAATAAAGTAAGTACATTTTTAGTTCTTTTTTTCATGGTACACTCGAGATTAATTTGAAAAATCCCCAAAATCTAGCAAAGTTGAAAATATTCACAGTATTGCGCCAAAAACTCCTTATTTTCCTATTCACTGGTGAAAATCTGCTTTTTTATAAGACTATCAATATTCATAGCGCCACGGACGATTGATCAGCAACTTGTTGCGTGCGGGCCCTTCGATATCAGCGCATCTAAGGGCCTGGAGCCTATATTCCGGAACCGTCCGGACCTCAAAAGTAGGTCAACGTATGCCTTGGTGGTGTATTTGTTAGAGCCAAAGTTAATAAATTCGAGGCTGCTGCATTGGCTGTAAATGTTCTGCGCTTGAAAATCTGCTTGCAAAGTGTGATGACTGATGATGTGTTTGAAGAATGCCCTTGCATACAGAAAGGCATAGTTCTAGCAGAGACCTATTTCTGGGAATTGTGTAGATGACAAAGAAGATGTTGTTCAGATTGGTAATTGCAGGGATGAGGTTTATTAATATTTTAAATCTTTTTTGAAAACTCTGACTCTAGCGGTTCTATGTACAGGGAAAAGTAGGTCAGGACGATGAACTGGGCCACGTTACCCCGGCGGGGGTGAGGAGGGCTGCAGGGGGGAGGGGTCAGGTGTGTCGAGACCAGCTGTAGTGGGTAAATGTAAACAATGAAGGTTTGGAGTGTAGGTATCTGTCTAATATGAATTTACTGCTAAAATATTAATATCTGTCGCGTTAAAGATTTTTTACTCGACTGCCTCTATGTTCTTCGAGAGTGTGTATATATGTTTGTATGTGTGTATGTATTCAGAAATTCGTTTTAACGGGCTACAGCCCAAATGGCGGATCTTGGCATGTGAGGACGTTATTGCGATTCCTTTCTTAAAATTCGTTAATTCTAAAGTGACAGGACTTTGTAAGTTTATTTAAATTCATTATTGTTAGTATTAAATTGTTATTCTACCTAATATTAGCACAGAAGCCCACATAGTCATTAAAATTTGTGCTTCGTAGCGCAAAATATACCTACACAACCTCATAACCTTTAAAAAATTATAACTGGAATTAAATTTTCTTTAAAAGCAAACAAGGGCGTTATTTTGTTACGTAACAACTCATTTTGTATATTATCTTTAATATTTAATAGGTACAGGCTTACAGTTTCTGAGAAATTTAAATTACTTACTTTGTAAAGAGCATAATGTGTTGAACATTTGATTATCAAGAAAAATGTTTGCTGACACATCATACATCGTAATCAAACTGGTTTTGTTATGAAAATACGTAAGAGTAACCTCAATAGTCAATTCAGAGTGTTTTGTAAAAGGCGACGTAGGTCTTTTGATCTCGGCTAGATATCTGTCGACTATGGTCAACCGCATGATGGCGGTGTTGATACCAAGTACAATAGCATTCCCAAAGAAAGTTGACGTCAGGCCGGCGGCCGCATAAAACATTGCCAAAACCTCTTGCTATATGATTTTGTACTCTAACGAAACATGTTGCGCTGACCCCTACTTTTGGATAAGGAAAGACAGATGATGATAATAAATCAGAGCTGTATGAAAACACTAAACAACACGCACGGAGGTAATCTTTGACATCATATCCGCAAAATTTAGGACTGCTTGAATAAATATGACACCAAAGAAATTCAATGCGGGTTGTATCAATAGGTACCTCATTCTGTATCTGAATCCACGAGTAATCTACCTCTAATATTTAGCAATCAACTAATTGGCGATATGATGCTGTCTTTACACGTGAGACATGCGATACGAGACGTAAGAAGACATCTGTCAGGCAAGTGATCGTGTGTAGACGGAGTCTCTTCTGTTTCATACAATTAATATGGAAATGGTTTTGAGCGACGCGATATCTCACGTCTTATCTGTGAGAATAGGCCCTAAAGGGCCTTATATTTTACCGTTCACTGTTAGAAACTTTAAGATACTGGTCTGAATTTTTATTCGTTTATCGACCATCCAGAGATTCTAGCACCTAGCGAGTTTATTTTGGTTATAGTAAATCAATTGCTGTTGATTTTTGGAAGTTGACCGTACAAGCGCTAATCTGTGAATATTGTGTTTGATCCATTGTCAAAAATCTAAAATGATTGGATTACGATAATTAAAACAAACCTAGGTAGAAGGATCGTTGATAGTATAAATAAACACTGAGGTCACCTACGTTGGTAGTACCTATCTAAAACAATGTTTCAGGAAGTGATCCTCGTAAAATATAGCTGTAATATGGGCCAATACTGAACGAACGGCCTAGTTGGACTTGATGTATGGCGGCACTGAAGTATTCACTAGGAACCGAAACCGGGATACAAACTTTCCGATCTTTATTTCATGAGCTGGGATAGTTCTGACCTAATAAATACTGGGCTAATAGATTCTTCGACGAAAAGAATTATATTTCTTTCGCTCAGTTTTTCTTCGAGTCTCATTGATTAGTACTACCTAAAGCAAAAATTAAAAAATTAAACTTTGTGTTTTTTTAACCGACGTCAAATAAGTGGCTTTCATTTTGAACCGTAAACTTAAGCGTTATATACTTGAGAATGAGATTTATAATAATTTTGTACTTAATTTTTTTGTTTAAATCAAGTAGCTAATTATGTAGACAGCTGAAGTGGCGCAGTTGGTAGTGCGACGCAGAAGGTCTTGGGTTGAATACTCGATGACCCACTCACAAAAATCCAAAAAGCAAGATGGTTTTGTGCTTCGGAGGGCACGTTAAGTGGCCGGTCCCGGATGCTGTCTACGATTACTTAGACGGCGGTTGTTACACAATGTCTCCATGTCTTAGGCCTACCACTTGTAGCAGGTGGTTGAAAAACTCTGACACCAGGGTTCATCGGGTCGTTGACCGGCTCCCTGTCCCACAAGAAAAAGAAAGAAGCCACTTGTTCTCTACCGAAAAGCAATATCTGAAACGCGTAACTTTATTAAGTGTTTGAGAAAAACTGTGTCTAAAAAATTGGCAGACGTTTAACACAGATTTACTTTTAGGCTACAACTTCGTACTTAAGTGCTTAACAGCAATCTCGTATAACATTATTGCGAGGAAATTCCACGCTGGAAGGCCTGTCATATTATAATAACAAGTAGTACAGGCATATAATGTTTTATAAGGAGCGTGGTGTGCCTGTATGAGATGGTTCACTTGGTACTATTTGGTAATATTTCTTGCTCTTTGATGCCTGCGAAGCGGGGTGATTATGGCAATAACCCCCGATAGGGGGAGGCCCATGTCCAGCGGTGAACTCTTGTGGCTGTTATGATTGGTTTTCATAACCTACAATACTATCGCACCGGAATTATGTACGAGCATAGAAGTGTTATCTACAAGACAAACACCACAGAAAATTACAATTTGATGGGGTGACGTGTGCCTTGACATCCAGTATGTCCATGTTTTTTGGAATTATCTTTTATCGAAAACCAAGAACCAGCAAAAAATTTGCGGTGCGTGAGTACCGACTTATGTTTGCATACAAAAATTGTCTTCATACACTACAATTTCAGTTTGGAGACTTTGTAAATTGTTCCTTCTGCAAACCTTTTTATTCTATGGTACGGGGGATGCCTAAACCCGTCTATGCTTGAAGCTTTCTTACGTCGGGTGTGCGGAGCAGATTTCATTATGCGCAGTATTAACAGCTCAGAGGTAGGTACACGTTGTCCTAACATAGACATGACAAGATTGAACGAAAACAGTGCTAAAAATGTCAAAAATGCCCGTCTACAAAACTGTCTTTTCCTTTGTACGGGATATACATAAAGCTGTCTATGCTTAAAACATTCGTAAGCCGGGTGTACGGAGAATATTTCTTTATGCGCATAGGTACATGTTGTCTCAATATAATATGATAGGATGAAATCGCAAATAATAAAACGATGATTATATAAAAAAATTCTATTTCATGAAAACCTTTAAATAATTATAAAAAAATATATTTATGCCAAATTGTAGATTTTAGTTTTAAAAATGTATGTAAAGATTAACGAATGTCCTTTACAACTACAACTTGTATCATATTGCGCGATGGCAGACAAGAAACAATGGCACCAGTATTGCAATATTGAATTTAGCACCACCACAGCGCGTGTTAGGATTTCAACGCAAATCCGGAGTACGTGCTTGGAAAGGACATCAAACAAACGAGAACTAGAGATCCAGAAGCACACAGATATACAACAAGACGATTTTCTGAGTTTGGTTCAAAATAGGAACATGTTTTAACTCATAGTGAATAATTAGCTGAGCCTATTGAAAAGAATGCTTTAATATATTTTTTTGTAAGTAGTAATTTGATGATTTTTTTATTTGTAAAAGATTATTGCGTACCATGTGTAACAAGTAGGTGGTAGAAAATATAGTTTGTAAGATAGGTACATATTACATGGACCCTGTTGGACAAAACAATATTGGGAGAGAGGAAAACTTTTATAATATGCAATTAAAAAAGTAAATACAATGCATAATGGTTAAAATGCATAATGAAACAGTAAAAGAGAATGAAAACAAGATAAAACTCAAATATCAGTATTGAAAATTGGCTGCTCCTTAATATTGTATTCTATCAAAAACAAACAGATTTACTTAACACAAATCATAAGGTAGTGAAGGCTGTGTTCTTTTTCGAAGTACTTACCAGAATACTTATTACCTAAACCATATGTATGGTTTATTATTTTCTAAGTAAATCTACTCTCTCTAACTCTTCAACAGAGTACAGTAATATCTTAAAAAGGAAACGATTAAACATTGTTGTCCAAAAGTTAAAACAAGACCATAACTTCTAACAAAAAGTTTAACGTCTCTAACTTTGTTGCTATTATGTCATTTCAGTTGACTCTTTGGAACTTTTATATAGTCCATAAAATACTTTTACGTACAACAAAGTGCTATATTTTCCGGTAGTTAACTTCCAATCAGATAACACAAATTACTTGTACCTACTTTGAAAACAACGCAAAATAAGTCAAGGGCAGAACAAAAAACACTTAATGCGACAATAAAATCGCAAACACACATGTTTTGCCCTTTTCCGATTTAGGTCAAGGGATAAGAACTAAATGGCAACATTTATCCCAGAAGAAAAAGTGTACGAAACTTAGACCTAAGTGATTGCTATAACTGGATAAAGCCGGGTAAAACTAGTTCCGTCCTTGGTCCCGGGTTAATAAGACGAAGCAGTGCACTAAATGATGTATTATCTCCTAATGTGAGAGGAAGATTGTGGTTGCTTGAGGTTAATTCAATTTATTTATTTTCTTTCAAGGTTTCACCATTTTCCTTCTTTTTTTAATTGAATACAATTTTGGTATTATGAAATGAGTAGGAACGAAACACGTGAGTTAAATGATCGTTTGATACACCTAAACGGCCTTGATTGGCCCTGTGGGTCTGGTACGTATATTTTCAATGAAATTATCTAAATAAAAAATTCTTACCCATAATTTTATTCAAATTATTTTTGATGCATGTCCATACGAAGACATCTTCTCTATAAATCTCTCCCGTTGGCATATTCCTGAAGTGTAAGAATGGCGCGCAAATGTATTCCAGATTTCCGAATAACATTATAATCGGAAACACGCCACTGGGATTGACAAGAATTTAAATAAATGGAAGAGTTTTACCAAAATAATATTTTGCTAGATAATGTCTATATCAGGCTAAACAAAATTCTTCATTTCACAAAACAAGTAACAATATAGCAATGGATAAACTGCCTTTGTTGATGGTTGAGCCATAAAAATATAAAAAAATGAGAATTGATGAATTGTTATGTATGCCTTCATGGGCACTCCACAGCAAGCATAGCTTTGAACGCCCTCCGGCTATATGGACCGAGATGACCCTTTAGAGAGCGACTGGTCTGTATGGAAAAAACAGGAGATCGTGCCTTATAGCGTAGCCTGCAGGAAACTTACGTCCTGCAGTGGACGTCAAATAAAAATGGTCTGATACAATAACTTTGATTTCGTGCATAAGTCCTCAACTAAAATACACAAAATAAGTTTGACTTTTAGTATGCTTTTTTATGACAAAGCATCGACGGGACGGATAATTACGCGTTGCTTAAAGACTGAGCTTGGCGGCGTCGTAGTGCGCCGTCAACGTGACAGCATCGTTCATAGTATGGAGGGCGCCGCGGTGTGCCGTCAGGTCTTTTTAGCATTCTCATACAAACCGTCGCGTCAAGCTCAGTCTGTAAGGATACCTTTAGCCTAGCACCACAGCACTTCTTCGAGACTGGCAAGAAGCAGAAATCTTTTCTTTTTTGCACCAAATACAATAAAATCAAAATACAATCCGGTAAATAGGTCACGGCTATCTCCATATGACTCGGCAGATATTATAAAGCCCCTTCTTTGTTCTGTTCGGAATGCATCCTTTGCCCGTCCTTGAGCAGCCATTCTTTCCCCGTCACAATACGGGAAATGTACCGAAAAATCCAATATGGCTGCCAAATTGTGTACAGTACGTGAAGATGTCTGCTTTTTGATGATTAACTACAGGCATGTTTACTTCGCCTGCGATTACGTTTCTTCAATGCATCAAATGAACGAAAAGGGTGGTAAAGGTCAAAATAAAAACCGAGCGTAGAGGCGTCGTAGTGCGCCGCCGTCAACGAGACAGCGTCCTTCATAGTATGGAAGGCGCATCGCGGGGGCGTGCCGCCCGGTCTTATACTAGCATTCCCATATAAACCAGTAAATTTGACGGCGCACCACGTCGCGTCAAGCTCAGTCTTTAAGGACACCTTAAAAATCTGTTAGATACTTTGCCGTTTCTTCTTAGTTTTACAAGTCACATCATGGAATTAATAATTTGTAAGATGTGCAATGAAATAGGTAACTATGAAGGATTCATTGGCATTTATGGGAGTGGTCTGAACAATGCTAAATTCCTCCACTAAACTTTCAGAATTTTGCATCCCTCTCCATCCAGCTATTACTACGATGCTTTTGACCGTTAGAAAACAGTTATGAACGAGTATGCGTAGCAATACTTGGCAAAAGAATCAAAACATTTATCAATTCCTTTCTTACACCCTATTTAAGCAATTCAATAAAACCTTTCTCCCAATACTTGGCTAATACAATGCAACCTTCTGCTGTCAAACGTCGCTGATGTGCAGAAGATTAATAAGCAGCCTGGCCTTCTGGCGCCGGCAGATATTGTCAGGATTGCCCTTATAGATACTGTCAGCAGTCAGTCAGGGGAAGGCTGGCGGAAAAGCAACCAAGGCTGCATTGTTTCTTGGCTTTTTAGCCTACTGTATGTCAATAATCACGAAATATCACGAGGGGAAGGGGTGTGAATTTAAAATATCACGTGTATTAATATTTCCATAAAACATGAGATAAAAGTTTTGGCTCCAACTGGCTCTAACCTTAGCAAAAGCTTTACATATTATTTATTTGACAAAAGCCATTAACCAAAAACATGACGACATACATAAAAAATTACGTGATTAATAGACGGCCTTTAATAATCTTGAAACTATGAGAAAAATACAAGAGGAAATTGAATGTTCTACACTTAATAACTGTTTTTCAAATTCTTAATCGAAACAATTTTGATGGTGCGTTTCTTTAAGAATTTTATTTCAGAACGAGTAATGTAGGTTTTTTAATTGTTAAAGTCAGGCTTGTCTAACTGAACCTCGTGTTCAGGAAGTGTCTAGTTTTCGTAGTTAGACTGCTTATAGTTATGAAGTATAGGTTAAGGTTTGTTTAGGTTTAAATTTATTACAAAACATAAATTTATTATAATGTAAAGTGACGCCTACCACCTGCTACCCACACGTTTACTTAACGTACACACATAATGCGTTAACATAAACGCTGTGATTACGAGACGAGGCGTAATAAAAGCATAACCTAAGGTAAAATTTCTACACAGCACCAATTTCTAAATAAAGTAGGTGTGTAATTTTACCACTGTTTGAAAGATAATTTTTTTAAGACTTTTTAATCATTGCCAGCAAATCAGTTTGATTTGCTAGCGAGCTACCGATTTAAGGGATCAATTTATATTTGTTTTGCTTACTATTTGTATGAATTACCGGTTTTAAGTTGGTGCCTTAAATGGGCACTTGGATTTACGGATGATAGTACAAAATACTAGTTATTGCTGAGACTCACACAAATACAAATATAGTAACTATGATGTTTCTCAGATTGATATTTTTTAAATTGAAGTGGTAGTTCAAATAAAATTATTGAGTTGGTACAATACAGTATTTTTGAAAGCTTTCCTAAAATTCTGTAAATATTTACTAATGTTTACGGCAGCATAAATTGCCCAATACCTATTTCATTCTTTTATCTTTAAAAAAATATAAAAACACAAGTCGTCCTACGCTTTTAGTTTTTAAAATTAGATCCAAAAATAGAACGGTCTGCTTATAATAGATCGCCTCAACAAAATTCTCAAAACTCAAAAATATCTTACAGCAAAATTCTTTTCATCCTTTTGTAGGGATCAAAGGACGAAACATATTGAATGCCTGAAACTTAAGACCAAGATTGTGTGAAAATCAGAGGGATTTCAAAGTGAAAAACGTAGATGAGGCCCTTTATACAAAAATAAAGAATCAAACATGT
Organism: Phthorimaea operculella; assembly: GCA_024500475.1. NCBI lineage: Eukaryota > Metazoa > Arthropoda > Insecta > Lepidoptera > Gelechiidae > Phthorimaea > Phthorimaea operculella. Next base: position 5,671,707 of record JANFCV010000014.1, on the reverse strand, counting down.
GTCTAACAAAACGTTGTGACATTTTGAAGAGGTTGAAAAAATCCATTGAGATGACTATTGCGCACCCTGTAAACATAATTTTTTAACGTAAGTATTGCTATAATTTTAAACCAGTATTATAAGAAAGCTCGGCTTGTATAGCAACTAATGATTAGGCTTGACTACACTTTATTCGCAAGGCTCCTCCTAAATTATTTTTATTCTTGAAAAGTTACAGCTTTATAGTGTGGGCGCACACACAAGGATTAAGACGCCTACGATGTCTGGTTTAGTTTGGTTTAAAGTTTCACTCGTTTGATTTGTTCAGGCACTAAGAACATTGTACTTACATAGGTTTAGGTGCTTATTCGTATTCCTAGTTCCAGGTACCGGGTTCTTTGAGTTGTTTTTCAATTTTGTGTCTCGTCACACATCAAAGAAATGTAAAGGAAATACAATAGTCTATAACTTAAAGTGGCATTCAAATACAAGGTCAAAGACGTTTAGGTATTTATGACTCCTACACATGACAGTTCTTATGACTTTCAAATTATCCATTCATAAAATGAATACATACAGCATAAATAATAATGTTTGAGCATATTATGTTTATACAAAGTCCAAGATTTAGGTAGGTGGATAAATAATGATACCAATTTTCCACTGTAGTAACTGACAAAAAGTTTAATGGAAGGTAAAATGTTATGTTATGAATGAATAAGTAAGGGCATTTTGCGTATGAATATATTTTGTACAATACTGTTTAGTAACATTCACAAAATGAAATAAGAATATGTTATGGCTTAATAATTTAAAAATGAAGTTAAGTCAACAGAAATACGGCGTCTATAAAATTTCAACTCTTTAATTGCCACAGCCTCTTGACAGATATACAGCAAAATCACGATAATAGAGTACCGTTTTGACCCGTTCAGTACGGAACTTTATAAAGAAGGAACCAAAGAATAAGGAATTCCCATTTCCTCCTATTCTTCACCAAGCACTTATCATTTCCACATAACGTCCATTCAAAACTATTTTACCACCGTCCTTGCTGCCAAATGCTACAATTTTCATTCGGGCAACCTTGGATCAACAATCGGGATCCCACTGAAGTAGGTGCTACCCTTGCCCAATCGAAGGCCACCGGTCAGGAGTCTATGAGGAGATAAATCGTCTGGACCCTCGAGATGATGTATGTGAGTTGTGGCAATCCACGGAGTAGCGGATAAAAGTTTGGGATGCTCTTTGCTGGCAGTTTACTTTTTGAATTTTATATAAAGGTCATCTGATAAATCAGAATTTTAAGTCAATACATAGGTGCAATACGAATAGGTTTAATAAATTAGAAATATGAAAACGAAGATTCATGTTTAAAACCCGATAGACTTGAAAGGGTAGAAATTCTTAGTTAAACTTTACGTTAGTAAAATAAACAGAAAGCTTTTTTTCTCCAAGTTATAATTACTTACTTATGTAAGTAACCTACTTAAAACAAAAGTATATCTTAAAGTACTTTTAAGACAGTAACCAAAAACCTCCAAAAAGAAAAGCATTATCATCATTTACCAACAAAATGTGCCCCTTGAGATCAACCCTTCTCACTTTTGATCCAGTGGCCGGTTACGAAACAGAGATGCATTTAACCAAGGCTGGAGCAGATTAGCCGCGGTCCATTAATAAGATTCAAGGTCCAAGAGCAGAGGTCCGTTCGGAAAATGGGTCAGAGGTGACAAAGCTTATAAAGTTGGAGTTGGGTGTAGCTCACACATACCGCCGGATATACCGAGAAACACAAAATGGGTATTAGTCAAGGTACTCATGAAACTGAATAACTTTTCCCATGGAACATTGGTCGAAGTATGAAAAAGAAAATTGGACCTCCTTTAGTAAATCAATCAGCTGATCTGCGATTTGTTACTCCCTTTATATACTATTCGGGGGTGTTGCTATATTCACCACGCTTGGTTCGATGTATTGGCGAGCTTAGATACACAAGATGTTTCATTCCCAGGGAACGCTGCAACCCATTCCGTCCCTGTTTTGGGTACCCTTGGGTAGAATTATGGTGATGCTATTCTATGGCGCAGATTAGCTGCAGTCTATTAATAAGATTCAAGGTCCAGGAGCAGAGGTCCGTTCGGAAAATGGGTCACAGGGTACGTCAGAGGTGACAAAGCTTATAAAGTTGGAGTTAATTGTAGCTCACACATACCGCCGGATGTACCGAGAAAAACAAAATGGGTATTAGTCAAGGTACTCATGAAACTTAACAACTTTTCCCATGGAACATTGGTCGAAGTATGAAAAAGAAAATTGGATCTCCTATAGTAAATCAATCATCTGATCTGTGATTTGTTACTCCCTGTATATCCTATTCGGGGGTGTTGCTATATTCACCACGCTTGGTTTGATGTATTGGCGAGCTTAGATACACAAGATGTTTCATTCCCAGGGAACGCTGCATCCCATTCCGTGGATGAAAGTCCCTGTTTTAGGGTACCCTTGGGTAGAATTATGGTGATGCTATTCTATAGCCACATTAGCCGCGGTCCATTAATAAGATTCAAGGTCCAGGAGCAGAGGTCCGTTCGGAAAATGGGTCAGAGGGTACGTCAGAGGTGACAAAGCTTATAAAGTTGGAGTTGGGTGTGGCTCATACATACTGGATGATCTTGCGGTTTGTGACAAACAAAACATAAATCCATATATCACGCGTGTATCGTAAAAACACGTGAAAATCTGCCATTTACGCCAATTATGGCAAAAGTTCAAGAGTTATGTGTCATGGCGTGTATGTTTCGTGGTAAGTGTTAAAAAACAGACCTTCCTGCTAAAAGCTAGCACTGTTAGCAAACTTTTTTTGAGAAAGCAGTAAAAAAAAACAGCAGAGCGCAGTGAAAAAAGATACATAGTTTTAAGAAGTTTAGAAGGCTATTCTAAGATGTAAATAAAGGTACGTAATGTTGTTTTACTTAGGTATAGAATGTCGTAAATAATTTTTGTAAAAAAAATAAATGCAGTAAACACCGGAAAACTAAGCGGTGTGTGTAAGAACTGCTTTGCATGATGTTGGAGGCTGGGTGAAGGTATTTCAAAAGCTTTCAGTAAACTATGCGTCCAAACTTTCAGTGGAACGACGGATTTGGAGTTTGAAGGCTTTTGAATCTTGGCATTGGAGGTCGAAATGCAAATTTTTGGTGAAGGTCGATATTGTCATTGTTAAAATAATTAGGTACATAAATAAAAGTGCTTCCTAAACTAAGCAACGAAACTTTGTAGAATTTAGTATAAACATAGGAAGATGGTTTTTCAAAATTATTATAATAGTGGGATGGGACGTGTAGTGCAGACTGAAAGAGCTTTACCCTACTTCAACCGCAGTGAGTATCATGATACCATGGAATGAACAGCAGATTACCTTTTGAATATAAAAAACTTGCACTGTGCTCGCCAATCCGCTGCATGGCGCTACCATAGTGTAGTGATGAGATTTGAAAAAAAGTTAAGGCTTGATTATAAATATATTTTATTTATTTAGGAAAATCAACACCTACATAATATCATTATCAGCATCTTCCTGCCCTTATCCCAATTACCTAGGGTCGGCGCAACACGTTTTGTTTGAATACAAAACAAAGGATTTGGCTTTACTTTACTGACGTCAGCCTTCTTTGGGAACGCTTTCATAGGTGGGTAAGTGGTAATTGCCTGGCACAATTATTTAAATATTTAATTACATAGGTACCTAAGCAAATTGAAATAAACAATTTTAAGATTATGTTGTTTCTTTTAAAACTGAGATACCTATAAACCGCCCCAATTGGTTTATAAACTGAGTTCTAGATATCGTCATTGTTATACTAAAAAGCGCAGTAAATAGCATTTTAATCGTATAAGTCCAATTATTCACTCATAAAAATGTGTAATTGAATAAAATACTTTTCATAGCGAGATCACGAATTATACAGAATTACTATAAAATTAAAAAAGATTCTTAGAATAATAAAACATAACTGACTTTTCTTCGAAAGAAGGTTAATAAAATATGATAAGTTAGGATTATGACTTTTGCAAGTTGAGGCCCATTTTTACACCATTAGGCCGAGAGTGATGCTACGTCAAATGGTCCATATAAAATGAGATATTTTTGCCTTATCATGCGTTATGATTAGGCTGTCGAAAGGTCAACTTGTATTTCAAAAATAATTTATATACCTACTTTTGCTTACACAATTTTCCTAATATATTTATTATAATTTGCAAAGAAATATTATTGTAAAAACAATTGACTCAAATATCTAAAAGCATAGAGATAAGTTTTAAATTTGAAGTTTTCCTTAAATTATCTGTGAATTAGGTAAAATTGTGAAGGTGTAAAAGCGTGAAGACCGTAATAATCTGCATTAAATGATTTCCTGTCACATTTCTTTTACATTATTAAAAAAAAACTCTGGAATGGCTATATCATAGCATTCATAGCAGAAACAAAACTTGACTCGTAGCTGTATGCTACGGCGTAGCAAAATGCTACGACACACACGCACACGCATAATCACGTCCATATCCCATACGGGGTAAAAAGAGATAACAGCTATTTATACCACGTTTAACAAAAGTTTGAGAGTCATTCAAAACACTGTGTATCAGGTTGTCAGCCTGTCGCCTAAAATTGCAATACACTTAAACTCCTTGAGTCGCTTCTTACGACACCCACGGGTAAAATTATGGAGTGATGATATTCTAAGTCGACACCACACCACATAGGCTACAACCATTTAAATCCAAAATTCACATTCGAGCATAAAATATTAGTGATCTCCAAAAGCTGCAAACTTTTATCCTAGATGCAAGTCTAATTCTTTGAGAGTTATTAAAGAGTGAATATACTCGTAGTAACCAAAAAGATACTGTCCGATCAGTGACTACTACAAATCAAAATGTGTCCTTTTCGTCCCAAATGAGGCCGAGGCCAGAGGTCGTATGCAATGCTGATTAAGCACTCTAAGTAGGCCGAACTAGGAACACAATCAGTCTGTAAGTAGGCCGGACTAGAAATCAGACGACGACATTGTGGCTTTACTAGATCAGGGTACTTGCTAGACCCTGCCCCTAATCATGTAGATGTACATGAAGATTTTGGACAGGAACTACGAAAATGTACCAAATGTACGGGTCAAAAAGGTCGCAACTGACACCAGTAGAGAGAAAAACTGTTCGGTAGAGTACCCAACTGTTCGCATAAGTACTATCAACACTAACACAAGATGGACTTTTCAAGTAACATTTTGGAAAATATCTACGAAAATGTAGTCTCTTTTTTATATTTTCTTCTGGAATTAGTTGATAAAGTTGTATTTTCAACAGTATGATTATGAGTATTCATTTGCACCCCTACTCGAAGTGCTATCACAAATTTTGTATACCTATACCGTTACAGCCACAAAAGTCCACTGCTGGATATGGGATTCCCCTTTTTGCCATACTCATCACGCTTGGCAGGCGGATTGGCGAGCGCAGTGCAAGATGTTTTATTTATAACTGCTGCCGACGCAGACGCTGACGCTGCTGCCCATTCCCTTGATAATTAGTCCTTAATCGCTCTTTGCGATACCCACGGGTAAAATTGTGGTGATGCTATTCTAACCCGGCATCACCCGGCTCGGTTTACCTATAATAAACTCTCAAATCAAATCAACTGGGAACCAAAATATTCGTTTGCAAAATATCAGCAATTCCAAGAATCTGAGTTTCAATTTGCCAAAGCGAATGATTAGCCTTTTGATGTTGCGAGGGTACTGTGCTTAATCCAACCCGCCGTTTGCATTTGATAACAAAATTGTAACGGTAATTTCGTGAAATAGAAATACAAATTACCAGTGACAAGGTCACTTGCTCTTGACTCACTTTCAGAGAAATTCGGGTGGAAAATTGTTATTTTACAAAATCTTTATGTAACTGGTAACAAATTACTTATTCAGGCAATTTGAGATTTGGTTTTTTAACGCCTCTCCACTGTTTTTTCTTAGTTTTCTTCTATGTTTAAGAGCTCGGCTCGTGTTGGTGAAGTATCCAATCATTACGGTTTTTCTTAGTTATTTGTAAAATATAACTTGTAAGATGAAAACATTAAGTAAGTTATTAGTAAATTATAAGTTTATTTTGTAAATGATATTTAAGTAATTGAACATGTACCATCGCCAGCAAATCCTGTGAAAAAAAACAGTATAAGTTTGTCCCTTAAGTGGGTATGTGAATTTGCTGGCGATGTACCTATGTAACAGCCACCATTATTAATGGCAGCCTGTGACATCTGCAATTTTATGCGATGCTGTGTGCCTTGAAATACAAATTTTAAAATTTGTTCTCAAAAAACCGGAATATCTAACAAATGAAATAATAAAAAATTTAAATAAAAATATAAAACATGTAGGTAAAGTTCCGTTAAAAGTAACTATTATGTGTGAAAGTAATTGCGAGTGCTTGGAAAGTTATAAACTTTCAAGTTATATTCACAACATTTTAAAATGATGCGTTTTATATTACTCACTCACAAATCCCAGCAAAGCACTCAATCACAATGCAATCTTAGTTTAAAGAGATAAAATATAAAGATCAGTAGCAAGAAACATCATTTATAATAAAAATTACTTAGAAGATTTGAAAGTCACGATAAACACGCGTAGATCACATTACTGTAGATGACTTTGCGCTGAAAAATTATCTAGAACTGTTTTGGACAGGGTTATCGTAGGTCAAAGATCTTTCCCTACGGATCAGCACAATCTGGTTGTTCATACAGTTACTAAGAAACACCAGTGTAAGTTGATAGACCTGTTTTGAACGAGAAATAAATTAGTTCACTTTGTTTTAAGATGCGAAAAAAAACTTTCACCAAAATTTTCATACGGTGTATAACTTATAAACAACACTTCTATTTGGAGTCAAAATAATATCTAATTTTGATACAGGCACGAAGTAAAAAGTGACAAAGACAATGACCTGGTTTACAAAATATGTCTAATAATGTCTATAAATATCTATACCTATATAATGTTATGTAAACATCTCGTATTTTTCTGAGTAGACATATAAGGGCAAAGATCTTGTAACAAAAACCTTCTTCGAATCAGATGTTTATGCTAAATTATGTGCATACTTATCTAAAGTTGGATTTACTTTTTAACATGGTGACACCCTTTCTTGATTGACACCAGTAGTATAATGATGTCTTGCTTGACAATTTATTTTAATTAAAAATGCCACAACAAAAACATGAGTGACCTAGAGCTTTTATAATAAAACCTAGTTATTTCCAAGGTCGTATAAAAGTCCAGTGAAAAAGGGTCAAGTCCCAATGTTCACCTCTCTCGCCTATCAAAACACTAGAAATATAAGTTACACCCTTGCAGACTCCCCACTTAGAACTAAGTCACTGGATACAAAGAGGCTAACTTCAAGTGCATTATCTCGGAATAATATTTAGGTCCAACTTGAATGGAGAGAAAAGCCTAGCATTTCTACCAAATATAGAGTTTAATAGAACGTTCATTCGACCCTGTTTAGAAGTTTTGCAATTGTCACTTGTTACATAACCAGGGTTACTACTGTCAAATATCTCAAAGTACCTATAAATAGTCCGAGCGGCGGCTGATCCCAACACTATCTTACAAAAGAATAGAATATTTCAGCTATGTACGGGTAGAGGAGCTCTATCAAAACCTTTTAAAAACAGCAAAATGTTATACAAGAACGTCATATGTTTCTTATCCAATTTTTATCCAAGAAATATGATGTTTGTGAAAACCATCTTCTTAGTTACTTGGAGTTTCCAATTAAAATCAGTAAGCATCAAAATCGTCGCTAGCACAGAGTGACCCATCTGTAAAGGCGCCGTTTCCCTAATTTGTGGTATTTTTTGTCTAGGAAAAATGCTAAACTTAAGATATTTGCTAAAGTGGTGCCAGTCAGTTTTTCTCCTCAATTCTTCTTTCTGCACGATAACTACAACTAACATCATACATAGGTCAGTAGATATAGCATTAGGAAACGCACGAGGAGCGACCTGATTTATGCGGTAGACCGGATGAAATAGATCCATATAATTTGAATAATGCAATGCAATGGAAAATTCTTTTATTTTTGCAGCCTCGTGCTTCCCTCTTGGGAGTAAAATATGCTTTGTTTTTAAAAGGCTGAAGCCCTTTAGATAGTGAACATAGAACTAATATATACTTAATAAGTAAGATTATTTTTAATATTTCATTTGGAGGATTGGATAAATAGTGAAAATATTTTAGTAAGTTGCATTTAATTGGTTGTAATAATGTAGCTATGCTTATTGTATTCTTATACGAATATTCTTTTAAAATCGTTTCCAAAGTTCAGGTTTTGATGATGAAATTGCATACATACGCATACATGATATACAACGTCTTTATCCCATGCGGGGTAGTCAGAGCGTAAACGGCTAACGGCAATTTACACCACGTTTAACAAAAGTTTGAGTGTCACTCTGAAGACTGTGTGTGTATCATCGTGACAGGTTGTCAGCCTGACGTCTTAAATTGCAATACACATCAACATTATTATTCAGTTTATGTGAAGGTACAATTCAGAATACTGGATAATACGATAATGAACACGAATTCCTATGAAGAGTATGTTTCTAAAAGGAATGTTTTGATGTTTGAACGTACATAATTCGTGGCATGACTTGAATTGTAATGGAAATTATTCATATTTCAGTATGGATAGGTACAGGAATGTGAGTGAGGTGAGCAAAAGGTTATTTGAAACGTACCTAAACATTCTACCAAATGCTTATTTTCAGGAGGCTTATTTTCGTCTTAGACTTCAAAAGTACAAAATAGAATATTGGCACCCTCAATTTTTCTTCTTTTTCGATTAGGATACCGAGTCGTCCAAAGACCTGATTGAGCTTGGTGTCGGAATTTCTTTAACCGTCTAGTACAAGTAGCAGCCCTCTGAGATGGATTTGTAAATTAGTAGCATCAAAGATTAACGATCATTTTCACTTTAATTAATTTTGAATGGCATCAAGTACCTATCTTGAGTACTAGTTTAAGTACTCCATTAAGGTCTTGAATAATTGCTATGCGGTGTTAGATAACTTAGTTTGCTTAGCTACTCGTATTAGGTAGTTTGAGGTTAGGTTTAGACCCCATGCTTCGCTTTGTGGGCGTAAAAGACAATATCACCTGTGATTAAGTACGTAGGTAATTGTTTGCGTCTCAAAGTTAATTGCATATGACATAATTACACCTTGACAATAAATGCTCGTATTCATTAGGAAATATTATAGTTAGCGACATTGTTTTGCAACAATTTCACAAGCGTTTCTCGATGACATGAATCACTCGTCAAGGCCTTTAAAAAAATTCTCGAGGCACCCTGATGTGTGTAAGAAAGATCATATTATAATGATTTTTTCAAAGTGGTTAGTTCAATGTTTTCTATATTTTCCTTTACGAATAATAAAACTAAGTCCGAAATATCATGGACATGACAAGAAGTAAAAAAGTTTTTGCTAAGAAGGTGTGAATTTATTTTACCAAAAATCCTAACCTTGGATAAACTGCCTCCCACTATTTCCAGGCATCTAGGCCAGTTGATAAATGGCTTCACTTACAGAAAAATGAGAACCAGCAGGTGAGAGCTTCAAGCTTCTGACCGTGTTCTTAGCAATACAGTGGTTCCCAACCTCTGTGTAATTTATCAATCGTGATTTCTAGCCACGAGTCTTATAAAACTTTAGACATACGTATGGTTATATCAGAAATTTTTAGTGTCCACTTTTTTGTAATCAACTGCATTTTAGTGCTTTTTACAGCGGTTACGGTCGTTGATCTACTAGGTAAAGTGCAGTAAACTGAATTCTCCGATACGCTGCTAGTACTTTCCACCTCAATTATAGCAAAAGTGCAAAAAATATTTTAAAGTGTGAAGTGAAGCAGCTTATAAAAAATACGTTTTATAAAAATAACCCTGGCTTTTATTTTGAGGATTTGATGACATAGTAAATTTTGCAATGTGCTGGTTTACCCCTATTACTCAATACCTAATATACAGGGTGTAAGGGACAGCCCTCCGAATACTGAAAGGGTGCTATCAGACCATGAAACTGAACAACTTCCCATAGAAATAAATTACAGTAAACGTAAACATTTTTTTGACTTCTCATAGTAAATTGAATCAGTTGATCGTGATTTTGTATGGGAAGTCGAAAAAATTTTTTCGCTTCCTGAAATTTATTTCTACGGCAAGTTGTTCAATTTCATGGTCTGAATGCACCCTTTCAGTATTCGGAGGGCTGTCCCTTACACCCCGTATTATAAGCTTTTTCAACACCGCACCAGATAAGATTGACATGAAGTCGCTAAACGAGCCAAAAGTTTCAGTGGTCTAAAATCCCCAAACTTTGAGAACCACTGCTCTTCCTAGGTGTTCGAGGGTGAGATAAATATTCAATATTAGTCTGACAACGAGCTCAGTGGATCTAGGCCGATGACGGATTGCAGGCCGGCCGGATAAAACTGGGTCTGCTGTTTGGGGTCGAAATACGAACATACGAAAACTATAGAATAAGTCTATGTCTGCTTTGCTCTAGATTCAAATATCAACAAAAACTTAATATGAAGTCGAGAGCTCAATTGAAAGCCTAATAGAGACACTAGATTCTCTTGAATACAAAAGGGTAGCTAGTAGCTTGGATGGATTGGATGGCGACGACCTTAGGACCAACGTCCAGCAGTGTACTGCTATAATTTAAGGTCCTTTTAAATTCACCGCAAATATTTTTAGAATAAGTTCTACTCGTGAAATTAAACAATTTTTCTTAGTTGGATATTTCCAAAATATGAAGAAAAAAAATCACACCTTCCATTCAAACTGACCCATGTTTTGGACATTTTTGCATGGGCGGTCCAAAATTTTTTTCATATTTCACAATTCATAATTTATTTATTGCAGTTAACAGGTTACTAAGGTAGTGTCATTTCGAAACAATGTTACTAAGAAAATTTGTTTAGTTTCACGATAAGAACACACCCTGAAAATATTTGCAGTGAATTTAATAGGACCTTATAGATTGATGTTATGTGGTAAATGACGTAGGTATACTATTTGTAAATCACTGCCCCTCCTAGGTGATAGATTCTGACAACGAGCTCAGTGGATCTAGGCCGATGACGGATTGCAGGCCGGCGGTTTGGGTCTGTGGTTTGGGGTCTAAAATATAGGTACCTACACACAGACGCAATACTATGGAATAAGTCTATGCCTGCAAAGTACTGTATCTATTTGTTTCCATAAATAAATTTATTGAAGCAATTCAAGTATGTGTAATTTAAATAATAGTAAATTAATACCTAATTACATACTTCTACCTAATGTTGTTGCTTCTAAAGTAGGGCAAATGACATTTCATTGTGGAGTGATTGTGACTGAATTAAAGCTGTAGTTTGCTTCTCATTTTGTAAGATACTTAGGCTGCTTAGTGCCTCACGAAGCTGTTGTTCTAAAAGTTCAACCCGGTCTGAAGTAACTTGTAGCTTAGAGATCTCTGCTCGCAGGATGTCAATGAGAGCTTGCTTGTGATCAATATCTGCCTTAGATTCCTCAAGTAAACAGTAGGCATTTGTGAGTTTCAGGTTGATTGTATCCTTGCTCGACTTTAACATTCGCATGTCACACTGTAGGTCATTTCTTTCATCGACCAACCGGTCAACCTGAGCTTCATAGTCCTTCACTTCTATCATAAGTCTTTGTAATTTCTGTTCTTTAGCCATAGAACGTGTTTCAGTCGGCATTTTGATGCTGCTGCTTCAGCTGAAATATATAAAACACTACTTAATACACAATATACACTTGCTCACAAGCTAGTGAGTAGGTACTGTAACTAATTAAGCAATGTGATGTGTTTATGTAGGTAAAATAACCTGGTCAAGTGTCATCAGTTTCCCTTCCCAAATTGCCAAGCGATCTGAGACACTGTAAGAACTAGACTAGACTAAAACGAAACTAGCAGGAGAAGTAAGATTTTGAGTTCCTATGGGTATAAAGTGTTTGTTGAATAACTTGTCTGAGCGGCAGTTGACCTTCCCGTCAGGTATACTTCGTTAAAAGTAACCTGAGGCAAGTTCACGCGGCTGTGTTATGTTTAGGTAGTAAATTCCCACAATAAGTGAGTTGTGCTGTCGTGTACTATAGTATTATATGATACTAATGTGGTAATTGATTGTGAATCGTATAAAAGTTATCAAAGAAACGATACTCCCAGGGGATAATCCGTTGCTTGTTCAAATCTTGATTCAAATCCTTTGTCTGGTTATGACAGACAGTCGAAAATCCAAGTATTTCCACTCGAATTTGTATTGGACAGCATCCGATATATTATAAACTTATCACTTTCACTAATTTCACATGATTTTATAACAAGAAAACGTATAAAACACTAAATTATAATTAAATTTGAATAACAGCTGATTTTGACGACCGCTCAGCTCGGGGTTGCCAGATCAAAGTGAGGTCTACTTTCTAACCTTTATCAAGACGTTGAACCACATTACTAAAATTAAAAGTCAATGTATAAAAAAGGTTTTTATCAAATAAGTAATAATATTAAACTACTTTAAACAAAATAGATCAATATAATTACCTAAATAGCGTACCTTTGTTAAGTTAAAAATTGCAACTATTTATAGAACTAATTTGTTTATTAAATGAAACCAAATGAGCTAAATTTTTTATCACCTCTTTAATTTAACCTAATGACACAGTGAGGTTATCACCTAAGTAAAGAATGAGATGTCATTTATTATAACGGTTTTGTATTTCTTTTTACGTTTGTCTCAGACAATTTTTTCATTGAGGTGAAAAGGTTAATGGTTACTTAGGTAATGTTTACGTAGGTGTATGAAAAATTGTGACACTGAATATTACATATAATATTACGTAATTTACCGTAATTTCTGTTTGGTAGTGTGTAGGTGTAAGAAAATTGCAAGGAAGTAGGTACAGAGAAACTGTAAATAGACACTATTCTTATTAACGTTTCAAATTCCTATTTTATTGCTGCTTTACTACTGGGAATGTTAGATGAAATTGGCAGATACGGCGACGTGTGCCATGCATGGCATTTGCTTTTTAATGGGATTTTGCCAATTCATTTCGTCTGACAACCGGATCCGACAAAACACATTAAATCCAAATCCGATTTTGGATGACATAATTTGGGCAACACAGTACAGAATACTTTGTTACTATCAGAAGAAAAAAAAAGGAATACAGCGAGCGAAAATACTTTCGTCTTTACTGGACTTACAGCACATGTCAACAAAACTGTGACGCAACTTGATATGACGCAATGAGGACACCGAACTTGGTCCACAAACTTCAATCAACTAACTAATAGTAGAGCAAAACTTATACGTTTCCTTTTATAAAGCAGGCCAAGTCCCAAAGTCGCCAAGTCACGTCTTACGAAGATTACGCCGGCACATGTGACGTAGGATGATATAACGCAATTCAGCACAACCCTAGTTTTGTGAAGTTTGGTCTGGTAGATGGTGGATTTCTTTGAATAGGGTTGACCCGCTTAAGTGTAACCTACAAACCCTTCGATGGACTAGTTTTTTAGGCGGAAGTTGATGTTGGCAAATTGGAAATTGAGTATAGGAGCGGTTGCGTTCGGGTTTGTGTTCTATTCCTGCCCTTATCCCAATCAGTTGCGGTCGACGCAACATTTTTCCGTTAGAACACAAAATCAAGAAGCAAAAGGATTCGAGGATGTTTTGTGACCGGCCGCCTGCCTGACGTCAACTTTCTTTAGGAACCGTCATCCCTCTTTAGGAAATAATGGGAATCACAGTAACAATATATCTTTCTACTTCTTTCTTCTCGAAAACCACACACCTGCATTTAATTACTCGATGTATGAAATATTCAACGAGGCGACGAAGCAAAGTTCTAGGGATCTAGGGTCGAAAAAACATAAAATTATACAAGTTTGCCCTTAGTTGGGCTTAGATTAGGCCCCACAACTCAAGCCCTAAGAGGATAAAAGGGTTGCTAGCTGTTAGAGCCATGAACGTGATAATAATTCAGTATTATTCTGAAATTATGTATGGATTTTAGAATTTAGGGGCATTCGTATGCAGCTTGGGTCAAAAGGCTTTTGGTTTCGTGCATTTGATTTACTTGAGCACTTAAAAAAATGTCCAGTCACTCTATAACAATAAAGGATTAAGGAGATTTTCTTATAAATTAACGAAAAATTCCGCTGTAAAGTTAAAGCTAAGAAATAGGAGCTTACTGCAGGTGATTGCAATGTCTGCTATTCTATAAAATTGTAAATCTGGATTAAAATTTTTACATATTTTTTAAAGAAGTGTACCAAGTTATTTATTTATTCAGTAGCAACCGTAATCCAATACAAATTCTTCGTTTAAAACTTTCGCCATGTTATGAAAGGTTTGTACACAAAAGTTGTAGCAACTCATTATAATTTTAAACAAAGGCACAGCCTCCTTCATTTTCAAGGTCAAAGTTATATTATTTCAAAGAAAAACACCAATTTTGTCGTAATAAGTTCTAGAACTTAAGTTTCACTATGTCAAAGTTAAATACCCTTCTGTAATATCTTTTAGGTACAAAAACAACGTAAATAACGTTTCTTTATAAAAGTGACAAGTGTGACAAAAATGAAGGTCTGTGGATAATTGTCTCGCTACTGTATCAAGGAGTAGGAGTTTAAGATCAAAGATACTGAAGTTTTCAATGTTGCCATATCATACCATATTAGCATTGAGACAAGATGGGGCGATGAAGATATTTTGTAACGTGGAACGAGTGAATAAATAATATGTTGTACATGTTGTAAAAATGAAATGTTGTAAAAATACACGTTGTGTCACGGTAACAGTATGACACAAACAACTCGCAACATTACCACTAGAAATCGTTAGCAAATGAAGCTTCTCGTATAAGAGATTAATTTTAATACAACTGGATATTTTTGTTTACTGGGATACAGTCACTGTATGACGAATAAATATTAGTGAATCCCTTTAAGCGGTAAGTTGATGTGCACTTATAATATCCTCCGTTATTATCAAGTTCAAAGTCATAGAACGTAGAACTAGTATTAAAAAATATTAGTACTACTACTTCAAATAAAAGGACATTGTTGTTTACTTAAAGTGACAAGTGTGACAAGAATGAAGGCCATTGTTGGCGGGCAGTGTCTTGCTGTCTAGTGGGAGTTTAAGATCAAGGATACTATGACAGCTATGGTGTGGAATTGTGTCAGACCTTGGCTTTGAGACAATGGACGGACGATAGGACGAGAAAAACTTTTGTATTTGCTACAGTAATACCAATAACGTACCGCTGGTATATGGGGTGAAATTGTACTAGTGACCGATACCGAAAACTTAGAACCAGCTGGTAATAAGGAACAAGTTTCCCCAGGTAGAAATAAAAAAAAACAATTCGGACTTTCTATAATCAGCTAATCGGCGACTTTGTAAGGGAGGTCCAAAAACATCTTTTACCACGGTTACTTTCTATAAGGCACAAATAGCTTGTAATAATACGATTTGTACAACGTGAGCTCTAGTCTGCACAACAATCCAATTTACGTTTCTTCATAAAAGTAGCAAGTGCTAGTGAATGACATGCTTGTCTCGCCACTGTCTAGTGGGAGTTTAAGATCAAGGATACTATGCTATGGTGTGGAATGGTGTCAGACCTTGGCTTTGAGAGTTTGAGACAACGGAGGAAGAGCGAGAAAACGTGATACTGGATAGAAAATCTTTTGTTTTTGCTACAGTAGTGATAGGAGTTTATAAGACACATGATCTACCATGATAATTAAAGCGACACAAACGGCTTGCAACATTACGACTGTATTCTCAAGCTTAAACTAGGTTGAACGATTTGTACTTTGGATCGTTCATAAGCTGTACACAATAAAACTTACATTGGCGATCCGATTGTCTAACCAGAGGTTAACTTGATTGTACGTCGTAAAGTCTATACTGCATATAAATTAAAAACATTACCTATAATATGTTTTCTTCATTAAAGTAACAAGTGTGACAAGGAACAAGGCCAGCGTGGACTGGCTTGTCTCGCCGCTGTCTAGTGGGAGTTTAAGATCAAGGATACTATGACAGCTATGGTGTGGAATGGTGTCAGACCTTGGCTTTGAGACAATGGACGGGAGATGAGGACAACAAACTATGAGTAAAGTAAACAAATAAGAGTGACTGTTTTGTTTTTTAAGCATCTGAAGAATTTGTTTTCTGCCCGGCTAGCAAGTGCACTGTAAAGATCTAATGGCGGCTTCAGATCGCACAAGGATAGTTGAGAAAAATATATAGGTATCAAAGTTATCTCGCATGTGAGAATCTTATAGGATTTATCATAACAAGTGAAGAGTTTTGACACGCAGGTGTTAGAAAATATAAGTCACGCGCTGCATGCTAAGGAGGCCGATGATTTTTTTAAACAAATCTAGATAAAATTTACCTATAACATGCGAAAGTTGTAAAAATAAAAATCATTGTCAATCAAAATCAGAGTAAGCAAGTATAAAGTTTCGTTGAGTAATACAGTGGAAAATTCAGTTTGGTGGTTACGGCTGCTTTGCGCCGCGCAATCGGAGTGCCAATGGAAGACGGTGGTTAGAAAGATTTGAGGAGTGTCGGCATTCTTTGTAGATCATCATCATCATCATCCATTTCCAACAACAGCTGCATCGATTACATGATGGTGAACGGTAATGGTGGTTACGGCTGCTTTGCACCGCGCAATCGGAGTGCCAATGGAAGACGGTGGTTTGAAATATTTGAGGAGTGTCGGCATTCGTTGTAGATCATCATCATCATCCATTACCAACAACAGAAGCTTCGTCTACATGATGGTGAATGGCAATGGCGGTTCTGGCTACACTGCATCACTCAATATCGAAGCGCCATTGGAAGAGTGGTTGGAAAGATTCAAGGAGTGCCGGCATTCCTTGTAAATCTGTATAAGCTAAGAACTAAGTTTGAGGTAGCAAACTAGGGAACAAATGGTGCCTCTCCCGACTATCTTTTTCCTGTGATTGGTCTAACATAGGGTATGTCAATGTTAGACCAATCAGTAATACAGTGGAAAACATGACAAAATAACAAACTTAGCTTATGTTTACTGTTTACGCAAAACGCCAAAGTGGGAACATTGTCAAGGAATTGGGGTCAGTTTATTTCATAACAGTGACGAAGTGGACAGAGGTTAGTGTCAAGGGAACGGTGATCAGTTATGGAAGACCTTGATTTTGGGTACACATAGACTTCGAGGCTTGTGTGGCGCAGTGGTGTTGTGACTGCCTGCGACATAGAAGGTTTTGGGTTCGATTCTGTGTGAGGTACTCACAAAGTTGAATTTAATCAATCACTTTATTAATTTGTTTCTGGTCTGATTAGAACATTACAGGCTGAAACTATTGTATATCCGAAAAAAAGATGGTTCTGTGCTTCGGAGGGCATGTAAAGCCATCGGTCACTGTCTATAATTAGGTACTTAGATGGCGGTCGTTACACAAAAATTCGGGCACCAGAGTACTTCGGTTCAGTGGACGACTCGGTATCCTACTCAAAATAGAAGAAAGAACATAAAATTTAAGGAAATAACAACAAGGAATTGGAAAAAATATGTATTGCTGTTTAATTATTATGAATGACATAATATTTGGCAAATATGTGCTTTTAAAAGATCTTTTATATACACCTAAAGTGATGTGTTAATTTCATCCCTTAAATAGGTATGTATGTAAGATAAAAGCGATAAAATAACGTTAAACTTGGGCTCAAGTAATTTGAGGAGCGTCTTTACTGGACTTGCCACAGAATAAGTGCCTTTAAGTGCTAAAAAGTTGGTCAACAAATCGCTTTCAGAACTTTTAGGTAACAAAAATAATTATCTTGCCTATATTTCGGGTAACGTTTTTAGGGTTTCGCGTGTACTGGTCGCCCATATTATTGCTGAGAACAACCAGTAAAACCTGATCCCTTATTTTATGACTTACTCAAACTAGTAACAATATTGTAAGGGTCAGAAGTATTGTATTACCTCATAACGAAGAACGTGTAAAGTAGGCTACTGATGGACTAACAAGAAAAGGAGGCCGTAAAAAATATCAAATTTATCCCTTATTCGGCAATATTTACACGACACAGTTTGCTTGGACGAAAATCTATACTGAAGGTCTTTTGGGTCTTATTTAGCAGGCTCTAAAATTGGAGTACATTTTCTGATAAACTGATTGGGTGACACCAACCACTTTTTTAAAAACTTTTAGGGTAAAGGGTCAAATAACAATTAACTAAAATAAAATACTATAGACTTGAAGTTTTGAACTTTAATTATTGGTTAGCGTTTGAGGGAGTGAGTACCTTACATCTATAAAAAAACAGCATGACGAAATAAACAACCACCAGATTTGTTAAACTGAAGTTGGCTAATAATATCACAGAACTTAAATAAAAAGCAACAAACCAGGTATCAATCTATTCAGGTTATTCTTATGAACTGTTTAAAAAAACATTTTAAATTGATATGGTCTGTCAGTAAAAAAAAAACTTTATATCCACAAAATTAAGTAATTTTTTGTCGACGTATTGTGTTGCTTCATATAAGGTAAAGCGTTTAAGTCTAGCTAAAGCTTCAGTATTAAGACCCTGTATGTCAATCGCAATCTTAGTCCATCAGGCGAGTAGGTCAATACAGGCTTGGGATTTTGGGTTAGGTCATCAAAATTGTTATGATATAATAATTTACATACATATCTTTAGTACACAGAAACAGACAGTTAATAAATAGTAGGTACAGCTAAAGAAAAATGTCGTATAAAATATTTTTTCCATATGATTTCCTGTGGGTAATTCTACGTTTGGGTTTGAAAATATTACGGGCACACAAAATGAATCAATTTAATGAAATTAAATACAAAGATAACTTCACATCACGTCACATTCCTTCAGCAGTCCACCGCTGGACATACGCTTCCACTGGGTTACACCGACACATGGCCTTGCGTATTGGCCATATTTGACAACTGTCAAACCCATACTAGAAGACAAAGAAAAATTATCAGTAAAAAATATTTTTAAAACAAGCTTTTATTTGGATGCGCTAAAAAGTATAAAATAATCCATTTCCTAAAACTTAAACTTTTAACTTACAATGACATTAATGCTACGTCTTCACAATTTTAGTGTAAGGCCTAACACTTTTAACCCAAAAAAAAAGTTATATTTGATGAGCTCCATCACATATGTTCCTAGATTAATTCTAAGCATTTCTAGTCCGGGAGCCAGAAAAAAAAGTGAAGAATGGCGGAGAGGGAGGGGATCAAAGATGGCCGCCGCCAATCATCTTTAAAAAAAATCCTTTCTCCTTCTGGTGGCTGGTAGGGCATGTTTAGTATCATTTCCATACAAATCGATGCCGTAGAATTTGTTTCTGGTACTATTTCTTGTCTATTTCATAATAATTTCAGAAGAAAAATGTAAAAATGTGAAAATTTAGGTTGAAGATTTTTGTTTGTAAGCTAATAACTTTAAAAAAAAGACAAAATATGACATATAAAAAATACTATTATAAAGTGTGATTTATGTGGATTCTAAAAATAAACACACCGAATAATGATTTAGTGCAAAAAAACTGTGAAAAAAATTAAAAAGACTTCAGTCTGGGAAGTGGCTGAACACGCGCTATGTGGCGTTAATCTTACAAAAAAGCCGAGTGTGAGTTTTTGCATGCTCATTTAACATCACATCAGCCTATTTTAGTCCATTACTGGATATTGGCTTTCCCCCTGGGAACAAGACGATCTTCTGTTGCTGCCTTCTTTCTACTTCTACTCAATACCAGCCGCTTTCTTTCTTTTAAATCACCGGTCCCTCATGGCGGCGTCCGCTACGCTTGCCCAGACATAATCTCCATTTAAGAACGCGTATCTGAACTCCACCGTCCATCACATCGGTTAGGTATAATACTGATCAACAGATGTGCCCAGCCAACTGCCATTTCAATTAGCTTCACTTCTAGACGAAAACTAGATATCAAACTTTTAAGCAACAGTTCAGACTTTTTACAATTTGTCGATAAGAACCCGTTTAAATAAATTATAACTATGTATACCATGTTGGTTACTATAATCTCATTCTGGATTTTAGTAAATTACTGGGATCTTAAGCATATAGGTAACTCTCTATGAGTCTGTGAGGGATATGTAGCCGGTCAGTTACTTTTGCTGTCAGTTTTAACTTTATGTAGTTCAGTCAATGATATTATATGTAGGTTCTAGGTTGTAGATACGCCACCTGAGCAAAAATTTGTTACTTCAAATTGGTTCACAAGACGACCAATGAATCAGTCAGGCTATGAGCTGTTACGTGACACATGCCAATTTTTCTGTTCAAGCTTTATGGGGGTACCGTATCTATAATAAAATGTCTTTGTAGTTCAGTTCATTTTTTACGCTGAACTGATGAAGCATACCCAAGTACGAAAGACGCAAACTATATTTGCATAATTTGGAAAATACCGTTAAGGAGGTTCTACGTATTGGCTAGATTATTATTAGTACCTACTCGTAGGTATCATTCATTACTAGTAAACGACCGATCGAATACCTTTGTTTTGAGGCAATGCGGCAAAGATGACTCTAGGATATGACGCAACTTTCCCTGCCCAGGCAAACTGCGTTCTACTGGTGATTTTAGCCTCAAAATTGTGACCAATGTCGGTGGGACGTCATTTAATTTCAAGAGATACATCCCATCGACCGCCTCAGAGATAATGTGCTAAAGGAACTTTTTTATTTCACGTTAACGTACGAACATTGACGTATAATAATTACCAAAATATTTTTATTTTAAGCCCGAGCCATAGTATTTCCTAGATCCATGGCTCGAGCACTTTCCAACCGTGACTAACTCGACGACGAGTGAATAACTTATAATAGCTATTGAGTAGCATTGACTGACTGTATTGTCTAACATTGTTAGCTGAGTACCATTGACTTGCACAGATATATCACAAAAATATACTACAAGAGGATCATTATTGTAAATTATCCTAGTTTAATGATTCCACTGATTGAAGATGCAAAAATCATTATACCCCAATTCAAACTAGGGTTCTCTGCATCACAGTGCTATCCATGGATAATAATGGATATACACAACTCAGATCCGGTAAACAGTAGATTCAAGAACAGATATTTAAATTTAACATTTCAAAAAATATGGTTCCGTGCGTGGAGGGCACGTTGAGCTGTCGGTTTCGGTGGCTGTCTATGATTACTTAAACGGTGGTCGTTACACAACCATGTCAGAAACTCTGCTACTTGTAGTAGGCGGCTGTAAAATTCTGACACCAGGGTCCATCGGGTCGTTGGATGACTCGGCGTCTCACACGAAGATAGAGAGATACCTCTTTGCGCATCAAACAGACCACTACACCACATCAACACATCATTTACTAGCTAGCTAGCTGTCCTGAGAACATCCCACTAATGAAAACTATTATTTGCGAGCACATACTTCGGGCCATAATATTGCCAAGAAGAAATTAAATTGGTATATACCAAGAAGTTCATGTCTGGGTATAACCCTCAGTCCTTCTCTAAACGTTTCCGTGTTTTTCTTCTTGGGGTCGCAAAATGAAGACTCTTCAGATTTACCAGATATCAAAGTTAGTACCTGGAACGCACCTGTTGCATACGAGTAAGATTGTCTTTGCTGCATTCATATTTTCTTTAAAAGAAAGTTAAAGTTATTAGATCTATATCTGTGTGATGGAAACTGTGGTCATATTTTTTAGCATGTGACCTACCTAAATAACTTATTTTATGTGGTATAATCTCTATTTGTAAGATTAACGCCATATAGCGCGTGTTCAGCCACTGCCCAGACTGCAGTCTTTTTAAATTTTTTCACAGTTTTTTTGCACTAAATCATTATTAAGTGTGTTTATTTATAGAATCCACACAAATCACACTTTATAACAGTATTTTGTATATGTCATATTTTGTCACTTTTAAAAAGTTATTAGCTTACAAAGCAAAAATCTTCAACCTAAATTTTCACATTTTTACGTTTTTCTTCTGAAATTATTATGAAATAGACAAGAAATAGTACCAGAAACAAATTCTACGGCATCGATTTGTATGGAAATGATACTAAACTTGCCCTACCAGCCACCAGGAGAAGATAGGATTTTTTTTTAATGATTGGCGGCGGCCATCTTTGATCTCCGCCCTATCCGCCATTCTTCACTTTTTTTTCTGGCTCCCGGACTAGAAATGCTTAGAATTGATCTAGGAACATATGTGATGAAGCGCATCTTCTGACGCAAAAAAAAAGGGTTATGTATGGGAGACAATGGTTATTCCTCTAACTATTTTATGATATAAAAGCTTGTCGCGAGATTTGAATAGGTACTCGTGTAGTGTGACTTAATTTAAAATTTTATTCAAGATCATTTACACTGGTTACCTTATTTCTTTTTTTATTTATACACAGGTTAAATCTCGCGACAAGCTTTTATCTCATAAAATTGTGAAGACGTAGCATTAATGTCATTATAAGTTAAAAGTTTAAGTTTTAGGAAATGGATTATTTTATACTTTTTAGCGCATCCAAATAAAAGCTTGTTTTAAAAATATTTTTTACTGATCATTTATTTTTTGCTTTTTAGTAATCTCTGAAAGGGGTTTTTCTGCTATGCCACAGTTGTATGTACGTTGTGTGATAGTACCTAATTTTTGCATTCGTGAACCTTAAAGTTATTAAATTGACAACATTCTTTATTGACAGTGCCATGAACAGAAGACTAAAAACCCCAACACAGAAACCATTTAAATCTGAAAATTTAGTGTAAAGTGACGTTACTTACCACAAATTAGTATTTACTTTCATTTGTCACCCATTTAGTAAGAAAACATAAACTTAACACGCTATCTAACTTTTAGTCCGCCATATCAGGTTTTGTTTTGAGTGACGTAAACGTCACTTTAATTTCCGAGTTATTCTCTGCAAGCCCTTTCATTTGATATCCATATTGTATAAAAGCATAAAAATTTTTGTCTGCCATCTTAAGAAGTCCACTATATTTAATTTAGAGTGACGTCAACTTATATAATTGAAGTTATTCTCAGCAAACCATTTCATCCGACACTCATATTGTTAATAATCTTAGATGGCCATCTTTAGAAGTCCGTTATATCATTTTCCAAATTGTACTCAGTAAGCCTTTTCATTTGACACCCATATTATAAAAATGCATCAAAAATTACTTGTCGGCCATCTTGGATGTTCCGCCATGATAGATTTAGAATGACGTCACATAACTATCCATGCATTGTCATCCGAACTAAACGTGTATTCAAAATTTCAGCTTAATCGGTTGAAGATATCTGCTTCTAAATTGAGTTGCAAGATTTGCCCCGAACAAACATTTTTACTTACTTACTTACATACTTACATACACTGCAAGTTAAATAAAAGCTTTTAAAATAGATCTCTCGTCATAGCATTACTATAATAACATAGACAGCTGTCAAATAAGGCCTATTTATACGACCCTCTGCAACCAATGTTACGCACTGGTATATCCATTCAAAATCATAATGTCATGACCAGCCTAATCGTGAGGGCAAGTTACGCTGGTCGCGTAGTATCTAAGTATACCGACCACTGTCACTTGACTCCCCGTTTTTGTCCCTTCCAGTAACTACCAGCCGCTGTCTTTAAGTCAGTTAATTGAAAGATATCGAATTAATAGCCCTTAGGAAGATTACTTTGAAAAGGGTAAAGGTTAGTTAGTCTGAGTTAACTTTGCCTTTAAGGTAAACAGTTAATGGTTGTAGTTGTAGTTGGGGTTTATCTGTTAGAAATAGTTCTCAATGACATTCAAAATAATTTGAATTTGAATTTTACCTACAGTTTTGGCAAAAGGGTTAAATGTTACGTAGTCTCGAAGTTTTCATACAAATTTATCCCCTCTTACCGTTCCGAATTAGGAAAAAGTCATATCTCTTATCCGGAAAGAAAACAGGCGAATACGTTTAAGTATGATAAAGTTGGAACAAGGAGGGCCCAAAACACTCTGCCTTACCTGCAAGGGATACAAGCGTGATGCGTTATGTTTGCACAACTAATAATGATAAACTATCTATCTGAAAATAAAACAAAGACGAAAAAGAAATCTAACTTATCGACATGATATCTCAGTCGAGTACTTACTTATCTGAAAGTAAAGAGACAAGCTTAAATGGCTGAACTTAAATAAAATAAAACTGCACAAGACTTGTAGCGCGATATTGGCGTCGTCGCGACATATTGCCGGAATCTAGGGTTGCCAGCTGCTAAAGATACCAAATTTCATTCAATCTACTTCCTTTATCAAAATGAAAAACAAATGTATTGATTTTTGAACTTTTGGGGGATTGCTGTGCCAATTTGGATCGCAGGACACGTGAGTTAAAGGCCTATTTTCGAGTAAGATATTTTCATTCATAACATGGAACGTAGCTAAAACTAAAAGTGACGATGACAGCCAACGTTGAGCAAACCCTAATGGGTTAGACCTAGACTGGAAAAATTAATTTTACTTTTACAAGATCTAGGTTCCAAAACTTCAACTTTAAAGCTTCTGTAAAAAATAACATCATCCGTACACAGTTGTAGGTAATTTGATCGGACAATATTTTTTATCCTTCTCTCAACCCTACCTCACCCCCCTTCCTCATGCAGTCCCCTCGTACCCCGTCCAGATTGATAGCTCCATCAGTCTGAAGTCTGAAATTGATTACAACTATGTACAAATACTTAGTAGTAAAGTTCCAAGTTCAGGAAGGAGATTCTACACTGAGATGTCTCACATGTTTTGAATTGAACAAAACTATTTGGGGATTTGTTCCGTCTTTCGGACTTTTCTATCAAACATGGGATAAAGTTGCATAATATAAAACCATCTACCTTATTTTTGTTACTTACGAAGGTACAGTAGCTCCTTTAAGTTAAGATATTAGTTCGAAAATACTTGCGATTTTATATCCTAATCGTTTCTAAATGTTATTAGGTCTAAAAGAGTCAGCCAGCAGATCAAAAACACAAAAATTCCTAAATACCTTACTATGTTATAATTTGGATTACTGAGCAAATATGACAGCAATGATTTTCCGTCATTCAAATAACTATGGCAAGATTGTCATATTTTAGTCATATAAAGTTGCCTAATTAAATACAATTCTAAAGCAAGTGTTTGAAAGATTTCAGTACCATTATTACCGATTAATTGTTTGTTAAGAGCTAATAGATGTCTTTGAATGGAGAGAAGAATTATAAGGCTGCAGACGACATCCAATCTTTGTCAGATTATAGAAGTCAATGTCCACTAGTCTCTCTCTCACTGACCTTATTTTATTCTATTGACAGATAAGAATAATACTTCTATTTCAACGCCTATTTATACAGGGAGGTACTAAAGGACCGATTTATCTAAAAAAATGTAAGCTTAACTAACAGGTCAAACTGAACTATCCATAATGTCCAAAGGTCAAAGTTGCAAAGAATACCTCTAATACAAAAAAAAACATTAGTCCGATCAATTTTCTATGGACTGCATTTTTTATGTTTTGCTCTTTAGGAATGATAGTTGTGAAGCTGACACTGTGTATTGACATCGTGTACAGATACT
The DNA here is from genome assembly GCA_024500475.1 of Phthorimaea operculella. NCBI lineage: Eukaryota > Metazoa > Arthropoda > Insecta > Lepidoptera > Gelechiidae > Phthorimaea > Phthorimaea operculella. Next base: position 5,645,952 of record JANFCV010000014.1, on the reverse strand, counting down.
TTACATAGGTAATCGATACAAGGCATTTCGGAAGAAATAAAATGTGTGAAGCATGTTTGTCCGAAACCACGCCGAAGAAAGTTTTCTGTTACGATATTTGTTCTTAGAAGTATAAAGCTGTTTATTTCTTCAACATCCATTTTCTTAAGTACAGGATATGTAATCATCTAGCAAAAGCTTTTCATCAGAATGAAACAATAAGTTTGGGGAATATGACGACGCAGCACTTGAACAAAATTGATACATGGCGAGACGGTTTAACATTTTGTTGAACGTGATTTTTAGTTAAAAAAATTGAAGTCATATTTTCGGGTTCTTGTCAAATGAAAGCAAAAAATTGAAAAATCTTGTGACCTTTATTTTTAATATGGGACAATGAGTCAACTAACGACACGATGAACATTTAATGAACCAAAAAAAACTTTGAACGGAATTACTTATAAACGAGTAATTTACGTATTTGTATCTACTCTAATTTGAATGTTTAAATTAGTGCACTTTAATAACTACGATCCTTTGATAGAAAAAAGCAACAAAATTGATAGATATAGCTAAATAAATATGTTTGCACAATATTCTTAAATCAGTGAACATATAAAGTTCATTAAATTTCATGCGAGTTAATATTGAGATACATCGGCCGTATGTGACTCGTAAAACAACGCTATCTCAACGCCTAACTATCAAAATATGTTTTCAATTACGCACTCTAACACCAAAAATAGCACTTAATTTATTCTGGGATAACTATCAACTAAATTTATTGCCTATTGAGCCACTTCAGCTGAGAAATCCCTTACAACTGAACCCAAATGTTATCTAAATTACTTACAAGAGCTCATTTTGCATTAGGGTCACTGTACACATGAGGCACGACAGTCTCAGGACAGACTACTGCTAAATAAAAACTACTAGGTGCATTCATTCGAAACAAAATGTCTCATAGACAAAGTTGTCTATTGCTGCCTGGCGACAATTCAGTCCTGCGTCAGGCAGACCGTAAGCGCGCACGTGCGAAGTTCACTTTACTCTAAGCGGTGCAAATGTAGTGAGTGAACTTCGCACGAGTTCTCGCATTGCATTGGGTATGCGCGGCCAATACGCGCCACGCAGCGGAGGGCCTGGACGACTGGAGGCCTTTGAAGTTTATGCGAGCGCGCATTTCAACTGTATTTCGTTGCTCAGTCTAATATAAGCTTTATGCACTGCATCATCACAGACGGAACTGTTTCTCTTTATTCTCATAGCTGACTTGTCGATGTGAAACAAAACTATCTAAAAACTGCTGCGACTCTACTTCTTTGGTGTGCGTTGGTCCTAAGCGACTATTATAAAATCAACTTCTACATCCATCGCTGCTTGTCAATGTTAATGAATTTTATTTTGCAAAGTATATCGTCAATATAAAGTAAACTTTCGCCTTTGTCTTCATGCGAAGTAGGAGATCTAACGACGTTACATTAATTTGATGAGCCAATGATAAAGACCTATTAAAGGGTTATGTGTTGCCATAAGTCTTTTAAAGTAATCTCCACCTTGTATGTACATACATTTTGAAATGAAATCCTTGTGTGTGAACACTTTATGGCTTTTTAACACGTTGAAAGATAATATTATGTATTTAAATATGAGATGAACGTATAATACTATTAGTCTCAAAACCTTGTTACTCAAATTCTGATATTTTAGAATAAGATAAGTACTTTGCAATTTATTTTGGCCATGACGGAATGTACACACGTTTCCTTTCTTCCTGTAGGTACCTAAGCCTAAAAATAAGATGTTCTAAAAATAAATTATTGTCATCCATCATTCAGCACATTTTTTGCGATGGCAAATCTTATTTCATTGGTAAGGTTACTTACCTATAAAAAAAATGTGGAATTCCATTTTGAAAATTAATTTTGAAAAGAATGGATTTTAGGAGTGTAGGCGGAAGAAAAGGTGAATACCGCCGTACCAAACCGTTATCATCTTTTTACAAAAGAAAATAAAATTATCATTGAAATGTCGTAGCTTAAACGTCACCTTTGCGTGGGCGGATCACTTTGTGAGTGTCAAAGAATACCAACAGTTAATTGACGAAAAAGCTTTGTTATTGAAACTTTATAGGTACTCACGAAGTTGAAAAACCTGCAGTGTAAAATTTTATCACTGAGTTACCAAAAAAGTGACTTAGACAATGTACACATGCAAACCCTTCATGGCGCTACACACCGGGCGCGTATGCGTGACGTTCACGTAGTTACGCCGTCATTACGCGCGTAGAGATGACGTTGTATCGTACGGGATTGTATATGATTACGCGTACGCATGCATGCGGTTTGCAGCCCCTCATACAATCCCATACGATACAACGTCATCTCTACGCGCGTGATTACGTGCACGTCACGCATACGTGCCCGGTGTGTAGCGCCCTTTCATGTAATGCCGGCTTATACTGCCATGTGATGCCAGCTTAGCATCATCTAATATCCTTCGCGTGGGTAGTGACAACTAAATGGTCTCGAGGATTCGGTTTTATGCGTACCTACTGCAATATTACGATTTTTCTAAAAAGGTTCAGAAATATATATGTCCGACGTGGCGATAATGACCTTATTTTTAAAGCTGTTGACGTTCTGCCTGCCTCGCAAGGGAATCAGCGTAATGTGTATATGTATGAACCCTTCATTGAGGTTAAAACCCTAAAACAGATCCGCATTTGGGTTTAAAAGTCATAAATAAAAATAAATTGCAAGTGTTTCGACATCGACTAGATTTATTGGCAAGTGTCGCTGGAAAGCATTTTCTTGTAGCATTAGATATATATAATTTATATTTTCCTATAAGGTTCTTTAAATAAATTATTTGCCCTACGGTTGCTTAATTTCATAATGTTAGGAACGATACGAACGTTTTTGTTGTTTTGTATGGTCTGAGGAAAAAAAGTTTTAATGACGAATTATTAAGTATTTTTCTCATAAATGAAAATAAGGAATTGAAAGATTTGTCATGCATCGACCGAGGCTCGAACCCGAGCCGCATGGGTCAAACCCCCCACCGCTCTACCACTAGGCTATTGATGCACCGGTAGATGCCTGCCAAAATTTTCAATCTCTTGATGCTCGTCTTCAAACGACAACCTAACGAACGACATCTGTAGATAGTATTTACATTTTCACTACCTGGTTAGTCAACATTACAGTAGAAATTGAAACCATACATGAAGCTATTGCAGAATATTATTTATTCCGTAATTGTATTTTTTCGTTGCAGCCTTCATTAAAAATCCATTACATCCAACATATACAGATTTGGTTACTTCTGACATTTTACGGCAATTATTTATTAACTCAACACTGTTTTTCAACCACATATGTAAAAGGTTAATCAGGGGTTAAAAATTTGGACTGCCCTGAAAAATATGTCACTTTCCATTAATATGACGGCGAGTTCAAATTACTCGAATTGTTTGAAATAAAAAAACAATTCAATTTTGAAACTGTGTACATTTCAAACTCCAACTGCCGTCCTTACCTAAAGAACTGAATTGAAAGCGAAACATGTTTCGCTTACTTATGTTGCAAATATACTTTTCGACTTTCGTTCTCTTTCACTAGTTCAGCGTAAAAACTGAAACTACATTGTATTCGAGATTTAAATTGTTGGCACCAAACATGTTGTAATTTCATAATCATGTAAAGTATGTAGACAATCCTTCCCTGTAACCGTATTATACCATTATTCTGACGAAGTAAATATTTGTCTAGGCTGTGGGTATATTCTGGGTACTGGGTACATGCCTGACTACATACCCAGACACATTTCTGACATTCGCAAACATATTGTGTTGGTGTTACACCTAGTGATATAATTACAGAATGTAGAGTTGTGGACTCAAATCTCAGACGGCCTAAGGTTAGAAGCAGACGTAAAATGCGTTTGTGCGTTACTTTTGCGTAGCGCATTCGCATATGTTAGGAAAATGCAATTTTCCAGCTTATTTTCTTACCAATACAGTCTTAATCAAACGATTTTTCAGTCGTATCCGCTATCGCTGCGCATCGTACAACGCTGGATCGACGGTTGTCTGTCAAATCGTTTGACATAACCGTATTCGTATGAGAATTGAAATTGGTATTTTCCTAAAGTATGCGTTACGTACGCAGCGCAAGAATAACGCACAAATGGACGTTATATGTGGTTCTCACCTCTGTGTTCTCACCTAAGCATTAAGGTAGGTACTAACTAACAAGTACTATTCTAAGTTACGTTGCCAACTGAACATTGAGTTAGACACATAGGGCTTTACCACAAAAAAGTTAGACCAGTGTCGAACGCGTGTTTAAAATAAAACTTCATACAAAAAAAAACGCTAGACACGCGTTCAACGCTGGTCTAACTTTTTTGTGGTAAGGCCCCTAATATTAATAATCTACTTATCAGTTTGAGAAACGAACCACCAAGTACCCGACCAAGAAGTATCAGAATAAGCAACCCCTGATCCTCCTTGGTAACTCGACAAGATCGGAGTCATCTTGACCTGATGACCTGGTCGGACCCTCGACAACTGGGTTACAGGGCGGCTTCTGTAGCCAACCAGCTGAAGAGGCTTGCTCGAAGAATAGATGAGTGACGCGATGTTTGAGAGCACATCATTTTTGCAGTGAAAATCTTTACGTACTTTTACAGGGAGACGAAGAAAACAACAATTATTAAAAGAGTTGATTCAACTGGTTTATGAACCTGAATAACTTTGCCCTGGAACATAGCTCGAGATAAGAAAATAGTCCCATACTAATTGACTCGGTCGACTGGCATCTAGTAAATTTCGTACGAAACTTTTTTTCAAATTTCTTATAATATGTTTTAGGGCATTTGCAAAACCCATTCCAATGATTTGTTTCTTAAAGGGTTTTTTTTATCGTAATTTGAATTTCAATTGAAATGTACTGTCAATAAACTAGATTCAGGTTAGTAGGCCGATAACCACCTGCATTTGTATCATGGCAACAAAACACAGATTCGCATGCAAATATTGATGCTCCATCAAAATGATAACTTTACGTTGCATGATCACGATTCGCAAATAAGGTTTCGAGCTGTTGCATAAGTTTATGTTTGATTCTCCATTGGTTTGTGGTTCGTTTGAATTTCTAAATACCTACCTTATGCTAGTTTTATGTATCTCTTCATTTTGCATCATTTTAACAATGAAATATACCGCAATCTTATAATATGTTTCTGATAAAGCTAATAACATCATTTTGCTTCGATCATACTCTCTTAATTAAGACATCTTCAGTCAAATAGTGTCTCAAAGGAACTGAATAACGTTGCTGGGCTTAAAAAAAGAAGGGTAAGCTACCAGCATGCTAAGAACTGTCTTGTTCTGTCTTCACATTGGAAGAAAATGCACGTTTAGTTTTCTTTTATAAATTTTGTAAATATGATACATACATACATACATACATCACGCCTTTATCCCTTGCGGGGTAGGCAGAGCGTCAACGGCCGTAAAAGTACGGTCGTTATCGCCACGTCTGACACATATTTGAGGGCCCTTTTAGCTATTGTCGTGTATCGCTATAGTGACAGGTTGTCAGCCTGTCGCCTAGAATTGCAATACACATGATACCGTCGAGTCCTTTAGTCGCTTCTTACGACACCCACAGGAAAGAAATGGGGTGATGCTATTCTAAGCCGGCATCACACGGCAAAATATGATATCTATCTATATTAGCCTACATCTACTCACTGCCGAGTAAATACGTATAATGTTTGCAAACTGTAAAAAAGTTAGCTAAATACAGTTTTGAACACGTCGAAAAGATCCCGGCAAATCGATCCTACCGGCTGCGCCAGGCGGTCGATGAGGAACTGGGTCAGTCGGGCGTTCACCGGCCCGGTGCAAGCCGCCGGTGCCACGCTGCCTTGATACACGCCACTACAAAATAACAAAAATCACGTCTTTATCCTTGAGGGGAAGGCAGAGCACACATTCCAAAGATCCCGGCATATCGATCCTACCGGCTGCGCCAGGCGGTCGATGAGGAAGTAGGTCAGTCGGGCGTTCACCGGCCCGGTGCAGGCTGCCGGTGCCACGCTGCCTTGATACACGCCACTACAAGACAACTTAACATAAATCATGTCTTTATCCCTTGCGGGGTAGGCAGAGCACACATCGAAAAGATCCCGGCATATCGATCCTACCGGCTGCGCCAGGCGGTCGATGAGGAACTGGGTCAGTCGGGCGTTCACCGGCCCGGTGCAGGCTGCCGGTGCCACGCTGCCTTGATACACGCCACTACAACATAAAGTGTAGCAAAAATACGCCGTCTCAACAACGACGCGCGTCGTTGCCGCTGTCAAATGACTGGTTTGTATGGGGAACCAGAAAAACCGAGCGACGGCGTCGTTGCGGCGCGCCACGACGCCGTCACGTTGACAGCGCGCTGAGAAGCTTAGAGTTTGTATGGGATGCGGTCGGGTTTTTCTACAAGACCGCAGCGACAACGACGCCGTCAAAATTTGACGGCGACAACGACGCGCGTCGTTTGGTTTTTAAGCCTATCTTTAAAAAGGAAAGTAGAGTTATAAATCAGTATTTAATATCAAATGTCTAGTAGTAAGAAGTTTGTCCGGGAGCTTGGCCGACGCTTGCGCGACCGCGGATGCGACCCCCGCTCCGGAGCGTATCTCGCACAGCACATCTCGCTCGCCATCCAGCGCGGCAACGCAGCGGGTGTGATGGGCACTTTCGAGCCAGGTAGGTACGCTTCGGGGTGGGCTATTCGATTAGTTGGTAGGTTTTGTGTTATAGTTTTATGTCTTTTAGTTATTAGATTTATTTGTGTAAATATTTTGCACCCTAGATTTAATGTCTAGTTTCTATTGTACAAACTTTGCTTAGTTTGGGGCTGGATGACGATATGGCGTTTGGTCTCGTATATGTATTTAAATTTATTTTTATTCCAGGGCTACGTATTCTCATACCAAGGTATAATTTTCGCTATGTTGGACCGTGAAACCAGCACATCGGGATAAACACAAAACTTACTTTGCATGGAAATTAGCACAACTATAGTTTCAAAACAGTTTTTTGCATCACAAAAACACTTTATTTAGTACAGCTCGTATAATACCAACTGTGTTGGTTCGTAGTCCGACTCTTTTCGAGGCAACTGGATTTGCTAGCGGATGTTTTCATGAATTATGGAAAAGGGTAAGCATTGGGTTATTGTTTACTATGAATAAGGGTAAGTGTTATCTGTTTGATGCTTCCTGGGTTAAAGTAGTTGTTCTGAGTGATGCAATATACAATAAAAAAAATACAACAAAAAACGATGTAAAAGCAACCATAAATAAATTTATTATTTGAAATCTGTACTGTTTTAAGGCGAACGTACACCTGTCAGAAAAAGGATTTGTTTTTCTTTATACAACGCTCTGTCTAAAGTTATAAAGGTAAATGTCTCTAGCTGGTGCTTCATCCCCTTTGACTCTACCAACTCGTTACACCGTAGTCATTAAAAAAAACTCGTGCCCTTGGATATCTATATTCTCTATGAAGTCTCTCCCAGAATTCCATTCTTTCATGAAAAGGGTTCCTGCCTTTAGTCAGTTCTGATCCTATACATAGATAGTTTAATTTGTCCGGATTTTCTACCGCATCCCACTTGATTTGTAAAAGCGCATCGTCTGCATCTGGTGTTGGATTTCTACAACAAACAAAATATACTTCAAAACATTTCAAGAGAAATCATTAATAAAAAAAAAACATCATATCATCATGGACACAGGCGCGTTGTCTGGTGTAAATGATGTCTGACATGACTAATTGAGTCATTCAAGTATTTGTTGTTATTATGATGATGATCTCTCCGACCGATTTCGGCCATAGCAACCACTTCTACTCCTAATCAAGTCGGCGCTGATTCGCCCGTAGGTGGGTATTGTAGCCGATTTGTTATTATACCTATTGCTATAAGTATAGCTTATAGTTATTACAGAAGGTATTGTAGAACGTACAATATCATTAATTAAGAGTAACATAATGATGTCATGGAAACTTACCCATACTTAGCGAAATTTGTCCACAGTTTGATTACTTTTTTCCTTGTTCTTATGGAGCTTTTGCGGCCTCTACATGTTTCTGGATCTGTACTGGATTTCTTCACGCCAAAAATCAATGGTAGTTCAGCACAATGTCCATTGGAGTTGAACATTCTCAAGTTTTCTGGAACATCCCATTCTCCTGTATGATCCAATACGTAGTAATAAATAGGACAGTCTGGGGTAAATTTACTGTGTAACTTGATAGCTTTGTGAACATAATATAGATAGTGATAATCACTGATGAACTGTAAATATTGGGTTCTGTTGTTTATTTTGAGTGTACACTCTCCGTTCAAATAAAATTTCAAAACTTCTAGTCCTATGCGTTTGCGTTCCTCCGGGTGCGACGACATTGACCTTGGCACAATAAGTTCGGGATTTTTATTATACTTTTCGAAATCTTCATGGAAATTTTCGTTAGCCATTTCTATTATAGAGGCTTCAGTTTTGTTAGAGCCTATTATAAATGGTACTTTATTGTAGTTTCCTGACTTAATTATCGCTTTTGGAGTCTTGGTTAAAAATGCTGGTAGACCTTCAAAATGCTCTTCAATGCATGGATTAAAAACTAAACTACTTTCACCAGTGATAGCCCTTTTCATCATGTTCCAATTTGCTTTTGCAATTCTTTGAGGTTCTACCTTTTTTAGTTCTTCCACCATAGCTACTAAAGAAGTACTTGTTATCTCTAATTCCTTCGCAAGTTCCATTGCAACTAGTTTGGGATTCTTGCCTAAAGACCAACTACTGAAAACACTTGCACTTTGTATTATAGCTTTGTGAAACAAACCAGCTCCCATTGGAGACAACATCAGTAAATGTACTGCCGAACCACCAGTACTACATCCAAATAACGTTACATTAGTAGGGTCTCCTCCAAATTTCGATATATTATTTTGAACCCATTTTAATGCCAAAACTATATCCTTCAAGCCACAATTTCCAGGTGCAACATAGTTGTTAATTGACAAGAAACCAAAAGCACCTACACGGAAACCACACCTTACAAATATGACATCTCTATCAACAAGTAATGATGGCTCGAGAATGTCATCTATGTGGTAGAAAAAGGCATAGTTGCCTATCCAGAACATGACTGGCAATGGTTTGTCAGGGTTGATATTTGGGCTGACTACATCAATGTATAGGCAATCTTCGGATCCCACTAAGGCATCTTTAGAGTCTAAACCCAACGGTAGAGGTCGCTTCTTGTGTGCAATCTAATAAATTGCTCCATGGTTTTGTTGGTAAGGGTGGCTGAAAAAGAATAATATCATGTAGAGCTTTTCTGACAACCCTGCTTTTAGGTGGGGATTTCAATATTATCGATGTTTTGCTACACAATATTTCAAAGCACACGACAGAGAGCCAGCCAAATTCTAAGCAAATGCATATGACACGAAGATCTGCTATTACCAGGAGTAGGTATTTGGCAGTAATATGAACCCGCTGAGATCATCTGATTAGAATGTTTGTAATTATGATAAACTTTTTTTTAGTTCAGATTAAAAAAATAACAATTCGTTTTGGTAGACTTACTCTGAAACGTAGATCTTCGACTGGAGGTTGTGCATAAGGTATGCCTTTAAATTTATAATAATTCCTTCCATTTTTTCTTTCAATGTATCCACACAATGGGCCATCTTTCGTATTGACAATGCACTTCGATTCTTTGGGTATCGATTCCATAGACATGGCTATCTTCAAGACCACATATCACAAAACTGACACGGTATACCACAATGATACCAGTAACATGTTGGTTTAAGCAATTACCTATAGATTTTGGTAAGCAAATAGATTTAGGTCACTGTCGTGCATTGCTTACATCGTTATATCAACATAATTATTGAAAGTTCTAAGTGGTATATCAATATCAATAGTACGTGCTATGCGTGCACAGCACGTGTTTGCCGAAACGTTTACATGTATTTTAAACGATTGAACTTGACATCTGCCAGAATTTGAACATTTTAGATTTGCTTTAATCCGGAAATAAAATAAAGCACTGCTAAATATAATATAGTCACACCATCCGCATTTCGGCGACAAAAACATCGTTTCGAAAACATCTAAGACTGTTTTTTTATACAATATCCAGTATAATTTAATCCCTTAAATGGGAAGGTTGATATTCTATTAATAGTACTTGCTTAATAGCATGCTGACGATTCACATTGAATTTCCAATTTTAATTGGAACTAAAGGTATCTACACAACAAATAAGTAGTTTGTTGGAAATTCGAGCCGAATACCAATGTTTTGAAACCGTCTGCCCATTGCCACTTTATACACAAACAGTCTAAACAGTTACCAGACAGTATTCAACCCCCAAACACCCTCTTTAAGACAATTTTGAAACCAAATATTTAGAGCTGCTATGAGAAAACAACATGTCTGATAGCTTATTTTATGCTGTTGCAAATGTGGTCCGGTAATTTTAAAATCACCTGTACATTTCAGTCATAGAAATAACAGAAAAAATGTTTATTTCTAGTAAAATGATTTTGTTTGCTAAGTATTGCTAATAATTTTGTTACGATCTATCAAGGACTGTATCAAGAAGTTGTATTATGTTATTCCTCTAAGATTATTGACCTAGCATTAATACAAAGGAGAAATACAAATAATTTGAACAACGCCTTTGGCACACGAATTTCTCAGAATTATAATCATGCTACTATATTTCGTCTGCTGTTGACAAAGATGCCAAAGTAATATATGAGAGGCGTTGATGCAGAATGAAATATTACAGCTTGAGTATGTGTTAGACACCAAAATTCGGTCTAGTAATATTTTAACCTACCCTGCAGATCAAATTCTACTGGTTACCCTCAGTAAATTTACGAATAACCAGGTACATTTTGGTCTCTTTAATGGGTAGATTTATCTGTCGTTGATAGTAAAAGTAATAAGAAGTGAAATGACAATTAGCGAGATAAATACTATCATTATAACAAAATGCTTTCTATTTATTATAGTTGCTCGTGTGATCAATTGCTAATAACAAATAAATACGATATCATTATTTTAATACCCTTTGATTAATCTGCAATCATACTTTATTGCTTAATTATTTTGAATAATAGACGAACATAAATGACAAAGATAAAAGAGGCAATCACAACGAATGAAAGATATTCAGTTTTATAACCATTGTCATGATATTTAACGACACTGTTTATCAGTGAAATAATGAAAAACGTAATTATTACGTTACGTAACATAAAAACAAAACAATAAAATATTATAATCCCTAAGAAACCAACCGGTAATTGTACAAAACTCAAGGGAAAATATATAAAATTAAGTTAATTAATGTAAAAGAAGAGAAAGCTGAAAGTCGTAATTCAATTTCATTTTTATCCTAATTGATTGAATGTTCTTTTATGAGGACTGTTTTTGCTCAATTTAGGTGAAATAATAAAGTTATCTTGTTTGAAGCTCTACATAATCTAGATCATCATCATCTTCTTGCCCTTATCCCAATTACTCGGGGTCGGCGCAACATGTTTTTTATGAACATAAAATCATATTGAGGTAGGGGTGGTAGAATTTTTATCCACTACTACTTGGTATTAAATTAAAAGAATATTATTTAATTTTGATCTTCAACTTTGCTTTTGTGTAAACTGTACTTATTGTGTCATTCAAGAGCTGTACGTGTATGTAAGTTTACTTTTTACTAAAATTGAAACCAAAGAAAAACCAGTATTCCTAGAGGATTCCACAGTTCCATTTTCACGATTCGAACAACATTCAATACTGCATCGAATCGCAGAGATGGAAATGAAAAGAAAATTCCATTTCTTCTGCAATACTCTTACGCAATATTTCAAAATGGCGATGACGTTACGAACGGAGATATCCCGTTGCATAGATCAGGTTGCACAACATCTGATGTAATGTTTACTTGTTGGTCCAGATATGCACGGTCTTGACATTGTATAATAGATTTCTCGAACAAATACGAAGTTGGAAGGATATTTTTACGTGTATAAATCATTTTGGAGTAAACGGCTTGTCCCGTACACCGTATGTGTACCGAAAACTTTACAGACATGGTCAGACTATGAAACTGGACAACTGTTGTCATGTAGATTATGAGAAAACGGAAAACTATTATGACCTTTCAAACGAAATTCCTAATCAGCTAACTCAATTAAAATAAATTGAAAATTCTAAACATGGGCTACATACAAAAAAAATATATCTAATTATGCTTTCAAAATTTTCAGACATCGTCTCTTACACCCTGTATAATGAACATAACATTAAAGAATAAAAATACAGTGTTCAAAAAATCTACAATTCATATTGCGCGTTAAATAATTAGTGCAAAATAATCTGATTTCAATTCGTAACGAAGATTAATTGTTCGTGCAGATGATCTACAATCAATTATGAAATTAGCTTTTTTAACTACCCTCAACATCTGTCTATGGCCTTAACATTCACACAGATATACCTACGTAGACCTACTTCTATTCGTCAAACACTCATGGAGTCAAAAGCCCGGAGCTGAAAAGGTGAAAACGTAAAACGTGCCGATGTGACGCGGCTGCGCTGAGTGAGAAAAATGGTGTCGCTGAGAAAGAGTTAAGAGTTTTCAGAATAGGCCACATTTCGAGTGCTTGATCATAATGTTTTCTTCAAATGAAAATATAGGTAACTACGAATTTGGGAAATGAAGTTTTGAGTCATTGACACGAAGAAGAAGAAGAAGATGGTATCTTTATAAAAATATATGCAGGTACAGCTATCTAGAAAAACTGACTACCAAATTGTTGTTTGTTCAAGTATTTGATGACTCTATTTATTTAACGTGTTTGAAACTTTGTGTGTGAGAAAAAATACTGTAGTAAGAGACACCAAGTCGACAAATGATCCAATGAACCCTGAAGAATCAATGAAGATAATATAAAACAATGCCGTAAATAAACACGAAGAATTAATAAACTTTATGCAAACAAAAGCCATAAAACTAATCGTGTGACATGAATGCAATGTTCAAGAATATGAACATAAATTGGTAAAGTTAACGGTTATGCGTACACAAAACTTTTTACACCCAAGTTTGGTACAAAATCCAATAAAACTGTACACCAGTATAAGTCATAAAGGGGTCGTAAATGTTTTGGATGTGTTTGACGATAAGCATTATGTTTTACGATTTAAGCCTCTTTCTTTTTGTTGAACCTCTGAAAAATACATTGCATTTAATAATGTCATGGAGCTGAAAATAATTTCATTCATAAGTACATACGCAAAACATATGTTCCAAGTATAGGGCTTACATAACATACAATGTACAAAACACAATAGGGTTTAAAAAACATATGAGTTTGAGGGTAATTAAAAAAATGTATTAACTTAGTATCAGGTTGTCAGAATATTGCCTAAAATTGTGATACACATGAAACTCTCGAGTACCGTACGACCTACCTCGTCTGTAACGACATCTGTGGAAACGAAATAGTGTAATGCAATCTTTAGCCGAAATCACACAGCAAAGTAAGTAGTTTAAATTTTATAAATACCGTGTCTAATATAAACTAGGTCTATAGTAGTTTAAGCTATGCCGCCTTTAGCAATGGAAGACTGGAGCGCAGAATTGTTCCTCTTCCTTTCTTTAAGAATTTCTTCAAAATTCACGTGTTTCGTAAATTCACTATCATAATGGCAGTTTTTGACTTATGGTAAAAATGAAATGTAAATTAAAATTTCATATTGTTTTTGTTTGACGTACCTAGATGTTTCGTGACATCTACATTACATTACATAGGTACATCTCATGGTGTGATGTTTACTGAAAGCGCGTGTTTCGTTTTAGAAATCAAACGTCATTTCATTATCACAGGAAAAGGCAAATGAGTTAAGTTGTAGTCCTATTCATTTTACTTCTTCAAGAATATGTTTTGAAAATATACATATTTAAGGCGTTCCGTTTTCCATACAAAAGTTCAATGGAGTTATGTGTGTAAAGAAGACAAGAGTCGGTTTAAAAAACTTGATGGGGAGTCCCGTGGGTATATAAGATTGTCGCAAAACACTAAAAAGAATTTTTAAATCATCAGATTTCCCCGTAAAAAGCGAGTCGCCACTTTACGAAAATAGATAGAGCTACTGCTGCAATAAATACGTTTAATTTTATTGTGCAGAAAATACTGATTATCTTTTAACTATAAGTAGTTTTGCGACAAATTTACGTGTGCCTTCATCATTCAGAATAAAGTTTCTTTAAAAAGAAACTCTACAGCTCATGTGTAACCCGACTGAAGTGCAGTTTTTCGTTTGTATGACGTAACGAACCACCTTAAGTAGTTAAGGAAATATTTCTCAGACGAAGAAGAAATCCCATTTATATTTTATTTCTACATTTTCAGCACCTCTATCAGAAAACCAAACACCCAGAATAGGTTTAAACGGTAGGGTTCATAAAAACATAAGGAAAACCTTATTGTTTACGTATGCTCACCCAAGGGTGGCAAAAAAGGGTTGAGAGCTTATGAAAAAAGCTACGAGTTAGAGAGGTTATTCAACTCTTGTCTACGAAGTAGTGGAACATGAGAAAGTTTTTGAAGACGAGTTTTTCAAGTACAATATGATATTTTTAGGCATGCTAAACTGATTAGGAACTAGTAAGTGGGTAGGCTTCTGAACAAATACAACAATATCACTAAAGATTACACAAAGTATTGGCCTGTCTTGTGAATAAATTTGACCCATTATTAAACAGGGTCTCAAATAAGTTGGCAATGAAATCACCAATCCGCCTGCCAAGCGTGGTAGGTACGGAAAATAGCAGCTAATCGGGGTAGGCCCGTTTCATTCATAAAAGCACTTAAAATAAATATCGTCAATGACTCTTTCTCTCCTCGTGTGGGACACCGAGTCGTTTAACGACCCGATGAACCCTGGTGTCAGAGTTTTTAACCGCCTACTGCAAGAAGCAGGCCTGTGATATGGTTGTGTAACGACCGCCATCATAGACAGCAACTGAGACCGACTGAAAGCAGCTATTACCTTAACAGTGATGATATTTCACCAATTCGCCTGCCAAGAGTGGTGGGTATGGCAAATACCAGCTAATTGGAAAAGGCCCGTTTCATTTATAAAAGCACTTTAAACAAATATCGTCACTGATTGAAAGCGGTCATTATCTTAATAGCGATGATGGAGAAACACTTCTCGTATTAGATCGGAGAAATCTCGTAGACCACTTTCACTTGCCTACCAAAGTGGACACTTGTGGTCACAGGTACAAAATCAAACCCAGATGATATGCACCTTCCATGAGGTACGAGTACATAGTTGATTACCGAAATGTATAAGGAACAAGCTACACAGAGTAGACGTAAGACGGCATCTGTCAAACAAGTGATCGTCGGTCACGTCAGACGTGCGACATCGCGAAGCTTGAAACCGTTTCCATATAAAATGTATGAAACAGACGAAACTTAGCTACTCACGTTAGACGCGCGTCCCATCGATAACGGCTGACGATCGCTTGTCTTGATCTTTCCCTTAAAACTAGGTACTTCAGATCATTCAATTGGATGAATGTCTGTATGTCTGTATGTTTGTCCATCTCCTTTGTCTGGGTATTCGTTCTTGAGGGATTACTTACTGGAATGAAACACGACCACTTGACTGTGGCTAAGTCGCTGATATTAATTTGTCTAGTCAATACTACAGATTATTAGCGTTACTGACTCGGCAGTGCTAGTAGTTTGAGCTTGGAAAAAGAAGTTGTAGGTTCGATTTTCATGACCATTTTATATTAAATAACTTATATCTAGTTAGGCGGCTGGTAGCGACTGGATGGAAAAACCGGGAGATCGTGCCTTATGGTGCACCTTGGGGGAGGCCCACGTCCAACAGTGGACTGCAATGGGCAGGCCAAAGGTTAATATGACACGTGAAAGTTTGAAATGATATAGAAAATACCTAGTTTTGGATAACACGAAGTTAAACCATGGTTCTTAAAAAAACTTCTATATTAATTGCCTTGTGGTGCCGGCTCAAAAGATATCTACCTCATATCTTTCCTGTAGATGTCGTGAAGCGACTAATTATCTCATCCGAATTTTACACTGCAATCGTCTAGATGGCGAAAAAGGAAGCGAGGTGGTTTGCTATATTAAAACTATGCTGATGAAATTTAATCCAGACAATCTTTATGCTTTTTTTAACGATCCGTGTAATTTAATTATACTGTCTAGTACTTTCAATAACATCAATATTTTCAGAACGTGCTTTCGTAGAAATATTAATTAGCAATCTCGAACATTTCAGACGGAAAAATGATATCTATAACCAATTATAATTATTTACCTAAAATATTGTGTTCCTCGCCTTAGGCGAGGAACACACGCAACGTCTGTTTGTGCGTCGTTTGTTCGATTTTCCACCTTATTTTTATACGAATACGGTTTATGTCAAACGTTTTGACAGACAACGCAGCGTTGTGCGATGCTGTTTGACACAAACCGTATTCATATGCAGGTAGGGTGGAGAATCGAATGAACGACGCACAAACCGACGTTGCGTGTGTTCCTCGCTTAAATTAAGCTAACGATTTATTAGATAATGTTAGAATGTTTGTCACTTGATCAGTTAGATGGCGTTGGTTACACAATCACGTCAGAGGCCTGCTTTGCAGTAGGCAATTGTTAACCCTTCCACTCGTGTCAGATTTCGCGCACCCCCATTTGTTTGGCAATTTTAGGACAAATTTGTCCTTACACGAGCGGGAGGGTTAAACTATGACACCAAGGCTCATCGAGTCGTAGGACAAATCAATGTCCCACAAGCAGAGAGAGAAAAAATTGTGTGTGTGGATAACAATCCAAAGGGTGAAAGGCCAGTCAATAATAAAAGCAAATAAAGAAATGGACGATGAATCCAACGTTGGTTCGTTAAGAAAAAGCGAACGGCGATCGCGAACGGCAGAAAAACAACAAAATAATAAAATAAGTCTTCTGTCAGATAGAGAATAAATCCTGATGTCTTTCGCAGGCCACAAAGAAAGCGGGCGGAGTTGTATGGAAAATATTTTAATAAAATAAGTCTTCAGCTAGATACAGAATAAACCTTGATATCTTTTGCAGACTAGGAAGAGAGCGGATTTGTATGGAAGACCTATTGATAAAATAAGTCATAGAGACGTCCTTCGCAGGCTACAAAGAAAGCAGTGGCGAGGTTGTATGGAAAGACCTATTAATAAAATAAGTCTTCAACCAGATAGAGAATAGATCCGGATGTTTTTTGACGTGTCCAGAGAAACACACGTACGACCGCAACGTAATGCATATGTACAAGAGATGCACATCTCTATCACCGGAACCACCGTTTTATAGGTGTACTCTACACATGTGTCGCTTCTCCACGGAGCATTTTCAGGAGATCTTCGACAGTCCAGTTCCATGCCACGACTGAGTCAGACAAGCCAACATGTTTCAATGATTTTCTTAGCCACACACGAAATATTTACCTACACAAAGTTTTCTATCTGATGTAATTTGCGTAAACTAAATGTTAGTCATGAAAATCTAAGCGCTAGGCGCGCTTATAAGTTTTTATCTCAAACGTTTGTAAGCTAGTTTTGAAATTCATGAAAAACGAATTGATACATTCAAGGGGAGGTGATATCTATCCCTAGTAGGTACACAACTCTGTAAAAGAAAATTATAACTAGTAATTAGGGTTCACTAAAAGCGTGGGTTCAATTAAATTTCATTTTTTAGGTATATTGAACTATACGTTTAGATAAGAAGTAGGTATGACTCTGATGACATAGCACAAACCTTTTATATAATATTATAGCAGTTTTTTATACCGTTACTGCGTGAAGGTAAGGTTTTATTTGACATAAAATTGATCAAATGAAGAAGTCTACTGTGTATTTAATGCCTATCTATAATCAATATGTAGGTATTGATGACAACAAACGCTGACGTAGTAAGCCAGCTGCCAGGCAAACTAAAGTCCATTAGGCGGCTTGTAAACTAATAAACTGGGCTATCAAGGTGGGTTAGGGTGAGAATCCACCAGAGCTGTGCGAGGTAGCTAAGCGGTGTGCGAGGAAAAAATCCACCAATAGAATCACTTCATTTTCCTAGCCTCGCTTAGCTCAGCTCTGGTGGAATAGGGTTGAGCGAAGCGAGGCCATTCTACATACAAAACAAGCGAGAAATGTGTGCGAAGGATGCGTTGCGACGAATGTGTAGCGAGGAATGTGTTGCGAGAAATGTGCTGCTAGGAATATGTTGCGAGGTTTCCACTACATCGCATTCCCCCCCGCTCACACATTTCACAGCTTCGCAACGCATCCTCGCTCCGCACATTAATGCGCATTTTGACAGCTCCGCTACGCATCCTCGTAAGACACATTTTACTCGCACAGCTCTGGTGGAAACCCCTACACATTTCCACAGCACAGCTACACATCCTCGTACGACACATTTTACTCGCACAGCTCTGGTGGATTCTCACCCTTAGTATACTAGATACTAGCTAATTGACTATCTATACTACCTATATTTAGGTAGTGTATTTGATGACTCGTGTATCAGCAGCTCCAACCTACTTGTTGAAGAGTTCAACTTATAGCAGTTTTTCATACCATTACTAAGTAAAACCAGTTTAAGTTCATCCTTTAAATTATTAGGTTGATGCTGCTGTCATAGCTACCAGCAGATCTTACAAGCATGCACCGCATGATTTTACGGAATTATACCCGATTCATTTTTTTACACAGAACCGGAGCGGCGTCGCCTAAACAATTTGCTATTGTCACGGTTGTAATTTTTGTATTAGCTTTGTGTATCTTCCGGTGTTCACAAATCACCTATGATACTACTTCAATAGCCTTTTAGTACTCGTCGTTGAACGACTCGGTGTCCCACACGAAAAGAGAGTACTATAACAAAATTAAATTACTTTACAATAAACCCAACCTAAAAAACTACCATACCCAGATTCCGGTTAAAATATAAAAATAATAGAATTACGAAAACACTAAAACAAAACGCCCAAAAGTTACGCCAAATGAAATCAAGTTACAAAAGCCTCGCCGCATTCCTCGAAAAGGGAATATTATTATGACCCACTATAATAATATCGGGGAGTAAAAGTTTTCCGGTAACACCCAAGTTGACGGTCAGAGGACAATGACATCTGCGTTTGCCAAGAGCAAGTCAAATGGAATGGCGCTCCAACACTGCTCGGTATGAAATCTACAATTTGATACATTTTTATACGTTTGAATTTCATATGAAAAACTATAATACATTGACACAACATTCGCCACCAATTTCACCAAATTAAATACAACACTACGTGGGAAGCTTAGTGTTTAGAATGTCGCGTCGGCACATTAGGTACTTTAACATCCCATTTCTTTTCCACGGATGCAAATAAGGTACTGAACAGTTTCAGATGATAGGTTGACAATCTGTCACTATTGCGGTACACTATTTTACTGAAACAGCCCTTAAGTTATAATCAGACACGGCGATATTAATCGCATTTTCACAGCCCGTAACGTACTGCCTACCTCTGAAGGAAAATGTAGTGGTGTGTGTGTGTGTGTGTGTGTGTGTGTGTGTGTGTGTGTGTGTGTGTGTGTGTATGTTGTTCAAGTGACTATATTTTTCTCTTGTATAAAATACAACAACATTTAATAATCGAAGCGCCGTTGTGAGTTTGGGAAACATTCGGAGCTCATTTCGTATTCCGTACGTCAAGATCGTTGTACAACTTTGTTTGGGAACTGAAAATGAAATAATAATACCCAACTGACGTACTGTGTCGTAGTAGTATACAAACTGAATCGTATTTATGAAATTGTTAAAATAAACTGGTTAAAAAAGCGTTCTTTCTAACGTGGTGTTAACGTTCTGCATACCCCGCAAGGGTTAAAGGCAAAAGTATTGTATCGACCCCTCTGGCCTCAATTGGCGTAAATGACATTTTTGGCCAAAATGTGTTAAAAATGCAGTTGTGTACAGTTTTTTTTTTCTCTATCGATCTGTGTATTTAAAATTTCGATATCTCCGAAAAAATGTCTTTTACTACCACGGTTTTACTGACTCAATTTTAAAAATATTTTAAAATTTTACCGTAAAAGACATTTTATTTATATAAATTTTGATCATGTGTCGTAAAAAACAAATTGCTTGTTAAAGAAAGGGCGTAAAATACATTGGCGCCAATAAATAATAAAATATGTCATTTACGACCCAAAACTTGTAACAAAAATTCAAAAATGTTAGTCGTTAATGCCGAATATAGGATTATTTGGAGAATCTATCGTAGAAGACAGGGCGTAAAACTCAATTGTAACCTAAAAATTACAAAACGTTGTCGTTTACAACCCCATTAAACCTTAATCATAATCCAAAAATGTGGTCCAGAAGGTAAAAAACTGTTTTTCTGCGTGATAATATAATTCAATGTGTGCATTTCATAATATATCGTCTTTAGGTTTTCATTGCTTGTTACAAAATGCTACACTGATTTCATAGTATGTCTCATAGTCTAAGGGTGTAAAAGATTATTTCATGTGTGTAATTAAAAAGATAGTCATTTACTTCTACGTCTTCTCAAGAGAAAATAATTCATTGCGTGACTTTTAAGTCGTAAATGACAATTTCTTATACGTAAAAGATTTTTTTAATCATGGCAACTGAACAGTTATAAATGACAATTATTATTCATAAATACAAGTTTTTGTACTGTATGTAAGTCTCAAAAGTATTATTCAGCTAAATAAAAACATATGGACCTCTTTGGTCTCAATTGGCGTAAATGAAATAAAGCACTTTTTACAGAAGAAGCAAATTTTTTAAATATTAATTGAGATACCTTTTTTTGCCTTTTTAGCTATAATAAAGCTTCTTTTATCAAAATACTGGCCCGAAATTGCTTCAAAACCACATTAGGTTTGCACAGGAGTAGAATGCAGGTTTAAGAAGTTAGCATGCATATACGCCCTAAAAAATTGTTATTGAATGTCATTTACTACCCAAAAAAGTTGTGAAAATTTACTGTTTCTAAATAATTAGGTTGTAAAAGAGAAAAGAAAACAACTAAACAGGTGATAAAATTAGTAGTAAAAGCCTATTTAGTTGAACTGAAACGTCTTTTTTTATTCTAGGTTAAGATAGCTGCGTTTTATTTATGTACGCTTTTAATAATTTGCTTGCCGATTTGCCTAAAATAATTGTATTAGTTAATTATTTTTGTTTGGTGTTCATTAAATAAAAGGTGAACAATTCATTGTGTTTTGTGTGTGTATGAAAGTATTTTGTAATTTTTTAATCAATGAAATAAAAATTAATAAAAACGTAGGTGTCTATTTTTCATGCCATGAGCATTAAATAAGTAAGTAAGTACATAGTTAATACCTGCATACAACAAGAAATAACCTGCTAAAACCTTCTTTAATCATTTATTTTAATAATCACATAACGGGTACGTGGATGTCTCATTTTCATTACATGAGTGAGTAATATCCTACATCCTAATCTACCTATTATACCTTAAATAATAAAGAACAAAACAAAAAGAAAAGATATCGAAGCATATAATAAAATCACGAATTTAATTATTTTTATGTTATTGAATTAGCCTCAAGTACAGTTCGTCATTTTCGTCACTTTCCAATAATACATTTAAAACTTGTGCTTTTTTGGATGTTGTAAATATTCAGTATGATGTTGTCCAGGTAGAGCTTGATTGTCACGAAGGTACTTCAAGTTCTTAATTTTACAACTGCTACTGAAATGACGGGGTTTTACATCCCTTATTTTCTTCCATTACATTTTTATTGTTGTTTTTGGAGCATCTGGATTCATCAAGGAGGATTTAATTTGTGCAATCTCTAATTTATTTAATTTGAAAGTTGTCACTAGGTTTTCCTACGTTTTCATATTTTTAACAGTATCAGTCGAAAATGTTTTGTTGGAAATTTCATCTAAATTGGAAAATTCTGTATATTTTATGACCTCCACTGTGTATAGTCGAGGATTTTTTCGCGATGACTCAAAATATGTTGGCCACTGCGAATGAACCCAAACAGTTAGTTCTCTAATTTAGAGAATATACATTTTGAGAGAATTAAATGAATTTAAAAGATGAAAACTAACGAAATCAGAGTAGCATCTTTCGAATGAAATACTCCATGAATCCAGATGCTTCAGAAACAATAATGGAAATGCATATTGAGCACAAAAGTATAGGAAAAGGGAAAGGGAAAAGAAAAAGGAAGAAAATAAGAGAATTAAAACCGTCCCGTCTGTATTAAAACAGATTCCTTACTGGTTTCAGTTGCAAATTTTAAGGACTTGAAGCACCTGTAAGGTAATCAAACTATACTTAGATGTTATTAATGAATATTTACAACACCCAAATGAAGCTCAAGTTGTAGATGTATTATTGGAAAGTGACAAAGATAACGAAAGTGATCAGTTTACGTATTTGAGGTTCAATTTATTGGCTTTTCCTTTGGTTCTTTATCATTTAAGGTATAGGTAGATTAGACAATTAGTACCTAAAATTAGTACCGTTGACACGAAAAAAGAAGAAGAAGTACTCACTCATGTTATGAAAATAAGACATCTACGTACCAGTTATGTGATTATTTAAATAAACGTTTTTAGAAGATTGTAGTTGGTTATTTTCTTGTTTTATTCAGGCATTGCCTATGTATCTACCTATCTGTTTCATGCTCATGGTCTGAAAAAAGGACACATACATTTTAAATGAATCATAAACTACAAAATAGTTATATTTGACACACAATACACAATGAATTATTAACCTTTTATTAAATAACACCTAAATTTATAACTATTTATAAGTAAAACTATTTTAGGCTAATCGGCAAGCAAATTATGAAAAATCTACATAAATAACACGCAGCTATCTTAACCTAGAATAAAAATAAAGACGTTAAAGTTCAACTTAATAGGCTTTTACGACTCAATTTATTGTCGGAATAGTTATTTTTTTGATTTTTACTAACTATTTATTTATAAACAGTAAATTTTCACTCATTTTTTGGGTGGTAAGTGACATTCAATAACAATTTTTTAGGGCGTATATGCATGCTAACTTCTTAAATCTGCATTCTACTCCTGTATAAACGTTATGAGGTTTTGAAGCAACTTTGGGCAAGTATTTTGATAATAGAAGCATTATTATAGCTAAAAAGGCAAAAAAGATATCTCAATTTATATTTATATTTTTTCGTTTTTTGGCTCTCCTGTAAAAAGTGCTTAATGTCATTTACGCCAATTGAGGCCAGAAGGGTCGGTATGTTGAGTAATCATGCGGAAAATATCTCCTGAAAACTAAACAGTTAAGTAGATACATACCACTTTTTGGTAAGTCAAAGATTATGTTAGTACCTAACAAAGTTACTGGTAATTTTGCCCTATTCTAAAATGTTTCGCTCAGTTTTTGCTAAGTCGAATTTTGCTTCGTCGTAAAACTTTCTAAAATAAATAGATACCTTAACTAAACAACTGTCAAAAAGTATGTCAATAAAATGTTATTAGTTTCACGTTTTGCAACGCA
Source organism: Phthorimaea operculella (assembly GCA_024500475.1). Taxonomy (NCBI): domain Eukaryota; kingdom Metazoa; phylum Arthropoda; class Insecta; order Lepidoptera; family Gelechiidae; genus Phthorimaea; species Phthorimaea operculella. The sequence continues at coordinate 5,622,267 of JANFCV010000014.1, read as the reverse complement.
AGTAATATACCTATTTGAAATCGTTGGATACCACTGAATACTAAAATATCCAGTCTTATAAATAAATACAAACTGCCGCCAGTTTATTTCTACGCTTTTAGAGGAACAAACCTCTTGAGAAATTACTTGCCTTCTACTCCTAAGCTTTATAAACCTCCACTCCGATGAGACGACAAATCAACTGGATATTCTTCAGCCCTGAGGCTTATTTTCCACACGAGAATAAAATACTTCAATCCTAAATAGGAATCGAGTGCATTAATATTATTTTATATTTCATTGAACCATAACTTTATTTTTATTTTTGGCATTTAGAATCAAAGCCAAATAATCTAAACAAAGATATAAGGTACAAGAACGAGCTAAATATTCGTTAATTATGTACAAAATTTACAAGTAAGTGTTCGATTATTATTGACTTTAACACGTAGATTAATTATCAAACCTCTTTTTCTTCTTCGTTCGAGAATTGAATCCGGAATCTTCCGCCAATCTATCAAACTTAAAAATATGAAATTTAATTATTGATTGCATGCCTGCCAAAAACAATACTATTCTAAAGCCCAGTCTAAACAACTATTCAAGTTCCAGAACATCTTGAATCGCTGCGTTGACTCACCAAATCGCGCATGAAAGTGCTTCTAGGAGTTTTCATTTGAAACATATTTCAGCGTCCTTGTGAAATGCAGCATGCAAGTAAATGAGAGGTCATTCAACCTTCTTCTTTTCGTGTGGGAAACAAAGTTTTCGGACAACCCGATCAACCCTGGTGCCAGAGTTTTCCAACCTACTACCATTATCTGGGTTCTGACATAGTTAAGACAGCCCGTCTAATAATCACACTGCAACCAGGACCAACGGCTTATCGTTCCCTTCAAATCATGGAACGAACTTTCTATTCTGACAATTCCCTACTTTTTTTAGCCTCCAATGTCTTAGCCAGGGAAGAAAAAATTATCCTGCAATATAGACATAGGTATCTACACTATTTCTCTAAAATGGCAGTCAAATATTTTGCGGACGTGGAAAACAAGAAGGCTCTGCCTACCCCGCAAGGCATATTTCAGCGTTCCCTGTGAAGTGCAGCATGCAGGTTGAATGACCTCTCTCGCTCGATACTAAGGGTGTGGCCGGTCCACTCGTGTTCGGTTAGCAGGTTATAGGTAAACGTCAAAATACAGCTGCGTACTGGGTGAGTTCATATAACCAACTCAATAAACACTTTTCTTTCTAACTATATTTTCCATTTTCTGACGTATTCAAAAAAGGTAGCATAGCGGGACTGTAGCATACCGGGACTAAGAAACGTACGTACGTCATGCTTTTATCTTTGGGGGCTAGCAGAGCGTCAACAGCCTTAGAAATGTCGTCATTACAGCTACATTTGACTAAAATTTAGTAGCCACTCCAGAACTGTTGAGTGACACTTATGAAGAATCGTGTATCACTGAAGTGAAAGGTTGTCAGCTTGTCGCCTTTAATGAACTAGGGGACTTAAGGACTTCTGGTGCATTTTAGGCTTCAAAACTACTGCGAATTAAAAAACAAAACTGCATTGACTAGTAGTAGTATTCAAATTCAATTTTCCTCGACACAAATTTGTATAAACTTCATTTCACATCATGAATCACTTCACCATACAGGCACAGTATTTTTTTAGCAAAGATTTCTTTTGCTCGTTTTCTCCCATGCTGAATTATTGGATCCAATGATTGTAGCCGATTTTTTAGTCACGTGGGATGTATATCAAGTCTACCCAATTACGTTTTGTCGTAGATTTGTGAAGACAAATTGATTTAAGCTTTCGATTGTACCCGAGATGTGCCTCTTGATTTATACCATTTTATACGTCAATTGATAAAAATAATAGATTTTTGAAATATGCGCGACATTTCGTTCAGGTGACTTTAAATGCGCGTCAATGCGAAGAATATTCGTTTTATTGGAACAAATTTTATTACGCACGAGACAGGTTTATTACGCAGATTTACACTTCAGCAGTACACTATACTATAGTCAAAGTCATAGCATTTATTTCTTAGTAGAAAGTCACATTCTATTTCAATCAATTGATATGAATGGATAAGTAACAAAATAAAGAAAAGATTTATTAAACCTTGTTTTATGACCTAGACTGCAGCGAGACGCAATTTTAGTAAAGACATAACCGATTTTATTTTTCCAATTTTAAATTAAAAATCCATATTTCCGGAAATCCCGTGACTAAAAAAGGATATTTTTAAATAGAACTTCATATAGGTATGTATCCATTAAAACATTGTCATGTCATATGTATTTGACACAAATCAGCCTTTTATAAAGATGTCTTAGTCATGCGTTGTTTGTAAATAATTTTGACAACAACATTTTGACACCAGGAAATCAAATTTCGTTGCGGTATTACGCAAATTTTTCGTGATTCTTTACAACATTTGTACAGGTGAGTTTTACGTGTCTCCATAGTAAAAGTTGTTAATAAATCCTGCGTACAAAAACCCAACCTACTGGGTCAAATAAAGGCGGTCTGCTTTCTACAGACTTGTCAGAGGCACAATGCGGCCGGAAAGCAAAAACTGGGTGACCGGGAAACTGGCTTGTGCCGAATACTAACGGCAAACGTTCTGCTTTATATTAGGCATGTCTTAAGGATAGATAGGTTTTAGGTAGCATCATAATTCACCATACCCAGTCTAATAGTTCTGAAATGCGCAACTTTAGATATATGGCGATACGACAACTTGTGCTACGATCAACAAACAATGCGTCATCTTGCCTATGTAAATTTTTAATTATCATACACCTACCCGTTAAAATGTGTAAACAGCGTAATTTTTCAGAAAAAAAGATACTTGCTGTGGCGAGCGTCATTTTATATATTTTGGAACTGACTCTTGGCTTTCACAGTTTAGCAAAAACCGTGAAAAACCAACTTTGGCTCGCAGTTGAAATGCCGCTTAACTCTAGCTTTGGTTTCATGTAATCTTTCTATTGAAAAGTAACAAAAACAGTAAGTATAAAAGGTGATTTTAAACTACAATTAGGTTTTCCATATACTCTATTTGATTAGACAGGCTTGATAGAGATAATCTCAATTGCTCTTCTCTATGATTCGAGGCAAATTTCAACCTTTATCCATGTACATAGGGTTCGAAACTATCTAGGCCTAATGAAAACTAGCAATAGTTCTGACTATATCTAGGGACCTAGGGACTTTCATCAAGCTCTATTTACATAGGAAAAAGGTAATTCCACTAAACGTACAAGACCTGAATAGAAACAATCCATAAGTAGGGTAAGGGTACCCTTAAGTTCCACCTGAGTTATGAAACGGTTAGAATCTCTTACAATTCCTTGGACCATGTTGATTTGATTTTAAGAGCTTTAGGAACTTCTATTTGAATATCTCTTCGATTGATTTCAGTTGGGAATATCACGTTTCTGAATCAGTTTGGTTCGTTAGAGGATCCTTAGTTACTTTGATCTTTGAAATCAAAGTTGGGTATTCATTATCTTTTCTATAGACAGCCGATGTGGCGCAGTGGTACGACTGCCTGCGACGCTGAAGGTTCCAGGTTCTATACCCGGTGGGTCACTCAGAAAGTTGATATTTTATCAATCACTTTGTTAATTTGTCTCATGTCTGGTCAGGACATAGCTGGCTGAATCACCTCATAGTCCGAAAAGCAAGATGGTTTCGTGCTTCGTTGGTGACGTTGTTAGGCCGTCGGTCCGGTTGCTGTCTATGACTACTCAGACGGCGGCGATCGTTACGCAACCTTGTAAGAGGCCTGCTCCTTGCAGGTAGGTGATTGTAAAACTCTAACACCAGGGTTCATCGAGTCGTTTGACGACTTGGTGTCTCACTCCAAGAAGAAGAATACGATTTTCTTTCTTTGGAATTTCATTTTACCAAACTATGGTTCCTTGTATAGTCTATTCAAAATATGAGTAAATAAAAAATTAGAGTAGGTATAACTCTGAATATAAATTTTTTCCTGCTTAAAAACTGAAAGAGAGGAGCGTAGTAAAGTCGTGTTTAAAACACCTAAAGTTTTAAAGTACATACTGCCAATGATACTAAAGGTGACTTCTCAGTAAATATGCAAACTTAGATTATACTTGCAGTTATGGGCAACGGCTATCGTTACGATAACACTTAAACATTTATAGCTGACTGTTCCGTAACGAGAACGTCTGCCTCAATCGGCACAACTCTTTTGGTACCCTAGAAAAATGAACTAGTTCACTGCGCTCCAAAATTATAGTGCAATATGCATCGAACCGTTTTGTCGGTTCTTTTTACGACGCTGACCTATGACAAGGCGTTCTGCAATTAAAAAACCAATGATTACTGGTAGTTAAGACACTAAAGTGGCCTTCCATCTGCTTTTAAATATCTAACGCAGTAAAAGCCACAGGTAGCTATCAAGAATAATAGTCCAATTTTTATGTTTACTCGCCCTTTTTAAAGGCACATTTAAATTTCAAATCGTAACAAATTGATAAAAGCGTAGTAACGACCATTTTCAGAACCTATTAAACTAAATCATCAAAAATCTATAATCGTTTTAATACTTACAAGATGAAATAAAGTTCCTTTCTAGGAACAACGGTATTAGAACGCTGTGAAACCTATCAAATCTAACTATAAGGGTAGTCTAGTCTAGTACTATTTAGGACACGGCTGGAGGGTTAGCATAGATTCCTCAATATTCTATTATCGTTTGCCAAATAATAGCTCTTCGTTTTCTGTCTAACATATAAGTTTAACATTGTAAGTGACTATGCTGTCATTTTTATAAGGGGCAAGCTTCACATAAGAGACGTGAGACTTAAGGCCCAAGCTCCACAGAGGAGAAGTGGGACGCAACGCGCAACATGACATCTGTCAGACAAGCGACCGTCAGTCGTTATCGATGCGACTCGTCTTAGCTTTAGGTACAACATTAACGCGTATCATCAAGGTGTGCAACTTGATATTTTGCGTCTTAGTCGTATTGAAAATTTTTGCGAGATAGTAAAATACGGAGTAGTAACTGGCGGCACGCACGTTGAGATGACCACTATAGTTTATAGTTGAGTTTACCACCAAGTGGAAAAGGGAGCGCCATAACACTGTCACGACGATACAGCAAATGGCCGTCTCAACTATAGCATGGGATGAAAATCGCAACTGGCACACGTGTCAATTTTAATTAATTAGTGTGAAATGTCCACTAAATCATATTGAGATTTTGCGAACATACCTATTTGATAAATTAAAATTAAAAACACTATATAGACGGAATTTATCTCTTACGTATTCTAATAAGTTATTAATTTTAACCTACAACACAGAGCATTTTCTCCAAAATAAGTTACATAAATATTACGATATACGTAAATATCACGAGAACGCTTAGGCACATCGTTTATTAACACAGCAATTTACAAATCGCCCACCTTTCACGTTTTTCAATTTTGACGGTTTATGACCCAAATTACATCAATTTGTGCACAACATTTGGACAGCAAATATAATAAAGACGTGTAAATAAAATATTTTCATGTCAGGATTAAGATGGAGACACACTGAGCTTATTTCATCAAAAGTAGAGAGACTCACAACACATCAAAAGTAGTGTAGGTATGTGATGTGAAGCCCGTAAGAAGATACAACCTCCACCTTACATAGAATATCGGAAAAATAATAATTTAGAGGTAGCTATGTTCTTCTAATTCTAATCTAATCTTCGAAAATTTTAGTTGACTAGTATTGCGTAGACGTCAGATTTCGTGTATGACGTGGTAACACGCACGTGTATAGCGTAGAAGTAGCACACAGTAAGGCTCTGTAAGCACAGCGAATTTTATTAGCGTACACCGATTCTTTACTCCCGCGAGATGGAAACATGCTTAAAATCAAGTATGATACAAAAATCGAGAAAAAAATCGCTCGAAATAAAATCGCCGTGCGGAAAGATCCTAAGGGCCTTACCACAAAAAAGATAGACCAGCGTTCAACGCGTGTCTAGCGTTGTTTTTGTATGAAGTTTTATTTTAAACACGACTCTCGTCTAACTTTTTTGTGATAAGGCCCTTAGATTTCATGTAGATACAGCGTGTTAACACGCAATAACACAACAAGAGTGCACAACGTTGCTCTGTTCTAATACGTGTATGGCTAGAGCAATTGTATCGCCGCCGTAAGATCATGTAACATGTTTATTACATCACGTAAGCCAAATGTGTATGCAACTTTAATAACACGTCTCAAATGACATTCAGAATAAACTTTCTGTTGATCTTCTGAACTCAGTTTAATGAAAATAAATAAACTTTATTATTGTTGGGCAAGATTAGGCAATAAATAAATAATAATGCTGAACAGACGTTTGTTTTGCTTACTGTTACTTTATTAATTTTACTTAATCAATACTAGACTTTACAACTAGGTAAGCAAAATAAGCAGTCTTTTGTGAATACACAGTTATGCTCATAAGCACTTATGTTGCCTATTTAGTTGAATATCTATTACCGTGCATAACATGATGTGTATTTGTTACTTATGTGCCTTAATGGTTAATGATTCTATGAAATTGTTGAACCTTTTTTTAATTTGACACCAATTTGTAAGATGAACTGAATGCTAGTATATAATTAACGTATTCTGAACACCCATTTCAATGGCAAGCAACCAATTTTGAATCATAAAACATTATTATATTACGGACAGAACTGACCAGCTTCATGTAAAAGCTCATAGTAGTTTTATCAAGATGGGCAATGATCTGCTAGTCAATGCCACAGTTGAAGGCTGACTTTTCTTTTTTTAGAATGGAATGATTGTTCTATTTCCGAACAAAGCACCCTTTTATATTTGGAATCTGAAATCCATCCATTATTGGTACTAAAAACTGACTTTTGTTTCAATACCTGTCGATAATGAATGATTGATACCACCACTAGCTTAAATGAACAAAAGATGATAAATCAGGTATCAATCTTAAATATTCTTTAAATGCCCGATGGATAAAATAAGTAGGACCTCAAAGACATAAGGTAGAACATTAATAGTATCGTAATCGTATCTCATGAAAGCCACACCAGTATCACACTATTCACACTACATAATGCTGTCAGAGTGACTGAATTCTTGCCACATAAATTTTTAAATAGTAGCTAGTACCATTCTTTATGAAAAGAAGAAAAAAGAGAAGTAACAAATTTTCTCCAAGAACAATTTTAATCCGTAGGACCGGCAATATTGTTTTTTAGGACTTTTGTACCTTATCCACTAAATCCAATAAAATTTTCAATATCAGTCACAAACAAATCACTTAGTAAAAAATTCAGCCTATTTCAAGCACTACCTTGGTAGAGTTCGTTGCCCCATGAAACCAGGTCACAAGCCATGTTATAGGGCGTTATATAATTGTAACAGTTACGGAGCTATTATGGACAATCAGCTGTGGCCTAGGTCAACGACCTTTAGTGCAAATACTAAAATGCTACTAGCCAATAAGCGAGCAGTAATTCTAAGCAATTTCACCTGTATGAATGCTTTACGGTGCTGAATTAGTGTGTTTTGCGAACGTGAAATTATAGTGTAATTTTGTTTATTCCATTTCATATATTTTCCAAGAAACGTTTTGTATTTTCTTGGTATTGTATATGGAATAGTAGGCCACTCTTTAATACTTTATCTTCTTTACTAGAAACTCATATTGTGTATGCCTCAGTTGCTAGGGCTGAACCACCTAGAGGTTTTACCTGCTATCATCCGTTTTTCTACGAAAATATCACATTTTCCATAAATAAAAGATAGCCAATATCATAAAAAGAAAACGTGGTTTTCTAACTGTGCAAAAAATTTCAAATCCATCAAATATTTCGATGATTATCGCTAGCAAAAAATATGAGGTAATTATGTTCCTCTAACTTATTGACACCATTCTTTTAGGGTCAAGTTTTGGGTCAACAGTCTTTGCGAAGTTTTTACGAGCACTCGAGGCTCAATCAAGAAGTCAATATGTGTGCCAAGGACGCCATACATAATCAATCAACTTCTTGCCATCTATTAGGCAGAACTAATCAAGGCCTGATTTCCTGAACTTTCAAGATGAAAATCACAAAGAAATATCTAGTGGAATACATACATAAAATCAACCTCTTTCACGGAGGAGTAGGAGGAGACTATATTATTCTACTACGATCCTGACACACCGCTTTGCAATATTTTTTCACACTCTTAAAATGATAAATAGGTACCTATGCAAATTCAAACATTTCGCACACGATAGTGAGGAGGCCAAAGCAGTGGACTGTAATAACGTTTCACTCCTTAATCTTATACATTTCTTTATTTACATGTACCAATTTTTTACTAAAAATAATTTACATTTTGAAATAAAAATTAAACCAATACAGTTAATACAGACAGTCTTTAGAAGGTATCTGATAGCATTCTGATACTGACACAGATATCAAAATCAATATCAATCCACGAAATTGCTTTCAACATTTCAACGGTACCCCAGTTTAGAGTTTCTTACAACTCGAGACAAGTTTAACAAGTTCTTAACAAGGACTGAAGGCAGATTCTCTCCGCAGTACCTCCAATAGGCGGACGTTTATAGGTAGTTATTTCTAAATTGTGTTTATTTTATAGGTACTATGTCAATGTCGTAGTAAAGTGCTACGGTGTGCCGTAGCAAAGGCTACAGTGCGTCGTAGCTAAAGGTTACGGCGTAGGGAAATGAAAATGAATTATCATCAAAGCGCCTCATAAAAATTCAACATAATCATTGTACGGGCTTAAACTTGTGGGTTGGACATTTAAAAGGGGAGCAAACTTTAAATACAGATATTTAGAAACTAATTATAAATTCAAAGAATTGTATAATTTCACTTTATTAAATCAAACAGTAATAAATACATTTTAGTATCCGGAAATATGCTGAAAATACCATATCATTTGCTACATTCAAATTCGTTAGACCCTATAACGCCCACATGTCAATTCAGCCTTCCTAAAACTGGCGACCGGACCGCACATCAATAGAGTCAATGTCCGAATACGCCCTTAGAAGTTACCCCTTTCACTGAAGTATGAAATCTCTGTTTAGAAGAGTTTTATCTTTTTCTATACAATATTATATTGGTTCGAAAAGAAAATATGAGTTCCGTGAGTTTGGGGTAAACGCACTTTGCGGTCACGTGTTTTTGTGTTGTGCTTCTTACAGGTAAGTTACACCTTTACAGCTACAACAGTCCACTGCTGGCCATTGGCCTCCCCTTTTCGTGGGGTATTGCCATACTCTTGCTGGTGGATTGGTGAGCGAAGTGCAAGATGTTTTATTCACAAGGTACGCTGCTGCCTATTACTTGGATAATTAACCCTTTTTACGACACCCACGGGTAGAATTGAGTTAATTCTATTCTAAGCCGTCATCACACACATTTTATTAGCTTTTGTTACTCACAAAAATTACTATATAACAAATCCATTATAATGTATTTCCATTAACCTATCTTAACCCGCCGAGAGTGTGGCAGGGTATGTCATACCCGGACTGTTACTTATTTGCGTATATTTTTGTAAACTAGGATGTGTGGAAAAGGATATTTACGTGATTGTATTGTAACACAAACCAGAGTTGGAGATAATCACGTATAAAAGTGCTGTCGGGAATGTAATACCCTGCCACATAGTTGGCGTATACATTTTTTGACAAAAGATTGCTTTGATGTTTATTTATTTCGATTATTTTGTGTATTCTTTTTTATAGTTTTGATTAAATTTGTGTTATTCTCAACTATAAATTAGACTGAGATTTATTTTAAACGAAGTTTTGCAAGAATTTTCAGTAGACTCAAGCTCTGAGAATGAAATCGATCATACATTTTGTATGCAAAAATTGCACTATATTAAACTCAAATTATTAAGGTGTTATCATTTTTGCAATCTTAAGAGTTATATAATTTTGATAAGTTGTTTTATTATATTTTTGAGTTTTATGAAGTTTTATAATATTTCATTTAATTTTATAATATTTTGAGGCTAGTAAAACATGTGCTTATTTTTTTACCTTAAAATTACCAGGTTTCGTTTCTATGAGGTTTATATTATGAAGAAATAGTGATATATTACTTAACTTTTATTTATTATAATGTTAACATATACTACTTGCATAGAATATTACAAAAAAATATTACGACTATTTAGAAAAATAAATATAGGCAATAAAAAATCTGGGTATGTCGTACCCTGCCACATCGCCCGTGTTACATTTTCTCGCCACAACCTGCGCGGGTTAAAAAAAATCGTTTTTATGTCCCTCCTAAAATAAATATAGGCAATAAAAAATCTGGGTATGTCGTACCCTGCCACATCGCCCGTGTTACATTTTCTCGCCACAACCTGCGCGGGTTAAAAAAAATCGTTTTTATGTCCCTCCTAAAATAAATATAGGCAATAAAAATCTGGGTATGTCGTACCCTGCCACATCGCCCGTGTTACATTTTCTCGCCACAACCTGCGCGGGTTAAAAAAAATCGTTTTTATGTCCCTCCTAAAATAAATATAGGCAATAAAAAATCTGGGTATGTCGTACCCTGCCACATCGCCCGTGTTACATTTTCTCGCCACAACCTGCGCGGGTTAAAAAAAATCGTTTTTATGTCTCATCATACATAACAGCTCTCGAAAGTTCAGCTTACGCAAGCAGAAGTCACGTGGCAAATCGCACCGCAGATGTATTTCTATAAACAGAAACGAGTAGAAACAGATCGGGCAGTCACCTCACAAACCAAAAGCAAGAAAGTACACGTAACGTCTGTTTGTGCGGTAAGTTTGGATGCGTTGTCGCAAGCGTTGGGAATATGCGTTTTCTAAAAGTGTCCTTAAAGACTGAACTTGACGTGACGTGGTGCGCCGTCAAAATGACTAGTTTTTATTGGTTTGTAGGTATAGGGATGCCTTTAAAACACCGTGGCGCGAGCTCCATACTATGAGCGACGCTATCACGTTGACGGCGCACTACGACGCCGCCACGCTCGGTCTTTACTTTGACCTTTATTTTTATACAAATACGGTTTTAAGGTTTATGTCAAACGGTTTGACGGTTAATGTCAAACAGTTTGACAGACGCATCCTCTGGCGATGCGCGTTACAACTCTGAGACGGATGCGTTTGTCAAACGATTTGACATAAGTATCTGTTTGTACGGGAAGATCAATAGTCACATTTTCCTAACGCATGTGTTACGTAGCGTAAAAAACGCACAAACGGAAGTTTGGTGTGTTTCTCGCCAAACCATCACAGTTGTATCTGACATTTTCTTCCAGATATTTTAAGCTGTCCCGACCCTTGTCTCTTATAAATATGGCGGCATTACTACAACTGGCTATAAATTGAAAACGTGGATAGGACGTATTCAGGTCAGATTTCCATAATGTGGCTTTTGTGTACGTAACGTCAATAAGTTTTGAGTTATGGTATAGTTTCTGGGACAGTTAGTTTGAACACGTACAGTGTAGGTGTAGAGATAAGTGCGTTAGTCGACGAGTGTGGGTTTGATACCGGGCTAATTAGGTACGTAGATCCCTGACTTAGTCTGTTACAGAAATTGTACTTGGTTGATCGAGATTCCTCGGTTATTCGACAGATAACGTTGTTACCATTATTAACAACTGCCAAAAAGGGGTGAAGCAACAATCTTTGAAAAATGAAACCTATCTTGATCGTTTTATTGCCCCCAAAACGTTAGAATTGCCCCCAAACTTTAAAGGTATAAGATTAATTTTATATCCCACATAGATTTTTTATCTACTCTATTCTCTATCTCTCTCTTTCATTGAACAGTTTTAAATTCAAAAAATTCAAAATAAAGTACCCAAATGAAACTCTTTATCTCACAATGAACCCTAGAACCCTCGCTCCACCAGCGACCATCGAACCGTTTGTATGCAAATGTAGATGACCACAACGTCGCTCGGTCTGCTGTTTCAATAGACTGAGGGTCAGGGTACGATCGGAGCATACATTCATCACGCCTTTATCCCATGCGGGGTAATAAGTGACTAAACAGCTCTAAAAACATAACGGCGCTAAAATTGCAATACTCATCAACTCTTAATTCTCTTAGTCGCTTCTTGCGACACCTACAGGAAAGATATGGGGTGATGCTATTCTAAGCCGGCACCACAGGACAATACCAAAATGAAGCTCTTTACCATCGAACCGTTTGTATGCAAATGTAGATGACCACAACGTCGCTCGCTCTGCTGTTTCAATAGACGGAGGGTCAGGGTACGAACTGATGGAGCATTGATGCACATACACTTATATATCACGCCTATATCTCATGCGAAGTAGGCAGAGCGAAAGCTACTGTAAAAACGGCCGTATACACCACGTCTAACAAAAGTTTGAGAGTGATTCAGAAAACTGTGAATCACCATAGCGACAGGGTGTCAGCTTCATAATACATATCAACTCACAAATGCCTAAGTCACTACGGTAAATATATGTTCGATGCTATTCTAAGCCGGCACCATGCGGCAAACCAAACTTAACATCTTTCTATTCCTTACATGTTTCAAATAATATCTCTCACGTGTTTGCAACGATCTTATCGTGTTTTAGAGAGAAATTGTGTCATCAACATAAACAGGAAAATTCATTCATAATGCAGAGCTATAAACGAAGTTCCTAGAATCTGAAATTGAAGTTTACAAAGCTCCTACGCAAAACAACTTTTAATATAAAACTTAATAACCACTTATATTATGATGCTTTGAAAAAACTAATAACATTTTCTTTTTACCCGACCACCACAAGGGGGTTGTGTTTTTCGAGAGTTATGTATATATGTCGACAAGAGATCTATTTTTACGGGCTACAGCCCAAATGGCTGGGCGAATCTTGACCTGTGAGGTGTCGTTCGTTAGATTCATTTCAGCAGCGCGAGTGACACTGGCTTGACACTGGCTATATTAAAGATTCATAAATTCAAGATGACGGATGTTTATCGCAAAATACAACTTTGAAATTACCGTAGTCGAGAGTTTGTTTTTTAATACATCTGCTTGCTCTAAACATATGCGAACGACATGTTTATCTGTTTGTTTATTCCTTTAACTACCCATTTCTTGGTTCCAGCTCTGAATATTCTTAACAACTCAATATTTCTTGGAGAGCATTCTGTCTGCATCTGGGGATTCTTATCGCGAATTTGCATTTTCCGTCTGCTTAGCGAGGAATCAGATGGATTTCCTTCGAGAAGTTTCGTAAAACTTTGTTTTTATGTGGTCGTTTTATTGCAATAAGTAAAAAGACTATGAAATATTTTAATTGCATTTTCTCACTGAAGCATGTCTTCATTTCTTGTTAACCAAAGCAGTGCAGCTCTATTCGCGAATTTTTAGGGGTTATTTCAAATAACTAAAAGAATCAAGTATTAAAAATTCATCTTTAGAATTAGCACAATGCAAAAATTGCAGATAGAGGTATGTACTATATTAAATGTGGTGACCACTTCATTCATGATAAATACATTCAGCTTACTCAAATAAGAAGATAGTGAGATATTTTAATTTTTGAATTATATAAAATCTTTTTCTCCAATATTTATTTTCCAATTGAATGGAAAATCCTTTGAGATCATTTTACAATCAGAATTCCATCAAGGTGAATTCTTTCGTCAATCCCAGTGAAATTAAATCCTTAGATAAAAATGAGTTAGCCTCTTTCAAGCTAGTTCTAAGTTGGGTGGTTAAGGGTAGTCACACATCGAGTGAAACATCGGTGTGGCTTTTTTAATGTCAGATTAATGATAAAAATTCAGTTCAAAGAGGTTTAAAACAATAATTAACCGTGATTGCGAAAATAGACACGAGAAAATGCATTTTTAGTATTCAAGATAAAATAGCTAAGACAAGATCTTCTTAAAGCCTATAAATTGTCCCACAAGATATTCGATTAAATTCGATCATTATTTATCTTAACGATATTAAATGTGACAGGTAACAACGTGCTGCTATTTATATTTTGTCATAGGTATTCAAACAATTTCAAATCCCGCTTCCGAATGGCACCCATACGAGTCACCGATTCTACCTTTGTATTATTCTCAAATATTTGCCAGACGTGGCGATAACAACCATTGCACTGCTCTGCCTACTGCGCAAGGCACGCAAAGAAGGTATGGATATGAACTGCCCGCGCGATCTGATGTCAGCCACATGTCATTTCATGTTCGCTTTCGAATGACATCAGATCATGAAATGAACTATATGCATGTGACCACTCACCAGTGTGACCTCCTAAGTGTGCACATCCCCTAATGTCAACGACCTGTTATCTATCCACCGTTGACCAGCCAGGAGTTCAGACGCACGTGACTGGACAGATTTGTTAACGACTTCTCTTTGAAGTTAGAAAGTGTTTCGTGAAACTTTTCAGAAGTGAAGATTAGACGAAAGTTTTTTGCTGCCGTAAGCTTAGTGGATTTGTTTTGTCGTCTTGTGGGAAGTTCGGGCATTTTGTTTTTGGTTTTATGTGAAAATAAATTTGGAAATTTTATTGTTATGTGATGATGATAGTGAAAAACAAGTTTTGTACGGTAGAGACGGGATGGCGAAAACGAGAGATCGTGTCTAATGGCGTATCTTTGGGGTGGTTAACGTCCATCACCGGAATGCTACAGCTGATTTAATAATGTAGTAGTAAATACAGCATTTATATACTTGCGTGTTCTAAAATAAGGTTAAAAAAGCGCGTTATCAAAAATACTGGATATAATTCCGTTTTTTTTAATAAAATAATTCTCAAAAACCTGTTTTCGTCTTCTATTTTACTTATTTCTGCTCATAACTTGTCATATTTTTTGGTAAAACAAGATTATGAAATTACTACCTACCTTAAAATTAACGGATAGAATTGAGAACCATCTATTTTGAAATTGGGGAAAAAGCTATCCTATATTTGTTTGTCTATCAGATCTTCAACTAATACCGTCTTATGATCGCTCAACTACACTAAAGTTAACGATTATGTTGGTCCTTTATCTCTGAAAGACTAGAAATCACAGTCTTTTTGGCAGGATGTCAAATGACAGCAAATAAAATGTCACTCTGTTTATAGTCTTATTTTTATATCCTCAAACAAATATGACGGTATTATTTGCAAAGATTTTTCTTTTATGTATTTTTTCTTTTACTTTGACATTTTGTGTTTGATGTCGTATTGTTATTGAATTTTTGAATTAAGTATCTAATATTGGTAAAGTATTTAAATTAAATACACATCTGAATTTACATAAGTTAAGTTATTCCTGATTTATACAGAAAAATATCCCATACCTACATGCTGCAAATAAAATGTGAACAGTTACCAAAAGATAATTTAAAACTTAACCAGATTTTTGTACCTATTTAGATTTTGAGGGGAAATGACCTCTTAAAATACTAAAGACTTTATAAAACTAAATTAAACAGTACAAAAGGCAATGAATGACACAAGTTAAAGAAAATGAGGATGCAAAGTAATGAAGTCTTTCTGTATTTGCTTGGAGAGGTCGTTAACTCTTACACTTCTCGGAGTGAAGTAAAAGTTAAGTTTTGTCGCGCCTTGTCGTCCCATGGGTATGACAAAACGTAGCAATATAAGAATCACAATATCTTGCATTCCAATGAGCTTCAAATTGAAGAATAAGCAACTACAGGGTGCAAATTATTTACAGCTGTCGTTATAATAATACGTCATTTTAAAAATCTGTATTGAAAGCGTATTATGAAAAAAGAAGAAAATATTTATTTTCCCTGTGAGAGTTATATTTTCGAGAGTTCATCAGATGATTCTAAAACTCTGACTCTGAGTTTAGAATCCATAGTTAGCATGTTGACTTCGTGTTCCACACGACAGAAGAGGCACAAAGATGCTGATGTAGTAGTAAACGTGTTAACGTCGGACAGAAGGAGCATTTTCAAGCGTTGAAATAACAATTAGAAACATTCATATGTGAGAAGATTTCGTTGAACATATTAAAGTGAAAGCATGTCGAGTATGTAAGGAAGAATTTCAGAGGGTAACTGCGGATGGAGCTGTCGTTTTAACCTTATTTAACCGAAAAAAAGAGATTTTAGAAAATTTTGTTCAGAAACTTGCAAATCGAGAGTAGATTTCGTTGAACATATTAAAGTGAAAGCATACCGAGTATGTTACAAAGGATTCCAGAGAGTAGCTGCGAATGGAGCTGTCGTTTTAACCTTATTTAACCGACAAAAAAGGAGATTTTAGAAAAGTTTGTTCAGAAACTTGTAAATGGAGAGTAGATTTCGTTGAACATATTAAAGTGAACGCATGCCGGGTATGTTACAAAGGATTCCAGAGAGTAGCTGCGAATGGAGCTGTCGTTTTAACCTTATTTAACCGACAATAAAGGAGATTTTAGAAAAAAAATATTTCGTTGAACATATTAATATGGTGAAAGCATGTTGAGTATTTAAGAAAGGATTCCAGAAAGTAGCTGAGAATGGAGCTGTCGATTTAACCTTATTTAACCGACAAAAAAGGAGGTATTAGAAAAGTTTGTTCAGAAACTTGCAAATGGAGAGTAGATATCGTTAAACATATTAAAGGAAAAGCATGCCGGGTATGTTACAAAGGATTACAGAGAGTAGCTGCGAATAGAGCTGTCGTTTTAACCTTATTTAACCGACAAAAAAGGAGGTATTAGAAAAGTTTGTTCAGAAACTTGCAAATGGAGAGTAGATTTCGTTGAACATATTAAAGTGAACGCATTCCGGGTATGTAAGGAAGGATTCCAGAGAGTAGCTGCGAATAGAGCTGTCGTTTTAACCTTATTTAACCGACAAAAAAGGAGATTTTAGAAAAAAAATATTTCGTTGAACATATTAATATGGTGAAAGCATGTCGAGTATGTTCGGAAGGATTCCAGAGAATAACTGTGAATGGCGCTGTCGTTTTAACTTTATTTAACCGATAAAAAAGGAGGTTTTAGAAAAGTGTGTTCAGAAACTTGCAAATGGAGAGTAGATTTCGTTGAACATATTAAAGTGAACGCATTCCGGGTATGTTACAAAGGATTCCAGAGAGTAGCTGCGAATGGAGCTGTCGTTTTAACCTTATTTAACCGACAATAAAGGAGATTTTAGAAAAAAAATATTTCGTTGAACATATTAATATGGTGAAAGCATGTCGAGTATGTTCGGAAGGATTCCAGAGAATAGCTGTGAATGGCGCTGTCGTTTTAACTTTATTTAACCGACAAAAAAGGAGGTATTAGAAAAGTTTGTTCAGAAACTTGCAAATGGAGAGTAGATTTCGTTCAACATATTAAAGTGAAAGCATACCGAGTATGTTACAAAGGATTCCAGAGAGTAGCTGCGAATGGAGGTGTCGTTTTAACCTTATTTAACCGACACAAAAGGAGGTATTAGAAAAGTTTGTTCAGAAACTTGCAAATGGAGAGTAGATTTCGTTAAACATATTAAAGTGAAAGCATTTCGGGTATGTTACAAAGAATTCCATAGAGTAGCTGTGAATGGAGCTGTCATTTTAAGTTATACCAAAAAGAGGAGGTTTTTAATGCGACCCCTGTATTTTTTGCACGTAGGTAGTTTTATACTGTTTTTGAATTATATTTTTTTAGTTAAGAGCTGTTTTTAGATTAAATAGGAAAATATGACTTCGAAACTAATTTATTAAAAGATAATTTACGGGTTTAAACTTGCGCTATAAAGAAAAGTATGGAAACTTCAATGAAATACATACGTCACATGGTTTTAGCATGCTTTAAAAAATGAAAAAATAAGATGGGTCATTTAACCCTTCACCACTTCAGAAATTAATTCCCAGACGCAATTCGATCTTGTAGTGTGAAATGGGTCGTTGGACTTACACTAGCAGTCAAGGCAATAGAGCAATAAACTCAGAATGAGAAAAATGCGAGAGACAGGTTAGGTAGGTGAGAAATGTTCTAACTAAAAACTATTGATTCACAAATTTTCTGCATAAGATGTATAAAATTTGATGTATCATCATGACCAATTTTTCAACTGTTGTCCATGTACTATTGTAAAGGCGCCCGCGCGCCGTTTTCCTAATTTGTGATATTAGGTACCATCTTATTTAAAGGACATGTAGACGTCAGAATATCGAAAACGATAAGAATAAGAATATTAAAACAGCAAAAGATACGAACGTCATATGATTCTGAGCCAATTTTAACCCAAGAAATATGACGTTCGTGGCAAACATGTTCTTGGTTACCTTGAGATCCCTTGAGATTCCAGTTATTTCCAGTTAAAGTCAGTAAGCGTCAAAATCGACGCTATTACTGAGTGAGCCATCTTTCAATGCCGTCTTCCTAATTTGTGACTTAACCTAGAGAAACAGATGAAAAGAACATTTAGCGACCTGGGTCTTCGTAAGTGATCACTTATGTTTCACGTATTCCACCTGCTCTTCCTCGCAGTTTCAAAAGCCAATTGGTCCTCTGGTAATTATTTCGATTGCTGAATGAATACCACTTTTATCCGAGCTAAGTCAAGTGTAAGGTAGAGATGCGACTTTCGTAACAAAAAATGATTTTTCAATAACCGATTATTTCAAGCCAATCAAAAATCTAAAGAAATTAATTATTTTTTAAAAATAATTTTTTAATCATATAATTTTCGATTGAAGGAAAATAAACATCATGCCATCCCAACAATATATTACAAGGGACTGAATAAAAGGTGTCGTATTTATATTTTATGAATATTACGCAAGACTTGAAATAATTCGAGGGGGCAAATATACGCCACAAAAACAATTGATCAATGTACTCGTCGGGTTCATCGGGTCGTTGAACGACTGGGTGTCCCACACGAAAAAGAAAGAATGTACTCGTATAATTTAAAAAAACGTTTTAAAATTAATCGATTAATTTAAATTGCATATCCGATTATAAAAATCGATTTAATTTAAAAAAGCATGGAGTTTTTTAAATCAATTATTTAAAAAAAGCATCTATTTCTTTAAATAATCGATAACTCATGTATTGGAATTTTTAATGCACTCACAGCGCTATATTATTCTCATAAATTGAATAATGAGAAAATTGATCGTCGCTTCGAGACGAGCATCAAGAGGTTGAAAGATTCACTAATGTCCGCTAGGCGCCCGTAGCTCAGTCGGTAGAGCGGTGGAACGTTGATCCACAGTCCCGGGTTCAAGTCCCGGCGGTCGCTAGTGAATTTTTCAATTTTCTCATTATTTAATTTAATCGATAACTCCTTCACATCCTTAGTGTAAGGGCTAATGCCCTTCAAATTTTCCGATCACGAAATACTGGCAATCTCTCATAATTGGCTGGGAGCTTCGGTGGCATAAAGCTGTTCTTAATTTCAAAGGAAATTCGTCTTCACGAATAACTCTCTCTTGCATAGTGAAGATTGAAATTGGATTTTACTTTTTGAAAGCGAATACTATTCTACAGCTTTTCTAATTTTTTTGAGATTGGTACTAAGTCATTGAACGTCCCGATGAACCTTAGTATTCCTCTTTTTTAACCACGGCGATCAAAAATTTATTGTAATCCCCATCAAAAAACACAAATTAAAGTAAGAACTTTTTACGTACAAATCAATCAACACTCTTTAAAAAGAGCATCAAAGTTAATTCATGAATAAAGACAAGCATTCAAAACCGAATCCCCATAAGCTGCCAAACTACGATTTTGTGGCCTATCCATGGACTCCATGGTCGATAAAAACCACATAACCTTATAAGGCACTTGTTTATATAGACCATAAAATGCAGGAATGTAGGTTCGAGATAGGATATGACGCCATCTTTTTCGTACAAAATGGTAGAACGAGGAGAAAATGATAGTTCTAGATATTTGCCGCGCGTTTTCAATCAAAGCTGTTTTTGGAGTTTTCCCGTGGGAATGGGAAGTTTTACCATGGTAGTAGAACTTGATTAATTATCAACATAGCCTCCATTGAAAAAGTGGTCCAGTTTCATTGTCCAGTTCCCTGCAAAGATTTTGGTACAACGGTTTACACCTCGTATAGGTAAAATTTTCAAAGCGGCTAGCTAGAGAGTCAGGCAGACTCGGAAGCAGGTGGATAATTAAACATTCTTCAATTCAGAAGCCTATTCAAAGCTCTAATGAACTTGAAAATTTTCATGACAAAAGGAATTTCTTTGAGGTACGAAGCAGCACTGCACATCATTACGCTGGTTATTCTTAGTAATTGTATGAAGAACCAGGATATGGTGATCCCTTAAATGTAGTGGTTCATAATGGTCTGATTTAATCGTATATTTTGTTCTATTTACATTAAAATTCGTTCTATTTTTTCTCATATGTCAGTCAAATGTCTTCAAATATGATTTCATTTTTACACACGTATTTTCGGGTAAAATTTCTACACAATGGTTATCATAATTTCAAGACTGAATATTAAATTACGTAACATTTAGCAAGATGGAACACTTTATTAATCTTGACGTGTAGGTGTAAACATAAATCAGATTAAAACTGAGTAGGTAAGGTGTATCGTTGCATCATGCATTAAAAAGGTCGTAACTCGCAATTTCATAAATTGCTGACGGGTTTCAGTGTTTTTTTACCCGACTTCCTCAGGAGGGTTATGGTTTTCGAGACTATGTGTTTAGGTATTTATGTATCGAGAAATTAGTTATTCGGCTACAGCCCAAACGACTGGGCGGACATGTGAAGTGTCGTTAGATTTGTCTTAGCAGTGTGAGTGACACTGGCTAAATCCAACTTTGAAATGACCGCAGCTTTCATTTATTAATACACCTACTTGTTTTAATAAAAATAACGTGCTTCATCCGTACTCTCGCCGTACCGTTCATTTACTACTAATCACATTTCTATCGGGAAAACTGCTGGGAAAATGTACGACCCAATAACAGGTGGACGTAACCTTTAGGACATATTTACCTTAAGGAGAAGGACGATCTCATTAGGGAATTTTGGGACGAGAGCAAAATCTGAAGAGCGATAAAAAGACAAGGATATATTTAAGCAAGAATCTCTGCCTTATACAAAATATAAAAGGCTCAAAATACTTCGGTCTAATAGATTAGCTTCGACATATTTACATTTTTTTGAAACCTTGTCTCCTTACTATCCTTTCACGGAGACGCAAGGAAACCAAGTTCCCATCGTTCCTTTAAATCCGACTTCCTTAGAATCGAGTTCATCATAAGGATTGACTCCATTTCACCGTGAACTTTACACTTTCGTCGGTTCAGTAGGTGGGAGATCATCCCACGCTGTTCTTTCCGAATTGTGGTCGTACTCCAGAACCTTCTGATTGTATTCCTCAGACTTTATCTCATTTCAACCAAAATGCTTTTCGTAAAGCTTTACGATACGCCTTTGTACACAATTACCAGGAGAGTAGGAATTGGTTGCTATTCTTGGAAATACCGACAAAAATGTCAGAGTCCATTTACTTCAAATCACAACACTTCTTCGCTACCCACGTATCCATCAGGATACCGCTGACATTCGAACACAATTCTGTACAGATTATAAGAAATATCAGAATAAAATTGATCCTAAGGGGAAATAGGTATACGTTCCGTTGATTTGATAGTACCAAATCAACCACCCTACACAGCTACCAGGAGAGTAGCAGTCCGAAGGAAATCTGAATGAAATGCGGCACTGGTATCTGCCACTAAGTGCGAGGCGTCCGACCACATATTGCAAATTCCACCTCCTTCAAATCACACCACGTCTTTTGGTTAACTGTAGTATCAGCAAGACATCAAATCACCCATTTAAGGGCTCAATTTACAATGGTTATTCTTATTAATTCTATGAAAAACCAATTCAAGTTGATCCTCTAAATGGTAAGCTGATTTGTTGCCAATAGTACCCACAAAGTACCAGGAGAGTAGCACTGTGAAGGGGCGCCACTGAATGAAATGCAGCGTTGGAATCTGTCGCTAAGTGCGAGGCGACGTGCAGAATTAATCAGGTTGTGGAGAGTTAGCAAAACAAAGTAAAATCGTACGAGAATGTGTGTTCAACACTTAAGTATAGGTAGAATTGTAATTCGAACTATTAGTTTTATGTAGCTTGAAGATTTTCTCATAATAAAACATCCATTGTAATCGGTAGATACTCAAAATTACCTTCAGAATATGTATCGTGGCAATTACCGAAAATTTTGAAAAACTCAATGGGTAACACAAATACCTACATCGATTTAAGATGAAATTGAAAACTAACAACCAAGGCCTGATGAAATTCAAAGAGTTATTTCTGAAGCGCTTATATACCTATCGTGAGCTGAAACTTTTTAATGCTTTTCAAATAAAATAATGACAGAGTATCATGATAACCTTTCCTCGAATCGATCACGAATTTCAGGACATGAAAATTATGATGGAGTGCCTATTAAAATGTGTTTGTATTTCCGAAAGGCGGATTTGACATGACATAATATTGTTCAATCAAAATATTTACGGTTACGGTAACGGTATGTTACAAACCAAAACAAAAACATAAACTGATTGATTACAATTTATTACAAACGTTCATAACTAAGAATAAAAAAAAGTACGGACATGTGTTATTACGTGAAAAACATTCATTGAATTAACAAAATAGATATTCATAATTGTATTAGACTCGTAAATAAGACACATAGTTGGGTGGCTTTTAATGTAGACACTGCGAGTAGAACGTCACCGCTGATGTAGGTATCACAGTAAATGTGAAAGGATCCATGCAACTTCATTCGTAAATTTTCTTCAACAGTTTGTCACAAAAAAAGCTAGTTTAGGTAGGTCACATAGCCCGTGTAACATGATTCATGGTTTAAGACGGTCGTGAAGTGGAGACCATGGGGAGAAAAACGCCCTGTAGGAAGACCGCAAATGCGCTGCAGTGATGATATCAAAAGAGCGGCTGGTTCCAAGTGGACACCGGTAGCAAAATATAGACAAGAATGGCGTAAAAGTGAGGGTTCCTACACCAAAATGTTTGAAGAAGACTACGAAGTAGAAGAAGAGCCATTTTAAATTTTTTAAATGTCGTTGCTATCCTTACACGGAAGGCGTACACGCGTGACCAAGCAGGCACATTACGTCAATTTACACACTCGAACCCATTTAGTAACGCTACGTAACTCTCTTCAACGAAATTATTCTTGGTGTTATACTGTTTGGAAGGCAGGCTGTGTTCTTCTAAAAAAAAAAAAATGGAGATTGTAGGAAAGGATACATATATCACGCCTTGCGGGGTAGGCAGAGTGTGAACGGCTGTTAAAAACGTCCATTTACACTATGTCTGTCAAAAGTTTGAGAGTCATTCAGAAGACCGTGTATCATAACATAACAGTGACAGGTTGTCAGCCTGTCCCCTAAAATTGCAATACACTTCGACTCCCAAATCCAATAGTCGCTTCTTAGGATACCCACAGGAAAGAAACTGTGTTCTTCTAAAAAGAAATGTGATGAAGATTGTAGGAGTGGAACACACGTGTAATACACCTCTCAATTTTTTGATTATACCTACCTATTTCCAGTTCAAATTCTTTAAACATGTTTGTGTTGCTATACCTAATCCTTAACCTTTGAGAAAGTTGTACAGTATCATAGACAGCTTCGCTTTTAATGGGAATCCAATACTTTCTTTCCTAACACCCTGCATGACCTTGAACTTGTTTGTTTTGTTTTATTGCTGTCTTCCTATTAGTTCTTATTATGTCATTGTGTTTTATTGTGTAACAGTAGTAGTGTTTTATTATAAGAGTAGTTTGTGGGCGGAGGTGATCAACAGATAAGGATAGAGTTTTATTGGAGCACTATTCATATTATTCATTAATAATAAATTTGATTGTGGCAAACGAAAATCTATCAGATATTATCATTTACATTACTAGTAAGATACTTGTAGTGTGAGTGCAAAAAGGAGGCATTTAGCGCCTAAGAAGTATACGCACGGTAAAAATCTTACTACGGATAAACCATTTGGTATTTTACATACATACATCACGCCTATATCCCTTGCGAGGTAGTCAGAACGTAAACGGCTGTAAAACTGTCATTTACACCACGTCTGACAAAAGTTTAAGAGTCATTCAGAAGACTGTGTATCACCATACCGACAGGTTGTCAGCTTGTCGCCTTTTGCTAAACACTTCAACTCTCAAATCTCTTAGTCGCTTCATACGACACCTACGGGAAAGATGGGGTGATTCTGAGACACCACACGATGTTAACATATTACGATCCTATCTTATCCATAATCTCTGGTCTCCAGTTCATGTTAAAGGTATTTCCGTCTCTCACATAAAGAATTACCAACACGTGTGTGTTATCTCCCACACAAAATGGTCGCCTACATCGTTGGACAGTCTATATTTTCTTCCGCCCCATAGAAACTGACGGGTCACGTAACCAGAAGAAATGGTCAGTGGAAAGATAAGCTTTGTTGCGAAATAGGTTCTTAGAGGTGTTTAGGGTATAGGTTTAGTTAATACTTCTTAATTACATATTTGCATGAATATAACATAATTTTATTCACGCCACGCACTATCGTAATTTGTGACTGTCAAACTCAGCCACGGAATTCCGGATTTTTTTAATAATATGACATACCTACATTAATGGTTTTCAACTAAGTTTTCATATTGATAAGATCGAAGGCAATTAAACTAAGCTTTAAAACTGATAGTCTATAATATATAATATTATGTGATCAATACCATCTTCGTCCGACGATATCGTCAAGCTTACAGGACCGTACTGGACGAGGGTGGCACAGGACCGTAAGGATTGGCGCTGTAGAGAAGAGGCCTATACCCTGCAGTGGGTGGATGTGGGCTGAGAATGATGATGATGATGATGAATACCATCTTTATTTTAGTAGCTACAGTCTACAAGATACTTAGGCTCGTTTAACAGAAACACTTAATTTACTTTTATGAGATGAGTGTTATTAGGGTTTCGTAGTCTACTAGAAACCCTTATAGTTTCGTCATGTCTGTCTGTCTGTCTGTCTGTCTGTCTGTCTGTCTGTCTGTCTGTCTGTCTGTCTGTCTGTCTGTCTGTCTGTCTGTCTGTCTGTATGCCGCGCCCTCATATCTTCGTCAGTTTTAGAGCTATCGACATGAAATTTGGTGAGAAGATAGATCGTGTTGACCCAAATATAGAAATGTTAAGAAAAAAATATTTAAAATGTTTTTTGGACCCCCTCCCATACAAGTGAAAGGGGGGCAAAAAAATTTTATTTCTTCTGTAATATTAAGTAGGGTATCGTTGAATAGGTCTTTTAAAATTAAGGTGAGGTTTCTTTGAAACAAATTCTCTAAAATGTTTTTGTCACGAGATATTTGCTTTTAAAAAGGGCGTTTTTGACTCATAATTTGTTTCAGCTGTAACTTCTAAAGTATAAACGCTAAAAATTTGAAATAAATATGGAATATAGCTTACAATCTGAAGTTACAATGAAAACTATAACGGATATCGTACCCTTAAAGGTTTCAGGAAAAATTGAGTTTTTCTATTTGCAGTTGGTCATCATACTGCTGCTAACAAACCAGCAACAAAATTAAGTTTGTAATGCTGAAAAACCTGATATTTAAACGTTGACTACGAAACCCTATTTGTGGGCGTGTCTGACACGCTCTTGGCCGGTTTTACTTTAACAAAACTATTTCACCCAGATTCCCTCTAGTATCTTGCGTGTGCATCTTAGCCTAAATATGTATAATTTTGATTTAATCTAGATCCGTTTTTTCTTACAAAACTGGGTACTGGGTAATTCTATCACTCAGAATAATTCAAAAGGATTTTATTTTTAGACTTCCAGTTAGGTCGGATCCATTCACAAACAGAAATGAATAAGAAATTATATTAGTAGCCCTTTTAGCAAGACCATTACATCATTATTAATTTACTTAAGGCATAATGCAATATTGTCCCAAGAATAACCAGCATAAGTCGATCCTTTATATGAATAATTGAATAGGTACTGTGTTATATTTAGAAAACCATGTTTTAAGCTATTTTAGCCAGGATCATATACGGTTACATTTAATTAAGTACAAATCTCTCGAGGGTGTGGTCTACTCACAAAACTGAACAACTTTTGTTAGAAACTTTTCTTCGAAATATGAAAAAAAAATTATACCTTCCAAACAAAAATGATGGAAACGTGTGTTATATTTTTTTCATATTTCGAAGAAACGTTTCTAAGAAAAGTTGTTCAGTTTTGTGAGTGGACTACACCCTCAAGAGATTTGTACTTAATTAAATTTAACCTTATATAACAACATGTTTAGAATCTAGATTTTCTGTCATGACCACTTAAAACAGAAGCCCTGTATATCCTTGTGTCGAAATGCAATAACACAGCACATTGAGGACCTAAGCAAAACTATCAAACGCCCCACGCTATAACGACTTGTCGTATCGCTTTACACCCAAACCACTGTAAAGGTTGTCTTATCCCCTTTCATGAACGTTTCACTCAAACAAAGATGTACATTGCTGCCTCTCAGTCGAAATCTGTCGAATTTGTCGAGACACTATTTAAAATAATTATAAAAAAAGAATTTGGTATGCTGCAAGGAGCTTCTCTGCAGAACGGTTCTGCTAGGTCTCTAAAACCCCGAAAATTGGAACATGTAACGATAATTATGATTATTCTAAAAAAATACGTGATACACGTAATGAAAAGCATCTGATGAGACCTTTAAAATAATTTGTTCTCTGCAGCCAAGTGACCTGGCAAATTTTAGTTTTTGTGCGACTAATTTCGACCAATGACAGTTATTGATCCACGTGCACGAAGTCATAGATTTCTACATGTGCCGTGTAAAGAAGACCTACAGCTTTCATCTAAGCATCATTGCTAAACATACGTCAAACAAAAGTAGCAATGGAAGTTTAACAGAATTGGAAACACAGTAGAAAGATGCCTATTTCAATTGAAATCGCACCACAGAATGGAAACCACACAGTCTAATATTATTCTAGTCTAGACGACATCCGCAATATGGTTATAAGTGTTCTAACATTAAATATTACAAGTTAAACTGTAATAAAGTTTTATGTGCAATCGGGCGGAAGATTGATTGTTTAAAGGGATTTCTAGTGTGGTCAGTTCTTTGACCCTTCCTGACAATCATAAAACTGCCAAACAAACTGCTTCAATATTAGTTTTAGAACTTTAAAATTATTAGTTTTCAGGGCGTTAAAACTATCGTTGGAGTTCTTTGAAGTCGCTTTTTAGAATCCGTTTTTGTCAATAAGTACTAAAATATCAGAGAACGAGCTTTTTAACTTGCAAACTTTTCTTCCATGTGGTCTACCCACGGGGTGTATTTAAAAAATTTGGTATTCGAAATGATTTTTGTTTTACCCATTTGTTTAATTTTGTTGTTTCGTATTTTCAGGTAATCTTATTAAAGAGCACAATAATTTATCCGAGATGAAGATGCTTCAAGAATCAGAGTAAAGAAAAATTAAATATTACACTTTAACGTTGTCGACCGGATAAAAATATCGAATGATTCCTATATAAGTAGAAAAGAAAAATACACAAAGGATAAGAATAAGAAAGAGGCAAAAATTAAGTCAAACACGAAATGCTATTTCCGTATTGCTTCAAATTATCATTATTATTTCTTCCCTTTCCACTCTTTCTAATGTTTCTGTTTTCTTCGATCAACCTCCAAAAACAGGTTAGTATTTCATTGTCGTTTTCTCTTTAGACTTCGTAAAAAACCGTAATGTATTCAACATTTTTGGGGTTTACTTTTGATCAGTTTATATCAGAAGTGGGATAGTGTAGCAAAGCGTTCTATTGCCACAGTGTGATTGGAGGTCGTGACCTTTGTTTGTGAGAGCCGATCCGAATATTGTCCTCAGGCTTTGGGTAATGGTCTGCAACCAACATATCTGTGGCAAATCACCTTCTTTCTTTGTAAACAAGTAAAACTATCTGTCTTTTTGGGCTTTTTCTATATTTCGTACGCAAAATATAGTCGCAAGATATACTCGTATTATACCAATGGGGTGCCTCAGAATGTCCGACTTTCAACCCGGTAAGCTGAACAACTTGATCAAAGGTGAAAGTATTAAAAACCATTACAATAAACACCTTACCAAGAAAGTTTGTGTATGTTTCTTGGAGAAAGTGGTCCAGTTTCATGAGTTTGTTCACTATTTTCAGTATTCAGAGCATTTTTATACCTTGTACGTATATTTTGCTTATGTTAAATTTAAACACAAAAGTAAATCAGAGCTTGTCAATCATATGCCTACTTAGAATTCAAGACTGAATAATCTTGATAAATTATGTCAGCAATAGAAGTCCATTTTTATCTGCTTGATTTTTTTCAGCCCGATGGTTCTTTTTTCATTTGTAAGTAAGATAGCATTTGAATTTTTAATCAATCGGCCGTTTTGAATTCTATTTAATTAATTTTTAGAATTCTTTCAAATTGGAATGTCAATGATAACGTTTTAAATTAAAATTTCTTTAAAAAATGGTTTGTGTTTGTTATTATAGGTAATGTTACGTTAGACATATTGTAAAATGTTACTTTAGTAATATTATTGACTACACCGAGAGAGACTGAATTCTATCGCATCGCCATAAATTGAAAATCAGCTTTCTCAGCAAGCCATGTTTTTCACAAACCTCTCCAAGCAATATCACAAGACAACCCATGTAAGCTGGTAAACATGCCTACTTATAATGCAGTAGAGAGAGATGTAGGCAGAAGCCAGTGATGACATATTACAGTCGTTATCTGTGGTAAGCATCCCCTTTATATGGGGAAGGCTTTATTATAATATTTGTGGGGAAAGCAAATATTTTATAGTATGTATGTATGTATGATAAAGACATTTGAAAGAAAGAATAAAACCAAAAAAATACATTGTGCTCAGCGTGAAAGTGTGATACTAATTTAGAAATTAATAAGCCACAAAGTAAAGCTAGGTACCTAGGTATATAAGGTTGGAACAGATGAGGGAAGATCAAATTTTAGTGAAGTAATCAATCACATTAAAGATTTTATTTGCAGGACATATAATAACAACTGAAAATTGTAGGCACCATTATTCAGAACAAAAATCTTTGTACTAAACTGAAGCTAACAGAATGCTTGGGTATTACCCAGTGTTAGAGATAAACCTCCACTATCTCGCGTGCTGTTTTAACTGGCTTCCTAGTAGAAGGAAGGCCATTAAACCGAAAATGGCCGTTTGGATGCTTTGACATTATACTAACACGTGGCTAGGAAGCTATGTTAGCTTTCTAGTACTTAGATATAGGTATATAGGGTGTAATTTTATTAGTGGCGGATCCGTTAAGGGTGTGTTCTGCCAATGAAACTGAACAACTTTCCCCAAGGAACATAGGTCGAAATACGAAAAAAAAAATTTGGTCTCCCCATACTAAGTGTGTTGGCCGGCCGGGTCAATTTGTATGGGAGGGCCAATTTTTTTTTTCATATTACGACCTATGTTCCTTGGGGAAAGTTGTTCAGTTTAATTGACAGAACACACCCTTAACGGATCCGCCACTAATAAAATTACACCCTATATAACCAGCAGTAAAATAGGTCACCGATCCGTATAGGGGCTTTCAATACAGTTCTTAATGAATACCGGTATAGGTGTATTCGAAAAGTGTATGGGTTTATATGCTCCTGTACTTTAATAATTTATGAGCCTCCATTATAACGTTTAGTTAAAAAGTTACTTATGTACAAAAGTCGCTCAGTTGATGGTTCAGTAGATAGGCTTGCAATCGCCATAGTGCAGTGCGGAGGTTTGAATTATTTTTCATAGTTTTTCTTGTAAAGTGTAGATAAAATAGTGTATGCTATGCAACTGCATATAATTAGGCTTTAGAATGCTCGTGTCAAACTATCATTATAAGGCAATTGCATAAACTACTATTTTGCATCCAATTTACAAACTAACTACTCGTTTGACAAATTCACTGCACCATTTGAGCTTCTTCAAACTTAACACCAACAAAGGTGCGGCAAAGTTGGCGAAAGCTCGTTTGTCACTTGGCCAACTTTATTGGCAGTCGCGACGGCAAGTTTGCCTGCCGACTCTTGTAGGAAGCTGTTATGAAACTTCGACATATTCGTCTGTGGCTTTCGTACACTAGTTGATTAGGAGATACCTTTGGGATTGAGTATGTTTGAACTTGGTTATTGCATTTGTATAAAGTTGACTGTATAGTAAAAACGCGTTAGCTTGGCAATAGAGTACATTGACACGACCGGTACCAAAAACAACATTTTTGGGCGATAAGTATCGCTCTCCATACAAACTATCGCTAGAATTCACATCGCTAAAGTATCATAATACCGGCCAATTCCGGGTATTCCCCCGGCACAACCCGGCGTCATTCCACAACCATGTGTAGCCTAAATTTTCAAAAATGAGTGTACTTGTAGCCAATTCGAAAAGTTGTTATTTTAACTATTACTTTTATATGTCGATAATTTTTGCAAACTTTTGAAATGAGTTCAATTCTATAACATACGTTTTAAAATATTGCCCAAATTTATTCTCTAATAAAGGTATAATACCGTAAAATAAAAAATATTCTGGGTTGCAATTATAATTTTAGCAAATAGGAAGCCAAAAAGCTTTACAAAATACATTTTTACCATAAATAAATATAAAGCAAAATTGTTGACACTAAAACAAAAATTTTTGAGTTACATTGTTTTGTAATGAGCCCCTAGCTGGCCAGAGGATGCCAGAGGTGCGGTCCCGTAGGCTCGCATTTGTTTTCATTTTAATCGATCGTTGTCTCATTCCGTTCTGAAGTGCGTTTGCGTTCGTTCACGTTTGGAAGTCTTTCTTGCTGTTTTTCAGTGTTTTGGTTATTGATTGTTTGATAAGTTTATTTTTGTTACATTACTTGTTAGTCATCGGGGAAATTAAATATGCCCGACTTCGCTGGTTTGGACATGTCGAGAGAATGGGGAGGATCTTGCGGCCAAGAGAGCATACCTGGGTCAACTACATGGACAACGTCCAGTTGGGCGTCCTAAGTATCGCTGGGAGCGCTTCAAATGGCCGATTGGCGACAAGCAACTCAGAACAGGGAAGAATAGGGAAACCTAGTGTCGGAGGCCAAGATCCACTTTGTGTCGTTGAGCCAGCGAAATAAGTATAGTCGATTTTTTAATTCTATTCAGTAAAATGACAGATGCCGACCAGCACCAAATACTTTTATTGATTTAATAACTATGAACTATGTCACTAGATGAGTGATTTAATTTAATCTTTTTAGCACATCACTATTTATTTTTTCCAAAAAAGCGGCCACGCACCAAACGTCAAATCAGTGAATACAATTAGAAATTCGACTATAGTAAGTACTTGTTAGCCAGTCACGGTTTGTTATTTTTATTTGTTAAGTTTTGTTGTGTGGAGTGTAGTGGCGATGGAGCCACCACCTAGTCCTACGACTATACTACAACTGCTGTTAATAAACCTATGGTCAAAATATTTAATTCCTTTTATTTCACTTTATAGACCACACTGAAACATACACTATTAATACCCAGATCTTAAAACAGATATTCAAACTCATCATTCAAATAGCTGCCCCGGCCGGGAATTAAACCCGGACGCGGAGCTGTTTAATTATCTCATAGAATTAAAATAAAAAACACAATCAGAATTACGTTATAAATAGGGTTATAACTGAAAATGTCTATTACCCCTGCAATAATCCAGAGTGACTTTGCTATTGTACTACTGTACTCTAGCGATGTTCATATCGCATACATTTACTAAGAAAAACGATATATCGCTGTCGCAAATATTGAGTACAGTGGTAGAAAAGATCAACGCCCGCTATTGCCAAGCTAACGCGTTTTTACTATAGTCATATTGCTTATTTTAATTCGTAAATATAAATTATCTCAACACAGAAGATACTAGAATACCTAATACCTACACTATCTACGTAATACCCAATACAGTTTCATCTACTAACTTTGACATGTCAAGAAATTAGTATGATATGAATTAATACTACCTACATTAGAACAGACTTATTACCGCTACCTATTGGTATCACATTTCTATCCCAAAATAGATTTATTTTATCATGACGTAATGAATGATATTTGCGGTAAATAAAGGTAGGTGATATATAGCACGTGGAAATTTTCGGTTCTATAGGTATGCCTTTTTCAAAAATAGTACCTACAAAAGCTTTTGCAAAAAAAATTTGAAATCAGTTCACAATTGCTAGTAAGCCACTAAGTCAGGGCATTTTCTCTACTTATCATTGCTCATCTAATGATTTCTTTATTCAAGCCGAGGTAGATGTTCAGACTGTTCGACGCCTCTAGCTATTATATTTCTCGTTGACATCTCTGACCTGATGGCGTAGTGGATAGTACCCCTGTATGCTACGCCGAGGGTCGTGGGTTCAATCCCCACGCAGCATAAGAATTTGAGGATTTTAAAATATTTGTGTGGAATCTGGATTTTATAAAACTTGTAAAATTTTCTAATGCATGCAGAATTTAAACCTGCAACTTTCGAGATTTTACATCTGGGCTACCGCAGCCCCGTGCCCTGCGAAATTATACTACTCGTATCTTGGCTAATAACGCGTGGAAATCTAGGTATCTTACTATGTTTCTAGCTACAAAAAAGGTTTATTAAAACAGTTACCTACCTACATGCTTTGCTTAGTTGGGGATAGATGGCACTGTGTCTAATCAGTAAAGTTATTTCAAACGGAGGTAGATACGCAGACTGCATGACGCCTATATCCATTATATTTGCCATTGACATCACTGAACTCTAACCCTGGTGTTGGCAATGTCCTTTGCTTCTTGTGTAAGAATAATTTTAGTATGCAGGAGATGAAAAGCGGCAATGAAAGGAAAAACTACGTTCAAAAAGCATAACTTTACGAGAGTGTGTTTTATGATGACATTGTTTTGTATGTAAGGTTTAGTGACTGCCCAGTAGGCGGTTTTAAGTTAGGTTAGGATTCGTCGACTTATATTTCATAAATGAAAAGAGTTTTATGTTGCGATACAATATTGTTCTGAAACAATTTTAGATATGTCCAGCAATGGGCTTTTAGAAGTTGTAATTGTAATCTATGTAGGTATGAGCTAACCAGCACGTAGGTATAACCGCGTTTAGAAGCTGAAATCTGCAAATAAAATAATGTACTTCATTTCTTTAAAGATATTAAATCTAGTTTTTAAACTGCATTTAGTATATTTATTTAAAAGTCAGAGTTTAAAGTACTAAAAGCTAGATCGTTAGTGTCGGTTCGTAAAGTAAGTAATTTTGTTGCGAGTAAGCTAAATGTACCTTGGCAATGTTTAAAAAACCTTTAAACGGTCGTAAAATGTTTACGTTACGAAATACGTAAATACGTTGATTGCCAAGGTCATTGAACCTTACATGTATCGCACACACACAATATGAAATTGCGGTTCATGACAGTCATCATACAAATGACAAACTGTGAGAACCGCAGGTTAATGCGGCGGTTTGAGCCCCGATATAGTTTTTATGTGAGATGTCGTAAAAAACGGATCCGGTAAAATAATGCGGCGCGTCTGAAATTCGTCTTATGAGTTTCACATAGTCAGTCGGTTTATTTTATGCACCTATGATACATAAAAAGTTCCTCTAATATATATAAAAAGAAGCAACTTGAAGATAAAAAATAACCTTAAACAAAATGAGCTAGGTAGTTAGCCGCGAGCCCAAAAAATTCTAAATTTGAGCTTTGTAATAACCTTTATTTTAAAAACATTGCACTCCATTGGTGGTGCAAATGGTGCAAAAATTACACCATTTACAATTCGTTGTTGATAAAGTTATTAGAAGCCTATATCTCAAAACGTAAAATTTAAAATATACCTAGGTGTAACACCGTTTTATACAATAAAATAAACTAAATAAATAAAATAAAAGCACAAACATTGAATTCGTGTTCTAAAGCAAAATAATTTAAAATAAATCTTGAAGTATAAAACCGCTGAAGGATGGTTAAGCTGTCCACTGAGAGCCACCAATTGCAGTTGTATAAAGCCCATAATCTTTAGCTTGCGATACGAGTTAAATAACTCTAGAAAGCTAAGAGCTAAAGATAAGGTAGATTGAGTATTACGAAAAAAGTTTATTTATCTGCACGTTGCAATCGCCAAACTCTCGGTCCCGGTTGTCTTTGATTACTTAAACGCAATCGTTACACAACCATGTCAGAGGCCTACTAAAAATAGTAGGTGGTTTGCACAACTCTGACACCAGGGTTCATCGGGTCTAACTCGGTGTTAAGAATAGCAATTAGAATTACGTTAAAGACACTTTTGGCAGATTTTAATTATACAAACAGAAAAATCTAGAACAAAATATTTCCGAACAAGAAAACAAAGGTCCTATAACAATCTAACATAATAATCAATTTATGGAATCAGTCACATTCTAGTTAGACACAGAGCTTACAGGTAATACAGAAAATATTCGATAGGCATTCTAATAAAAAAAGTATTTTAAAAACTGACAACAAAAAATCTCATCTCGCGATACTTTTTGCATATTTTTAAGGCACTACTGCTGAAAGATAAATTCTTCCTTGCTTCATTTTGTTATTCTAATGACTCTTCTAAATTATTTCTAACTCTAAGCTCGTAGACTGTTACAATGTTCGGTCGTTGGTCCAGATTTCTGTTTTTTATTTTATTTTGACGACATGTCCACGATTTTCTTTAAGTACATTCTGGCTAGAGTTTTATTGCAACTTTAGAGTTTTGTCTGGGTCTCTAATAACAATTGTATTGCTCTCGTACAAATCATGATAATTATATATATCTATGAAGAAAATTGCACTTTGTTTAATTGTGACCACTTACGTACAAATTTTAAATTGAAAATAAAGGCTAAACCTAATTTATTTTCACTTAAAAACCATTATTTTACTTCATTTAGGTGTAGTGGGTATGTATGTAAGTAGGTATAAAAAAAAACTTAATACAAAAAATAAAATAAGATAACAAAATCTGCAACAGCCAAAACAGGCCACTGCTGAGCCCATGACTTTGCCACACTTACCACATTTGGCAGGTAGATTGGCGAGCGCAGTGCATGATATACAGAGAACGCAGAAGCATTCCTTGGATGATAATCCCTTAGTCTCTCTTTCGCTAAGGTACTTTTTCACAAATCGAATTGCAATCTCATCTCTCATAATAAACCCATTCTGACATCAGTTCCATTCAGGCTGCATTTGTATTGTTCCTTTTCAAATCATTCTCTTCTTTCACTCCGTAAGTGGCCTTCACAATGCAACCTGATATTTTATTTGCGCCGAGAGTCCTATAACCTTGATTAGCTTTTAGAATGCTCGTTGTATCTTATAATGAAAGATTCATGGTAATAATAAAGGGTTAACCTTGAAAATATTTTTTATTCTAAAGTGAATAATCAATCAAACAAAACATGATCATCATCTGCCTGCCAAATCATTTGGGGTCGGCGCAACATGTTCTAAAATTATCAACCCTCTTTGGACATGCTACTGTATGTGGTATCACTGCCACCATGCGGTTGACCAAAATTCTACGTCACCTTTTACGAAACCCCCTGAGTGGATTAGGGGTGGCTGTATTCTTACCCGCTACCATACGGTAACGTCTGTGTTCCGACGTATATAATATCTCTGTTCTTTGTATTTTTTACTGTTCTAGCGTGTAAAGGAAAAACACTGTAAGTGCCACATACAGTGTTTTAGCTCTATAAGGTTAATTACGTTATTTAGACTCTAATACATACCCTGAACTTAATATTTCATCATAAAAGTGAATACACTTGAAGTTATAGACAAACAAAAAAAAACTGTATGTGCAAAAAACCATGTTTTGTAAAGCCATAACACTGTAAACGCACTTACAGTGTTTCTCCTTTACAATATTGCGCGTGCCCCGAACGCGAAATTTCGAATGATTCTATTTATGAGTAACCTTACTTAATGGTCGGGTTCTGTGGAAACGTATTTTAGGCCTCTGCCACCACATCAGAGGCCTCTATAAGCATGTCAGAGGACGCTGCAACCATGTCAGAGGACTCTGCCACCATGTCAGAGGACTCTGCAACCATGTCAGAGGACTTCGCATTCATGTCAGAGGCATCTGCAACTATGTCAGAGGACTCTGCTGCAACCATGTCAGAAGACTCTGCATTCATGTCAAAGGCCTCTGCAACTATGTCAGAGGACTCTGCAACCATGTCAGAGGCCTCTGCAACTATGTCAGAGGTCATTGTAACCATGTCAAAGGACTCTGCAACCATGTCAGAGGACCCTGCAACCACGTCAGAGGACTCTGCATTCACGTCAGAGGCCTCTGCAACTATGTCAGAGGCCTCTGCAACCATGTCAGAGGTCATTGTTACCATGTCAGATGTCATTGCATCCATGTCAGAGGTCTCTGCAACCATGTCAGAGGCTTCTGCAACCATGTCAGAGGACTCTGCATTCATATCAGTAACATCTGCAACTATGTCAGGGGACTTTGCCACCACGTTAAAGGTCTCTGAACCATGTCAGAAGTCATTGTGACCATGTCAGAGTTCATTGCAACCATGTCAGTGGTTTCTACAACCAAATGAGAGGACTCTGCAACCATGTCAAAGGACTCTGCAACCATGTCAGAGGCTTCTGCAACTATGTCAGTGGTCTCTGCAACCAAGTCAGAGGCCTCTGGAACCATGTCAGAGGCATCTGCAGCCATGTCAGAGGACTCTTCAACCATGTGAGATGACTCTGATTTCATGTCAGAGGTCTCTGTTACTATGTCAGAGGTCATTACAACCATGTCAGAGGACTCTGCATTCACATCAGAGGCCTCTGCAACTATGTCAGAGGATTTTGCAACCATGTCAGAGGCCTCTGCAACTATGTTAAAGGTCATTGTCACCATGTGAGAGGTCATTGCAACCATTTCAGAGGTCTCTGCAACCATGTAAGAGGACTCTGCAATCATGTCAGAGGATGCTGCAACCATGTCAGAGGATTCTGCAATTATGTCAGAGGTCATTGCAACTATGTCAGAGGACTCTGCAACCATGTCAGAGGACTCAGCAATGATGTCAGAGGACGCTGCAACAATGTCAGAGGACTCTGCAACCATGTCAGAGGTCATTACAACCATGTCAGAGGTCATTGCAACCATGTCAGAGGTCTATGCAACTATGTCAGAGGACTCTGCAATCATGGCAGAGGTCATTACAACCATGTCAGAGGACACTGCAACTATGTCAGAGGACTCAGCAATCATGTCAGAGGACGCTGCAACCATGTCAGAGGTCATTGCAACCATGTCAGAGGTTATTACAACCATGTCAGAGGTCTATGCAACTATGTCAGAGGACTCTGCAATCATGTCAGAGGTCATTACAACCATGTCAGAGGACTCTGCAATCATGTCAGAGGACTCTGCAACCATGTCAGAGGTCATTACCACCATGTCAGAGGACACTGCAACCATGACCTCTGGGTCATTGCAACCATATCAGAGCACTCTGCTGCTGATAGGCTAACTCCGTCCCTACTTTGCGCAACAGAAATATTGTAAAAGAAATAGGTACACTGTATGAACCAATACAGTGTTTTTGCTTTACAGAGCCACAATATTTATGCGGTATGTTCATAACGCAGAAGCAGATTACTGTATTTGCATTATATTTCTGTTTGTTTAATGTCTTTTTGTGTAAAATTGGAATGGCTAGTAAGGTGTTATCAATATCTATTAGTTCAAGTTATAAAAAAGTTCAAATGTTTTAAGTTATTCATGAAAAAAGCAAATTTCTATAAAAATCGTTTTTGCAAATTTTCTCAAAACTTAGGTGCTCACACATACAGTGTTTCTGGTTTACACGCTAGTGTTCTTCGTGTTTTTTATTTATAGGTAAATACTAATGCTGAAAGTATCCAAATAAACTTTTTGACGCTCCTATCACTTGAAACTGAAGAACGAAAATAGGAAAGAAAATTGTCCATCATTACTGTTAATAATTTTACAGTCTGCTTCACCTTAAAGTACCTTCTTGAGACGAATTGCAGTGGAAAAGTTAGAAGTCTTTTTAGCACTTCGTAAAAAAAACGACATAGTTCGAGACGGACTCACGCTCTAAGGGTTCCGTAGCATTGCGTATAAAAAATCACGTTTGTGGTATGAATGCTTTTTTATTTTATTCTTTGTCTAGTATCTGTTACTATAGTGTAAATAGCAATACCTACATGTTCTGTGACAATTTTAACTGCCAAACTATTGCCGTTCATGAGATATAGCTTCCGAATCATCATTAGATAAAATCAAGCAAAAAACATGTTTTTTGTTTGGGAGCTACGCTTAATTTTATTTTATACTAATTTTTTGTATTTATTGTTACAGCAGCAAAGGAAATAAAGCATCTGAAATCTGTGAAAATTTCAACTCTCTAACAATTACGGTTTATGAAATTCAGCCTGGAGATAGACGGACAGCGTCAGTAATAGGGTTCCGTTTTACTCTTTGGTTACGGAACCCTAAAAAACGAAGAAGACTGCATCCGTCTAGTGCAGACTGCAACAATTTCCAATATAAATTCATGAAGTTTTTTTACCACCAGTCTTTACCGTTTGTCTAAAGCTTTACTCACTTCAACTTGTTACTTTGTTAAGAAGTTTTGAATTAAATTAAAAGCTGATGTTTTATGAAAAATATGACAGAGTTTAAAGTAGAAATACTTGGGAAGCAAAATCGGCATGATATTTTTAAAAATAAAATCTTAGTAATTATTTACAATTAACCATTCATTCGAGAAAATGTCTGTTAAAATATACTTGAGACGCACATCCTACTTGATTTCCAACCTAAACAAACTGTACTAAATGGGTAACTGTAGGTACTGCTTCAAAGCAATCAAAAAGTATTGTTTACTAGAGTAACTGTGCTTTCCA
Organism: Phthorimaea operculella; assembly: GCA_024500475.1. Taxonomy (NCBI): domain Eukaryota; kingdom Metazoa; phylum Arthropoda; class Insecta; order Lepidoptera; family Gelechiidae; genus Phthorimaea; species Phthorimaea operculella. Next base: position 5,583,253 of record JANFCV010000014.1, on the reverse strand, counting down.
TTTACTTTTTCTTAAAGTTTTTATTATGATTATATGATCACGTTATTAAAACTTCGGAAGTATTTGGAATATCTTAATACTAGAGCATGTTTAATTGACAGCACTGATAATAAAAAGTACGTAATAACTCTTACTCATTTCTACCCTCAACCAAATGACAATTAGAATTAGCATATATGAAAAAGTACGTCGACGAAGCGTAAAAAAATAATGTCCTATAAGTAAACCTTTCGTTCTAGACCATAATGTCTCTAGGCAAACGGTTTTGGCCTAGTTACCATAAGTGAATAGATTTGACTAAGCACTTTATGAGAAGGGTTATAAAGAATATCGTAAATGCTCCGGGCAGTGAGTGAAGGCTTACGGTGTGATAAACGGGGGCTTTGTAGGTTTATGGCTTAAAGATTCCGATACTGTGAGGAAAAATTTAGGAAGATGCGGAATATTATATTTATTTCTGGTTACACATTTTCATTCATACGCCTTCAACGTAGAAATATTCTACATATCTGCTGGCACTACAGATTTAGAGATAAGAACATTCATGCATAGTGAATCTAGACACTAGACTGTTTATAGTCCATTCGCAATCATAGTGTCATGCAATGACATGACCAGTCTAAGCGGGAGGCCAAGTTACGCTGGTCGCTATACTTAGATACTAAGCGACTATCTTTACTTAGCCTCCCGCTTCGCTGCGCTTCGCTTCGCACCCGCTGGTCATGACACTATGACTTTGACTGGAATATAAGTTAGGTATATTTTCCTTATTTTCACGTTTTATGACCATATTATCAAAGATAAGTTATAAATTGAAAATCCAGATAATTATAATCATAAACGCTGGAAGAGTTTGTCAATTTATAAATCTGAAATAGGAGGTACAAATTCTCGGAAATGACATAATTTTTAGTTTTCTAAAACGTTCTAATATTTTTTGATCTTAGTTCAAGACCTATTACAAACTTAGATGTAGGTAAAATCACCGAACAAAACCAAAATTTTAAAAATATGTAGTTGTAAATATTAATAAAAAAAACTACAGTCTAAAATACTCACGGACAAAGATATTGGACATGAGCGTGGCCGGCAAACAGAAGACGATCACCAGGATATCCGCCACAGCCAGGTTGACGATGAAGAAGTTGGTCACCGTCCGCATCCTTGGTGAACGGTACACCACCGCGATCACGAAGCAGTTCCCGACCAAACCCACCACGAAAACTAGAAGATAAGCCGCGCAATACACAGCCGTCATCGCCCCACTGTGACGGTAAATAAACTCGTCCGAAACCGCATCCAAGTCCGAACGATTCATTGTAATGTTCATCTTTAAAGGTAGATCGGATCTGTCTATGTGCGTCGATAAAGGCTCCAAATCAGGAAGTATACTGTTCTCAGTATACTTCGTGTTTATAACGTCCACTAACGTATTCGAAATCATGTCCGTTATGTGCCTACTATGCTCGCGATGCGTGTGGTGATGGTGCCGCGTCTCGTGCACGGGATGCTGCGTCGAAAAGTTCAAAAAGTCCGTCGCGTCGTTCGTGAAAAAGTCCCCACTCGGCACCCTCAAAGGCGCCATTTCACAAAGTTTCTAACACATAGCAAAAATAATCCACTAAATCCAAGTCACACAGCACTAAACCACACCAAACGTCAGCGAAATAAAAGTCACTTGCAAACCAAAAAGTCACTCGCACGAAGTTCTAGGAGTTAGAAAAGTATGAAAAGTTCCGATGTGATGGCGCGCGGCGGCGTAGCGGGTTCTGTCTGCTACGACGGTCGGGTGCCGTCTACGCGTCTGGCTACGACCGCCGCTACGAGCTACGAGCTTTTGCCGCGCCGATTCAACGCATGTGCAATTTTGGCTATCAACCTACCTATTTCAAGAGATCATTTTAACCTGGTTGTTCTCAGTAACTGTACGAAAAACCAGTATATATTGGTCCTTCAAATAGGTAGTTCGATGTGCAGCTGGCAGACCAACATTGTTTTACTTGCTATGTCTATACACTTTAGTTCCATGAGTTTAAGGTTGAATTTCCTCTGTTTTATGTCCATTCGGTTTTTGATGCATTCCATGGTCAATTGGGAAGGTTAACATTTCATGCATTTTAATCGTACGACCCATAATCGGATTTCGGTTTCGTTTTTGTATGCAAACGGCCATTTTAAATTCAGTTACATGTTAAACAAATACGCGTACAGAATTTGGAAATTCGCATTTGTGGTTAGTGCTGTTTGTTAATTTCAATTTCAATGCAATGGACTAATAGAATAAAGAAAATAATAAACCGTTTGGGTAAGCTTCTATTTTACGCACTATAAACAGTAGGATTTGTTTCAAAATTGTAGTAGGTATGTAAAAAATCTATTTGTAAGAAATATGACATTACGCCAATGTAGTGCTAAAAGACACCTTATCTCAGTTGCGGATTTACGGATTGCTTGATTGATTCATATTTATGACATAAAAGTTTTTTCGCCTTTGCGGTGCCGGCTTCCTGTGGGTGTCGTAAGAAGCGACTACGTGTTTTGAGAGTTGATGTGTATTGCAATTTAAGGCGACAGGCTAACAACCTGTCACTATGGTGATACCGGTCTTCTAAATATCTCTAACTTCCATGTAAATGGTTGTTTTTACAGTACAGCCGATTACGCTGCCTATCCCGCAAGGGATATAGGCGTAATATATGGATGTTAGATTTTCCGCTTTTATCTCATACGTCTACATTACAATCTAAAGTTTACGCACTCAAGTTTTACTACAAAAGGAGATCATTCAACCATTTTCAATGTGTTTATGCCTAAGTCAAATGTCTAGACTACGCTTTTTTGTGGGTTTCGATGGTGAACAATACTGGATACATTTATTTTTTCTCGCATATTGTGACCCACATCTTTTTGATCCATGTAAACAATGTTTACAATCAAAACTACAATGAATATGTTTGTGGAGTTACATTTATTGTACCTAATATTTGAATAAACTGTTTGCTTTTCCATTCAGCTGAAGAGAATATTATATTATTTAACAAAGGTTTTAGAATCGGACCGTCAGCGGTGTCACCCGCTGCAAAACATATTCGAATCAGATAAAGCTTTCTCCCGGCATGTGTCATACATATAAACTTTTCTCTTGAAACACTGTATCTGTTACAATAAACTCTTGGTTTAGGAGGACTTCACGATAGACAGTAATAAAAGCGGCTTCATTATATACTACATATCAATTTTCCTTTTCTATTATGTAGCCTGACGACTACGGAATAAAATGTTGAATGAGGAGAAATGTTTTGACGTGTGAAAGCAAACAGACAGACACAAATCACGAATTTATCTCTTGGGGTTAGGCAGAGCGTAAACGACCGCAACAATACGGTTGTTATCGCTACGTCTGAATTAAATATTTGAGGGCCGTTACAGAAGGATCTAGTATTAAAGTAAAGATGCAGGCTTGTCGTTTTCAATTGTACTAGATACATTTTAAGTATTGAACCGGGTCTATCGCAAATTGTAATATAGTACACAAGAAATCTCGAATCCCTCAGTCGCCTTTATGTAAAGAAACAGGGTGATGATTGTCTAAACCGGAATCAAGTTGTTTATTTCACTGAAAGGTACTTAAATTAGTACGTCTCATTTTACACGGATCATCTCAATTCTCAAGTGATTGCTTAAGTTTGATAGCCTGATAGGAGTATTGGCCTAAATCTCTTCAGGTTGGGTTCATAGAACCTTTAAAAGTACTTAGGTACTTAAAAGTTTATTGTCATGATCACTTTCCTTCCTATTAATGTTGTTTAAAATCTATTAATTCGTATCAGGACTAAACGCTGAGTTCAATAAGTTTTTAAGACGCTCCAGAAAACATCTAGGTCTTTTCTTTATTGAAATTCTTCGGGAAACTTTTAGGTAATAGCAAGAAATTTATAAGATACTGAATGTTCAGGATTTTTCTACAATTTCGTAATCATACCAATATATTAAAATTTAATGGACTTTTGGTGGTCTCAATGGGAAGATTTTTGCTAGTTTAGAGCCTTAGCTAGCAAAACGGATAAAAAAGCTTTGAAGTTATAAATCTGCAGGTGTCGCTTTTTTTATCATCCGTAAAACACGAGGTGATGCAAATCTAAAATCGCATGGAAAACCAAAGTTGATTTTACGCCTTATTATGCCAACTTAGAAAAGCATCACCCAATTTTTTCTTGAGGGTATCATAAAAGGCACCATTGTAGCTCGCCTGTCTGTGATTCGGTTTCGCTTGTTACAATTTCAAGTGACGAGGCAGGCTAACAACTTGTGACTCGTGTGCAACTCGTGTGTGACACATACGCCATTTTTCTGAAACGTCACTCGAGATTTTTTTAAAGTGACGTGGCACCCACCGTCAAGTGATAACTTGAATTCACTTATCATCACATATTATGCGAATGTATGTATATTACTTCATTTTAAGCCTGACTTCTAAATCGTATAACGGTACACAAAGTGCTAACTAGCAGGGGAAGTGTGTCAAGAGCGGGCGGTAGTCGCTCATTACCGCCGTCGCTATTATGACCAACAAAGTTGTGGCGAAGCTGCTATTGTGGCAGTTTGTAGCGCATAGTAGCTTGCGGAGGTGGCGGGTTTTGTTGTTGAAATGCATTAATGAACATAAATATTTTTCACTATAGACAGAAACTTAGCGTATTAAACACTTTCCGTGTTAGGTATAAATTTTTTGGAAAAGATGCAATATTTTCCACCGCCGACAGGCCGGTAGAAATAGTTTTTCAAAATTGAAAACTCAGTGTGGTGGTAGCAATCTCGTCTGCTATAGCACAGAATAAATAATAGTAGTACCTGGCTATAGTTCGATGAGCGCCTGACCAAATCGTATTTCTGTGGATAAAAGAAATTTTTCTGGAATGATATTTTTCTCACTTTTTTACAGAAAATAAACCTTCTACTTCAATCACTCCAAAAATCGCATCAATATACGCTGCGTGGCTTAAGAAGAGTTACAGTTTCCATGGCAGACAGCTACGGAGAAACGCAGAGAGCGGCTTCGTTCTCTGTACTGTGTACTGATGAAAATAAAATCAGCAAATGGGTATAAGCTTCTCTAAGCGTGGGTAGATAAAACGGCAGATAGCGTCTGTTATAAGTAGTTTTCAACTTTGATATTTATTTTTAACCACTGTCCCACAAAAAGACAATAGTAACTCACAATAAGGTTCAAGACTACTAATCCCAGCAGCCTTTATTGAAATAGTCTGAACTCTGCCCTTTCCTAACCACTGTCTACCTTGACCATTGTGTACTGGTTTCTAATTAATATCCCGGACTCACTGACCTAAAATACTTCTAAGGAAAAGTTTTTTTTTATAACACCTGATGTTAAGTGACGATGCAGACGATGATGGAACATGCTCGCCCAGATAATGCCTATTCACTCTCGCCTTGAAAAGGCCCAGGTTATAACGTTCCGGAACAGATCTGCAGGCAGGGAGTTCCACTCCTTAGCAGTTCGCATTAAAAATTTAGAAGCGAAGCGCTTTGTGCGATTTTACGGGATATCTACGATATAAGGGTGGAATCCTAACCGGCGTCTGGTGTACCGGAAATGGAATGGTGACGGAGGTATCAGGTCATGGAGAGACTATTACTTTAAAAAGCAATCGTGGTTTAGAATTCCACTATTTTAGCATTCTACAATGACTATATCGATGGGTGAAAACGAAAAGGTCGTATCTAGAAATACCCAACTTTACACCAGAGCCAAAAAACGAAGAAAAAATCACAAAAAAATCATAACTTAAAAACTAGACGTCGTTTAGAAATGTGTTCTATAGAACATGTTTCTAGTTTATTACTATCTTTAATTAGAAAATACAATTTTCAATGTAAAGTCACGGGAAGTAGGTTTTTGTCTAGTTACGACCTTCAGTTTTCAATTTACAGACCGTAAAAAGGTCGTAAGTGGTGTGCACATTTGTATGCACGATGTGAAAGCTATACATTTACAGACTTTTGATTTGTCGCATCTAAGATGATTTATAAAAACAACATTATATAAAGGGACGTAAGTGAAAGAAAGACAATTATTGGTGCTTAGTATTTGTCGTAAACAAGAATTAGTATGGTCTCTAAAGTATAATCAAAACCATTTTATGTATATTGTAAAACATTTATTAGCTTACCTAGGGGTGTAAAGGGCCCTACCAACACCTTCTGGGCCCAAGCCAACCTTACCTGCCCGTGGTGCACTCTGCTGGTCAATGGACGAGGCAATGGCAACCCACCAACCAGCACTGGATCAGCGTGGCGGGTGACGATCCAACCCCCCTAAATAAACATGGCAGTACAAATCAAACCATGGCCCCAAGTTCCCAGCGGCCTTGCCGGCCAAGCACTGGAACCAGGGGTGCTAAAAATCCCCGGGCGGCGTTCCTCCGTCAAACGATCAAAGCAAACGCACCCACGGATAACCGACGTAGATTATCACTGATGACATACACGCGCACTTGAGGACCGACGAGAAGCTCGCCGAGCTGGAAGAAAAATAGGCAGGCTGAACTGGGACATTATAGGGTCATCAGATGTCCGAAGAGAGGGGGAGGACACGATAACCCTCAAATCTGGTCACCTGTTCTGAAAGCTTCCAACTGACACTCAAAAACCGCTTTGGTCACCTAGATTGCAGTGGAAACTTTTCACACAGTGGGATCCAAGTTCTTTAAGCCCTGTCGTAAAAATAGACCTCAAAAACTAACCGATTGAAGACTGAACCTCATGGCTGAAAGGCGTTCTATGACGCTGCAATCCTCTGATGACAAAAAGTCATATTGGCGGCTCAACAGACAGATATGCCAGTCCCTGCGGAGCAAAATTTGAAACTTTAATATTAAAAATATTCAACAAACGATTGAGCTCAAAGTTTTCACAGAGACCTGTCTATTGGGCAGAGCCAGCTGACAAAGCTGAAGACGAGGACGGCAGGGTAGCGTCCACAAAGCCAGAGGTACTGAGGGAGATCAAACAGTTCTATGGACAGCTGTATACTTCAATTGCAAAACCTGTTAATAGCTCAACATACACTAGAACAAAGCTTACCCGACACTATACCGAGGATATCCCGGACATTAGCTTGTATGAGATTAGGATGGCCCTTAAACAGCTCAAAAACAACAAGGCGCCGGGCGAGGACAGAATTACATCAAACTTACTGAAAGCGGGTGAAACACCACTACTTGAAGTCCTTCAGAAGCTCTTTAATTCTGTCTTGTTCGAAGGTGTGACGCCAAAAGCATGGAACAAAAGCGCGGTGGCGCTATTCTTTAAGAAAGGTGATAAGACTCTCCTTAAGAATTATAGGCCTATCTCGCTTCTGAGTCATGTTTACAAGCTGTTTTCGAGGGTTATTACGAATCGCCTAGCTCGCAGGTTTGACGACTTCTAGCCTCCCGAACAAACCGGCTTCCGAAAAGGGTACAGTACCATAGATCACATTTTACGTAGCGGCAAATTGTACAGAAGACCGAGGAGTACAATTTGCCAGTATGCTTAGCATTTGTGGACTATGAGAAGGCCTTTGATTCTATCAAGACGTGGGCAGTACTGCAGGTTTTCCAGCGGTGCCACATTGACTACAGGTATATCGAAGTGTTAAAGTGTTTGTATAGAAACGCCACAATATCAGTTCGGATACAAGATCAGACTACGGCGGCAATTACATTGTAAAGGGGTGTAAGACAAAGAGATGTATTATCTCCGAAGCTCTTCTTGGAAGATGCCTTCAAGCTCCTGGAATGGGAAGAACTTGGCATCAATATCAATGGTGAGAGAATACATCACTCACCTTCGGTTTGCCGACGATATCGTAGTCATGGTAGAGTCATTCGAAGACCTCACCAAAATGCTACAGGACCTCAATCGGGTTTCCCTACAAATGGGCCTCAAGATGAATATGGACAAGATGAAAGTCATGGTCAAATCTCATGTAACACCCAACCCAAAATCAGTAGGGAACTCGATACTCGAAGGGGTGGACAAATACGTCTATCTAGAACAAACAGTCCAACTAGGAAGATCTAACTTTGAGAAAGAGGTCTCTCGGCGAATCCAGCTCGGCTGGGCAGCATTCGGAAAGCTACGCAGCGTCTTCACGTCCAAAATTCCTCAGTGTTTCAAGACGCAAGTGTTTGAACAGAGTGTCATGCCAGTGATGACCTACAGTGACGAGACCTGGTCTCTAACTGTCGGCCTCGTAAATAGACTAGGAGTCACTAAGCGAGCTATGGACAGAGCTATGCTCGGTGTTTCTCTACGTGATCGAATCAGTAACGAGGAGATCCGTAGACGAATCAAAGTAACCGACATAGCTGAAAGAGTCAGTAAGCTGAAGTGGTAATAGGCAGGCCACATTGCTCGAAGAACTGATAATCGGTGGATCAGGAGAGTTCTCGAGAGAAGACCGCGTACGTACCGGCAGGCGCAGCGTAGGACGGCCCTCCGCGATATGGACCGTCAAGTCCACGGAGAAATGCTGGATGCAGGCCGGTTCTAATCGGACAAGGTGGAAATATTTAGGGGAGCTATGTTCAGCAGTGGGCGTCCTATGGCTGATATGATGATGATGATGGATTTGCTTACCGTAAAAAGGATGTAACTTGTCGACTCATAATTTTACTGACTTACAGAAGCGCGTAACTAGATGTATAATCAAATTTCACCAACCGCAAGAATGGTGTAACCACGAGTATTGTAAAAATTGTAGACCGCAAAAATGGCGTAACTGAGAGTATGGATAAAGTCTCATACCACAAGAAGGGTGTAACTAATCCTAAATTAGAAATACCTAACTTTGATTTGGCGTAAGTCGAAAAGCCCCAAAAACACTGGATTTTGACCGACTTACGACAAAAAAAATCTGGAGACTTTTAAAAAAATATACCGTTTTTGAAAAAAAATATCGTCGTAGAGAAACGAGACCCGGACCGTTCGATAGAGAAAAATCAGCTGATTAGGGGCGTGCTATTAGTCTAGTTACGACCTTCTTCGAGATACGACCTTTTCGTTTTCACCCATTGATATAGGTGATAGTATCGTAAATTAAAAGGCAGCCACCACGATCAATATCGCTTGATATACTTATTCAAAGTACAGAATCTTTTTAATACTAAGCAACCATGTGCGTTATAAAAGAAAATAACTGCAGCGTCACCATACTTATTTTTACACGCTTTTTTGAAACGATCCCAAATATTTGTCTGTCTTGACAAAAGCGACCGTATGCTCTGCCTATCCCGTTAGGGATAAAGGTGTGTGTATGGCCAGCCTTGATATACTGGGTCCCAGAACGTCCGGTGCTATCGGCATTTTAATAAACTGGCGCCTGAGTAATGCGAGGTTAACAGTCAAGTTGCAAGCCAGGAGCGAAGAGCGGAAAATCTTTGCACTAGCCACTAGGCCGAGATTCAGAAAGCTTGCTAAGCGGGATCTTGGCTAAATTCGACCGCATTAACGTAAGTTTCATTAAAGCATCAGGACTGCAAATTTTTTACAAAACCTGCACGTTATCAGGAAAATTGAATCACTTGATTTATACCTACGTTGTCAGCCTGACGCCTGAAATTGCCCACGAAGCACTCGAATCCCTGTTAGTCCTCCATGACTTAATGAAACACACGAGTATGATCATCATTATCTTCAGCCCACATCCACTCCCTGAAGGGTGGCTTCCTCTCTACAACGCCAATCCTCACGGTCCTGTGGCAGCCTTATCCTGTGAGTTTCTGTACGCTTGATGATATCGTTGGTCCCCGTGGCCACTTTTCCGTGACTGATTTTCCCCACCGACCGCCACTTCGTCTTACCAAAAAAATAGGCTAGTGCTATCCTAAGTCAGCATCACACGCCTTACAACCTTCACAATTCCGCTATTCCTGTGCACTCGGGCGGTGGCTAAAATAAATATCGGCCGAGGACGACAATGCAGGTTTCAATTAAATTCATTTTAAAACGATTTACGGCGACTTTATTCGCGAACTACATAAATTTGATTCTGCTACTATGAACAAACCTCTGCAGTAATCAATTTCTCAGACAATACATAAATATATCACGCCTATATCTCATGCAGGGTTGGCAGAGCGTAAACCGTAACTCTACTCAATCCACGCAGAGTATATTGATGCGGTTTCTTTGGAGTTATTGAAGTGAAAGGATTATTTTCTGTAAAAACGGTATGAAAAATTTCATGCCGGATAATCGTCTTTTATCCACAGGAAAACGGTTTGGTCAGGCGTTCAGCGAACTATAGCAGAAGAGATTGCTACCACCACACAGAGTTTCAATTGCTGGAAAAAATTTCCACTGCAGGCAGGCAGGCGGAAAATTTGCAAGTTTATGAAAAAAATGTATATCTAACACTGGAAGTGTTTTAATTTGTTTTATATAAGTTTCAGACTATCGGTCTATCTTTATAAATATCTATTTTTAATTAATGCATTTCAACAACAAAAGCCGCCACCTCCGCAAGCTACAGTAATATGCGCTGCAAACTGCCACAATAGCAGCTTCGCCACAACTTCATTGGGCATAATAGCAGCTTCGCCACAACTTTGTTGGTCATAATAGCGACGGCGGTAATGAGCGACTACCGCCCGCTCTTGACACACTTCCCGTGCTAGTTAGCACTTTGTGTACCGTTATACGATTTAGAAGTCTGGCTTAAAATGAAGGAAAGTACATACATACACTTATAGGTACATATGCCTCTATTCCTTGGAAGTAGGCAGAGCGTAAACGGCTGTAGAAAACGGCGGGAAAGTTATGAATCGGGTAGTAGCTGAAAATCAGTGTTTTACTCAGCCGGGTAAAAATATATACTGAGCTATAGCCCAATTTCTTTTGCTGTGGTGCACACATTATTTAGTTTTATGGAATGTGTTATGTTTCTTTTTAACTATTTTTGTTGTACACATGATTGTTAACCTTGTCAAACTAAATGTAATGTGTGACCTTAGTGAACTGACCACCGTAACTTGGCCTCCCACTTAGGCTGGTCATGGCACTATGATTTTGAATGAACTATAACATCACTCTTCATCGTGCTTTTCTGTGATTGGTCGACAATGGGTCAATGTCAAAGTTAATTACTTCTTATTGGTGCATTGATGGTCGTGAACTCTTATGTGAACCATACAACATACTGTGGTTTTATCATGACATTGTATATTTAATTTATGGGTTAAGTTTCGACCAGCATATCGACAGATGTTTCAAACATTTGGCTGCATTTCACTATGAAAATAAAGTTTATGATATCCTGGTTTGAGTAACAAGGAGGCTCATATTTCTGGGTGGTCATGAACTCGTGCGCGCACTGTAATATTTATCACTTCGTCAATTGTTGCCAGTCTGGTTAGGGTTAGCTCATTGCAGGCTGTCCGAAAAGAAAGAAGGTTCCTTGTTTCAGAGGACCCGTTGAGCCGTCTCGGTCGCGGTTGCTGTCTATGATCACTTAGACGACTCTCATCATACAACCATGTCAGAGGCCTGCTGCTTGTATTGGTTGAAAAAACTCTGTCACCAGGGTTCATCGGATCGTTGGACGACTAGATGTCTCTCTTTTGAAGATCCTGACATTGAATATTCAATTTGTTCTTCAAGTGAGTTTAGTTTTGACTTCGGAAACAAGGCCAGCATATCGACAGATGTTACAGCCATTTGGCTGCATTTCACTATAAAAATAAAGTTTATGAAATTCCTTTGCTTTGTGATTTCCTTGCGGTGGTCACAGACGAGGTGGTTAAGTACGGCATCATGTAAGCGTGTTGCAAAATACTACCTTTATAGGCTTTATAGTAGTATAATACAATTTTGCATGTATAAAACCACTTGCCATTTGAACACCGTGTCAGCGAAGTCACTAAAACCTGGTTTCAGAGATTTTAAGCCGCCTACTGCTATCTGACATGATCACCGCCTAAGTTATCTATCTACCTATCATATACAGCAAACGCGAACGATATGGCTTCATGTGCCCTCTGAATCTTATTTTTATCCTTCTTATCAGTTGGTTCAGTTTGCAGTGGCCAGTATACATACATAGGTACGTATATCACACCTATATCTCCTGCGGGGTAGGAAGAGCGTAAACGGCAGTAAAAACGACCATCTCCACCACGTCTGACAAAATTTTTGAAGAGTCATACAGAAAACTGTATTATCAGTTAAAACTGTCGCCTAAAATTGCGAAGTTAACAAAGTGCTAAATATCAACTACGTAAGAGCCCCAGCGGGAATCGAATCCGGTACCTTTTCGCAGCAGACAGTCGCTCTAACACTTCGCCATATCCATCGTCAACTCTGCCTATTTATTAAAACTTCTAGTCCTTCACACAAGTTACCTCAAGGGCCAGACGGACCGCACCTTTCGGAGCTCGTTCCGGTATCGATTGGTCCGGGTGCAACGGCCCTGAACCGCACAAGTGGGTCACTAGTGCACCGTACGTACCACCGCACATCAACCTACCATTTGAGGGGTCAACTTACGCTGGTTTCTTATACATTTACTAAATAAACTTTGAACTAAGAGTAACCAGTACACGATGATCTCTTAAATGACACAAGTGGGTACTATTACACCGTACGTGTAGTTGCACATCAACCTGCACCTTACGCTGGTTTTTCATACGGCCACTAAGAATAACCAATATTTTGTCAGACGTGGTATACCCTGAATCATGGGCTAGTCCAGCCAGGATATCTGGAAATAATCATCTTCAAAATGTTCTCATAACCAACTCAATAAACACTTTTCTTTCTAGCTGTATTTTCAATTTTTGACGTATTCGAAAAAGGTAGCATAGCGGGACTGGTAGCATACCGGTCCTAAGGGTAATTTTTTTACAGCCGTTTGCGCTCTGCCTACCCCGCAATATTAAGTATGTTTCAACCATCCTGTAAAGATCGTCACTGCAAACAGCACATTGTGAATACGTTTTACGGTTTCAGGTTTTTACCTCAAAATTACAGGGGTACCAAACGACCGTCTCGTCTCCGAAAACTACTAAGGTATATTCAACCATCTTGTGAATAAAACATCTTGCACTGCGCTCGCCAATCCGCCTGCTAAGCGTGGTGAAAACGAGAATACACCCCGTAAGGTGTCCAGCAGTGCACAGTTGTCTTTTTATTTTTGAGTGGGACACCAACTCGTTCAACGACCCGATGAACCCTGGTGTCAGAGATTTTTCAACCGCCTACCACAAGTAGCAGGTCTCTGATACGGTTGGGTAACGACCACCGTCTAAGTAATCATAGACAGCAACCGAAACCAACGGCTTTAGGTGCCCTCCGAAGCACGAAACCATCTTACTTTCAGTTCAGCCTGCAATGTCCTAACCAGACTGGGAACAAACCTTACAAACCTAACCTTCTGCGTTGCAGGCAGTCGCGTTACCACCGCGCCACATCGGCTGGACCGTGTTGTGGCCGTAGTAATAGAAATTAACAACAGGTGCAGCGGCGAAGGGTTCATACATGCCGATTCCCACCGGCTTCCTTTCACAAATTTACAAATCCATACTCTCACATCAATCTACTTTAATATTGAGCATTTTTCTGCACCGGCCTACTTTCGCTAAAATGTCACCCTTTGCCACTAACAGGTAGGTACATATTTTATTTCTAAACCAAACCATTCCATGACTACACCAAAGTATGTAACACAAACCCTGAAATCGGCAAACCATCTGATTATACCGAGCATCCGCTGGCACGCCGCTGGACACCTTGAACCAGTGAATTGGGTCACTAGTGCACTACGGCTGCAGGTTAGCACCAAGGCAACCTGACATACAGAGTGTAGCTGAAAAGGATTTTGCTCTAAATCTTTTACTGTTGAGTGAGGTAGCAAACTGAACGAGTCTCTTTTGAAAGAAGCCTAGGCATACCTAGGCTACTCCAGCTTATGTCCGGCAGTGGAAATCTCAGGACTGCTAATAAACTGCTGATGATGATGTTACAACGGAATTGGGTCACTAGTACACTACGGCTGCAGGTTAGCACCAAGGCAACCTGCCATACAGGGTGTTTCTTGTGCAGGATTCATTCAAAAATACGTCTGTTAATCCCTTGCTGGGTAGGCAGAGTGTAAGCGCTTTAATGAACGGTAGGGATTGCAATCCCGCACCTGACCCAATCCCGCGGGATTCATTTGCGGGATTGGTTCAATCTCGCGCGGATCCCGCGGGATCCCGCATGTTTATAATCATGTTGAAAATCTTATTTGAAATACAAATTTTTCTTTAAAAATCTACTTCAATTCGATAAAAATTAACATGCCTGTTATGTGGAGCAAAAATAACTAAATAAAATTTAGATTAGTATAAACAAATTAGGTAACTTTATTTCGTATTTAGAGCTGTGTTAAATTTTACCCTTTATTATTACTTACTACTGCTAATATTATTTTTTTTATCCCTCAGAGACAGGGGGGGCAAGAAATGTTTTTATTTGTCTGCAATATAGAGCAGGGTATCTTTGAATAGGTATTTTAAATATACAGGAGAAAACGTTACTATCTCAAGATAAATTTGCTTTTAAAAAGGAAGTATAGAGGCTATAAATTTTAAAAATCATAATGATATTGGTCTCAATCTTAAGTTATCATAAAAATGTGTATAACGGATATTGTACCAATCAAGCTTTAAGAAAAATATAAAAGGTTTTCTATCTGTGGTTAAAATGAACTTTTACTTAATACTATACGACAAAACCCTATTAGTGGGCGTATCTGACACTAAAGCCAGATTGTTTTAATAATTTGAATAAGTTCTAATATTGTATTGACTAAAATCAGAAAGAGGGAGCAAATTAGTCACTTTAGATCAAAACTTTCATTAGACTTATCAAATAACAAATTTTCAATTTACTACCAACAGCTGGGACTACCTATGGTGATAAGATAATTTCTTCTTTTCGTGTGGGACACCGAGTCGTTCAACGACCCGAAGAACCCTGGTGTCAGAGTTTTATTAACTCTGGCGTCTGTATAACTGATTTTTTATAGAAGAATGCTCTTAACCAAAGAGTATTAATGGTTTCACGAGTATCACCCAGCCTGCGTCTCTAAGAACTACAATTAAGAAATGCTCTTTTATAATGTTTTGATAGTAAGCACATATTTTTAGGAAATGAATGTCGAGTTTTCGCCATTCGGAAGCAAAAGTTTACTTGTTTTTTGGTGCGATTTTTCAAGGTGCGGGATCCGCGGATCCGCGTTTTGAAGGTGCGGGATCCCGCAAGGCCAAAAATAGCGCGGGATCCCGCGGGATTGCGGATCCCGCATTGCGGGATTGCAATCCCTAATGAACGGCCATTTGCACCAGGTCTGGCAAAATTTGCGACTCTTTCAGAAATCTGTGTAACACTATCCAAACAGGTTGGGATTGGTGGATGACGTAACAATGTCAAAAGCTCCAATCTACTTCTTATTGCTGCGTTTAGACACAGTTGCGGCAAAGCTTTGTGTTATCTCTCCCGCTGGAAGTCCTAGGAATGTATGGTTTTCTGAAATTCCGAAATCCGAAAGACCTCATGGTTGTTTTTTACAAATTAGTTGTCGATTTGTAGACAGCAGAAAGCCAGAAATATGGTCGAAGGCCTAAAAATCTAGCTGAAAAAGTAGCACTTCACTCAGTATCAAACGACAATTCTCAAACATTACCTATTCACATTTTGACCCGCTTTCCTTTGGTAAATCATTAGACCCACGGTTTATAGTAATTCAACTTATCAGATACACCCTCTATACGTGTACCTAGTTTTAGTTGTTTTAATGCTTTTCGTGGCCTATGTTTTGAGTTAGTTTGAAACTTTCCTAGGTTATGCTGTAGGGATAACGTCATTAGGGCAACGAAATTAGGGTAACTGTGTTAGATTGTTGGTTTATAATGTAGATAGGTAGATAAGTTCTAATTAGTGAATTTACAAAACAGTGTTACCTGTACTTTAAAAAATATTAGGGAGATTAGAAATGAGCTGACATACATGTTACTTGTATTTAAAGATAAGTAATTATATTTTTTTGCAATAGTATTAAATGGATTTAAATTATATTTTCTAGTGGCAAAATTGTCGACTCGTAGACAACACCGCACACGACAGAAAATATAAGAAAATAAAAACAACTGTTTTGTATGACCAAGATATACTTGCCTAATTTCGCAGGCTAAGATTGAGCCGTGGTAGCCCAATTAAAAGAGGCGTCGCCAGAACAGATGGCGAAAGTCGCAGGTTTAAATCTTGCCTGCAGTGGAAAATTTTCCGAAATATACTATGAAAGCCCAGAAGAGGTAGAGCAACTCTTGGAAAACTTGCAAAATACAGACGCAGGCAGGATTGCAAGTTTTCCAAGAATTATAAACCAGGAGAAGTGTTTTAAAATCTGGTATTCAAGGTAGAGCAGCGTCCTTGACCGACGCGACCTAAAACGCCGGTTCAAGGCTGCTCCCTGTTGCATACACAGATCCCCAAGAGACATGTTAACAATGTTATTGCAATGTCGTCGTGATTTAATGCATTCGGAAGTCGCAGTGAATCTACTGGGACAATCTCAAGGTTGGAATGCACCAGCGTATAGATATAGGAAGAACGTTAATCAGCGAAATTTTAATAATATAGCCAGTGTCACTCGCGCTGATGAGACGAACCTAACGACACCAGTGCCCGATTTTACGAAACTACAGGCTACAATTCTACAGGCGATATTCGATGTACATTAAGTAGCCGGTTAAATAATAGGATAATAATTGCTAATCAACGACGCAATGAAGATCGAATTTCACCTGTAGAATTGTAGCCTGTAGTTTCGTTGCATAGGCCACTGATGTTATGTCAAGATCCGCCGAGCCGTTTTAGGCCGTGAAAAGAATTTCTTGTCCACATACATTACATACATAATAAATAAAATAAAATAAAATAAGCCTTTATTTCTGACAAAATTTGTAACAATTTTCATTAATTTCATTCCATTTCTTATAAAAAATATATTGACATGCATTACATTGAATTATTATTATTTTGTGATTAGTTTAATTAGATAAATTATTTAATATTATATTATTTTTATTGTTTTATTTCTTCCTCTGCGTCAGATTGCCTCTTGGCATAGGCCTCCCCAAGCTCCTGCATTACATACATACATACTCTCAAAAAACATACCCTTCTTCTGAGGTTATCAGGTAAAAATTGACACCTGTCAAAAACCACAAGAAAGTAGAGCAGCGTCCTGGACCGACGCGACCTAAAACGGCGGTTCAAGGCTGGTCCCCTGTTGCATACACAGATCCTCGAGAGACATGTTAGCAATGTTATTGCATGTCACCGTGATTTAATGCATTCGGAAGTCGCAGTGAATCAACTGGAAGAATCTCAAGATTGGAATGCATCAGCGCATAGATACCTAGTTGGAAAGTTATCCGCGGTATTCAAATTTTATGGGATTTATGACAACAAATTAAAGTTTATATGATCATTATATGAAGTTTATAGCCGTGTGGTGCCGGCAGAGTAGAATAGCACCACCCCCTTTCTTCCCGTGGGGGTCGTAAGAGGCGATCGAGGGATAAACCCGACCCAAACAGCCAGGGCCAACCGTATGGTGGCGGTTAATCCACCACAAAAGCATTCCCAAGGAGAGTTGACATCTGGTAGGCAGCTGGTCGTAAAATTCAGCCAAATCCTTTTGCAACACGATTTTGTGTTCAACGAAACGTGTTGCGCCGACCCCAAGTGATTGCGCCGACCCCAAGTGATTGGGATGGGAGATGATGATATATGATCAGATCATTATATAATGTCGTATTCAAATACTTCAGCTAACAAACTATACGCAGGCTTACTATTAAAATAAACTAAAATCTTACATTGGAAAAACGAAAATCAATTACACTCTGCTCAAATGAAGTGATCTTGTCTCAAACACCTGTAGGCCATCATAAATTGATTAGGTATGCGCCAACCTTGAGACATGGTATCGTATCGTAAAGTATAAATATTTACATAATTAGAAACATTTTCACGGTTTATTTCATACATAAGTAGTTATGTGGGTTTGTGTCTTTTATTGTAATGCAGAAGGGCAGGTTTTGGTAAAAAACGTTCATTGAAGTTGCTACCATATTTTTGAACAGAATATACCTGGGTACATCATATTGTTCAAACAATCGATATTTAAATAACTGTGTAATCCTTTGAGCGAAAAACACCTGCGCTGGTACTTAGGGCGTCAATACAAGCACGTTTTGTACTGATGATTTTTGAGCTCGGACACACATAGACTCACATAAATAACCATTTGAAAAATATATATTTTTTTACGTCATCCTTTATCAGTACTAAAACTACCCTTAATCTTAGGCACGCATTTAAATTAAAAACTACTATAAAGGGTGAAACTTTACTAGTCGCCGATAGTGAAAACTCAATACCGGCTGGTGATAAGGAACAAGTATTCCCAAGGAGTATAGGTAGAAATAAGAGAAAAGAAATTTGGACCTCCCGTACTAGCTCAAATCAGCTGACCGGTAATTTAGTATAGGAGGTCCAAAATCTTCAAATTTATTTCAACTTATGTTCCTAGGGGAAAGTTGTGTCTTATCGCCAGCTGGTTCTGAGTTTTCGCTATCGGTCAGTAGTAAAATTTCACCCAGTATATTTACTAGAAGCTCCCAGGTGTTGGATTTACAAGCGACCAGCCTCACGTGGCAAAAGTAAACAAACGGGACGCCAGAATCTAGGTAACTAGGTCGTGGCTAGGTCTTCCTGTATGACTAGAAATGGGTGCTATGCATAATGCTATTCATTGCGCGTTCAGTAAAGGTGAGAGTTCGTGATATAGCTGAAAGCGAGCCATGGATTGCAGAAGTGGTTTAACAGGATCCTGCTTTTGGAATAATTGCTTTTCAGTGCCTGTTTTTCATGGTCATCTGATGAACTTTAAGTTTGGCTATGGGATATAGTTCTTTCTATTTAGGTCAAAGGAGTTTCTATCGGGCAACAACGTTGTGGTGTGCAATGACCTTCCTGGCATAATTCCTGGCCTTCCTAATAAAATAACTAATAACGCATTTTAAATTGAATACAAAACATTCAAACACTTTCCGTGTTACGTCTACAATTTTTAGAGGCATCGGTTACCTATACCGTGCCGTGTGGTGACAACTAGCATCACCCCATGTTCTTCCCGTCACAAGCGACTAAGGGATTTTGAGAGTTAATGTGTAGGTATTGCAATTTTAGGCAACAGGCTGTCATTCTGTCATGATGGTGATACACAGTTTTCTAAATCACTCTCAAACTTTTGTCAAACGTGGTGTAAATGGCCATTTTTTACAGCCGTTCACGCTGCACCTACCCTGCAATGGATAAGGCGTGATATACAGGATGTAATAAAATTAACTGCAAATAGTTTAAGGGGTGAACCAGTCCATGAAAATGAACAACTTTCCCCAAGAAACATAGGTTCACTTTTAATGTATGTATGAGTATGTATGTCGAGTCCTGATGCATATACCTATTCCAAGGCTCCAAAGCAGGTTTCTAGGCTGGAACCTTGAATGCAAACCGCTGGATCGGTATTAGGCCTTGGAATGCGGTAGTGCAGTTAGGCCTGGAATTGGATTTAGAATAATGTTGTCTCTAGAGTCTGGAGGAATGTTGGTATGCCTATTGGATGTTCGTCACGTCTGTAACCCTTGCGGGGCAGGCAAAAGGTAAACGGGTGTAAGAAACGGACGTTTACACCACGCCTGACAAAAGATTGAGTCATTCAGAAGACTGTATCGCAGCATAGTTACAGGTTGTCAACCTGTAGCCTAAAAATTAAATAATTGGAGACTGAAGATCGGGATAGGTATATGGCGTCGAAGAGGGTGGCCGCACACAGAAGTGTCTAAATAAAATAAAATAAGAAAATCCTCTGAAATATTAAACGGATATCTTGTTACCACCCCAATCTTGTGATTTACCTAAAGGAACCATTTTCAAACGGAACAAACTGTTTCTAAGCTAACTTTAATACTTATAAGATTAAATTCCGACTATCTATCTACTTCTCAAGCGTAAGTTCAATATCCTAAACTAGCGAAAACTTAACGACTCCAGAATACCAAAAATAGGAATAAAAGAAATGGCTGGAAGCCTCAAGAATATTAAATGACTATCCTTTTCTTCTTTTGAAATTTAATCCCCGAATTTCCTTTGAAGGCTAGGAATAATTGATTATTTATCCTATTGTGTTGGAAAGTTTTCACTGATTTCTAGTAAAGTATCAGGTATTTTGCCGCGTGGTGCCGGCTTAGAATAGCATCACCCTATATCTCTCCCGTGGGTGTCGTAAGAAGCGCGGGATTTAAGAGTTATGATGTGTATTGCAATTTTAGGCGACTGGCTGACAGGTGATACAGAGTCTCCTGAATGACTCACAAACTTTTGTCAGACGTGGTCTTCGAGCAACGACGGGCCTGCCAAGTAGAACGTGGTGTAAATAGCCGTTTTATACATACAGCCATTTACGCTCTGCCTACCCTGCAAGGAATATAGGCGTAAATATATGTATGTGTTTTAAGGTCTTCACGGATTTCTATTAGTAAGGGTAAGGTTCATTTTCCAGGCTAGATACGCAACCAAAACTGAACTCACTCAATTCTAACTCGCGTTATTTTGCCGTGAGGCATGGCTTCGGATAGCATTATACTATTTATGTCCATGGGCGTCGTAAACAGTGACTAAAGATGCAAGTTCGTGAGGTGCGGCTGATCGCAACGGCACGCGGCTGCAGCCAAGCTACTGACGCGTGCGGCTTCAGTCGACCACAGCCACACCTAACGAATCCATGGTATGGAGAACAAATTTCCTGTTAATTTAACACCTTACACTGCGCTCGTCGATCAGCTTGCCAAGCCAGGCGAAGAGTACATTCAAATTAATTGGATGCGCTACCACGGTATTTTTCAGAATATTTTGGAATTGACTTGGTATAAGTGATTAACCAAACCACAGCCAAAAAATCACGAATTCAAGGCTTCCACTTAACATTGTTCTGGGTCTGACGATTTGTCAAATCAAGGTCGCTGGCTGCGGAATCTCGGCAAGCAGCAGCCCTCGGCTGGGTTTGATTAATTACTTGAGCGAGTCGAGTCAGAGGCATTGAGGCATAGGCAGAGGTTCGGTTATGACAGGAGATGACATAGTTAGCTACAATACAAGGTTAGGTTATGTTGGATAGCGTTCCTATTACGTAGGTACTGGTGGATTTCAAATAGATCAGTCTTACTTAACACAAACTATGAGCCCGTGTCCGTTGTGCTAAGAATCTTCATGCTGAGTCTTACTTACGTACTCGGTGTACATTTTTCGTGGTGCAAGCGTTCACAGAGTAGATGTAAGACGTGAGGCGTAAGATGTATCAAACAAGTGATCGACAGAGACGTGAGACGTAGGACATCGCGACGCTTGATACCGTTTCCATATAAAATTAATGAAAGCAGAAACAAAACTACATACGTGATCTTTGTCTGACAAATCTCATGTTGCGCGCTGCGATGCGCGTCTATTCCGTCCGTAAAAAATAAGCAAACTTTCCACAACTGTTCCGACTTTTACACAATTTTCAGTAAAAAACAAAATTAAGCATCACATTGTAGAATATACCTTAATTTGTTATATTTTTTGTTTTTTACAAAGCTTTGTAGGGATCGAATTATGCTATCAAACACAAAAATACGTCCTAATTTTACCTCGCACCAGCTGTAGGTCTGTAACATGTGACATGCCAATTTCAGACATGACAGCGTCCACGTGATATGACCTACTCCATTTGCCATAGGAAATACATCTGATAACCTGGTCTACTTCACATTCAGAAATGTGGGGCACTTTCGACCTCGCAGGTTTGACCGTTTGGGCACAAAATGGAGAGTTTACAGAAGGTTCAATTGACACTATTTAGGATTTTCGTGATTGTCACTTGTTATACCGGGAGTAACAGAAAGGGCTGTAGAACTGACTAATTTACTATGGGAGGTCCAAATATTATTTTCATATTTCGATCCATGTTCCATGGGGAAAGTTGTTCAGTTTCATGAGTACCTTCACCTCCTTTCGGCTTGTGCCCTTTCTGTTACTCCCTGTATAGCCAGAGTTGCTGCTCAAAAATCTCAAAATCTGATATTTTTATCAGAATCTTTGGCTCAGAATATTATCACGTCATATTATTCTGAACCAATTTTACATCCAAGAAATATGAGGTTCATGTCAACCATCATCTTAGTTACCTTGAGTTCCCCCCAGTAAGAGTCAAATCGTCGCTAGTATAGTACTGAGTAAACCATAGACTTATATATGTTACAGGCAAAACCCTTAACTAGTCAATAACGTTATTGACTGAAAAAACCAGTCAATTACGATATTGCCTAAGGGCCTCAGTCAAAACCCTTATTGACTGATTTTATCTACTAAAAGCAGTCAATAACGATAATGACTGGCGTGCCCAGTCAAAACCCTTAATAGGTTAAAGCAGTGCGGTGCGGAGAGTTTCGGTGTGCGATGCGGCGGGTAGCACTGAATTGCGGTGAGTTTATGTGCTATGCGGCGGAAAGCAGTGCGGTGCGGGGAGTTTCGGTGTACAATGCGGCGGGTAGCACTGAATTGCGGTGAGTTTATGTGCTATGCGGCGGAAAGCAGTGCGGTGCGGGGAGTTTCGGTGTGCAATGCGGCGGGTAGCACTGAATTGCGGTGAGTTTATGTGCTATGCGGCGGAAAGCAGTGCGGTGCGGGGAGTTTCGGTGTACAATGTGGCGGGTAGCACGGAATTGCAGTGAGTTTATGTGCTATGCGGCGGAAAGCAGTGCGGTGCGGGTAGTTTAGGTGTACAATGCGGCGGGTAGCACTGTATTGCACTGTACTGCGTTGCGGTGAGATTATGAGCGATGCGGTGGGAAGCATTGCGTTGCGGTGATAATCAGTGTGCGATGCGGCGAGAGGCACTGAATTGCGGTGAGTTTATGTGCTATGAGGCGGAAAACAGTGCGGTGCAGAGAGTTTCGGTGTGCGATGCGGCGAGTAGCACTGATTTGCGGTGAGATTATGAGCGATGCGGCGGGTAGCACTGCGTTGCGGCGAGATTATGAGCGATGCGGTGGGTAACAGTACGGTGCGGTGAGCTACGGTGCGATGCGGCGGGTAGGAGTGGTTACTGCATAGTAACCGTGAGGACCGATATTTTTTAAGATAGGCTCGCATTTGTCTGCTATCTCACCAGCTGATAAAAGGTGTAATCCTAATCGGCGACGCGATCCCCGGAGGTGGAATGGGGATAATTCGCTCGCCGGTGGCACTGAGCCCGAGTCCTCGAGTAACCACCGGGTGGTCTATGACTTCTGGGGAGGCCACGTATCTGCTGAGGTCAACATAAGATAACAACCGGCGAGCGAGACAGTAGACTTTCACTCTGGTTGTGACCATCTAACGGTCCTGATGGTGTTCTAAGACCAGCCAGGACATACCTATTAAGGGTTTTGACTAGGCACGTCAGTCAATATCGTTATTGACTGATTTTATTAGATAAAATCAGTCAATAAGGGTTTTGACTGAGTACCTTAGGCAATAACGTTATAGACTGGTTTTGCCAGTCATTAACGTTATTGACTGGTTAAGGGTTTTGACTGTAACATATATATAAACTAGCGTTTATAGACCAACTGACAGCTCGATCTCGCGTGACCAATTTTGGTTTTGGCGCGCTTACCTCAGCTAGTGATGTACATTATTCAATTTGGAGGGTTATCGATAATTTCAAATAAAAAATGGTATGAGGATTTCAACTTTATTTATTTGTTCAATTGAAATGTTGACATAATGCTTTCTTTGCTGCGGCGGGTCATTTCCTTTTTTGCAGTCAGCGTATTTCCTACGTAGGTTTCTTTATAGAATTTGCTGAGAAGGTTGTTCGTAAGAATCCTGGTCAATAGGCGCTATCTTCACAAATAAGACGTGCGAAACCAGAAATAGAATGACATCTGTCAGATAAGTGATCGCCGGTGGTCAAACACATCTTTCTTCATCCTTCAATGTTGAGACGTAGATGGGCCTATGTCACGGTTTACGTACGATGATGCGAATCTCTCGTTAATACGACCCTGAAAATAATAGGTATTAATAAGTATTTCGCATGAGTCACCGAGTCGATCTCTAATAACTGGAGCTAAAGTGTATCTGTTGGATGTAGTTGAAAATAATGTTATATGTATTTGTAAAAAACTATGTCTGAATTGTTCAAGTAACTATTTAGCGAATCTTTAAAATTCGCATATTTTTTGTTGTCATACTATTCAAAGTATGTAAGGTACCTCTAGGTAACTATCGATAACTTTGTCGATAAATTGCAGTCAATCCCTGGCCTAATTGCGAAATTATTTTATCTCCAAATATTATGAAAATTACTAACTAATACACTTTTACATATCGAAAATACGAAAGGAAATATAAGGATTTGCGTATTTTATTATTTTACTTACAAAAAAAGGCACATTTAAACAAAAAATTCACGTGTAATCCCAGTGACGACTTTCTGAGAATTTACCTGTAAAATGTGCAGTTTTCCGGGTAAATGTGAAGATTCGCATCAAATTCGCATCCTGAATACATAACCATCGTTGCACACTAATCAAATTATAAAAATAAATCAGGATTTCTGAAAAAAAACACCAAAATAATGTACAAGTAAAAACCAGCGGGTTGAATTGGGACGATCTGTCATACAAAACAGGTTACAGTGACATAAGGTTCGCTATTCTTTTCTATCTTACTGAGTTTCCATAAATCATTTTCTTCTCTTTTGCACACTATGTTCGTCTAGAGTAAACCATCTGTGTAGGCGCCTCGCGCGCCGTTTCCTTAACTTGTGATTTGGGGGAAATGACACATGGCTGGCCTCGTGATGCAGGTCTTCAAATGCTAGGTGACCTGATTCAGCAGGTATTCAATATTAGTTTGGTCTATACCTTAATAGGTACATCGTCAACACATAAACAGTTTCTTATGCCACACGCATAAGCATACGACTTACATTGGCGGATCGAGTGTCTCACTTGGTCTAACCGGTTGTAAGCTGTAAGTACTTTACCCCAATAATCTGTGAACCGTTAAACAACTTTCTCAACTAAGCTACCTAGTCATTCTCTTCTTCTCTTTTCGTGTGGGACACCGAATCGTTCAACGACCCGATGAACCCTGGTGTCAGAGTTTTTCAACCGCCTACTACAAGTAGCAGGCCTCTGACATGGCTGTGTAACGACCGCCATCATAGACAGCAACCGGGACCGACGGCTTAACGTGCCCATCCGAAGCACGGAACCATCTTACTTGCGGACAATCAGGTGGTTCAGCCTGCAATGTCCTAACCAGACTGGGAACAAATTCACAAAATGATAAATATCAACTTTGTGAGTGACCCCACCGGGAATTGAACCCGGAACCTTTGCGTGGCAGGTAGGCATGCTAACCACTGCGCCACATCGGTTGTCACCTTGTAAGCTAATTGTACATAAGTTAAATAGATATATATCGCCAGATATGTTTTTTAGGGTTTCGTAGTCTACTAGAAACCCTTATAGTTTCGTCATGTCTGTCTGTCTGTCTGTCTGTCTGTATGCCGCGCCCTCACATCTTCGTCAGTTTTACAGTTATCAACATGAAATTTGGTGAGAAGATAAATCGTATTGACCCAAATATAGAAATGTTAAGAAAAAAATATTTTAAATATTTTTTGGACCCCCTCCCATACAAGTGAAAGGGGGGCAAAAAAAATTTTTTTCTTCTGTAATATTGAGTAGGGTATCGTTGAATAGATCTTTTAAAACTAAGTGTCAAGGAGCTTTTGATAACCATTTATTTTTCTATTTGAACTCTTGTCATGCATGACTCTGTCAATCGCCTCTTCCTGTGTGTCACATTGGTGTCACATTATAAACAAGATCTCTAAAAATATTTTATTATTTCATGGACCTCAATATGGTAGCAATCGCATGTAAAATGTGTTAAAAACATAGGAAAAATCGTTCTACATAAGGAGAGCTATAAATTCCGTAAGAAAAACCAAGTTTAGTACCAAAAATCTTTCGCCAAAATAAAGATGTCAAGCTCGACTTGCAAAATCGATATAGGTCGATTAGAAGGTACCAAAAACTGGCCAACATGGAAATTCAAGGTAGGATTACTACTGCGAGGAATACCCGGCGGATTAGATGCCATAAATGGCAAGCTTAAAGAGCCGACTAACCCAGGCAGTGACGTGTCACCTGAAAGTACTGCGGAATATGAAAAAGCTCTACAAAAGTACAACGAAACAGATAGTGCAGCTATGCTAATACTCACTGCAAATATGACCGACGAAAATCTGCAGAAAATAATGCGATTTGGTTCTGCAAAAGAAGTATGGGAGGAACTCTGTCGTCTCTATGATGGAACGTCAGATGACAAAGCTTACGACTTATGTATGCAATTCTTCGGCTACAGAAAGGACCCAAAGCATGACATGGCTACTCACATTTCTACAATCAAACAACTCTGGTTTGAAATGAAAACTGAATTAGCCAAAGACGGAAAATCTGAGCTCCCTGAAATCTTACTGATATGCAAGATACTACAGACGTTGCCAGAAGATTATTTCGCCTTCAAGTCAAGCTGGACCCTACTGTCCAAAATGGATCGCACAATAGAAAACCTTACTTGTCAACTGTGCGCACATGAAAAAGCCCTGATGACTCGAAATGAAGACAATCATTCTTGTGCAGAAGCTTTAATGGCCAACAGCAGTGAATTTAAGAAGAAAGTCAAGCAGTTTAGATGCCCATACTGCAAACAAACTGGTCATAAAATAAAACAGTGTAATAAATGGATTTCTGATGGAAGACCACCAAAACCAGTTAGCAAAACGAATCAAAATCTTAACCTTACGCTTACACTTATGCATGTTACAACAGCTAAGAACGGAGAATGCTTTACAGCTGTAGAACCTGAAGAACACGACGGCTGGTACGTTGACAATGGTGCCACCAGTCACGTAACATTCCGAAGAGACTTCTTCTCGAACTACCAATGCTTCGATAGCACTCATACCGTGACGACGGCTGATGGAGCTGTAATAAAAGCTACAGGCATAGGAAACGTTGATTTGAAAGCAACTGTCAATGGCAAAGTCAACAACATTCGATTGTGTGACGTATGGTACGTTCCTGAATTAAAAAGAAACCTTTTCTCAGTGCTAGCAGCACACGATACTTTGAAAAACAGTCTATTTGTTTCTGAAACGGAAAATGCCGAATAAACGTGAACGGAAAGATATTGTTAACAGGCAAACGACATAAGCATGGAGGGCTATACAAACTGAACGTTGAAACAGTAAAGAACGAAGCTCCAAACCTGAATGTTTTGACTACTGACAATATTCTACAGTTATACCATGAAAGGCTTGCCCACCAGAACAAAAGACACGTAAAGAAAGTTATCGAACGCGAATTGAACATTAAAGTTCGACTTGATTCAGAATCATGTACTGGATGTGTTTATGGGAAGACACACAGACGAAAATTCGGAACAAGAGAGAAAGCGACAACTCCGGGTGAAAGGATTCACACCGATGTATGTGGCCCATTCCCACCATCTTTTCTAAAGTACAGATACTTTGTACTATTCAAAGATGACTATAGCTCGTACAGACATGTATACTTCTTGAAGCATAAATCTGAAGTTCACCTGAAACTCGAACAAATGCTTAAAGAAAGCAAAATGGCTGGACACGAAGTTAAAGAATTACTCTCTGACAACGGAGGTGAATTCGATAATGAGAAAGTGAGAAACATACTACAAAAAGCAGGTATAAAACAAAGACTCATTATGCCTTACACCCCACAACAGAATGGGAGTAGTGAGCGCGAAAATCGAACTCTAGTTGAAGCCGCTCGCAGTATGATGCACGCTCATGAAGAGTTACCCTTGCCACATGGGCAGAGCTTATCTCAACTGCTGCATACGTGCTAAATAGAACCGGACCTACATCTCAAGAAGGAAAATCGCCGTATGAACTATGGTTCAAGAAAAAGCCAGAAATTAAACATCTGAGAATCATTGGCTCTCTATGTTACTCTCATGTTCCAAAACAAAAGAGAACAAAATGTCAAAGAAAGCTCAAAGATGCATATTAATTGGATATGATGGCGATGATGGGTACCGTTTACTAAGCACAGGTCATCAAACATTAATACGGTCGAGAGATGTGACCTTTAATGAAAACGTGATCAGGTCTATCGGGTTTGATGAGTCTGAAGAAGAACAAACAAGCACCGAGATAGAAATTTCCTTTCCCAGCAACAATAATGATCATGAGATGCATGATGCAAGGGAGGAAGAGCACAGCGATCGTCAACAAATCGTTGAACAAAGCGCTTCAAGTGTGCCTCATGCACCACAAGATGACATAAACACAACGTTTGTTGAAGAAGAAGAAATACCTGAAATCGTTGATGACTACAATAATGCACCATACGAAACTGAAGAGCTCGAACAAGTAGAATCAGAACAAGGCGAACTAAGTATTCAAGAAATCGAACAAGAGGGTCAACGCACCTATAACTTGCGCGATAGATCTACAATACAAAAGCCTCAAAGATTCAACGACTGCGTACTTATGTCTACGTCAAAAAGTACCACATTTGGTGAAGATCCCAAGACATACAAAGAAGCCCTGTCAAGTCCTCAAAGAGATAACTGGATCAAAGCTATGGACAGTGAAATAAATTCACTAAAAGAGAACAATACATGGATTTTAGTAGATCTACCTGATAAAAGAAAAGCAATATCTTGTAAATGGGTTTACAAAACTAAAACCAATGCAGATGGTTCTCTAGACAAGTTCAAAGCACGACTTGTAGCTCGAGGATACACACAGAAAAAAGGAATAGACTATGATGAAACCTTTAGTCCTGTTGCAAAAATGACTACAATAAGATCAGTTTTGAGCGTAGCAGCGAATGAGAGTCTACACCTTACGCAATTTGATGTGTCTACGGCGTTTTTAAATGGATCTCTTGAAGAAGAAATCTACATGAAACAGCCAGATGGTTACAATGACGGTTCAGAAAAAGTATGCAAACTGGAACGAAGTCTTTATGGACTAAAACAAGCCCCACGATGTTGGAACAAATGCATTGTTGACTACTTGAAGAATATCGGCTTTAAGCAGTGTGAAACTGACAACTGCCTGTTTATCAGAGTTAAAGGCAACAATAAAATAATTCTGGCTCTATACGTTGATGACGGACTTGTTGCCGCTACAGATAAGAAAGACTCCGAAAAGTTTATAATTGAACTTAAGAAAAGGTTCAAAATAACTACGAAACCTGCCTCGTATTTCTTGGGACTGGAGATAGAAAGGTTTAAAGACGGACTTAAACTCTCTCAGAAACACTACACTGAAAAAGTGTTAGCTCGTTTTGGAATGAGCGATTGCAAGCCAGTCAATACACCTATAATCAAAGATGCTCCAGCAGCAAACAAGAAAGAAATCGAGAATAAAAGTGAGAAATTCCCTTACAGAGAAGCTGTGGGAGCCTTAGCTTACCTCATGGTCGGGACCAGACCAGACTTGGCCTACGCCTTAAGTGTGGTGTCTAGAACATTGGCGAATCCATCCCAAGAGGATATCGTTAAAGTTAAGCGTATCATGAGATATCTTAAAGGCACTACAGATGCAGGAATAACTTACAAAAAGGGATACAACCATGGCATCTTAGAAGGCTACAGTGACTCAGACCATGGTGGAGACATAACAACAGGAAGGTCAACTTCTGGTATTGTCTGCCTCTATTCAGGTGGAGCCATATCCTGGACAAGCAGAAGGCAAACCTCCGTAGCCATATCTAGCACGGAAGCGGAGCTGATAGCTGCCAGTGAAGCAGCCAGGGAAATGATCTGGTTAAAAAGACTGTATGAAGATATAGCAGTTCTTAAAGATATCCCTAAACTTAACGTGGACAACGATGCAGCTATTAAGATTGCTCACAATCCAGAGATGCATCGCAGGACGAAACACATTGCGATAAGACACTTTTATGTTCGAGAGCTGGTGTCCAGCAAAGAATTAAGTGTTGAATATGTGCCAACAGAGTTCCAGCTGGCAGACATCCTGACAAAGGCCATTCACAAACCAAGACTGGTTCAAATGTCGGCGAGGATTGGTCTATCCCTGTAAATGCAATAAATGTATACAAAAAGGGAGGATGTCAAGGAGCTTTTGATAACCATTTATTTTTCTATTTGAACTCTTGTCATGCATGACTCTGTCAATCGCCTCTTCCTGTGTGTCACATTATAAACAAGATCTCTAAAAATATTTTATTATTTCATGGACCTCAATACTAAGGTGAGGTTTCTTTGAAACAAAGTCACTAAAATGTTTCTGTCACGAGATATTTGCTTTTAAAAAGGGCGTTTTTGACCCATAATTTGTTCCAGCTGTAACTTCTAAAGTATAAACGCTAAAAATTTGAAATAAATATGGAATATAGCTTACAATCTGAAGATACAATGAAAACTATAACTACTGGATATTGTACTCTTAAAGGTTTCAGAGAAAATTGAGTTTTTCTATTTGCGGTTGGTCATCTTACTGCTGCTAACAAACCAGCAACAAAATTAAGTTTGTAATGCTGAAAAACCTGATATTTAAACGTTGACTACGAAACCCTATTTGTGGGCGTGTCTGACACGCTCTTGGCTGGTTTTTTTTATTTGCCATCCTTCTGAAGTTTTTGTTACTGTTAGTTTTAATTTCTAAATTCATTTAATATTTTCAAATTCTCAAATATTTATTTGATTCTCATATTGTACAAACATTAGGGTAAGTACATAATTTTGGAAATAAACATAAACCCTAAGAGGCTATTGCAATTACAATAATACTTAAATTAACTTGCTAATTTAAAATTAACACGGTAATAACAAATTATGTTTTGATATATAATATTACATACTTTAATGTCGTAACTTGTAATAGGTAATCATCTTGTAATCAATCATTACATTATTTACAATGTATCATATTTTATTTTATCCAAGATTCTGTCATGCCTTTGAAAAGGAGAAAGAAATGATTTAAAACATATTTTTCAGATTTTACACAAATTGGTTGAGATTCTACACAATTTTCTCTTTCAGGCGTTTTCCAAGAAAATGTGCTTCAATCTCTTCCATTGTTTTATCTTTTGTCTCTGACAAATATTTGTACAAGAGAAATATAAATACGTTTGCAAAACTTCCATAAAACAAAAACGCTCCATGTAGACCCAAGGATTTGAAAATTTGTGAAAGTTTTTAAGGTTGTTGACAGAAGAGACATAGCACACCATTTAACTATAAACATACCTTCCGTTCTATACTTTAACGGCAAAAGTTCACCATGAATACTTGTAGATAAAATTATTGGCCCAACGCTTATAAACAAAAAGTACAGTATCTATTTTCATTTATTTTACCTAGTTTGCATAGAAATAAATACTTTTTCCATAATTATAAACGTAATTTGTGAAAATAAGTAACTGAATAATATTGATAGAGGTATATACTGCCTTGCATGAAGTGCTAGGTCACGAATGAAGGAAACATCTCATTAAACTTTTACAAATTTTAAATAGCATCAATAGCTTATTTTTGTTTCGGAATTCTCATTATTTTATTATCAACATGGAGAACTAATTAATACTTTCAACACCAAATGTACATAATGTTATTTTAATATGCATACTTATTATATATTATATCAAAGTGTATTCATATTCAATTAAACTTTCGAAAGAACAATGTCTTGTATAAAATTCCCTTCTTATAATTACTCGTAAATAGGTACAAATTCTAACAGTTTATCTTATTTTTTAGGTTGCTTGAAATACTCTTCAATCACTTGTAAAGTTCGATCCTTCGTTTCTGGCAAAAACTTATACAAAAATAATATTATAGCAAGCGATGTTACACCGTAGAATAAAAAAGCACCATGTAGTTCAAAGGTCTTAAACATTTTAGGGGCAGTTTTCAATGTTATACCCATAAATATATCTGTCCATAATCCTATGATAAACATACCAACTGTTCTATATCTCATTGGCATAATTTCTCCATAAATTGCAAATGCCAGTATCATAGGGCCAATGCTTACAAACAAGTATAGGAAAGATAGTAGTGACAAAGACAAATAATGACTTTCATCTACAATTTTCGATTTGCATAAATATAAATAACCTGACAAAATAAAAAGGAAGAAAGTACAGCCTGAAGATCCTGTCAGCAATAAAGTTTTCCTTTTAACATACTTCGAAAGTCCACTTCCAGCATACATACCTACAACGGTTACAGCATCTAATAAGAGCATACCTGTGTATGCTGTAGATTCTGTTGATGTTATTTTCTTGATAATATCAATGGCGTAAACACTACAAACCAACTTTCCCGATGTATGTATTAGTGACATCATTGCAAGGCTCAATATAAGTGGCGCATAGAATGGTTTTTCTAACATGGTTCTATAAGCGCGAAACCAAATATTCAACTTTGCTTTCTTTTTTATATCTAGCTTTTGATGTTCCTTGCAAGATTCAATAAGAGCTTCAACCTCGGACTTTGATTCTGTGTCATCCCCTTTGATCCATTTCTGTGCCTTAATACATTCTTCATATCTGTTCTTCGATGCTAGCCACGCAGGAGATTCGCACCAATACAATATTGTTAACAAATTGTATACAGAACAAACTACTCCAGTAACTGCAATTGTTTTCCAGTGGAAGAATGTTCCCAAGGTGTTTGCAATCCACATTCCCCAATTTCCACTTGCTGAAGGCAAAGCTAAGAACATTCCTCTATATTTTGTCGAAGTATATTCCACAATGACGCTCATAGCGATAGTGACTTGACATGCAAATAATGGTGCCATAAGGATTTCGGAACAGAGAATTTCTATCGGTGTCTTGCTTAGAAAAAGTCCGATGTAGCTGAAGAGACTCATAATGCCGACTATTAAGAAGGGGTATTTTCTGCCGATTTTGCCAGACAGTATGGGTAGAATAAACCAAGGGATCGCAGCCAAGCCGTGGATGGAAGCTAAAAGGATAAATGTATCTAATAAACACATATTAGTAATATAGATAATATACAAATACACTAAAACACTACTGCATAATTTAAGTAATTTTATGTAAGAATTTTCATTATATTACTTACAAATCCATGAAGCCATTTCCTCACTAATAATCTGTGTACTGTTGGCGTCTCTTCTTAGTTGTGGAATGATGACAGTGGGCGATCCAAA
This sequence comes from Phthorimaea operculella, assembly GCA_024500475.1. NCBI lineage: Eukaryota > Metazoa > Arthropoda > Insecta > Lepidoptera > Gelechiidae > Phthorimaea > Phthorimaea operculella. The sequence goes on along the minus strand of JANFCV010000014.1, from coordinate 5,549,838 downwards.
ACAAAGACCAGTCAGGAAACAGGTATTGCATACGCCACTGCATACCACTATCTTGAAGAAAATAAAAAAAACCGGCCAAGAGCGTGTCAGACACGCCCACAAATAGGGTTTCGTAGTCAACGTTTAAATATCAGGTTTTTCAGCATTACAAAAACTTAATTTGTTGCTGGTTTGTTAGCAGCAGTATGATGACCAACCGCAAATAGAAAAACTCAATTTTTTCTGAAACCTTTAAGGGTACAATATCCGTTATAGTTTTCATTGTAACTTCAGATTGTAAGCTATATTCCATATTTATTTCAAATTTTTAGCTTTTATACTTTAGAAGTTACAGCTGGAACAAATTATGGGTCAAAAACGCCCTTTTTAAAAGTAAATATCTCGTGACAGAAGCATTTTAGTGACTTTGTTTCAAAGAAACCTCATCTTAGTTTTAAAAGACCTATTCAACGATATCCTACTCAATATTACAGAAGAAAAAAAAATTTTTTGCCCCCCTTTCGCTTGTATGGGAGGGGGTCCAAAAAACATTTAAAATATTTTTTTCTTAACATTTCTATATTTGGGTCAACACGATCTATCTTCTCACCAAATTTCATGTCGATAGCTCTAAAACTGACGAAGATATGAGGGCGCGGCATACAGACAGACAGACAGACAGACAGACAGACAGACAGACAGACAGACAGACAGACAGGCAGACAGACAGACAGACAGACAGACAGACAGACAGACATGACGAAACTATAAGGGTTTCTAGTAGACTACGAAACCCTAAAAAATCCTTTTTACTTAAAAAAATCACACAGTGCAAAAAAGCAAAAAATATTTAAAGAATTTGCCAGTTATTGAATCAAAAGGTATGCCGTGTTCTGCATCAGAATGGATTGTTGTGACTAATTTAGTTATAGTGTTAATAGATAAATCGAAATCTAACCTGTCTTAGTAAAGGCTTCCATCTGTGTTGTTCGTTTTTATCTTTCATTTTTTCCTTTAGATATTTTTTGTTGAGGGGTTCGGTTAAGCACTGATCCATTTCATATGAATTCTAAGAGAATATAGATAAATCTTTGTTTAATTGCCTTAAAACTTTCAAAATATGAAACATTTATTTGGTAAACTTTAAACTTTATGTGATTGGGGAAGAAAAATAATGATAAAATAAAAATTACATAAACATTGGTAAGTATTTACTTAATTAAATATACTTACAATGAATAACTTCAATGTCGTCGGCAAATCGTTAGCAAGTGATAAAACTTACGCAGAAACCGGTACAAGTTTTTTTGCATTTGTTCATGATAATACTGCATGATATGATAATTATGATGAAGTAACAAACTTAAAAATATTCTTTTTTACCCGACTGCTTTAGAAGGAGAGTTATGTTTTTAGAGAGTAAGTATGTATGTATCATTTGCCTGTCCTTGTCCGAAATCAGTTGGGGTCGGCGCAAAATGTGAGAACAAAATCATGTTGCAAAAAGATTTGGCAATGTTTTTTTTATAAACAATGGGTAAGCATTTGTCCGCAAATGTCTTGTGACCGGACGCCTGCCCATAGGCCTGCCTGACGTCAACACTCTTTGGAAATGCTATTGCAGGTAGTATCACCGCCACCATGCGGTAAACCACAGTCGACAAATATTCAGCCGAATTTAATTATAGTTTACGGGCTACTGCCCAAACGGATGGGTGGATCTTGATATGTAAGGTGTCGAAAGATTTGTCTTAACTGCGCAAGTGACTCTACTGGATGTTTTATTGATTTAATTATTTTCTTTGACATTTTTATCATTTATTAGTTATTTTTTAATTCGATTGTGTTTTAATTGTTTACTTTGACATTTTTATTTTATTATTGTGCTTTATTCTATACAATGCTTATTGTGATGAAATAATTAAATTGAAATTGAATTGAAATTGAAATGTATCAAAATTCCCTAAATTCAAAATTGCGGATTTTAAACGCAAAGTATAACTTTTAAATTACCGCAGTTGGGTTCTGATTTTTAATACATCTTGTTTATTATAATGAACAAATTTTAAGTTTTCTCTATTTGTTATTATGTTTGCAATAAAGAATTCATATAAGTAACGGCCCGCGTTTGCCCCCGCTGCTAAACGTTTATCCTTGAGACATGTGTTAGATATCACAGATGAATGAAAGTTTTAGTAAATATCTAGGTTCCTATACAGGATCTTTTATAAATGAATAAGACAAAAATTTTGCATGATATATTGTAATTGATGTACCTACATAACAGCAGTAGGTATTGTAGGGAATCATGTCAAAGACGTCATATTATTTTTTATAATGCTCTAGTGGTTAGTGGTTTCATCCGCTGCAACTCATTTTCCCGCGGGATAAAGGCATTTTTCTGGCATAGGTTATACATTTAAGCCTTTCTTTTGTATCACTTAATCAATTACATCACAATCTGTTGCGTAGTTTAGGCAGAATAGCGAATTCCACGACGACAGAGAAAAAAACGTAAAAAGCGATTTAATTTAATTTGTACTATGAATTGATTGATATACCTACTTATGTGCAAAGATATAAGCTAATTAGGTTTTGATAACCAAAGTTTTTTACACATAATGTTTACATAAACAACTCTTATCGCGATAGTTTTTAGGTTTTGACCACCGGCCAGATGACAACTCGCTGGTACTTCAGTCTGCCCGCGACCATTACTAATGTACCTCAACTTCATAGGGGTGCCTCTTTTAGGTATTTTGTGTTAAGCTGAATCACAATTTAGTATCGCGTTTACTCTTTTTGCTTTGATTACTTGTATTTTGTACTGTTTTAAAGGTTTCTGAACGGTTTGCATTAATATCCCGCATGGGATAACTAAAGTGTGTCATCATTGGCCTCATACGCCTGTGACAGACGATTTATTCAGTATCTGAGGCAAGATTTTTCATGGCTGTATTTATAAGCTTATACAGCCAAAGTGTGTAACCTACAGCTAACCCAATACCTAGACTTTAATTTGTCTTAAAAATAAACAACTAGGTATGCGTACATTGTGACGTTTAACTGAGAACGTGACATAAATTGATTTGTTTCAGTTAAAACTATTTTCAAAAGCAATATTCGGTAGTTTTTGTTCTGATTGTTGTAAGGTTTTAAAATAGGCATTGTTTAAGTTATATCAAGTTTGTGCCATTAGTAGTTTTGTTATAACTTAAAGTTACACACGCAATATTTTTGCGCTAGCACAGTTTTAAATAATATTTTAAATTTTGTGAAAAATGTGATGAAGTTCATAAAATATTTATAAATGAATCATTACATTGGCAGAAAAAAACGGCATTTCCCAATTTGATACGCTCTGTTAGTTGAAAAGGTGCCTATCAAAACAGGAAGTGAATATGGATGAAACTTTGTATCAGCCTGTGGCTGAATCAAAAGAAGCATGTTTACATAATGAAGGACCAAGAAAAGAATATTCATACAAACCGCTACTTAGGCAGGTAGATATGTGAACCCAAAATGTGTGTAAGAATAATCTGACTGAAGGCAAAATATTGAGAAGTATGTTGTACAGATCCCAAATAAACGAATGAACGTAATAAAGTAGGCACTAATAAATAGCTTCAAAATTGTTCTTGCTTTTCAGATTATTGTGTGCAGTGGAATATGGAACTCATTCTTCATAACAGGACTCTGCCTTGGAGCACCCACCGTTGTCATTGCTCAGATAAGAAGAGAAGCCAACTCTACTGAAGTCATCAGTGATGAAATGGCTTCTTGGATTTGTAAGTTATATTCATTTCTCTATTTTGTTTTCAACGATCTGACTTAAAAATATAAATAACTACGTTTTACTTGATTTTAAGGTTCCGTGGTTATTATCACTAAAACTATAAGACATTATAACGGGTTTTAACTCACGGTAGGGGTATATCGAGCACCCAATATTTCGGCGATGTTACAATCGCCATGATCACGGGTAAACTGGAGCGGCTGCGGGTGACGGCTAAGGGGGCGATAATATTTCGGCGATGTTACATTCATGGCGATTGTAACATCGCCGAAATATTGGGTGCTCGATATACCCCTACCGTGAGTTAAAACTACGTTTTAATTTTTCACTAAATTTATTGGATGGCAGTCTATTGGATACTATCAGTTACTACACGATAAGAGAAATAAGTGTTTTTGTTTTTGTTTACAGCATCAGTTTATGGCTACGCTGCACTACCCTGGTTCATTTTACCGGTAATTTCCGCAAAAATAGGACGAAAGTACCCATTCTACATGATAAGCATCATAGCTTTAGTCAGTTACATCGTGTTTTACTTCAGCACCACGCCAATACACATTCTCATTGCGGAAATTCTGCAAGCACCCCAATTCGCTTGTCAAATTACAGTTTCTATTATCATTGTCACAGAATACACTTCACCAAAATATAGAGGATTGTTTCTGACCTTGAAATCAGCAAGTATGAATTGGGGGATGTGGGTGGCGAATGCTCTGGGCACATTCTTCCACTGGAGAACAATCGCTGTTGCTGGCATTGTGTGTGCATCATACAACTTATTGACAACTCTATATTGGTGTGAGTCTCCGTCCTGGCTGGCTTCAAAACATCGGTACGAAGAATGTGCTAAAGCTCACAGATGGATCAAAGGCGAAGACGCTGAATCTGAAAAAGAACTTGAAGCTCTTATAAGATCTTGCAAAGAGTATCAAGAGGAACAAGACAGAAAAAACTTTCGAAACGAAGAAAATTCGCCACATTACAAAAATAGATGCAGCTACTGCTGCAATAAATGCGTTTGCCATCCGATTTTTAAACGAGCTTATAGAACTCTACTGGAAAAGGCATTTTATAGACCTATTATTTTGAGTATCGGAGTATTGTCACTGTATCACACATCAGGAAAGTTAGTGTGTAGCGTTTATGCCATTGGAATCATTAAACATATTACAAACTCAGTATCAACAGCTTATTTCGGAATGTTGTTGCTGGATGGTGTGACCGTCATAGGCATGTACATTGGAAGCGGTTTGTCCAAATATGTGAAACGAAGAACTTTGTTGATGACTGGATCTTGTGGAGGTATCTTTTTCCTTTTTGTACTAGCCCTGTATCTATTTTTGGTCAAATCAGCAGTTTTTGATGAAAACAAATATGTATCTCTGGCATTGTTAACGTTATTTTTCTTGTTTATAAGTATTGGTCCCATAATTTTGTCTACTTCAATTTACGGAGAGTTGATGCCATTACGATACAGATGTGCTGGTATGTTAATTACAGGAATATGGACTCAATCCATTTTAGGTAGTACCACTTTAAAAACAGCACCACTTGTGTTCAGAAGTTTCGGCTTGGATGGTGCTTTCTTATTTTATGGCACAATGTCAAGTGTGATCATTTATTTCTTGTATAAATATTTACCGGAAACTAAAGACAAAACTATGCAAGAAATTGAAGAAAATCTTGTAGGTGATCTTAGAAGAGACAATTTCGCTGAATCTCAACCTATTAATTCATAGGAATATTCTAAATAGTTACCTTTCAAAAATGTTGTAAAAGGAAGGTTAATTTAATTAAGAATAGCATGTCGGTTTGTTCAGCTGTTACCAGGCTAGGTTAGTATGATAAGAATAAAATTACAATTTTTTAGTTAAAATGCAGTTTTATTTTATAACACGTAAAAATACTGATTTCTACATGTATTTCTTTCTTGTTTATAAATTATTACTTGATTTTTCATAAAAGAACAGTCCTTGAAATGAAACCATGGACTTGAAATAAAACCACATGTTTCACGTACGTTTACTCTCGACTAACCAGATGTACCTCTAATGTACCACATTGTTTTAATTTAGTACCGAATCGAATGAATGTCACACAATTTCTTTGTTTGTCATCAGTTGGTATATTAAGAATTCAAGAAAAACACGTGGATTTTGTGGACATAGTTTATTGTAAATTTTGTTTAAGAATTCTTAATTCGTTAAGACTTAAAACATGTAACTGTGTGTTTAAGCATCCTTTTGTTTTCTGGAAGTGACAGTGTATATAAAAATGTCTTACAGTTGATAAGAAATAATTAATAGTAAATGAGAAATAGGTATCAAAATTAGAAATAATGGAGAAACGTTTGTATGAACCGGTGCAGAAAACTATCGAGATACGTATAAAAAATGATCGAAATTCACAAAAACAGTCATACAAACCTTTGATCAGGCAGGTAAGTGGAAACAGCTTTACTTTCTATAAAGTGTAGTATTTATGTGTGAAAACTTACCTAAGCAAGAAAAACAAATAACAAAAGCGTTTCGTTAACCCAACCCATTTATCCTGGATCTTTACTAAAACCATGATTATAAGTGTGTTGTGTTGTGTGTGTAGTCTAATATATAAACAATATTAATTTTACCTTTCGGGTTGTAACATTGACCAATGAAGCTGTTAAAATAGGGTCCAGATTATAACATCGAAGGTCGTTACATGGAATGTCGCAACATCGACAACTAGTCCGGTATGGCTGGCATTATTTGAGGGCGTAACTTATAAAAATTCTAAAGTCGCTAATTTTTTGTACGATTGTGCAATTTGTGTCTATAAAGCACATATTTAATTTTGTGCCATTTTTTAAGCTTGAGTAATTTTTTGATTAAATGTATGGCAGCTCATTATTAAATTATTTTTTAAGTATGTAGGTATCTACAAAACAATACTAAAAAGTTTACCAGTATTGTCTCTGTGACAGTTAACACAGTGTAAAAACCTGGTTTGAGTCGCTTTTCCACTGATAACGAAAGTATGTTTCCTCACATCTAAAATGGCACAAATTAATAAATTGGGATCAATGAATGGTCCAGAAGCTATGAGCAAAAAACCATCGACTTTAATATTTTTGAAACACGAAAAGCTAGCCGTACTGGACTAAACGCTGCATCGAAAGGTCGCCACATCGAATGGTCGCCACATCGAATGGTCGCCACATCGAAAGGTCGCCACATCGAAAGGCGGCCACATCGAATGGTCGCCACATCGAAAGGCCGCCGCATCGAATGGTCGCCACATCGAAAAGACGCCACATCGAAAGGCCGCCACATCGAATGTGTATTACATTGAAGGTCGTCCGTCGCCATGTCTAATGCTTCTGCAACGTATAATGCTGTATTGAATGTTATAATGTATAATGCTTGTCAGGTGAATGGTTCATCGGGTCATAAGGGTTCATCGGGTCATAAGGGTTCATCGGGTCGTAAGGGTTCATCGGGTTGTAACTATGACTTTGATAGTAACTTTGATAGTGGCTTTGACAGTGGCTTTCACTTTGACTTTGACAGTGACTTTGACAGTGACTTTGATTTGATAGTGGCTTTGACAGTGGCTTTGACAGTGGCTTTGACAGATGCTTTGACAATGACTTTGACAGTGACTTTGACAGAGACTTTGACAGTGACTTTGACAGAGACTTTGACAGTGACTTTGACAGGGACTTTGACTTTGACTCTAAACGTCAAAGTCATTGTCAAAGTCACTGTCAAAGTCACTGTCAAAGTCACTGTCAAAGTTAATGTCAACGTCACTGTCAGAGTCACTGTCAAAGTCACTGTCAAAGTCCCTGTCAAAGTCACTGTCAAAGCATCTGTCAAAGCCACTGTCAAAGCCACTATCAAAGTTACTATCAAGGTCACTATCAAAGTCATAGTTACAACCCGATGAACCCTTACGACCCGATGAACCCTTATGACCCGATGAACCCTTATGATCCGATGAACCATTCACCTGACAAGGGAACATTCAATACAGCATTATACGTTGCAGAAGCATTAGACATGGCGACGGACGACCTTCAATGTAATACACATTCGATGTGGCGGCCTTTCGATGTGGCGACTTTTCGATGTGGCGACCATTCGATGCGGCGGCCTTTCGATGTGGCGACCATTCGATGTGGCCGCCTTTCGATGTGGCGACCTTTCGATGTGGCGACCATTCGATGTGGCGACCATTCGATGTGGCGACCTTTCGATGCAGCGTTGTCGATGTTGCGACATTCCATGTAACGACCTTCGATGTTATAATCTGGACCCGTTAAAATAATACTAAAAGGACTGAAATTGCAAATATTTAAATTTGCAAATCTAATCATCGTTATAAATGTTCACTAAGGAAGTTACTGGTCTTTCTGATATCTCGAAAATCTACAGTGATGTTACCTTTAAACTCATTAAAAACATTTGTATCTTAAGTTATATGCATAGGTTAAATGAGTTTTAATTATGTTTTCAAGATCATCGTGTGCAGCGGGATATGGAATTCCTTCTTCATAATGGGACTCTGTCTTGGAGCGCCCACCGTTACCATTGCTCAGTTTAGAAAAGAAGCCAACTCAACTGAAGCCATCAGCGGTGAAATGGCTTCTTGGATTTGTGAGTAACATGTTACTTTATTTTTTGCTACATTGAGAGGTAATGATTTCTTTGTGTCCTAACAATACATGTTGCGCCAAACACGACTGATTGGTATAGGGACAGGAAGATGATGATGATGATAATAATGACTGTTTTTTTCTTGTTTTCAGCGTCCGTTTATGGCTATGCCGCACTTCCCTGGTTTATATTACCGGTACTCTCCGCAAGAATAGGAAGAAAATTACCATTCTACTTCGTGAGCATTATAGTTTTCATCAGCTACATAATGCTTTACTTCAGCGAGACTCCACAACATATCCTCTTTGCGGAAATACTCCAATCGCCCTTGTTTACTTGTTCAATCACAATTTCTATCATCATTGTCACGGAATACACTTCACCAAAATATAGAGGATTGTTTTTGACCTTGAAGTCAGCAAGTATGAACTGGGGCATGTGGGTTGCGAACGCTTTGGGCACATTCTTCCACTGGAGAGCTATTGCTGTTGCAGGCCTTGTATGTGCATTATACAACTTATTGACAACCCTGTATTGGTGTGAATCTCCGTCGTGGCTTGCTTCAAAGCACCGCTACGAAGAATGTGCAAAAGTCCACAGATGGATCAAAGGCGAAGACGCTGAATCTGAAAAAGAACTTGAAGCTCTTTTACGATCTTGTAAAGAACAACAAGAAGAAAAAAATATGTGCCAAAACCATCGTCAAAAGTTTTTGCAACGGCTGTACAGAACTTTATTAGAAAAAGCATTTTATAAACCAATCTTATTAAGTATCGGAACATTGTCACTGTATCACGCTTCAGGAAAGTTAGTTTGTAGTGTTTATGCAATTGATATAATTAAAAAAATTACAATAAACGAATCAACAAAAGATGACACAACAGCTTATATCGGAATGTTGTTGCTGGATGGTGTGACAGTTACAGGAATGTATATTGGAAGTGGTTTGTCTAAATATGTAAAACGAAGAACTTTGTTAATGACTGGATCTTGTGGAGGTATTATATTTCTTTTTGTTACAGCATTATATTTATTTTTGGTTCAATTAACGGTACTTGTTGAAAACAAATACGTATCTTTGGCATTGTTAACGTTATTCTTTTTGTTTATAAGTATTGGTCCAATAATTTTGTCTACCTCGATTTACGGAGAGTTGATGCCTTTAAGATACAGATGTGCTGGTATGTTTATAACAGGAGTTTGGACGCAAATAATTTTAGGCACCACGCTTAAAACAGCACCCCTGCTTTTTTATTCATTAGGGAACCATGGTGCATTCTTGTTTCATGGAACATTTGCTTCTGTGATTACTTTTTACCTTTACAAATATTTACCGGAAACCAAAGACAAAACTTTGCAGGAAATTGAAGAAAATTTAATAGGTATTGTTAGAAAAGTAGAATCAGTTGAATTGCAACCAATGTATACGAAATAATGTGTGAAGATCTCAGACATTATTAATTTTTTTCAAAATATAAATCAATACGCTTTTCTAATCGTTTCATTTTACGTCCATCGTATCTAAAATACTTATCATTCATATGGTGTTGTAAAACACCTTTATTTGAAGACTTAAGATTGAATAAGATTACTCACAACCATCCCAAACTTTCCTTTAAATCCTTTGGAAAAAAGGAGATAATAAAAAATTATCTCTGTTATTGACATGCACACGCCAGAAAGTTTATATATAGACGCCGCAGAATAATCTTCTGATTTATCAACTGCTTGCTCAGTCCCGATAGTCGGCTGCTTTTAATCCTGTGACGGATGGTGGGGATGGAGCTTTCTCAATGGGGAGGGCAATGGCCGATATGAACCTTATTGATGTTATCAAAACACCCTGAGTGATTTCGTGATCTTAGCTGGTGAAGTGAGTGAGTAAATAAGTAGAAATAATTGATTGCACATTCAAAGCACGCACACATTTTTAACATAAAATCTCATAATATGAAATTAAATATCAGGGCTGGACGCGGTGAAGAGGTCTTTAAGGGAACCTTAACGACTGGTAAAAGTGACGTCATTGATAAAAGGGATTTATCTCTTCCTGACTTTATTTGGATGGAGGAAAAGTAATACCTTAATATACTTCCCGTGTTAGGTATACAATTTTTGCAGCAGTACAGATGCCGAAAGTCGCAGGTTCAAATCCAAGTTTTCCAAAAATCAGAAGAAAAACATCTGTGAGGGAAGAAAAGACGAGCTTGGTTACCAAATAAGCATGTTGGTTGTAGTATGCTGTTATGTAAAGTGCAGGCTTAAGTAGTGTGCGCAGGTGAACCTGCGACTTTTGTTTCGGTACTAACGCCTCCAACTAACTGGGCTACCATGATTTCCTGAGAAAGTACGATATGTTAGTAAATAACTATGACCAGGAGCCATAAAAAAACTCGAAAGACTTTCTCATTCAATTGATAAAATCTTCTTCATAAGACGACAGTCAATATAGAAATGGCAAGAAAGTTAAAGGTTTGGCTAAAAATAGAATATTCTCCAGACCTCAATCATGTTTATTTGAAACTTGCGACGCATTTATACCGGGAGTAACGGAAAAGGTATAACAAGCCGAAAGGAGGTCAAGCTACTCATGAAACTGAACAACTTTCCCTATAGAACATACCTATAGGTCGAAATACGAAAAAGAAATTTGGTCTTCCCATAGCAAATCAATTAGCTGATCGGCAATTTTGTATGGGAGCTCCCAATTTTTTTTTCATATTTCGACCTATGTTCCATGGGTAAAGTTGTTCAGTTTCATGAGTACCTTGACCTCCTTTCGGCTTGTTATACCCTTTCCGTTACTCCCGGTATAATAGATATCGTGTAAACGACAATGAAAATTGAACTGTGGATTACAATAACAAGTAATTTTATTGAGTAAAGCTGAATTGATAGTATTAATTTGTTACATCATCAAAGCTTTCTTTTAATTACACTCCCAATCTTCGACTTTCTCTTCCAATTACCGAAACACAATCATAAAGGTCAAAGTCAATTATAACAAGACAAAATTCGATTTCGACATTGGTATTGGTAATCTGAGTCGTATTTCTAGTAAGTTGAATCAAAACCTACAGTAATCAAAAATGAAAAAGAAATTAGTCGTTAAGCTTACCACCTCTCACTTTATTGATACAAGATTTTGCTCTTATTTTGCTAAAACAGTTATAAAATATTTCTCAAACGTTGCAATAACATTTTACAAAATAGAGAGTTTACTGAAGGATAACTGGACCCTATTAAGGATTTTCGTGATTGTCGCTTGTTACATAGCCTGAGTTACGAGATTCAATACGAGGACGAAATAAAGCTAAATCTGACACAAGAACGTAATATTATGATTCTGTCTGAGCCGATTTCAATGCAAGAAATATGGCTTTCCTGGCAACCAGCTTCTACAGTTCATTCAAGTTCAGTAAGCGCCAAAATCGTCGCTAGTACTGAGTGAGCCATCAGTGAAGGCGCCCCCTTTCCCTAATTTGTGCTTTAATGCTCAACCTACCCCGCAAGGTTTACCGGCGTGATGCGTGTGCCATAACAGCCACAACAGTCCACTGGACATGGGCCTCCCTCTTATTGGGGGGTATTGCCATACTCACCACGCTTAGCAGACGGATTGGCGAGTGCAGTGCATGATGGTGCATTGACAGGGAACGCTGCTGCTCATTCCCTGGATGAGTATCCCTTAGTCGCTTTTTACGACTCCCGCGGGTAGAATTGGGGTGATGCTATTCTAAGCCGGCATCACACGGCAATGTGACGTGTATATGCGACCCCCATTGTTTGCGTTCACGTACATTGCCCTTTGTCTGTTCATAATTTGTTCCGCAGATTCAATGCGTTCCGGTGTCGTCGTCACAGACCCGGGAAAGTTGCGGAAACTTTTCATCTTGTTTGTCAATTTTATTGTTTGTCTGAAGAATGTCTCTTGAGGGGCCAGCTCCACAGAGTAGATGCGAGCAACGCGAGCAATCGCCAGCCGTTATCAATGCGTCAAGCGTCTGACATGTGTAGTTTTTTTCTTCAAATAGACGCGCGATGTATAACATGTTGTACATCGCGCGTCTGGCAGATGTCATGACATCTGCCAGACAAGCCATCGCCAGCCGTTATCAATGCGACGCGCGTCTCACGTGTGTAGCTTTTTTCTTTGAATAGACGAGCGATGTGCAATATGACATCTGTCAGACAAGGCATCATCGCAAGCCGTTATCAATGCGATGCGCGTTTCACGTGTGTTTCTTCTGTTTCACACATTTATATGGAAACGATTTCAAGTGTCGCGATTTCGCACGTCTCACGTCTCCGACGATTACTTGTTTGACAAGTGCCACCTTGTCCCATGTCTACTCTGTGGAGCTTACGCCTTAGGTTAACTTTTCCACCCCATTGAAAAGCTGTTCAATCCAATTCAGAGATAACTATGTCAAAACAGTAGTTTGTCCCTCGACAGTACTACCTGTCCCTTCTGCCCCGGATGATCATAACCTCGAAACCAAATGTGCAGGGCGATGCCCTCACGTAGTACTGGTTAGATGTTTCAGCTGTTTTTAGGAATTTTCACACTCTTCTGTTTGTGTAAACTCTTGCTTACTTCTCTTTTTTTTAACCTTGTAAAATTGAAATACTAAAATTCAGTCTGTTTTCAGAAGATGTATAAACTTTTTAATTAAAGTTGGACACACAAACTTTCATTTGCAATTTTTATTTGCAAGAAAATTATGCTACGGTGGTACTTTACCTTCGGTTTCGATTGCTTGTTACCTAACTTTATGCTTTAGGGTGAGAATCCACCAGAGCTGTGCGAGGTAGCGAGGCGGTGAGCGAGGAAAAAATCCACCAATAGAATCACTTCATTTTCCTAGCCTCGCTCAGGTCAGCTCTGGTGGAATAGGGTTGAGCGAAGCGAGGCCATTCTACATACAAAACAAGCGAGAAATGTGTGCGAGGAATGTGTTGCGAGGAATGTGTAGCGAGGAATGCGTTGCGAGGAATGCGTTGCGAGAAATGTGTTGCGAGGTTTCCACTACATCGCATTCCCCCCGCTCACACATTTCACAGCTTCGCAACGCATCCTCGCTCCGCACATTAATGCGCATTTTCACAGCTCCGCTACGCATCCTCGTACGGCACATTTTACTCGCACAGCTTTGGTGGAAACCCCTACACATTTCCACAGCACAGCTACGCATCCTCGTACGACACATTTTCCTCGCACAGCTCTGGTGGATTCTCTCCCTTATACTCGTTACACTACATAATAAAGGTCTTCTAGTAATAATAGTAGGTGTTAAAAAAACATCGGCACCAGAATTAAGGGTTATTTTAGTCGACACTATGTCTCACATGGCAGATGGCGACAGAAGCCAAAACTTGGGAGACTTGTTAAGTGCAAAGTAATCCTACTTTTCTTTCTTCGTGTGGGACACCGAGTCGTTCAACGACCCGATGAACCCTGGTGTCAGAGTTTTTCAACCGCCTACTGAAAGAAGCAGGCCTCTGACATGGTTGTGTAACGACCGCCATCATAGACAGCAACCGGGACCGACGGCTTAACGTGCCCATCCGAAGCAAGGAACCATCTCACTTTTCGGACAATCAGGTGGTTCAGCCTGCAATGTCCTAACCAGACTGGGAACAATTCACAAAGTGCTAAATATCAACTTTGTGAGTGACCCCACCGGGAATTGAACCCAGAACCTTATGCGTGGCACCCAGTACTAACCATTGCGCCACTTCGGCTCTCAGTAATCTTACTTAGCTGGCAATTATTTCAGGGCCAATATTCCAGGAAGTATGTATCTGGGCCATTGTTCGATCCCAGACGTGGACTGATTAGGACCAGGCGGCGAATTTTCATAAATTTCAATTAATTAATAAGTTCAAAGACTTAGACCCATAAAAGAATGATTCCATCTTTGAACTTCTGAAATTAATTTCCATTTGCATATCATTGGGATGACTTTATTTCGTAAGTTAATTGACTAACTGAATATCAAAGTAACTTAAACTTAAACCTGTATCATAATCTCTACTACTTATGGTTCAATGGGTCGCTCGTCGAGTCAGTTTCTCACGCAAAAGAAGAAAAATTTAATTTATCTAGGTATTATCCATAGTATGACCAATAGGCTAAATAGGCTAAAAAGAGGAAGCCACCAAAACCTATGACCTAGGACACAATTGAGGAGTTAGTAGCATACCTATTCAGTTCTAGTCAAAAAATAATATTTTACATTCATTTTATTATGGATCCATTTTTAACTACCTTCTGCTCAATATCTTATCAGTTTGTGTTTATGACCGTCCTGTACGTTTCATCTCACTACTGATTTTCATCCAAAAATAAAAATCAGAAGCAGACATTACATACACTTCAGAAAACTCCCTATAGTCAGACGTCAAGGATCCAATTCGCCTTAGCCTTCGGATTAAAATCTCTACGTGCCTAAGACTATACGGGGTGTTAGGGACGGTGTAACGAAAACTTTGCAGGCGTGCTCAGACCATGAAACTGAACAACTTTTACTATGGAGCCAATGGTGGGAAACGAAAAAAAATTTCCGACCTCCCATACAAAGTCAGTCAGCTGATCGTGAATTTTGTATGGGAGGTCCAAAAATTTTTTTCGTTTTCCACCATTGTCTCCATAGTAAAAGTTGTTCAGTTTGATGGTCTGATCATGCCTGCAAAGTTTTCGGTACACCGTCCCTAACACCCTGTATTAATACCCCTACGTTTGAACCTGCTAAGGGTTAGTGTCCACTAAATCCCAGCGTGTCCCACTTTTAGGGTATAGCCGGAGGGTTATAGCAATAAACGGTGATACTACCGCTGTGAGGCTTCATAATGTTGCAAAGTATAGTTACATACTGTGCTAAACACGGTGTACCTACAGGAAACTTGTAAGAATGATAGTTTTCGGGCCTTGATAGTTATGATCAAATGATGAAAATGAACAATTATGTAGCACATAATAGTCTTCAGGATCGCCTGACATATGTACTTTTTGTTCAGGCCTTGTGCTGTAATGACCCCTTTTTTCATTTTCAATACCATTAGTGTTATTATAATAATGTGTAATATGTGCGAAACACCGAAGTTCTAAGACGAGCCAATGTTGGTGGCATTGAAGCCTACTTAATGCGTCGGCAGCTTCGGTGGTGCGGTCACGTATCCCGGATGGCGGATGAGCGAGTGGCGAAGCGCATCTTCTATTTTGAGCTAGAGGAGGGCAAGCGAAAGCATGGCGGTCAACTCCTCCGATTTAAAGATGTTGAGAAGAGACACATGAAAAGATGCAACATCGAACCCTCTCAATTTGAGGTTTTGGCAGCACAACGGCCAGAATGGCGCGGTCTTGTAAAGAGGCGAATCCGCGACTTTGAGGAGCAGCGTAAAGCAGACCTTGACGCTAAACGCGATGAACTGAAGGCCCGTCCTCCCACAGCCATTAACTACAATTATATCAATGGCAAACTCACGTGCCCACACTGTGCACGGGAGTTTACTGCCAAAATAGGCTACAATAGCCACATGCGAGCGCATCAGCGCCGATTTGATCAGGAGTAGAAGTGGTCACCATGGTCGAAACCGACCGGAAAGATCATCATGTGTAAAACACATTTATCTCAAATAACCCTCAAATTTTTAGTGTAACGTGGCGATAACAACCGTTATTACTGCCTACCCTGCAAGATACAAAGATTATGTTTTGTGCGTGTGTTGGTTGTAAAATAGCTATTTTATCTATGGGTTGCAATTCAGTCTAAGATTACTCGGAAGCGTTTTATTTCTTGTTACCTATTCAACAATACTCTGCTTTTATCCCTGTTATTCCCAAATTTGTACCAAAATCATTCCGACAGGTATCTATTTTTAAACCCAGACAATTTCAGTTGAAAACTTAAAATAATGATGCTTGTCAGTTCTGTTTCCCGTAAGTTGTGTTAGAAGGGAAGTCGGTCATTGCCCCTGACGGCCCTCTCTACGGTATTGCTCAAAAATTAGCTTCAGGCCTCTCATCAGTGCACGGTTTATTAAACTTGGTCAAAGTTCAGTTACCTACTTTTAAGTATCAGGGAAAAACAACAAAATTGTGAAGCATTAAAATTAATTTTCGTAGATAAAAGAGATACTCGTGATTTCTAATATTACAATGTTTTATCAAAATTCTTGTATTAGCGCTTTGCCGCTAATTCTATCTTTTTAATCTTTCCTTCTATTTTATTTCATCTTCCACCGGTACTAAGGGATTTAAAAATGTAAATAAAATTAATTGTATCAACATCGTTCGTTTACAGGTCCTTCGAGCCTGATCAAATTAGTAGTTTATGCAATTGCCTTATAATAAGAGGCTTTAGGATGTGAGTGTCTGTTTATCACACGAGGCGCAGCCGAGTGTGATAATAGTTTGACACGAGCATTCTAAAGCCTAATTATATTGCAATTGCATACACTATTTTATCTACACTTTACAAGAAAATCTATGAAAAATAATTCATACCTCCGCACTTCACTATGGCGATTGCAAGCATATCTACTGAACCAACAACTGAACGACTTTTATACATAAGTAACTTTTTAACTAAACGTTAAAATGGAAGCTCATAAAAACGGAACAACTTTTAAAATTAAAAAGCATTAATCGGTAAATTTTAATTCGGAAAATGATTTGAAGTGTAAGACGAATGCTATGCCACAAGCCAGCCTGCCTGCCTAAGCCGTGTCTCGGTTCCACTCGCCAGCCAAAGCCAGCCACGCCATCTATGCTCGCAGCCGTGAAGCATTTTATGGAACCGTAGACAAGCCGCCTCAGAGTAAGGCCTTACTCTGTGTGCTAGCCAGCCAGCCGGCGTTCGCGCCTTTTTGTTTTCTTTTTTTGAATTGTTTTTGTTCGACAACGCTTGAGTAACAAAAGACGGTGCTTTTCTCTCTTGATTTTGTAATTTCGGAAAAAGTGAAATAAAAGTTGTTGTCCAGCATAAAGTATTTAATTTCAGTGATTACAAATTTCAGAAGAGTGGGATAATGAAAACACGAACCACAAGAGGTTCTAAACGACCGAGAGAACCTGACGACTGGGAAATGGATTCGCCAGGCGGTCAGTCAGAAGTCGAGGCTGCTGGAGATGCCGAGGAGGGCAGGTATACCCCACCTGCAAGGAAATTACTTAAGAGCCTACTGGTGCAAGAAGTGCAGAAAGCTTTTCAAGACTTGGAGGAAGAAGCACTGCCAGTTTTCACTCGACCCCAAGAATACCGGGCGGCATCTTTGATTCCTGAGTTTGATCCTGAGAATGAGGACTTTACTGTTCTAACGTGGCTGAAAAAGATTGATCAATTGGGAGAGATACATGGTTGGGATGATAAAACTAAATCTTTTTACCTGCAAGATAAACTAAGAGGCCAAGCTCGTAAATGGTACAATCGGCTTGAAGAGTATGACCACCCATGGACAGAATGGAAGGACATGTTAGTACGCGCTTTTCCTAAGCATAGAGACTATGCAGCGATACTGGAGGAAGTGCTTAACAGGAAGAAAATGCCAAATGAATCTATGACCAGGTATTACCAAGATAAACTTGCAATGTGTTATCGTGCAAAGATCTCGACCGCAGCGACAGTCTCTTGCCTAATTCGTGGCTTACCTTCAGCACTCCAATCAAATGCGAGGGCATTTCAGTGCAGTAGACCCGAAGAACTATATGAGGGATTTTTATGTGCTCTGGACGATTATCGTGCACCTTATCAACCAATTGAATTTCGTCGCGCTGACCCAAGGAGCCCCCTCGCCAAGTTGCCGAAAGGAAAGTTAATCTCGAGACTGATCCTTGCCCAAGATGCAAGAAAATTGGACACTATGTCAAACAGTGCCCATTACCTGAACAACGCAAATGCTATAAATGTGGAGCCCTAAGGCATATCTCACCTAACTGCCCAAGCATTCCAAGACCGACGGATGACAATGTGAAACAGATTAAATTGATACAAAATTTTAATGATATCTACAAGAGGACCGCCAAAGTCAACGGAGTTCATGTGAAAGCTTACCTAGACAATGGTAGTGAGGTCAATGTACTTAACACGGAAGTGGCGGCACTACTAGACCTACAAGTAAAGCCCTCTTCTATAGCGCTAAAAGGATTTACTGGTGGCTGTGTCAAGAGCCAGGGTGAAGTGCAGTTCAGACTGCAGATAGATAATGTGGATCAGCAGTGCACAGCTCAACTAACAGATGTTGTTATCGATGGAACTGTCAACCTTTTAATTGGCCAGCCTGTTATCAATAGCAAAGGTGTGTCATATATTGTTCAAAATAACACTGCAAGGTTGAACGCCATTGAGGTCAATGACCTAGAGGATATTGATGTGGCCGAGGAGAACCAACACTTCAAAGTGACTACTGTCGTTGATGAATGCTTACCGCCAGGAACGTCCATCGTGAAGGTCCACATTAACGGAAATCGCAGCGATAATGATGTAGTCACGCCAGCAAGACACTTCGAGTTGAATGGCATCACTTACTCACTGCCAGCCACACTACTCCGTGGCAGGGAAGGCTGCTTGAAGGTTGTCAACACTGGGAACCAGGATGTAAAGTGGCCTGCCGGTACCGTCCTGGTGCGTGCCGAAACTTGCCAGGAAGCCTCCATTCAACAGGTTAGTTTAAGTGCCAATATCTTGCCTATATCAGCCGAATGTCAAGTCAAGCCCAATTGCACTAAATACAAGCCTGATAGCAACTATTGTAACAATAATAATACAGACCAGATAGGAGGCATAGACATTATCAATATAGATGTAGGCCCTGTCAGTGATAGTGAATATACACAGTTGATTGCATTACTAACAGAATACAAAGATTGTTTTGCATGTGACACCCTTGATCTCGGTTGTTCTAATCTTGTTCAGATGCAGATACGGCTAAAGAATGATCAACCAATTCATTACAGACCTTATAGATTATCTCATAGCGAGCTTGAAACAGTAAAAGCTAAAATTTCAGATTTACTAAGTGCAGGTATTATCAAAGAGTCTGAGTCCAGTTACGCTTCTCCTGTCATATTAGTTAAAAAGAAAAATGGAGAGGGTCGATTGTGTGTAGATTATCGAGCACTAAACGCTATCACTATAAGAGATCGATACCCTCTACCTAATATTGACGATCAGCTGTCTCAACTAGCACATAAAAATTACTTTACAAGTTTAGACATGGCCCAAAGCTATCATCAGGTTCCGATTAGTCCTGAAGATACACACAAGACCGCATTTGTTACTCCCACCGGCCACTATGAATATACTCGTGTGCCATTCGGTCTGGCCAATGCTCCCTCTGTGTTTATGCGTCTGATTCATAAGGTAGTACAGTCAGTAGGTGATACTGAGATTCTAGCCTTCCTAGATGATTTATTATTACCATCAGTGGATGTGCAATCTGGTATGGAACTGTTACAGAAAGTACTTTCCAAACTTTTATCAGAGAACCTTAAGTTAAACATTCGTAAGTGTTCATTCCTGCAAAAAGAGATCACATACTTAGGCCATAAGATTTCTCCAAATAGCATTCAGCCAGGGGAACTTAAATTGGAGGCAGTCTCCCAATTCCCTACCCCAAGTAATGTACATGAGATTAGACAATTTATAGGCTTGTGCAGCTACTTTCGCAAGTTTATTTTCAATTTTGCAGTTATAGCACGACCACTCACTGAACTTACAAAAAAAACTGTCCCGTGGACTTGGGGCGAACCACAGGAGAATGGGTTCAATGAACTGAAACGAAAACTCTGCAGTCAGCCCGTCCTGGCCATCTATAACCCCGCGTTAGAAACAGAAATCCATACGGACGCTTGTAAGCTAGGTATTGCTGGAATATTAATGCAGAAACAGACTGATAACACTACGCGTCCTGTTATGTATTATAGCCGCGTCACAAGTAGAGAAGAAAGTGTATTTCACAGCTATGAGCTTGAGACGTTGGCGGTGGTCGAATCATTGCGCAGATTTCGTGTTTATGTTTACGGTAAGAAAGTAAGGGTGGTTACAGATTGCTCGGCAGTCAGTGCTACGTTAACAAAACGCGACCTCAACCCGCGTATTGCCCGGTGGTGGCTCCTAATCCAAGATTATGACCTAGACATTGTTTACAGACCCGGCGAGCGCATGAAACATGCAGATGCACTCAGTCGGAATCCTGTCATTACTAATCTGTCATCAGTTGATACTCACTCCAATGTCCCTCATTCGTTCACAGCTGAACACCAATCAAAAGCCTCACTTGACATTGAAACTTACTCCAATGTCCCTCATTCGTTCACAGCTGAACACCAATCGAAAGCCTCGGTTGATACTATCTCCGTTCACTCTCATTCGGTCGCAGCCGAAAGCCAACCAAAAGCCACGAAGCTGAATTCGGATACACATACATCAATCACTCCGAATGATTCCGATCCTATCAACCTGCCCTTAGATACTGTCAATGTCAATCGCTTGGAAGTGTCAGATTGGTTTTATACGGTTCAACGACAGGACGACAAAATAAACAACATAATAGAGTTAATTAACAGTGGTTGTACAGACTCTGACATTGTAAACAATTACGCCCTAATCAATAATAAACTGTATCGCAAAACATTGAACGGAAATCGTCTCATAGTCCCAAGTTTCGCGCGTTGGAAAATCTTGCAAATGCACCACGACGACATCGGACACGTTGGGCTTAAACGCTGTACTGAACTTATTAAAGCCGACTTCTGGTTTCCCAAAATGACGCGATTCATTAGGAAATACGTACTGTCATGCATACACTGCGCCTATGGCAAAGGGGAATACGGTAAGAAAGAAGGAAAATTACATCCCATACCTAAGCCGACTGAGGCTATGAAAATGATTCACGTCGACCACCTAGGCCCTTTCTGCAAGACAAAGAGAGGTTATCAGTACATGCTGGTTATGACAGACTCTTTTTCTAAATTTGTGTTTGCTGAGCCTACTCGAACAGTGAACTCTGTTGAAACCATCCGTGTCATGAATAAGATATTTAGTATGTTTGGTATCCCTGCACACATAGTATCTGACCATGGGAAGGCATTTACCAGTCGAAACTTTAAAAAGTTTGCTACTGATAAACAGTTCCGTCATACTCTGTGTACGATAGCTTGCCCTCGGGCCAACGGACAGGTGGAGAGAACTAATCGTACCATCTTGGATGCATTGAGAGCTACTGAACCAAATGAAGCTGGTAACAATTGGGACAGTAGTCTACCAAGCATTGTGTGGGGTATAAACAACACATCAAATGCATCTACCGGATATAAGCCGTATGATTTAATGTTCGCTCGAGCTGGCAGATCGGTCTGTGACATCACTATTCCAGACAGGGTAGCAGAACCAGTACAATCACGACGCGAAACAGCTATAGCTAGGAACAAGGTGGCAAGTGCTAGGTATAAAAAACAATTTGATAGGAAGCGCAAAAACAGCACCATCTACAAGAAAGGTGACCTTGTACTTTGGAGACAGGGCCCTGCCAGTAGTGCCAGCAAAGTTAACTCCAAATTGGATGACCTCTATTCAGGGCCATACATGATCGTGAAAGTACTAGGGAATGACAGGTATAAAATAAGAAGCATAAAAGGTATGAGAGGGTATAAGAAGTTTACTGGATTAGTCTCAGCTGATGGCATTAGGCCATATAAGAGTGCAGCACCTATGTCTGACAGTGGAAGCAGTACAGATGATCAACTGGAAACAGAGGATCTCATTGACCTTCTTGAGAGTTAAATAGCTTTTGTTTGTCTTGACTCTAATGTTGCAGGACGGCCGAATGTAAGACGAATGCTATGCCACAAGCCAGCCTGCCTGCCTAAGCCGTGTCTCGGTTCCACTCGCCAGCCAAAGCCAGCCACGCCATCTATGCTCGCAGCCGTGAAGCATTTTATGGAACCGTAGACAAGCCGCCTCAGAGTAAGGCCTTACTCTGTGTGCTAGCCAGCCAGCCGGCGTTCGCGCCTTTTTGTTTTCTTTTTTTGAATTGTTTTTGTTCGACAACGCTTGAGTAACAAAAGACGGTGCTTTTCTCTCTTGATTTTGTAATTTCGGAAAAAGTGAAATAAAAGTTGTTGTCCAGCATAAAGTATTTAATTTCAGTGATTACAGAAGCAAAGATTTAATAATAAATAAGTCCTCATAATTTCAAGTGTCGTCCCATTTTTTGATTGTGTCGTGACATTTGTTTTTTTTTTATTATCTTACTGCTAAATGTCGATATCATAAAGTCAGAAAAAAGTACTTTATGACATCGACATTTTACTTTATGATATCGACATTTTTTTTTAAAGGCTGAATGGCTGTAAAGCAGTTGCTTATACATTTGCTTTCGAATTTGTAATAGGAACATTATGTATGAAGTGTAGATAAAAGATGTTTAATTTCAATTTCGTTTCACATAGGTAAATCAACAAGTCTTTCAATCATGATGCGACAAAATACGACTACATGAACTGATGAAAATAGCAAGTACAATATTTGAAAGAAAAAATAACTGTCCTCTTTTCGACAGGAACTTTTCGTCTATTTTAAGAACTAAACAATAAGACATTTATCTTCGGTTCTCCGCCTACAGACAAAACACAGAAGACCCCAAAAGTACTTAGAACATCAAACTTCTCAGAAAACATTAATAACTTCCTACCATTAATAAATACCTCAGTACCTGTGGGGCAGAATATTTCATTCAAATGTTTTATTATAGCTAGGTCTTTCGAGTTTGTTTATAAGATAAATAAGCGAAAAGGGCATTGGCTTGAAATAAACATGAAATGAAATATATTAATATTTCTTCACTTTGAGATAGGTCTATATTTAAACAAAACTGATTTTCATGTAATAATAATAACTCATCAGTTTCAAAAAAGTCGCTTTTCAACGCTTAGTACATATTACTTTGCAGTTACTGTAACTTTCAAATAACGACCAACATGTTGTGATAATAATAATATCATTTCTTAAGGTTACTAGATATATAGACCTAAGTATTCATAATCTTTAGTTAGGCTGTTACTTTTAGGGTTTTACCCTAAGGTTTTACCAACATTATACAATACGGTAAAACTGTCACAAAAATGCCCTACATCCATTATCTTCTTTCCAAAAGCAGGTGTCATCCACAGGTGAAGTACTAGGCGTGCAGAAGTACTAAGGAAATAAAATCAGTCACGCGCGTAGGTACGTGACGCGGGGATTGCGCTGAACAGCTGGCCGGGTCAACGACCGAAGACGTGACGTCACGGAGTGCTACGAGGTGCTACGTCGTAAATGCTACGAAATACTACGAGGTGCTACGATTTTAAGGGTAATTTTGTGTATCGCTTCTGCAGGTGTTGTACGGTCGTGTGATGCCGAATTAGAATAGCATCACCTCTTTTTTCCCATTTATGTCGTAAGAGTAAAAGACTAGAGAGTTTTCATCTTTAGGGGACAAACTTTATGATGATTATTATGTAAAGACCGCCGTCTAAGAAAATTCAAAGAACAATAAAACGTTGAATTAACATTCCAAAATGTATTATATTATTCAATCATTGTAATAGCTAAAGTTAGGCCTAAGCCTATTGATGTAAAATTTTAATTTAGGCTTGGAAAAAATGGGTGTACATTTCTTTAAGAATGAGGTCAACTGGGAAATTTAAATTAATAAGAATATTTTTGTTGGCAACTGAAATTGAGGTCACTATAATCTTTTTCACGTAGGATGGTTACGGTGACATTTGAAAGAATTAATTTCAAGCATATTGTATTTGAAAACATTGTAGGTATATATCATCATAGGTCAAAATATGAAATCAAAATACTTGAACTTTCAGTACAAAATACCGGCCAGATACAAAGGTCGAATTAAGATATTTTTATTTCATAATTCGCATAATTTGGCCTATGTTTCTAGGAGAAAGATTTTCAGTTCCATGAACTTGTTCATTCCATAATTTATTTGCAGTTAATACTTTGCATACTGAATACCTGAAAAGTGTTCGTAATAATGACGACAGGTGTTTAAACATTTTGAACGTGTATGTATACCCACTCTACACGTGTATACCCAGTCAATGTACTCAGTTTGGAAGCTAAAACAAAAAATATCAATTTGATTAGTTCGGTTTAAGGCCTGTATTTTTCTCTTTGGAGATGCCTCAGTTGTTTCTTGAATGAATTTCAATTGTATGATTTCTTATTTCGTATTCCGGTAAGTTTGATATCTAACGAGTCATAGTGGCTATGTGTTGCTAAAACTGTAATGCCGTGTTGTAAGCCGTGTGATTCCGGCATTAAATAGCGTCACTTGGCGTCACTCCATATCTTCCCCATGGGTACCGTAAGCGACTAGATGTGAGAAATTATGTGTATTGCAATTTTAGGCGAAATGCTAACAACCAGTCTCTATGATGATACACAGTCTTCTGAATGCCTCTCAAACTTTTGTCAGACGTGGTGGCCCTTTTTAACCGACGAAAAAAAACGGAGGAGGTTCTCAATTCAGCCCGAACTTTTTTTTTTTTTTATGTATGTTCACCGATTACTCAGAGACGCTTGGACCGATTTGAAAAAATCTTTTTTTGTTTGAAAGGGTGCACTGTCCAGGTGGTCCCATAGTCATCAGGTCAGGATCTGATAGAAGAATCCATGACAATTCAATAAACTCTTCATATTATGCGACACATTTGAAGCATAATGGCTGTGTGGTGCCGCCAGAGAAGAATAGCACCACCCCCTCTCTTACCGTGGGGGTCGTAAGAGGCGGCCGAGGGATAAACCCGACCCAAATAGCCAGGGCCAACCGTATGGTGGCGGTTAATTCACCACAAGAGCATTCTCAAGGAGGGTTGACGTCTGGTAGGCGGCCGGTCATAAAATTCAGCCAAATCCTTTTGCAACACGATTTTGTGTTCAACGAAACGTGTTGCGCCGACCCCAAGTAATTGGGATAAAGGCAGGAAGATGATGATGATTTGAAGCATAATGTACTCGTTTACCTACACGACTGACGTTTCTTTGTCCGCTTGAAACTCTTTAGAAGCAGTCAGTTTGCTATTTTGAAAGTAAATTAACTTGAAAAGTAGCAACTAAAATTATGAAATAAAAACTTTTAACAAAAATATCAACTGAAAAGCCAAAATAATAAGTATTTTAGGATAGTACTTACAAGACATAATTTTGGAAATATTACCTACAATATTGGAACTGAGTAATTTTGAGTCGGTGTCATGCCAATGAAGCGTGTTAATTACTAAATTTGTAAAATTTATCGACTCAGAATTACTGAGTTCCAATATTGTAGGTAATATTTCCAAAATTATGTCTTGGGTAAGTACCTATCCTAAAAATACTTATTATTTTTGGCTTTTCAGTTTTCGGCGGTGATATTTTTTGTTAAAAAGTTTTTTTACAGCCGTTTACGCTCTGCCTACCCATAGCGTGATAAATGTAGGTGTAGGTATGTTTGTAGAATTGTAAAGGCCAAAAAAATAAGAGAATGAGGGATTGAGTGCCCTGTCCTGAGAACTGCCAAAGTTCTGAAGAGTTTGGACTTCAGTAGTTGGATTCAGTACACTAATGCGACTTCGTAACAATGTGGTTTTATTATGGATGCTTTCAACTTGTAACCTTCACTATATTAGCTGCTTGAGTTAGTGTGAAATCAGAAATGTGTCATTTTACGAAAAATCTACTTAAAAAATGCATCAATAATAACAATATAGCTCATGCATACATTGCTTAGCAAAAATAAGATAGATAGTAGTTATTTATAATAACTGGCGCAGATAAAGAACATATCCCGAATTGGCAACATCTTGACATCTTGCTCGAGTGCCATATAATATGATAGAGAGGCAAACAACAATGTTGCCAATTCGGTAAAGCGAGGAACACACGCAACGTCGGTTTGCGCGTCGTTTGTTCGATTTTCCACCTTATTTTTATACGAATACGGTTTATGTCAAACCATTTGACAGACAACGCAGCGTTGTGCGATTCCGTTTGACACAAACCGTATTCATATGCAGGTAGGGTGGAGAATCGAATGAACGACGCACAAACCGACGTTGCGTGTGTTCCTCGCCTAATGTTCTTTATCCACATTCTACGTTAGTCTAACGTGTTGCTTTTCTTAAATAACGAAAATTTTATTCGAAAGTACAATTTAAAATTCTGTAGAAACAGTAAATGTTTGTTAGCTAGCTAGGTATTTTTTTTAATCAGCCGACACTCAACTTCAGTTTTCAATCCAGCACAAACAAAGCATGGCACAGCATCAAAGCGGCTATTATAAAAGAAACATTATTCAACTATAAAACAATTTGCAAGGCCCAATTCAAACCTGAGCGGATCCAGCGCGGTACGTAGGCCCGCGATATTTGGATTAGCGCGGTACGTAGGCCCGCGATATTTTGATTGGTACAAATTTTCAAGCGATTGAGTTTCGCTGCCTTCCTTCCGCATTTCCTCTTCTCAAAATCTTCCACCGCAAACAGTATTTGAACCTATGACCTTCGGCATCGGTACTGCCTTAGGTACTCCGACTACCAACTGGGCGACTGCGGTTCTTTTCTAGTTTGCGAATTAGGCAAGTACATCCAACAAATACCCGATCTCGCGGTTTCGTGCTGCCACGATTCTGCTCACGTTTGACTGTGAACCCATTTGCCCAGCTGCACTCTGACGTACGCCGAAAATCTAATATTTATCTGTTTTATTGCTTTTTCCAACTTTCTACGTATTGCGTACTGTCGTAGTACGATATAATGATAAGTGTGTGTATCATAATTCTGGGTTATGCGGTCAAAGTTTTAGTTGGTTGTTATTTCAAATTTTCAATGCATGCCGGGTAACGCCGGCTTAGAATAGCATCACCCTCATCACTCACTATTAAGAATTGATGTGTATTGCAATTTAAGGCGAAAGGCTGACAGCCAGTCACCATGGTGATGCAGTCTTCGGAATGACTCTAAAACTATGGTGATATAAATGGGAGTTTTTTCCAAGCGTTTACACTCTGACTATGCCGCAATGGATATATGTGTGATATAATTATGTGAGTATGTATTCAATGCACCCGTCATCGCACGCTTAATCATCTATAGCGAATAAAGTTACCAAATAGCGTATGTTAATTTTTATTTTTACAGTAACAAAACTTGCTCAGGTGTGGATATATTGAACTTATGCATTCTGGTTCTTTATTGTACCTGGAAACAAAGCACTGTCTAAGACAATCAGACAAGCAGCAGCCGATGGGTCTTTTGGGGTTTGGCCGTTTTCTCGCGGAAAAATTAACCTTTTTCTTACTATGGTTTTGCCTTTCATTATGATCGGATCAGTGATTTAAGCGTGTAAACGTAGCCAAACAATTTCGATTTTATGATGTTACCTTACCTTTTACCTTTACAGCTACAACTGTCCACTGCTGGACATGGGCCTCCCCTTCTTGAAGGGTAGATATTGCAATACTCACCACGGTTGGCAGGTGGATTGGCAAGCACAGTGCAAGATGTTTTATTCACAAAGACCGCTGAGCATTCCCTAGATAATTAACCCTTAGTCATTTTTACGACATCCATGTAGAACGAGGTAATGCTACCCGGGTAGAATGATGCTATTCTAAGCCGGCAGCACACTGCAAGTATAACATTAGTGTGGATAAATACCAATTCTTGCTGCCTAGAATACTACCTGCGTCTTCTTTAACGTGCCCTCCGAAATAATAGGTACTTAACAATCAAACGTGCACTACTTACGCATTGGTTCTGGATATCTCCCTAGTGTTGACACTGAATTTGTTTTCTTTGACATGATGGGTGACCGCGCCTTCGTACACGCCGACGCCCGGGCCCACTGTTATCTGTAAAGAAAGCTGAAAATTAGCATCACCAATAAGCAACTACAGAAGTTCACTGCTGGATATAAGCCATTCTTGAGTTGACACCACAACTCAGGAAATATTTAAAATTTGGACGCCCTCCGGCCAGATGGACCGATGTGAAAACGCGCGACTCTGGGGAGACCTACGACCAGCAGTGGATTGCTATGATGACATTAACTATATTTTGACGGCCGACGTAGCACAGTGGTAGTGCGACTGCCTGCGACGAAGGTTCCGGATTTGATTCTCGGTGGGTTCACTCAGAAAGTTGATATTTATCACTTAAGTGAATTTGTTCCTAGTCGGGTTAGGATATTACAGGCTATCAACAAAATGTTCTAAAAAGAAAATGGTTCCGTGCTTCGAAGACCACGTTCAGCGTTCGTTACACTAGCATGTCAGAGGCGCTTGATGTAGGCGGTTGAAAAACCCTGACACCAGGGTTCATCGGATCTTTAGATTGCTCGGTGTCCCGCTCAAAAAGAAGAAGACTACTTTTTGGTAGAGGGTACAGGCCTCTACATTTAGGCTGTTTAAGACAGCCATCTTTTGGAGTTCGATCAAAAACACCCGCCGCTTGTCAGCTGCGTCGAATAGGTAGAAAGATGGCGCTGGAGATAATGAATGATAAGTACTTGATCGTTTAATAATAACGAAGACTACTATTTCACCATACCTTAACTTGATAAATGAATTTCTTAAGTGGCATTGCGCGTCCGAACCTGCCGAGGTACTTGTCAAAGTCCGTGGATTCCTTGAACTGCAGCAGTTTTGTTTTGGGCCGCTTCCTTGTCACCCAGTCTATGGACTTAAGAGTGCGAATGGCACATTTCGATCTGCAAAATTTGAGTCCATTCGAATTTTCAACCGTAACACTAATCCGCCAAAGCCAATGATATAGTTCCTTAAAGTGTGCAGGGTGTAAGGGACAGCTCTCCGAATACTGATAGGATGCATGCAAAAGAATTTTAGACTTTCCATAGTAAGTAAATGCAGTCCGCTGTTCGTGATTTTTTATTTTGTAGGTTGGTGGTTGAAAAACTCTAGCACCAGGTTTCATCGGGTCGTTGGATGACTTGGTGGCTAACATAAAAGGAAACCTTAAATGTTTTTTGCGTCTTGTTTACCTTTGTGATTCGGTAATTCGATTAATGTGGTCGAGTAAGGCCTTTGCGGTGCGATTGTACAAGGGTTCATCGGGTCTGACAGGCTCCCATGTGACACAGGTACACCAGTGTGTTTCAATACCCGCTTCACTGCAAGAACGACTCTTGTTTATCTGGATAAACATACAAACACACAAATATCACGCATGTGTCCCTTATGGGGTTTACAGAGTGTAAACTCGGTCAAGCGCGATACGGACTCGCGCACGAAGGGTGCTGTACCATTTTGTATAAAAAACCAAAATCAGGTTTCTTGTATGGCCCATACATTTTTATGTTATTTTACTTTTTAGTTAGTATTTGTTGTCAATAGTAATAAAATGGCAATAGTAATAGAAATCATGTGACGAAAAAGGTAATGAATATGAATGTGGATGGACTTTTGGGAAAGACGCAGAAGAAGATGAAGGCCTAAAAAGGAGGTTTGGAAGGATAGGTGTAAACAAACATTTGACGGCTGATAGAGAAGCATGACCCCAAATAAATTGGGGTAAGGGCAGGCAGATGATGATGATGATGAGTGGCAATAGTAATAGGTACATATTTACAAGGAAATCCTGTTGCCCATTCCCTGGATGAATGAATATCCGTTAGAAGGAGTTTACGAGACCCACAGGTAGCATGAGGTGATGCAATTTGAAGCCGGCATTACACAGCGAAAAAGAACTTAAAAACCTCACCTTTTCTAACAAAGTCAATCCTCTAGTCAAATCCGCTCCCGGCACCTTATACTTATTCCAATGATGCCTCATATCCAACACATCCAATATCGTCGCATGTAAGTCA
Organism: Phthorimaea operculella; assembly: GCA_024500475.1. Taxonomy (NCBI): domain Eukaryota; kingdom Metazoa; phylum Arthropoda; class Insecta; order Lepidoptera; family Gelechiidae; genus Phthorimaea; species Phthorimaea operculella. The sequence goes on along the minus strand of JANFCV010000014.1, from coordinate 5,519,557 downwards.
TGGACCGTGGTCAAAGTGTCAACGTTGCTTCGAAGGTTCTCGAAAGCTTCTGGTCGCGTAGCTTTGAGGGTATCTGGTAAACGTATCGCCAGCAATGGAAGTCTCTCCTCTAGTCTACCTTGGAGAGTTTGTCTTATGTAGTCATATCTAGAAATAGAAAAAATACGTGCTAAATATGAGCCTGTATTAAACTAGTATGTTTGAAAGTAATCGCGAGTGCTTCAATTTTATATGAGCCTGTATTGTTAGCGATACGAACTCGATACGAACAATAATTTAATTGTATGCAGAGCGATAGCACGAAATTGTACTGGCAGCATTACTGGCAGTTTTAAAATCAAAACATTTGACCCCTTCGGGAGAATAACTTCATATATTCGCTAAATGTGCAGCGCTCTTATAGAGTTGCAAGACTTTAATTTACCTATATGTAACTTGACATACTTGGAAGTGTACTGTTTGAGAATTTAACCTTATGAGCTCACTGGACATTATGTGAATAGGACATTATACCTTCGATTAGTTATATTCATTTTAAGTTTGAGTACGAGTACCTAACTATGCGACGAGAATTAGCAAATTGTATTGCTATCTCTCAAGGGTAAAACATCGACCCGACGACATGATTCATCGAGTCAGATTCTATCTTAGAACATGCACCAATGAAATACTAATCCATCACTGAAAAACGCATCCAAATCCGATTAGTGGTTTTGGAGATAATTGGCAACATAGGTTTGCACAAACACACGAACATTCTCTCACCCCAAATGCATATACATTCTCCGTTCCGTCGTAGGTAAAAATTAAGATAACAAGCAATGCATACTGGACTGGGCACGATGAAATGTGTCGTCTGATTGCTTCTAAAGGCTTACCTTGGCCCATGGTCACCCATGACAACAAGCAGCGTATCGTTGAAGACACCTCGCTTCAGCAGCCCATTCAGAAAGTCCACAAACGGTCCATCGGCGCTGGCTATCTTATTGAAACCAGCATAGTGTGTGATGTCTGCTACAAACGTGAACGCGAAGCGTTTTCCGTCTAACTTGAAAAACTGAAAAATATATAAAACTATTACAAATAGAAGTAGTAACAGAGATGCTCGTGTGGTGCTGGATTAGAATAGCATCACTCCTGCTACTCGGCTATGGGGTAAGTCCGATGAATGCGCAGCCGACAGCAAAGTTTCAATCAAAGTAAAATTGACACCTTACGCCAAACATGCTGCAAAACGTGCGTGGAAAACCATGTCCAGAAGTGGACTATTGGGGCGATTGTTGATGATGGTGATGGTATTCCACAAATAAGGGAAACGGCGCTTGGAGAGTTTTTACAGATAGCTCATTCAGTACTATCTTTTTCTCTCTGTTCACCCACTGGTTGGCCGGTAGAGAATGCCGCGTGGCATTAGGCCCGCCTTTTGTACTATGTGCAATAAAGTATAAAAATAAAAAATAAATAAAAAATAAATACTATACAGCTAAGATTTTGACGCTTACCTACTGGCTTTAACTGGATATAACTGAAATCTAAGGGGAACTCAAGGTGACTAAGAAGATGGTTGCCATTGCCACGAACAATTTCTTGAATTATATTGCTGTTTTGATATTCTTCTACTTTGAGGATTTTGATATTCTATGTAACAAGTGAAAGTCGCGAAAATCCTGAATAGGGTCGAGTGAACCTTCTGTATACTCTCTATTTTGCGCTTTTACCGTCATCTTACTTACTTGATCAGTGATGTCCATCATTAGTTTATATCTAGGTGTATCTCCAATACAATATGAGCTGTTTACGTTTCCTGTAAAGTTATCTGCTTCAAGAAAGAAGTCTCGTATGTAATGGTCCGTTGGCTGATGCCGAAAACCATTGAAACGGTGTTGGAATGTACCGATTTTTGGCATATCTTCGAAGTATGCTGTCCGGTACCTGAGGTATATAAGAATAACGACGGTTATGATTATAGGTCACAAATGAAGGCTATGCCTCGGCAAGCGTAGTGTTAGAAATTCTCCGCCCAGGTGGACCGATGACTTGAGAGCGGCTGGTAGTGACTTGATGGCAAAAACGAGAGATCGTGCCCTGAAGGAGGCCTTCGCCAGCAGTGGACTGCTATTGGCAGCGTGCGAAGTACTAGACAGACGCTCCTAACTTAGTACTAATGGAGGCATCCTTATCTCATATTTATATGGCAAAGCAAGCAATCTGTTAGATGGAATGGACAAAAATAATGAAGACGTACAATAAACAGTAGAGGACCGTCAAACAGTCTAAATCTCTCTCTCTCTCTCGCTCTTCGTGTGGGACACCGAGTCATTCAACGTCACCTCACAGTCTAAATATCACGTATTATATAAGCTGATGTCTGGATGTCTTACCCATCTTTCTTGAGTTTGTAGAAGATAAACGGCATATCATCCAGATATCCGCTGTTTCTTATAGACTTTCGGCTCTCAGGAAGTTCCAACTCAGTTTTTCCCGTAAGTAGAGGAAACAGAGCCCAAGCTGTGCCATCACCGACTATATTGTAGCTGAGATGAAAAGCAAAAATAATTATCTTGCCTTATTCTACTGAGATATACCAGATATAATCTACTAAAACTTGTTGTGAGGGAAAAGTTGCTGGGAAAAGAACAAGGGGCCATAGAAAGAAATCATGGCTGCGTAACACACGGGAATAGAAAGGAATAGCGAGTGCTACCAAACTGTTTTTTCTCGCGAAAGATAGAAGGAAATATGCGGAGCTAGCTGCCAACCTTCACTGGTTGGAGAGGCACTACCATTGGAAGAAGAATTCTAAAAGCGACCGAACTAGATTCTACAAGTAGTAGCGGGCAAAGCGTAGAACCGAAAATCGATGGGGTCGCAAGGTTATAGAGTAACGGTCACGCGTGCTAAGTGAACCAAGAACCTTAATTTACGGGTTACAGACAGCTTTTGAATGCAGTATGCCCCAAATTACGGTCTATAGTAGCACCGAGGGGGGGAATCTGAAAGGTATTTATATGTAAAAAGAACTCTTACCCATTTAACACAACCGCGTTCAACACCTCAGTCAGAAACTTGTAACTTCTGTGCATCTTCCTGATGAATCCATTCTTTGCCGTTGAGTCAAATGCAAAAATCAGAATGTTGGGTGTATTTTCCCTACCAGGAGGAGGTTTGCCTGATTCGAGCGGTCGGTAACCGATCCCGTGACCACTCCAGGTCTCGCCGAAAAAATGTCTGCCGAAGAAATAGTCGTTAAGTCATCATCTTCCTGCCCTTATCCCAATTATTTGAGGTCGGCGCAACACGTTTCATTGAATACAAAATCGTGTTGCAAAAGGATTTGGCTGAATTTTACGACCACCTGCCTACCAGACGTCAAGCCTCCTTGGGAATGCTTTTTGGTGGATAAACCGCCACCATACGGTTGGCCCTGGCTGTTTGGGTCGGGTTTATCCCTCGGTCGCCTCTTACGACCCCTACGGGAAGAGAGGGGGTAGTGCTATTCTACTCTGCCGGCACCACACGGGGGGAAAACTAAGAGGCTTTGCAGATGGCACCAGCCGCGACTGTGCTTAACGCGCCAATGAGATGTAACTGAACCTTAACATTGATACTTTTTCGACCAATCACAGAATAAACAACCAGTGGAGAGTGGCGCCGTCAGATCCCCAGTTTGCTACCTCATTCTTTCTATCTTCATTGAACTGATTGAAATATTCAGAACCTAAATTGTTAACAGCTACAAGTCCTCTGCTGAAACTGAATCTTCCCCTAATTGGGGTTATTGCCAAACCCATCACTTGCCAGTCGGATTCACAAGCGTTGCGCAAAAATTTGCAGTCACATGGAACGATATTGCCCATTCCCTAAACCACTTAGTCACTGTTAACGAAACCGATGGGTAGATTTTGAGTAATACTGTCTGCTTTTTCAGACGTCCCTTTTCTGCTTCACATCACATCGCATCAGCCTATAGCAGTCCAATGCTGGGCGCAAGGCTCCCTCAGGGTACGCTATACATAAGGCACCATCTTCTATTCTCGCCTTTCAATTGGTACTTTCTTTCTTCTTCAACGTAGCCTCACGACTGATACTACTCTGGACAATGTGTGTCACCAGCTTTCACAAAACTCCTCGCTTTTGTGACGTGAGTAGGTACAGCTACGTGTAAGTATGTGTAATATCATTTAATGTGCCAACCACTTACTTGTGTGTAATTTTGGGGTCCAATTTGCAGTGAATTTTTACATAGTCACTCCTTTCCAACTCATATTCTTTGTTCCCTTTAAGTATCGTTGGTGGACCAAGAGTATGCTTCCTGTCACTTTCATAAATAATGTCTCGGTATTCACATTCTACAGTATTTTCTCCCATATGGAATGCCTTCAATATTGTCGATTGTAACGCACATGTTGAGAACTGCAACAAAAATTCAAGAATATGAAGAACAATACTAATTAAAAACATTTATGCTTTACTTTTAGAACAACACTTTCAAGTATATTTTTTACCGCCGAATCCTGAGCTATTTTGGTCACATTGCTCGCAGGGAACCTGATAATCTGGAAAAGCTGTTGGTCGTTGGGAAAGTCAGCGATAAAAGATCCCGCGGACGGTCTCCTACCCGATGGACTGATCAGGTCACTCTGACAGGGCTCCCAATTAAGCCAGCCGAGGACAGGACTGAATGAAAACAATATTATTGACTTACATAGCATTTGACCCAGTCATACCCAACGCATTTAATTTTGGAGTAATTTTTGTTGAACTTCATGATTTCAGCAGAAAACGGGTCTAGTTGGGGTATTTCACACCCCGTTCCTTTGTCCTCTTTCAAAGATTCTCGGAGTGAATTCTCTACTGATCTGTAAATTGACCAAATATTTTTAACATCTTTATCATGACCTAGCGGTCTTAGATATCGCTGCAGTGATGTCGTTGAGTCTGACTTTCGCGACCTTCAAGCTAAAGACTGGCGTGAAGGATCGGGACAAGTGGCGAAAGCTCGTGTTGGTGAAAAAGACAAGACCTAATTTGAGTCCCTGAGCCATAGGAGTAAGTAAGTATCAGAGCCCGGACAGATGGACCAATTACTTAAAGAGGACTGGATGGCGAAAAAGGGAGTGTTCGTAACTTCCTGTGTTGCATACTCTGGGAGAGGCCTACGCGTAGCTTTACGCTGATGTTAAACTAAAAACAGCAAAGTACAATAAATAAGATACTTTATAGACACAACAGTATTTTCTAATATTATATAATATTCATTTACCACTCAATTAGTATATAAAAGTTAGTTTGAAAACTTACTGTCTAGCATAATCCTGATCTATAGGTCTTATGAGGTAGAAAAATAGGCAGGTACTTGTGAATATAAGAAAAGAAAGTGCTAATGCATTTTGCTTTATAAAGCGGTACATATTGTGGAGACACGTCATCTGAAAAAATCCAAAAAAGAACTTACCAGGGAAGAATTTTCGGGCAGGTTCGGCAGGTTCGCCTTACCACGAACAGACACGTGTTGAACGCGCGTCTAAAATAAGACTTCATTAAAAAAACGGTAGACACGCGTTCAACGCTCGTCTAGCTTTTTTGTGGTAATCTTACTGTTTGAGTACTTAGAGCAGGACTTTCAAACCATTTTTTGTGTTGAAGCATTTACAATTTATGTGATTAGTGGTAACAGGGATTTAATGAATGAGACCAATGACTTAGGTAAAATCCAGGTTGTAAAAATGAGGAACAATACATTCCACACTCCCTGTTCGATAGGTTTATGGTCGTTTATTTTCTGTGTAGCTAATTTTCTGTCCGAGGCTCTAACACATGGATATAAACAATGGTGGCAAACCTGGAAATCCTTAAGCAGGCGGCGAATACAAGTTGGTCATTGCCTCGGGTCATTGCCGACTGTGTAGCCCTACTGGACTGGAGCCTAATCTGAATCTATGGCGTTCTATCATCTTACTGTCTTTTGCCAATCCCTTGAAAAAGCTGAACTTAGTATATGAGAAATAATGCCATTTCAGTCATTTGAGATCCGTTAACACAATGAAGAAGAAAATAGCTAGTTTTACTTTGTTAATATGCTACTATTGGGGTCACGCCTCGGTAAGCGTAGCGTTGGACTGAAGGGCGTCCAGATGGACTAACTTAGCGGCAATAAGACAGTGGCTGGTTGCGACTGAAGGGCGAAAACAAGAGACCATTCTTTGAGGAGTACCTTGGGGGAGGCCACGTCCATCAGTGAACTGTTGAAGGCTGTTGTAATGGGTCTTTCTGCTGGCTTGAGAGAGCGTAGTTGGCCAGGGAGTTCTTCGTTCATATCATCTGTTTAAACAAATGTTTAAAGGTTATGATGTCCTTATAAGGTTATGTAACAGATACTTTATTAGATACCCAAACGTAACCAGAGCCCAACACTCAGAAGAAATTATAATATTATTATTCTATTAAACTCTCAAAATACAAATACCATGCTAAATAAAACAAATAAATAAAAAATACAATAAATGCGTGAGAAGCAGTGAGAAGCATCATAGACTAAAACAGGGTTTTTTCACTTAGTACATTCGGCCGTTGTTAGGAAATCACCGAAGGATTTTAGCTTTCTCTGCAGGCGATAGATGGCAGTATCTACTAAACTTCATTCCATTTCACGCAATACGAATAGGAACAATGTCTATACAAAAGTAATGAATGATATCCTTTTTATTAAAATATAAAATATCTTAACACTTTATTTACTAACTTTAATATAAAAACAGTGTAATCGTGCATAATTTTTGTTATAATACATAATATGTATCCAGTTCAATTTTAAAATGTTTTGCTTACCAAGAAACGGTGTTGTCGTTGTCGTTCAAAATATTATAAATGGCGGCCCGGTTTTATCTGATTTCTGCACAAATTAACTTAAAAAGATTTCTGACGGTTTTCGGAATATGGTTCTTGCGTTTGTGGATTTACGAAGACCTGGCTGTGCTACATGAATTTTAGTGACTGTGTTCTTATTCGATAACTCGGCTATCTGTTTGGACTCCGACGATCGTGCTTGTTTCGTATTTACCCCAGCTCTCTATTTGGACACCGACGAACGTGCTTGTTTTTTGTTGACCCCGGCCACCTTTCATGGACTATCTGTTAATATGACTTCGGAAAAAAAGTGCTGTGTACCGTGTTGTGGTGAGTACCTTCATTGGACTTTGGGCTTAGAGTGAGCCGCTGTAGTCCAGATGGTAGAGGCGTCGTCAGTACAGATGGCGAAAGTCGCTGGTTCAAATCCAGCCTGCAGTGGAAAATTTTGCAACTTTTCCAAAAAGTGTATACCTTACACGCTAAGTGTTTAATTTTGATTTGAGCTTGACTACCATGACCTGTAATGTGGCTTGGTTAGTTGTTTAACAAATAGTTTTGAAGCCAATAAAAGTATGTATTTTTACAGATTCGCATCACGGAACTCTGCATAAGTTTCCGAACCCCGATAAAGATCCAGAGCGTTTTCGGACTTGGCTTTACAATATTGGAGGGGATATATTGAAACTTCCAAATGAAATTATATTCAAACGTCGCCGTGTATGCACTTGCACTTTGAAACCAATTTCATACAAGAAGCAAACTATTGTCTTTTAATGCAGTACCAACACTATATCAGGTACCAATTTTTTTCATTAGATGTAATGGAGCAAACTGAAGTTATAAATAAGCTTGTTAGGATTGAGTAGATATACCTCCATTTTTTTTATTGCTCGAAGGACTCGGTATTCTACACGAAAAGAGAGAGAGATTGCTTCAAATTCATCATGGAATTTTTACAGAATTGTCAAAAATTGCTTGTACAATACATTTTTTTTCTTTTTATTAACAGACATTGTTTGGAATTACAGGCCTTAGAAAACGAAAAATGCCTTTTGCGGATATAAGTAATCAAACTTCGGACAACTAGAATGGACCTGAATCTGCATTATCATCATCATCATCATCTTATATTGCACCAAATGCAAAGATCAGCCAACCGAAGAAACCAAAGTCATTCGTTGAGACTCATTCTGAAATTAGCAGCTGTAAGCTAGGCAACTCAACAGTCTCGTCATTTAATAATGAAGAAGTTCCAGTAGTAATGGCGTCAGATGAAGTGGAAGACACCAAGCTTACCTTGAAAAGTAAGTAATAATTTAATTAACATCATTGTTATGTTCCAAACTTCCAAAGCATCTCTTAATCATTTCCAAACCACTGATCCAGGGTGCTTAACATAGTAGGACGTTCCATAATTTTAATTTTACTGATCAACTGATTTGAGTTACTATGGAAGCAAATCCTTTAGGCACGTAATGTCCACTTTCCCAAAATATCTATTTCCCAAAATGACTACTTTCCCAAAATAACAACTTTTCCAAAATGTCTAATTTACAAATCGTCTACTTTCCCAAAATGACTACTTCTAAAAAATTAAAGTTTGACAGCTGTAATTTTGCTAAAATTGTCTTTTTGTGAACAAATGTAGTCATAAGGGCGTTTGTCCACCGTGCCGTCACCGTCACGTCAAACGACAACGAGATGACGGCGCCGAAGATAAAGTTACATAGGCCGTTTGTCCACCGCCGCCGTCACCGATCGCCGTCACTTCATACTAAACTCGGCCCCAAATACCCAAATATCTCGTACCCGTTCCCGTTCTCGCTCCCGGCGCGGTGGAAAAATGCCCTAAGAGGTCATTTTGGTAAAGGAGTCATTTTGGTACAATAGACTTTCTGTGCCTGTGTGAGGAGCAAAATCAGGTGGTTTTTAATCATGTTCTAAAAAGTTTTTGTACTGCATGTTGTTTCTTATCACCAGCCTGCTCTAAGTTTTCGCTAGTGGTCACCGTTTAGGTACGGCACTAAAAAAAGGAGTAAATCTAATGATTAACCATCTCATTATTTTGTTTTCAGGTGCCAGGAGGCCAGTCAAAAGCAACGAAAGAGCATTATGTGCCAAGATAAAACGACTAAAAAATAAAAATGACTCTTACAAAAGAAGACTCAAGATAGCCAAATCACTTTCAACTAACACTGCATTTCAGTTCTCATTGAAAAAATTTAAGACTTTGGCTGCTTTATTTACAATCATGCAATATAGAGAAATCAGTAAACGAAAAATGGGACGCAGGTTCACAAAGGAAGAAAAATGTATGGCCCTAAGCATGTACAAAGTTGGGCCAAAGGCATACAGATGGCTCAGCAAAATATTTATTTTGCCATCACCGGTAACACTGTCGAGAATGATTTCAAGAGCCAATTAGAAACCGGGCATAAATGAAAATTTATTCAGTCAACTGAAAAAAAGAGTCGAAAAAATTAAGAAAGATGATAGATTGTGCACATTAATATTCGACGAAATGGCACTTTCCCCGCATTTTGTATATAATAGAAGAAAATACCAAATCTCAGGATTTGTGAACTATACAGGGGAATCAAAGACTAAAATCGCAGACCATGTGCTTGTTTTCATGATAAGAGGAGTCATAAAAATTACAAACAGCCAGTGAGTTACTTGTGCCTTGCAAATTTCTCCTTTTTACAATGACTAATTCATTTCTGTGTTGACTATCAATAAGTGATATTTTATATTCTTTATTAAATAACGTATTTTGTATTCTGCAAGTTAAATAAAAGTTTTTCAAAACTAACATAGTTTGTTGTTTTATTTGAAATAATTATCATTATCAGAAATAATCTACAAGCCTAGCAAGCTATAGCAGCCGTAGTATAGCTATGGTATAGTATAGCTGTGGTAAAGTATAGCTGTGGTATAGTATAGTATAGCTATAGATATATTTGAGTTAAAAATGGTTGACTCGTTAGTCGATAGATGGCGCCACGCTGAAAATATAGCTGACTACTCTATACCCCTACAAATAATAAGTTACTCTATGGACTAAAATTAATCATAGAAGTCAGATAAACGTCAAATAGAAGTTGCATAGAATGCAAGTAGCAGTTGCAGAGAGAATGTAAAAAAAATAAGATTACAACTTTCTGACAGAGTCATTTACAAGTGATTTACAAGCTTTACAAGCACAGCAAATTTTACAGCAATATTGCGTTACATCACAATAAATTATAATGTGAAAATAGTTTGTATTTTATACTTTACCTTTCAGATTTAATTATTGTAACTAGCAAAATAGTGGGTAAGGAGTGTGTGTAGGTGTGGATATGATCACGGTAGGATAAAATACCACCCTGTGCGTGTATGTCCTACAAGGCATTCCTAAGGTTGTTCATCAACAAATTAAGAAAAAGATAGCTTCATCGTTCTCGTTCATTCCATCCTTCCTTATTTAAAGGTACACTTCATTTTCTTATTTACCTGCCTGATACAAATTAAATATTATTTCAGACGTAGGAAGCGTACAACAGACGGAAAAGCTTTGCTCTCTGTTTACACTCGTAAAATATCATAAAATCATTGTTTCTGTTATATAATCATACATGTATCACGCCTATATCACTTGCGGGGTAAGCAGAGTGTATACGGCCATTTATACTACGTCTGACAAAAGTTTGAGAGTCATTCAGAAGACTATGTATCACCACAGTAAAAGGTTATCAGCCTGTCGCTTAAAATACCTAGGTTATTTCTAGACTTGCTGCTTCACGCTTCCGAGTTCACATGTTAAAATGGAAAGACGCCATCCAAGACACTTACCTACCTATTTTATTAAACAATCAATACTGCCTTATCCTCACAAACAAGAGATTTCCAGGAGGGTAGACGCATATTCCTGATGGCACGCGACGATCTGTAATCTAATCTGTAATAAATAGTACGTAATAGGTATCCAGCACAGCACACAGGTACCAGCACATCAGACTACTTATTTAAGAGATCGACTGATACTGGATTTTCTTAGCATTAGTAAGAATAACCAGTATAAGCTGATCTTTAAATAAGGTTTGTGCGCAGGCGATAGTACCAACGACTCCAGGAAAATAATAACCATATTGTATTCCTTGTTTTTCGCCAGTTTAAACTTACGTTCTTTCTTACCGGAGCCAATGAACTCTACTCTGGACGCTCAAAATATGGAACGCATTTTTAGGTTTGGATCACATTTAGGCGCGACATAAAAACGGAGTTCTCGTTCAGTCATTTAAACCACTTTGGAAACGGCGCGCAGGGCGCCTATATAGATGACTCATTCATTACTAGCGCCGATTTTGACGCTTACTGACTTTAACTGGTATTGGTTATAGACCAACGGTAGAGCCTACAGCGCGAAAGTACCAGGATTGATTCCCAGCCCAAGCAGGTATCTGACATGGGTATTTGATGAAAAATCCGTTCTCACAGCTGGATGTTCATCCTGTATGTTTTTCAGCGTGTCCATCTCCATGCAGGAAATCTAGAGCGGGCTTTTGTTTGTTGTTATGTTTGGGTTTTTCGTGCTGTGATTGTTGACATAAATAAGACCTCATCATCATCATCATCATCATATCAGCCATAGGACGTCCACTGCTGAACATAGGCCTCCCCTAAATATTTCCACCTTGTCCGATTAGAAGCGGCCTGCATCCAGCATTTCCCCGCGGACTTGACCAGATCGTCTGTCCATCTCGCGGGGGGCCGTCCTACGCTGCGTCTGCCGGTACGTGGTCTCCACTCGAGAACTCTCCTGCTCCACCGATTATCAGTCCTTCGAGCAATGTGGCCTGCCCATTGCCACTTCAGCTTACTGACTCTCTTAGCTATGTCGGTTACCTTGGTTCGTCTACGGATCTCCTCGTTTCTGATTCGATCACGTAGGGAAACACCGAGCATAGCTCTCTCCATAGCTTGCTGAGTGACTCCTAGTCTATTAAGGAGGCCGACAGTTAGAGACCACGTCTCGGCACCGTAGGTCATCACTGGCATGACACACTGTTCGAACACTTTCGTCTTGAGACACTGAGGAATTTTGGACGTGAAGACGCTGCGTAACTTCCCGAAAGCTGCCCAGCCGAGCTGAATTCGCCGAGTGACCTGCTTCTAAAAGTTAGATCTTCCTAGTTGGACTGTTTGTCCTAGATAGACGTATTTGTCCACCACTTCGAGTATCGAGTTCCCTACTGATATTGGGGTGGGCGCTAAATGTGAGTTGGCCATGACTTTCGTCTTGTCCATATTCATCTTGAGTCCCACTTGTTGGAAAACCCGATTGAGGTCCTGTAGCATTTTGCTGAGGTCTTCGAATGACTCTGCCATGACCACGATATCGTCAGCAAACCGAAGGTGAGTGATGTATTCGCCATTGATATTGATGCCAAGTTCTTCCCATTCCAGGAGCTTGAAGGCATCTTCCATCGCATTGGTGAAGAGCTTCGGAGATAGTACATCTCCTTGTCTTACACCCCTCTGCAATGGAATAGCCGCCGTGGTCTGATCTTGTGTTCGAACTGACATTGTGGCGTTTCTATATAAACACTTCAACACTTCGATATACCTGTAGTCAATGTGGCACCGCTGTAGAGCCTGCAGTACTGCCCACGTCTCGATAGAATCAAAGGCCTTCTCATAGTCCACAAACGCTAAGCATAGTGGCAAATTGTACTCCTCGGTCTTCTGTACAATCTGCCGCAGCGTGAAAATGTGATCTATGGTACTGTACCCTTTTCGGAAGCCGGCTTGTTCGGGAGGCTGGAAGTCATCAAACCTGCGAGCCAGACGATTTGTAATTACCCTCGAAAACAGCTTGTAAACATGACTCAGAAGCGAGATGGGCCTATAATTCTTAAGGAGAGTCTTATCACCCTTCTTAAAGAAAAGCACCACCACGCTTCTGTTCCATGCTTCTGGCGTCACACCTTCGAACAAGACAGAATTAAAGAGCTTCTGAAGGACTTTAAGTACTGGTGTTCCACCCGCTTTCAGTAGCTCTGATGTGATTCCGTCCTCGCCCGGCGCCTTGTTGTTTTTGAGCTGTTTAAGGGCCATCCTAATCTCATACAAGCTGATGTCCGGGATATCTTCGGTATAGTGTCGGGTAAGTTTTGCTCTAGGGTCTGTTAAGCTATTAACAGGTTTTGCAACTGAAGTGTACAGCTGTCCATAGAACCGTTCGATCTCCTCAGTACCTCTGGCCTCGTGGACGCTACCCTGCCGTCCTCCGTCTTCAGCTTTGTCAGCTGGCTCTGCCCAATAGACTGGTCCCTGGCGAAAACTTTGATGCCCTTGTTTCGCTCAATCGTATCTTTAATATTTTTAGTATTTAAGTTTCGAATATCGCTCCGCAGGGACTGGCATATCTGTCTGTTGAGCCGCCGATATGACTCCGTGTCATCAGAGGATTGCAGCGTCATAGAACGCCTTTCAGCCATGAGGTTCAGAGTTCGATCGGTTAGTTTTTGAGGTCTATTTTTACGACAGGGCTTAAAGAACTTGGAGCCGACTGTGTGGACAGTTTCCACTAAACTGTTATTGATATCGTCCACAGAATCGCAATCTAGGCAAGCAAAGCGATTTGTAAGTTCCAGTTGGAAGCTTTCTGGGTTTTGAATATGGGTCGCAGATGGTCGGAGCGTAGACTTCACTAGGCGAGACCGTTCTAGTTTGACGTTTATGTTCAATGTGCCTCTGACCATTCGGTGATCGCTTCCGGTTTTAACCCTGTTGATCACCGAGACATCATTGAAAATTTGTCTCTTTGTGGCCATAATGAAGTCTATCTCATTTCTGGTAGAACCGTCGGGGCTCAACCAGGTCCATTTCCTATGAGGCGGCTTTCTGAAGAACGAGTTCATCATGTAGAGTTCCTCCTTCTCCAGGAACTCGGCCAGCCTCTGGCCCCTCGGATTCCGATCCCCATATCCAAATGGCCCCACCCCCAACTCATCACCGCTTCTTTCGCCCAACTTTGCATTGAAGTCCCCCATTACAACACTGTAGTGCGACTTTGAAGCATGTATGGCTTTTGAGATGTCCTCATACAAAACTTCTACTTCATCGTCAGGGTGTTTCGAGGTCGGTGCGTAAACCTGTATGACCTTCAGCGAATATCTTTTAGATATTCTGAGTATCAGGTACGCCACCCTGCTTGATATGCTTGTAACAGAGATGATATTGTTGACGAGGGACTTGTGCACGATAAACCCGACACCACCTTGGGACTGTTGATCGCCCTCCCGGTAATAGAACAGGTGACCGGATTTGAGGGTTATCGTGTCCTCCCCCCTCTCTTCGGACTTCAGATAACCCTATGATATCCCAGTTCAGCCTGCCTATCTCTTCTTCCAGCTCGGCGAGCTTCTCGTCGGTCCTTAAAGTGCGCGTGTTGTATGTCATCAGTGATAATCTACGTCGGTTGTCCGTGGGTGCGTTTGCTTTGGTCGTTTGACGGAGGAGCGCCGCCCGGGGATTCTTAGCACCCCTGGTTCCAGTGCTTGGCCGGCGCCCGTCAACGCCAGTTCTGCAACTGGAGCCGCCGGGAACTTGGGGCCATGGTTTGACTTGTACTGCCATGTTTATTTAGGGGGGTTGGATCGTCACCCGCCACGCTGATCCAGTGCGGGTTGGCGGGTCGCCATTGCCTCGTCCGTTGACCAGCAGGGTGCACCACAGGCAGGTAAGGTTGGCTTGGGCCCCGAAGGTGTTGGTAGGGCCCCTTACACCCCTTAATAAGACCTGCAATCTTATTTTTGTTTACTTAGTCAGCATAAGTTGAAGCTATGTGCGGAAGACAAAAAATCCAGGTTCTTTCACCTTCAATTTAGATTATTAGATATGAAAGCGTCCAAACGACAACCTTTAGGATTGGTATAGTCAAGATAACTGGACTATGAATGCGAATCTGAGACGCATATCCATCTAAAACACTTGTACCCATTCCTATTACAGTTATAGAGGAAGGTACATTGATTAGGGCTACACGTCTAGTGGCGCCCCCAAACAGGAAAAAATCCCTAGCTGAGAAAGATGGTCATCTTTAGGCCAATGTGTGAATTACCGAAATTAACTAAGCCCAAGAAATATTTAAATCCAATAAAATAGATAAAAATTGGTATCCATGAGCTATGTATGCCAAAACTGCTAAAAGTGGCCATTTATAGCAATTTCGGCTTACAAAACTAAACCATATAGTTTTCTAAGGTTTCACTGATTCAAAAAAATCTTCGTTGCTAGTTATTGTCGTTAATTCATAATGTGGTTTCCCAATCACTTGCGTACTCAGTCAGTGATTTTTTTTTACTGAGCGGCGCTAGTGTCGCTAACGTTGAGCCTTAAGGGGGATCGTTACGTCATACAAACTAAAATCTGAACTTCAACCGAGTTACACATGAGCTAAACAACAATTTTATCAAAAAATCTTTATGTGAGATGAGGAAGGCACACGTAAATATGTCGCAAAACTGCTTAACGTAAAAAAATATCAAGTATTTTCTCCACAAAAAAATTAAACGTGTTTATTGCAGCAGTAGCTCCATCTATGTTCATTAAGTGGCGACACGGTTTTTACAGAGAAATCTGATGGTTAAAAAATTATTTGTTTTATTTTGCGAAAATGTTATAAAAGCACGGGACTTCCCATCAAGTTTTTTAATCATAATTTATCTCATTTAAAGACGTAACTCCATTTAAATTTTGTATGGAAAACGATCCACCTTAAGTTACATTCATTTGCTGATGTTTGGAATTGCCCTAGTTAATTAATATAACAGTTAATTAATATAATAGTCCTTCTTACAAACAATTTTCAAGCACTTATGCTTCTGAGTACGCATAGTAGCAAATGGGGCTCAAGGCTTAGATGAGGTTATTGAAAAACAATTTGCAGAAGTGTTTCCTTCCGTAACTCGTGTTCAAGTTTCTGAGTTCGAGGTAAACTTTACTTGTAACTCGCTTTATAAATGGACAAGTTTACAGAGTATACCTTAGTTAGCCTCATACTCGTAAATGGGCATGTTTACGATGTTTTCGTTTGCGACGGGTAGCGTCGGAAACACTTAGCCCCAAACTCCACAGAGAGGACAAGGAAAGGACATAGGACGTAGGGCATGACGCTTGACGTTTGACATCGCGACGTTTCCATACAAAATGTACGAAAAAGTATTGACAAAGGCACACACAAGCGTCTCCAAAGCGTCGCCAAAGCGTCGCATCTATGACAGCTAGCGTCAAAAGCTAAGAAGAATATTTGACGATCACTAGTCTGTCAACTGTCATTCTTACGTCCTATGCCCTCGTCTTTTTGGTGGAGTTTGCGCCAAGGAATGATGACTTAGTGCCTCGTCACACTACGACCAAAATTACGCGACCAGCAATGTTATTTTCATTACAGATGGATGACACACTTCAGCCTTCAGACAAAATTCCGTCGCCGAATTTACGTCGTCAAATATTTCGGTCCGAAGTAATTCGGCGTGATTTGTACGTAATTTCGGCGCTTATAGTGTGTCATCGAAAACTGACGGAAACGGAACTCAGCCGCCGAATTTCGGTCGCGTAATTTCGGGCGTATAGTATGGCGAGGCACTTATTATGAAAAATCTAAATTGTAACTAGCGGCCCGTTAGCGGTTTCATCCGCTGCGCTGAAACTCATTTTCCCGCGAAAAAAGGCATTTTTCCGGCATGTGATATACGTATTAACCTTCCTCTTGAATCATTCTATCTATTGCAAAAACCTCGTGGTTTAGGAGGACTTAGCGAATTCCACGACATACAGACAGACAGAAATGTATTGTGTGTACCTATTGACGAGTTTTTTTTAACTGATATCAACTTCTCTCTCTCTCTCTCTTTGTGTGGGACACCGAGTCGTTCAACGACCCGATAAACCTTGGTGTCAGAGTTTTTCAACCGCTACTGCAAGCAGCAGACCTCTGACATGATTGTGTAACGACCGCCATCATAGACAGCAACCGGGACCGAAGCACGAAACCATCTTGCTTTTCGGACAATCAGGTGGTTCAGCCTGCTCTGTCCTAACCAGACCAGGAACAAATTCACAAAGTGATAAATATCGACTTTGTGAGTGACCCCACCGGGAATTGAACCCGGAACCTTCTGAGTGGCAGACAGTCCTACTAACCACTGAGCCACATCGGCTGTGTTATATCAACTTTGCTGTATTTACAATGCATGACTCAAAACATCCGCTGTATTTAGAACATTAACCCTTTGAGCCCGGAAGCCCTGCGACAAACTGCCCGCGCCATAAACCCAAAAAACTTGCCATAAATTAACGGGGCCCTTCTCTTGCCCATTAATTCCCTTTGTCCTATAAACTGAGTGTTAATGGGCATAAAGCTAATAGCGGGGAAATGTCAAGTGGTTTAATACCGTATTGCGAGGTTTAGGAGGTGATTGTGGTTCATTTGAATAGGAGAAGGAACTTTTTAGATTTAGGTATGTAGACACACTGCGACTAGAGGTGAAAATTACCTTGAAACTTTCCTTTTCTGAGGTAAGTTTCCTGAAAGTTACCTGAAAGTTTCCTGGCGAGGAAGTTTTCAAAACTGATTATTTACCTTAAGAAAACAGTTGTTATATTAATCATTAACTTAATATTGCTTAAATTTTTTCTTGTATCTACAGTTTTGATGGAACAGGGACATAAATAAGTCCGGTTTTATGCTTTTTATTCGAAAAGAGGTGGTAAACAAGTAAGGAAGGAAGTTTAAAACAACTATAAATGATAAAAAATGTATATTTCTTTACATAATCATATGAAAAAGAGATCAATTAGATATAGAGTTAAGTACAACTGAGAGCACGTTAAACTTATACTTTGGACTTTCTTTTGTTTTTATAATGTGAGCGATACGTAAATCATTTTCACGTTGTGACTGTAAAGTTTGCTCTGCTTCTCGCGTCGAAACCTATCTACCTACGGGCCTACGCACACTTGCGCGTTTGCACGCTCCATTAAGTTCATTGAACTTAACCAGGGATTGCAATCCCGCACCTCTTTCAATCACGCGCGGATCCCGCATCTTTGAAATGGTGTTAAGAATCAAACTAAAATGCACGGTTTTCTTAAAAAATCTGCTTTAGTCCAAGAAACTTAAACATCCTTGTCATATGAAACTAAAATACCTATTTAATTTTCTAACAAAATAACTATTGTTATAAGTGTAATCAAACCACTCTCAAATAACTTTATTTCGTATTTAGAGTTTTGTTCAATTTCACCCTTAAAATTAAATGTAACTACTGTTATTTTTTATTATCAGTAATATTGTAATACTATTTTTATAAGACAAAGAAGTTTTTTATAAGATAAAGAAGTTGCTTGACGCAATGAAAATGCTTGAAAGAAATAAAAGACTAGATAAAAAACGACCTACCACTTTTACTAAAACGGAAACTCATGGACATGTGCGTGCATTCTCCTAACCCTCATATACGGTAGTCAAACTTGGTCTTTGACGGAAGCTCAGAAGTACAGCCTCAGGCAATAATCAAATCTAGGCCCGCCTTAATCTTGCTAAATCGGTAACGGCTAAGAATCTCATGAAATGTAAACAAGATGATACGTTTTTTGGATCAAAATCTTATATTAAACATAGGCCTCCCCCTAGTAGGGTAGTATTTTCCATACTCACCACGCTTGGCAGGCGGGTTGGTGAGCTCAATGCAAGATGTTGCAATGTGATTGCGAAATTCCCTTAGTCGCCTCTTACACCCGACGGGAAAGATATGGTGTGATGACATTCTAAGCCGGCATCACACGGCTATTGTGATAAGATAACTGATATTAGAAATATGCTCTAAAGAAAAAGGTTATATTAAATGCTTTCATCACCCGGTTTGCTTCTCAGCGAACTACAAGTATATCCTGACGCTGTATATGCTCTTTCAGCTTCTACTCTAATAAGTTAGATAGTAAGGATATATTCGTAGGAAAGAACGTTGCGTTTTCGCCATCCGGAAGCAAAAGTTTACGATTTTTTGGTGTGAAATTTTAATGTGCGTGATCCCGCAAGGCAAAAAAGAGCGCGGGATCCCGCGGGATTGCAATCCTTAAACTCAACATAGATGGCGTTATCTGAGGATATGTCTCAAAGTACATTGATCTGAACATTGATGGCGTTATCTGAGGATTTGAGAAAAAAACAACCAGCTTTAAGAAAAAATAAATTTTGACGTAATAAATAACATACAAAATACTAGTATTTAACCTTATTTTCATTTAAACATACTTATTATCACTATTTTTTTACGTTGAAAAGACATTTTTGAAAACTTCCTCGCGAGGAAACTTTCAAGTAACTTTCGGGTAAATTACCTGAAAATTACCTCGAAACTTTCAATGTTTCGGAAACTTTCAGAAATTTTCATCTCTAACTGCGACCGAAATTCGGCGGATGAATTCCGTTCCATCAGTTTTCGGCTTTTTCGGTTGGTATGACACAACAACTTTCCCCATAGGTCATAGGAAAAAAACATACCAAATGATGAGTAGGCCTTTTTTTCATATTTCGACGTATGATCCTTGGGAAAGTTGATCACTTCCATAGACCGGTTCACATTTCAAAATATTTGAAAAAAAATCACTTTCCTTTTTTTTAAATGGCAAATTCCCATAGAATTCGTTTGTTGCTTGTAACCACCTACGTCCTACATATAATATCATTGTACCCATTGTACCTATGTAACAGCCATTTGAGTCATAGCACCAATAAAAGCAATGTAAATATGTCTCCTAACAGCTACCACCTTCTCTCGGATTGCGAGATATCAGTGTCATAGCCAGGTCGTTGACCCTACCGCATGAATGGCGTAGATAGACCATGGTTTGGATAGGATTTCAGGACAGGTTGGGACATTCGTATTGCGTAGCACATGCTTGTTGTAGAGGTTTGCTACGGCGGTGACCAGTCTTGACTCCAATCGTGCTATTAATGTCATACATAACCAGGTCATTGACACTAGGCACAAAATTTCAAAATTCAAAATTCAATAATTTATTTCTTAGTAGGAATTTACAAGATTCTCTTTAAGAAAGTCACATTCTAATTCAAACTTAAAAAAGAGAAAATTTCTAATGCAAAAATTTTCTCTTTTTTATTACAATTTGTGTTCCTACTCTATACGCGGCTCGGGCGGGATAAAAAAATAAAAATAAAGGCACTGCCTCGGGGCTGGCCAGGCTAACCACACAGCATGTAACTTTATGCCTCAGTGAATGACAAGTAAATGGAATTAAATTCTGTCAATATTTTAAAAAGGTGTTCCATGTGTATAGTTAGCCGGACCCCCTGGACAGGAAAACCCCCCAAAAACCTGCCCAGAAGTGCACCTATTCTAAAGTTGACAATATTTTAGGCCCTATGTGACCCTAGCTAAGTTAGAAAATAAATTAATAGTATAATAGTAATAGCCAAAAACGGCTCAACAAAATAAAAATAATATTACAGTAGATTATTCTAACTGTTTCGTCTTTAAAATATAATTTAAACATACGAGCAATAAAATAACATAACAAAAAAAAGTAAATTTACAGTAAATGTAAAAAATACATGTCAAAAATTTAAGAATAATAAGTATGAAATGTCAAATTTAACCACTATACATGTCAATTTGCATATCATAAAAGTATAAGTTTAATTTTAAATAATGCCTATCTCTTGCATTGTGTTGGAGCAACTGTTGCTACTAACCAGACATTTTTGTCTTTCAGATAATGTTCAGTATTGTAATACGCTTTCGAACATAAAGTATTCTTTATTTTAATTTTAAATTGCCTATCATTTAACTTTAAAATTTCCTCTGGAATTTTATTATAGTAGCGTACACAGTTACCCATAAATGATTTACTGATCTTACTTAACCTGGTTTTTGGCGGTACAATTTTATTTTTATTTCTTGTATTACGACAATGAATATCAGAGTTTCTTAAATAGGAACTGGAATTCTTACGTACATACATTATATTGTCAAATATGTACTGCGAAGGAAGCGTAAGAATGCCAATTTCCTTAAACAATTCTCGTAGGGATTCATGACTTCGAAGTTTATATATTGCTCTTATAGCCCTTTTCTGTAATACAAAGATAGTTTCAATGTTAGCGGCTTGACCCCATAACAATAATCCGTAGGACATTATGCTGTGAAAGTAACTAAAATACACAAGCCTGGCTGTAGCAACATCGGTCAATTGTCGACACATGAATGCAGGTACGTACGACCATGATTTTAATAAGACTTCAGGACAGTTTTGGTCATTCGTATTATCCTTTCCGTACTCTGTAGCGCATAAGTCGTAGAAGTTTGCTACAGCGGCGTAGCGAAATAAGAAAATGATGATAGATGGTAGAATAAGAAAGAGATCTATCGATATACTCATAAATCTTTCATATCAATAAGTAGGAAGACACGAAATCCTGTCTTTAACTTACTGGTAGCCAAGTCATTAAAAATAGGACGTACAAGGTACTTATAGGAACTATAAACATTTAAATATTCCAATATTTTGAATACTAAAGTACGCAGCAGGCAGCAAAAAAAGTTTGTTCTTCCATATTTATTTAAGGTTGTCGGGTGCAATGTCCCTAAACTCCTAACATGTCGGGTCCTGTCCCACTTACGACGCGTCTCGTCGGATTAAGGAGGTAATTTATCAGAATTTAGATTTACAAGAGATTTACGAACAAGTCGAAACAGATACACACATGTTCCTAATCCTGAGATACTGACTGACTGAACACCAAATTAAGTGAAAATGCTGACCGATTTCACTAAAGTTTAACTCCAGTGATCTTTCTAGAACTGTTTTGAAACCAAATAATATCTTTCACCTGACTGTCTCAGGTTAAAATTTCGTAAATTGAAGATATCGGATTTTAATAGCAGTATACAACTTTGAAACTACCGCAGACGGGTTTTTTTAAATACATCTGCTTGTTTGCATACTAACCTACTCACTATTTCAGTTCGCTCGCCGCGCTCCCCCGTGCGGACGTGTGGTGCACTGCGTATACCTGCGCAAGCGCAGAATCGTGTTTTTGCCGGTTAAATTGATTCGAGGATAAATTGTACCTATTACAATATAATGGTGCAGTGTAAGCATTGTAATGGCCCCATAAGGGCAAAGGACGATAATGTGCTGAAGTGCAAAGGACCGTGCGGTTGTGCATTCCACAAAAAATGTGTTAAGGAAGGTAGGCTGATGGATGCGACGAGTATTTGTGCCATCTGCCAGGCAGCGCCCAAGAACCCGGAGGAAAACAGAATAATTGTGGACCTAAACCTAGCTACACCACAAGAACTGCTAGCGAAGGTTAACGAAAAACTGGAAATGTTGTTCCATATCCAGAAGGCGCTACGAGAAGTGGCTGATTCGGTGGATTTTTACGCCGCCCAGTACCAAAGCCTTCGAGCAACTCGATCTTCCGTCCCGTTCAAGACCAAAGCCTAATAGAAAATAAAGAAAAAATTGAGAAAAAAGTGAAGGCGCTAGAGGACAGAAATGTTAACCTAGAAAAAACTAAAAAGGCTCTAGAAGAGCGAATTACGTATCTGGAAATGAAGGAAAAAGAAAAAAACGTGGTAATCTATGGCCTAGAATGGAAAGAGACAGAGGATATCCAAAATACAGTGAAAGTCTTCGCGGAGAAGCTAAACTTAAATACATCTTCTGTAGTTGCTATATCCAAAAAGAGGGTAAACGCGGAGAAGACTGGCGAAAAGGCGCGACCGCGCCCTGTGACCGTTACGCTCGCGACGCGCGCCGCCCGCGACGACTGGTTATCTAAAAAGAAGACGCGTCTTACGAATAATGACATATACAATGACGGAGATAACCGGCCGATATATGTGAATGAGGACGTAACCAGATACATTGACTGGCCCGATGGCGTAGTGGTTAGTACCCCTGCCTGCCACGCCGAGGGTCGTGGGTTCGATCCCCACCGACACAAATGTTTGTGAAGTCAATTTTCAAATATTTGTGTTTAGTCTGGGTGTTTTCTATGTATAATATGTATGTATTTACAAAAAAAAAGTATATAAGTATTTATATCAGCTATCTAGTTCCCATAGTACAAGCTTTGCTTAGTTTGGGGCTAGATGGCGTTGTGTGAAATGTCCAGGATATTTATTTATTTATTTATTATTTATCAAACAGCTGTTTTGGGCTGCGAAGAGCGAGCTAAAACCAGCCTTTAAGTACATCTGGATTCAGGAAGGGAAAGTACTTCTCCGAAAGGATGACTCATCAGATAAAAAAATACGTGTTATACGCACAGCCGAAGATCTTTCCAAGATAAAGGCAACCATAAAATGAAATACCTATCTACTTTTTAGCATGCCAACATTCCAACATTAAACAATACTATATGTCGGAGAAGGATGGAACTCTGTGGGTATTTAGTGAAATTATTTGACAGTTGATAGTTTGCGTTATGATAATTTGTCTTTCCATTCCATTGCTAGTTGAATCTTGCAGAAACGAAACGCATAGCGCTGGCAACACGCGACATAGGCGGTGCGCTTTATTTGCATACCGTAGGCTAAAGACAGCAAGATAGACTGGATTGACTTTAGAGGCGGTGTAGCTCGTTCTCACAGTTCAAAGTTGGCTGCGTTCGTGATAAAGAAACGGAACTGAGGCGGCGAACTGAGTAAACAACTTTGACAGTTCCAGTTTGGGTGCAGTGCAGTTCGAGTCGTGTCTTGAGGTTAGGTTTCAATCCGCTGAAATCGTGGTAATCTCGGAGTCTTTCAAGGTGCTGTGGTCATCAGACGATGGCGAAGACCTAGATTCGTATGGGCTACGGGATATTTGTGAAGATTGTGAGAGTTCCGGTTAAAGTGTGGTTTAGTTTGTGTCTTTTTGAGATATCGTTCGTAATCCGATGAAATCACAGGAATCCTGGAGTATTTGGAGGAACCGGAGTCATCAGGTGATGGCGGAGCCCTATATTTGTGTGGCTTTTGGAATATTTGTGGAGATCATGAAGTGTGTGATAATTGTTATCGTTTTACCCTCAACAGGTTTGTGAAATGCAGAGATCGTGCGAGGATGGTGACTACTGCTGGTGGTGTCTCTCTGTAGGCGCGCAGGGCTGCGGGCAGAGGACTTCTACGGTGTTCAGTGTTGATCACCGTCATGATTGGAATCCGGTGTGTGGTAAAGACCCGTTAACGTAAGTTGAAGGTTCCGATGTTGGTTTGCTTGAGGCATGGTATGACTGTGGACGGACGGCTTGTCGTACGGTGATACCGTGCCTGACGAGGAATCATATTCCGAAACAAGCACATCGGAGGAGCTGACTACGTTATAGTGAGTATACTGTGGTTTATCATTATAGTGGCAGTGGTTCGAGATAGCATGTGACGATGTAGTATCCTGACAGGAGTCGGCAGTTGACCGTGCAGTATTCCATCCATCAAGTATCCATCAGGTACTCGACGAATATACGCCCACGACATGCTGTTGGTTTTATAACCTGACATTCCTGACGCGCGTAAGATTTTATGTTTTGTTTTGTTATGGGCTTCTTCTTCTTTTATGGCCCTTGGTCCCGCTCGTGCCCCCCTTCCTGATGATCTCCGACATATAATTATGTGGTTACCACTCACACCTAATAATGATAGATGACCCACTTCAAGCAATACAACCTACCCTGGAGTTTAGCAAATATACATGCGCTAAACAGTGGTGCGACGATTTGAACTTATCTTCATCAAGCCTGAATATTATTCATCTAAACATACGCTCGCTTCGAAAACATTTTAATCAGTTAGAAGTACTCATTAATGATTGCAAAGATAGCTTAGATGTCATAGTTTTAACAGAAATAAACATAAAATCTTCTGAGTTGCCACTTTTTACACTAGAAGGATACAACAGCTATATTAATGCAAGAGAGGACCGAAAAGGCGGTGGAATTCTCATGTACGTGAAGAAACAACACAGCTTTGTTGCTACCAACATAAGGACAAGTACATGTGAAATGATACATGGAGAGCTGTTGCAGCAGGGACGCACCGTTATGCACCGTGCGCATAATATCATAGCTGTTTACAGACCGCCGCAAACTAGTAAACAAATCTTTATCGAGGAGTTGCAACAATTGGCGGGAAGCAAACCGGCTACCAGTGATCTAACGGTTATTGGAGATATCAACATCGACGTGTATGAGGGCCTTCATCTGGACGCCGTTGCGAGGTTATACAAAGACACTATGTGTGAACTGGGCCTGCAGTGTGCGATTACGGACTACACGCGTGAGGAAATACTGAACGGTAAATTAGTGCAATCCTGTTTGGACCATGTTTGGAGTCGTGTGCCTGCGTCGGCTTGTGCGGCATTTCTGCTAACATGTAAACTGTCGGATCACTACCTTATAGGTATACGGTATGATATAGCGGCGTAAGTTAATCCCGAATTTAGTCAAAATACTTCGGATCGTCATACCGGTACCAAATTTTATTATGTTAATAAACATGACATAAACTATAGAAAACCACCGGGAGACAAGCTGATGGGGGCTTGTCTCCCGCAGAAATGACGTCATCAAGATGGCGGCCGCCACATTTAGAAAACTGCAAATTATTTGAAAACCATAAGTTGCATTGTCATGTGCATGCTATCAAATGAAAGCTAATTAATTGTTCTACATATTTGTCTTGAACTACGACCAGGTCCATAGCATAATTTCGTAATCAAAAGACTTTATGTAAAAAAAATCAGCAAATAATTTATTTGTGTGGCTATAGAATTCAAAATAATCATTTTTAACAAAAGTGACATGGAAGAAAAGTAACGTTCAATGCAATTGCTACAAAAATCTAAAAGCACTTTCTTGTTCGGATAAAGAGAACTTAAGTTACACTGATTTGAGTACAACGCTGTCTCTTTCCGCGCCACGACTATTTGTTGTATATGTGTTACCGGCCAAACCCGATTTTAGGATAAACTAGTTTTTCCTAGGCCAAAGTAGTTTATCCTACATGCGATTGGATAAACCAGTATAGACTAGGCTAAACCGGTCCGTCCGATGGCCGATAGGAGAAACTAGTTAATCCTAGGCTGAACTAGTTGAGCCTAAAATAAATAAATACGCTTCAGGATAAACTGGTTTGGCTTAGTTAAAAATTATCAAGGCTACAGTGACGGAGCTCTAGATGGTAGAGGGTTAGTCAGACATCCTGGAGACATCGGACACTCTAGAGGCTCGATCACTCTAGAGGGTGGAGTGTAGCATCTGACATCCTGTAGGCTCGGACGCCCTGAGGGACGCCCTACAGTGATGTAGCTCTAGATAGAGCGTAAAGGGTGTAATCGTACACCCTGGAGGCAGACACCTTGTAGGCCCTGACGCTAGCACTTGCAAGGTACCTGTCGGCGATAGCTCTCATGAGCTATCACATGTCGGTGTCGCTGGTCTGTGGGAGCCCAGCCCTCGACAGGCAGCGTCCGAGCTTTTAGGGTGTCCGACGCTACCCCGCTCCCTCCAGGGTATTCGAGCCTCACAGGTGTTTGATGCCTCCAGGGTGTAAGTAGTGCCTCTCTGTAGGGCGTCCATCCAGGGCGTAAGAGCCTTCAGAGTGTCCAATGCTACACCCTACCCTCTAGGGTGTTCGAGTCTCCAGGGTGTCCGATGTCTCCAGGATGTCCGACGTTACCCTTTACCCTCTAGAGCTACGTCACTGTAGCCTTAACCATTTTTAACTAAGCCAAACCAGTTTATCCTGAAATGTACTTTTTAATTTTAGGCTCAACTAGTTAAGCTTAGGATTAACTAGTTTCTCCTATCGGCCATCGGACGGACCGGTTTAGCCTAGTCTATACCGGTTTATCCAATCGCATGTAGGATAAACTACTTTGGCCTAGGAAAAACTAGTTTATCCTAAAATCGGGTTTGGCCGGTAACATATGCACGGGTATGGTGTCAAATATAAGGTAAATAATTGTTCTGCATTATTCTTCTGAAGCACAACCAGCTACATAGCATAGTTAAAGAATTAATATTAAAAAAAGAACTTTGAAATCTATTTTTTGTGGGGTTATAGAAACTCAAATAATACTTACTACGCTGACACAGCGACCTAAAGTGGATTTTCACACTTCCCTGTTCTGCGCAGTTTGCTTCCAATCAGGCTTTTGGAGTGAGTGCAGGTCCTTCAGAATTTGGTCAGTCCAGCGATATCTAGATCGTTCGACAGGAACTCCGAAACAGGTTAGAGGCTTTGGAGGTCAAAAAATGCATTGAAAAAGGCTGGGAAATTTCCGAACCCGAGCGAGACACACTAAAGAGGTGAGACTTAAGATCTTAGGGTGAAAGAAACTACACTGAAAGAGAAAATGGTGGTCACAATGATGCGAAGTAGATGTAGAAGAAAGAAGCGGAACAAGTTAGTGGCAGGATAAAAACGATAAATTGTACATAAGATGCAAGAATACAATAAGAAATGCAAAAGGACACTTCCTAGAACGCAAAGTTGGAGAAATAAAGACACCAATCAGATCTAGTGAAATTCGTAAATTTTATCAGGAAATAAGATTGGTCAAGAAAGGATATCAGCCCGTCGCTCAGTTTCTTGAAAATGAGGAAGGATACCTCGTTTCTGACCCGGAGAAGCTGAAAACTGAACGGTACAAATATTTTAAGGCCCTGCTAAATTGCTCGCTGATAGTTTTCAGTCTAAATTAGCGAGATATATGTGAAGCGGAAAGCTATTATGCACCTGAAGAACAACAAATGTCCAGGGATTGACGACATGCCGGTAGAACTGTGGAAGTATGGCAGAGGAGCACTACAGTCGCAAATGAGAATATTGTTACTCTAGAAGGAAGAAAATCTGCAAAAAGAGTGGAATATGGGAGTTATCTGCCCGATTCGCAAAAGAAGCTCTTGAAATAAATTCTCCAACTATAATGTTAGGTACCTATCGCGCTACTCCTGACTGCCTACAAAGTACTGTCTTCTTGTCTCTCGGATGCTTTTGAAGTGGACACAGGGCTCAAACAAGGAGACGCGCTATCACCTATGTTGTTTAACTTGATGCTCAAACACGTGGTCCAAAAAGTTCGTTGATGGAGTGGAGTTAAACGGAATGCATAAAATAATAGGTTATGCCGACGACCTGGCCCTAATAGGTAGAAGTGCTGCAGACGTGAAAGCAATGGCCAGTACACTGGAGGAAGAAGGAAGAAAAGTAAGTCCCACGGTAACCCATGACAAGACAGAGTACCTCCATATGAGAAGATTCAAGAGCGCCAAGACTAAGAGAAACAACCTTATAGCCAATGACACCTCCTACAAAGGGGTGAACAAATTTAAGTACGACGAAATCAACATTCGCGTCCAGAATGCCCCAAGGTACTCAGCAGCCCTGCACAATGTGTTGACATCGAAACTTGCAGGATAACAAGGGTTCGTATTTACAAGACCGTCATATGACCTTACCTTAAGGCCTAATAATGTACGGATGCCAAACATGGACGTTATCCTTGACGGAGGAAGAAAAGCTCTTAATATAGGAAAACACTACGGAAAATCTTGAGACCAACTCAGAATGAGCATGACACTTTTAGAAATAGAAAAACAGGGAGATAGAGAATACCATCGGGGAGAGTGAAGCCGATAGGCTGCGCTGGCTGGCTTGGCCACGTCGAGCAGATGGAAGGGGTCGGCCGACGGGCAAGCGTCGTGTCGGACAACCTACGTATCGCTGGACTGACGAAATCTTATTTCCTGAAAATTTGCGAATTTCACTTGATCTAATTAGTGTCTTTAATTCTCCAATTTTGCGTTTTAAGTGGTGTTTTTTCGCATTTCTTATAGTATTCTTGCATCTTGTGTGCACTTTATCGTACAACTCTTTATCTTGTTCCGCTAGGATTTTGTGATTTCTCCTTTCTTCTACATCTATTTCGCATTTGTGTCCACCATGCTCTCTTTGAGTGTCGTTTCTTTCTCCATAAGATCTTAGTCTCACCTCTTTAATGAGTCTCATCGGGTCGTTAAACGACTCGGTGTCCCATACGAAGAGAGAGAGAACGTGTCTCGGGTTCGGAAATTTCCCAGCCTTTTTCAATGCATTTTTAGACCTCCAAACCCTCAAACCTGTATCGGAGTTCCTGTCGGAAGACCTAGATTTTGCTGGACTGTCGGAATTTTGAAGGACCAAAAGCCTGATTGGAAGCAAACTGCGCAGAACAGGGAAGTGTGGCGTGCAGTTGCATCGGAGGCCAAGATCCACTTCGGGTCGCTGAGCCAGCGAAGTAAGTAAGTATTATTTTAGTTTCTATAACCCGACAAAAAATAGCTTTTAAAGTTTTTTAATTGTTGTAACCATGCTGTGTACCTGGTTGTGCTTCAGAAAAATAATGCAGAACAATTAATTACCTTTCATTTGACACCACACACGTGCATATACAACAAATAGAAGTGGCGCGGAAAGAGACAGCGTTGTACTCAAATCAGTGTAACTTAAGGTCTCTTTATTCGAACAATAAAGTGCTTTTAGATTTTTATAGCTATTTTATTGAGCGTTACTTTTCTTCTATGTCACTTTTCTTAAAAATGAATATTTTGAATTCTATAGCCACACAAATAAACTATTTGCTGTTTTTTTTTACATAAAGTCTTTTAATTTCAAAATCATGCTATTTACCTGGTCGTAGTTCAAGACAAATATGTAGAACAATTAATTAGCTTTCATTTGATACCATGCACATGACAATGCAACTTATAGTTTTCAAACAATTTGCAGTTTTCTAAATGCGGCGGCCGCCATCTTGATGACGTCATTTCTGCGGGAGACAGGCCCTCATCAGCTTGTCTCCCGGCGGTTTTCTAGAGTTTATGTCATGTTTATTAACATACTAAAATTTGGTACCGGTATGACAATCCGAAGTATTTATCGGCTAACTTACGGGACTAATAGTGGCGCAGAAAATAGTGATTGTAGTGCGGAAAAACCACATAAAAGTGTTTTGTGTAATAAAAGTGTGCGGAAAAAACTGGATGAGTATGCGTGGGACGATTTACTGGTATGTACATGCCCTTTGCAATTATATGGAACACTAAGAGATACTTTTAGCATTATTTATGAAAAGTGTTTAATTAAAGCTACAACTAATAAGAAAAGAATACAAAAACCGTGGATTGATGGTAGGCTAAAAGCGATGATTAGGTATAGGGACAAACTGTTTAGAGCCTGGAAAAATAAACCACAGAACATGAACTTACGACTTGAGTATACTCGTTATAGAAACAAGGTCAACAAATGTATAATTAAAGCAAAAAACAAGTATAGACAATCTGAAATATTAAAATGTAAAAATAATATGAAACAAGTCTGGGCTAAGTTGAATAGTTGGACAGGTAGGGTAAAGGTTTGTTTAGATGATGTAATTCTTAAATACCTAGGAAAAACTGATTCTTTGCCGAATATTTGTACAAATTTTTCAACTACTTTTACTAAAGAAATTGTGGAAATTAAACATGTTTGCAACTATAAGTTCTTAGATAGGTCTGAGTATGTACGTGTTTCGCAGCTGTCTATTCGCTAGGTATAGGAAGGCTATGCCATCGGATATTTTTAAAATAAGTAATAGTTTGAGTTGTGAAAAGTCACCAGGGCAGGATGGAGTACGTGTATCGGACATAAAATATATAAATAAAAAAATATGCTCTGTGATTGCATTGTTCATAAATCTATGTGTTGAAAAAGGAGTCTATCCTAATGAGCTTAAAGCAGCCTTAATTAGGCCTATTTATAAGAGTGGCTCACACACAGTCTATACTAACTACCGACCCATAGCTATCCTATCGGTTATAAACAAAATAGTGGAGAAATATATTGTTGGACAGATAAGTGGCTTCCTAGAAAAAAATAGATTGTTATCTGATGTTCAGCATGGGTTCCGGCGGGGTCGAAGCACGGCTACTGCACTACGACAATTTGCTGATGACGTAAACGGCTGTCTCAACGACAGGCAGCAGGTGGTGGTGGTCTACATCGACTTCAAAAAAGCTTTCGATACATTGGACCACCACCAGCTGCTGCAAGCCATGGATGAGTGTGGTATCAGGGGCCCAGTAAAGAGCTGGTTGCAAGCATATCTCACAGACAGAACCCTGAAGACGGCCGTTTGCGGCGTCACTGGCGAGAGTCGAGAGTGCGCCAATATCGTGTGGGGTACCAACTGGTTCTGTGTTCGGGCCCGTCGGGTACATCATGCACGTGAACAGCATGAGTAATGTGGTGAAGCATTGTCGTGTTTACATGTACGCAGACGACACTTGTTTGGTCTATTCAGGTACAGATATGAGTGTAATGGAAACCTTTGTTCAGCAAGATTTTGATAGACTAACGAAATGGGCACACGACAATGGTATAATCATAAATATATCAAAAACAAAGTGCATGCACATTTTTTCACCATACATTAAGTGCGTTACTAGGAAGCCTAAGATTATAGGCCATGATTACAGCTGTTTACATATGAACCAAACCTTGTGCACTTGTGGAGAAGTTGAGGTGGTGCAAGATTATAGGTATTTGGGTCTGACTGTGGATAGCAGTTTCTCGTGGAGTAAACATGTTGATATATTAAGTGACAAGCTAAGATCTATACTTGTTAAATTTCACCACCTACAGTTTTTCACAAATAGGGCAACGCTTTATCAGCAGAGAAGGACTCTATACTGCACTTTTAAACATCGGGTGCCCTCCGAAACTACTAAGCCTCATTAAATCCTTCCACAAGGACATGAAAGGATCTGTTGTTTTTAACGGCAATACATCCGAGCCGTTCGAAATGCGTAGAGGTGTTCGCCAAGGCTGCGTGTTGGCTCCTACCCTGTTTGGTATTTTCTTCTCATTGCTTTTTAAAGTTGCTTTCGGCGATGACCAACAGGGTATACACCTGCACACAAGGGCTGACGGGAAGCTGTACAATATCTCGCTTCTTAAGTCAAAGCGTAACCGCGATGACTTATTCGTCGATAGCCTTTTGTTCGCTGACGATGCAGCCTTCGTTGCTAATTCTCAAAGTGAGCTTCAAGACATTGTTGATAAGTTTTCCCACGCGTGTTCTCTGTTCTCAATGTCCATTAATGCCAAAAAAACAGTAGTGCTAGCTCAAGGTGGAGAAACACCACGTATTTTGCTCGGTGGCGTTCCCTTGAACATAGTTGACAAGTTTTGCTACTTGGGGTCGACTGTGTCGAACAATCTCACCCTCGATGCTGAGATCAATACTCGTATCGGCAAAGCGGCGACCATGTTCGGCAGGCTCAGTACAAGAGTATGGAATAATAAACACCTGACCACAAGAACCAAGATAATTGTTTACCAAACTTGCGTTCTAAGCATACTCTTGTATGGAGCTGAAACCTGGACTTCGTACGCAAAACAAGAACGTCGACTCAACACATTTCATATGCGCTGCGTAAGAAACATCTTGCATATAACTTGGCAGGACAGAGTCACAAACGAGCGAGTTCTAGAAATTGCACAGCTGCCTAGCTTTACCGCTTTGCTTAAGCAAAGACGATTGCGGTGGCTAGGGCATGTGTACCGCATGGAACCTTCGCGTCTACCGCGGCGTGTCCTGCTTGGCGCCGTAGCTAACGCCAAAAGAGGAGTTGGAAGACCGATGCTACGTTTCAAAGATTGCGCCAAACGGGACATGGCTGCGTTTGACATCGACCATCAAAGCTGGGAGAAGCTTGCTGAGAATAGGGATGTATGGAGAAAGCGTGTGTTTGATGGGCGTAAAGCTCACGATGATGCCTGGTTCGCTGGTCTCGCAAACAAAAGGCAAAAACGACATCTAAACATGCATGTGCCAGTCTCTAATTCCACCTTCGTTTGTAGAGCGTGCGGAAAGTCATGCCGCTCCCGTATCGGCTTATACAGCCATGAAAAATCTTGCCTCAGACACTGAATAAATCGTCTGTCACAGACGTATGAGGCCAATGATGATGATATGCACTTACTGATTCAGTGCTTTCTTATGGATTGGAAACATATGGGCGCACTTTCAAAACCTATCTAGATAAAATAAAACAGCTTCAAATAAGATTTATGAAAACACTCGTGGATGATAAAACTAAGCAAGAATGTAGGGAAGACTACAATAATTTATTTATAAAGTGTAAAATGTTGCCAGTTCATGAGAGGGTATTGTTGATGTTGGCCGTAGATAATTATAGCAGTGATCAGATCAATATAAAACACCAGTTATATATTCTCGGACACTTCGTAATGTAAGACAAGGAACACTATGTATACCTAAAATATTGAACTACTATGGTGAGCGTACCACTAAATATCTCGTACCGAAGCTATTTAATGACATACCACAAGACATCATTAATTGTAATAGTAAAATTATATTTAAAAAAAGGCTTGGTGAACATTTGTTGTCGAAAGTTGAAAAATGCGTAAATAATATCAATAACTTATCTTAGTGCTTTAATTTTTCATTCAAAAATATTTTGCATGTTTTCTTTCAATTAATTTACTTACTACTTTACTTAACTTTAGATCATTTTTAAGCAATGATTGTTAAATACAGTTTTATTAAGGGGAGCTATATTCTCTGCCAACAAACTGTTATACAGTTTGGCGGAATGTAATTTTGTTAAAAAGGAACTGTTTTTTGTGAATAAACGATTTATTTATTTATTTACTAGCAGCCCGCCCAGCGGTTTCACCCGCTGCTACTTACCTGTTTTCCCGTAGAAATTGGATCTTTGCCCGTAGTAAAAAGTCCATTACTCCGATCCAGCAGCCCGTCATGCTGAATAACTTTTACTTTGAAGCCATTACCGTATCTCTTATTGTTTATATGGGATGCTGGTG
Source organism: Phthorimaea operculella (assembly GCA_024500475.1). Taxonomy (NCBI): domain Eukaryota; kingdom Metazoa; phylum Arthropoda; class Insecta; order Lepidoptera; family Gelechiidae; genus Phthorimaea; species Phthorimaea operculella. The sequence goes on along the minus strand of JANFCV010000014.1, from coordinate 5,485,775 downwards.
ATCTACATCAGGTACTCTAGACCCTCGTGACCATGTGCCAGCAGAAGTGGCCCGTCATGCTGAATAACTTTTACTTTGAAGCCATTACCGTATCTCTTATTGTTTATATGGGATGCTGGTGATCTACATCAGGTACTCTAGACCCTCGTGACCATGTGCCAGCAGAAGTGGCCCGTCATGCTGAATAACTTTTACTTTGAAGCCATTACCGTATCTCTTATTGTTTATATGGGATGCTGGTGATCTACATCAGGTACTCTAGACCCTCGTGACCATGTGCCAGCAGAAGTGGCCCGTCATGCTGAATAACTTTTACTTTGAGGCTTTTACCGTATCTCTTATAGTTTATATGGGATGCTGGTGGTCTACATCAGGTACTCCAGACTCGTGACCATTTACCAGCAGAAGCGGCCCGTCATGCTGAATAACTCTTACTTTGAAGCCATTATCGTATCTCTTATAGTTTATATGGGATGCTGGTGGTCTACATCAGGTACTCCAGATCCTCGATTACCATGTGGCAGCAGAAACGGTCTGCCATGCTGAGTAACTTTTACTTAAAACCATCACCGTATCTCTTATAGTTTAGATGGGATGCTGGTGATGTTCATCATGCACTCAGATCCTCGATGACCATGTGCCAGCAGAAGCGGCCCGTCATGATGCACAACTTTTTCTATGAAGCCATGGCCGTATCTCTTATAGTTTAGATGGGATGCTGGTGGTCTTCATCAGGTACTCAGATCCTCGATGACCATGTGCCAGCAGAAGCGGCCCGTCATGGTGAACAACTTTTTCTATGAAGCCATGACCGTATCTTTTATAGTTTAGATGGGATGCTGGTGGTCTTCATCAGGTACTCGTACTCCAGATCCTCGAGGGCTGACAAAAAGTAGTCCATGTCCATCTTTACTATGCTAGTAATATCAGTGCCAAATTTTACGAAGATCGGTAAAGCGGTTTGGCTTATTTGGGTAATATCCGCTGTATTTCCCGATTTTCCTGCTGCTAACCGTTTTCCCGTGGAAATGAGGAATTTTCCCGTGGTAAAAAGTAGCCTATGTTACTCAGGAATGTTGTAGCTTTCTAATGGTGAAAGAATTTTCGAAATCGGTCCAGTAGTTTCGGAGTTTATCGATTACATACATACAAAAAAACAAACAAACAAACAAAAAAACAAACAAAGTTTTCCTCTTTATTATATTAGTGTAGATGTAGATTTACTCACTCACTAAAATAGCAAAACTAGCTGGTGCCCGCGAAAATATGGTACCTTTGTTACTTAAGCGGATTGACGAGCGAACGCAGTGCAAGATATTCTAAGGTAGACCCGGGTAATAAGGCCCACCTAACAACGAACCTAAATGAAACGTTTATTTTATCACCCTGAGGTAAAACAACGTTTGCAACGTATAGCAAAGTTTACTATTAATTAACCTATATGATTTTTTTATGATTTTGACAATAAAAAGTTACAATTTTGATCATTATTCAAAACATCGATTTTTGGCCTTCCTAAACTGGGCATGTGTTATAAGGCCCCTGCCAATTTTATTACGTTTGAAGTTATAGTAAGCGTTAATTACAAAAAAAGGTACACTTATATGAATGTTTACATATTATTGAACCTAAATAAAAGCAAAAAGTTGTGAAATCATCAATATTTTCCAAAAAGACTTCACTTTCTCAGTGAGGAAGAAAACAGCCTGGCAATCGAAATTTCAGGAGCAAAGTGCAAAAAAATTGCCATTAATCCCAAAAGTATTTTTGTTTAGCTTAGAAAAAGGTATTAATTTTTAAAATTACTTGATTTTAAATTTTCATACATTGGACCTTATTACCGGTATTTGGTATGGATAGCCCCGATTGCGGGTTGCAAGGCCCAAAATAAAAATGTGGAGTCAAAATATATTTTTAATAATAACATAAGTGGATGTAAAGTTAATTTAAATTGCAAAAATTTATGGGCCTTATAAGACAGCAACAGTGTAGAGAGGCCCCAACAGGGCTTGTAAGGCCCAAGCAACTACCCTGTGGGGCCTTCCTAACCGATCGGGGCCTTGCAACCCTTATTCACAATTTATGAATAAAATAGCGTTAAAACCAGACATACCTACACGAATATCAATGGAATGATAAATAATTAAACACATTTAACAATAATCTACCAATAAATTGCAGTATTAACTATTGAAACTACTGTTTAGTGGGAGTGCAAAATAGCAAAAACACTAGCCGTGCCCGAGGTCACCGAACAACCAGCCGTCACTGGCAAAATAGCGGCCGCACGCGGCCCGCTCCTGCGTCCCTGCGTTCCTATTGGTTCATTTTACGCTTGCTATGAATTTGGCGCCAACCGAACGTATTTTAAACGGTTTTCTGCGTTTGGGCCTTCGAAGACTGGGGGCCTTACACCCCCGATGTACCTTATTCACAGGTAACGCTGCTGTCCATTCCTTAGATAATTTTATATCCGAGTCGCTTTATGCAATACCCAAGTGTAAATCTGTGGTGATGCTATTCTATACTGACATCTTGTCTGCTCTCCAGTTACATGGTACTTGAAAGAATTGATTCTTTTATTTATTTCGAAGAAGTCCGGTTCAATATTGAGTGGTCTTTGTTGTCTATTCAGTTTAAAATAAACTTTTAATTCAATTAAAACTCTAAGTTGTTTAGGAACACGATATTTTGTAGCAATTCTTCAAGTGTCCTGTAGAGATCGTTGAGCTTACGATTGTTTATACGGAAAATCTGCACCTTGTTTACATTTTAAAGAGAAATTTTAACTACCTACGCTAATTTCAAAAATTCTTTCACAACTATTAAGCTTCAACAATCAACATGATTCAGCTTGAGTTTAGGCAAAATATTTAATTTCCACGGGAATAGCAGCAAGCCAGAACATAAATGAAATTATTAATTTTACGATGATAGAAAACTAATTGCTACTAAAACTCTTTGCTGGACTTAAACCTCCATTTCGAAGGTACTATTTAATGCTTAGTGCTTGAAATATAAATTAAAAATCAATTCACAAATATTCACACACCAGCTAATTGCTGATTTATTTAGCTTAAAGTTCAGTTCTTTAACCCCTCAACTCAAGTCAAGAGGCTCTAAATCCAGCGATTAAATTACAGCCTATTTTCGTTAACAACGCACTTTAGCACTATGAGACTTTAGTGCTTGACGACTTTGTTATCTGTTCAATTCGTTGGGATTTCAAAAATAAACTAGCATTTTTATTAAAAATCATAAACCCGACTGCGGTAATTACAAAGTTGTATTTTGTGATTAAATCCGCCATATTAAATTAATACAATTTTAATATTGTCAGTGTCACTGGTTCTGCTGAGACAAGTCTAACGACACGACACCTCACATGTCATGATTTTCTTGTCCACATACATACACACACACCTACACAATTATATACTCTCGAAAAACAGAACCCTCCTTCTGAGGCAGTAGGGTAATTAATAATTAACTAACTTTTTCTCACACTAACTGTTTTACACACACGCACTCTCTCACACACACACACCTTTATAAGATGTGTAATAGGCATATAGTTACCTGCAAATACGGACGCGTGTTACAATTCTACCTAGGTAAATGGTATAGGTACTTAAACGATCTGAAATGATCCTGAAAAATTCATAAGACAGTGTATTTATTTCTTTTTTTTCATTAGTTGCCTACTCCCACGAAATAATACCCACTGAAAAATCATAAATAATAGGACTCTGTAAACAGCTCTAAGCTAGTACTTTTTTGTTAAATATCTTTTAACGAAACACGTGTACGGTTCAGGCTCAAAGAATTGTGTAAACGAATTTCTTTGAGAGATAATTTTTTCGGATGGTTACACAGCTTTTATGATGTAATTGGATTTTAATTTTACCTAGAACTATGTAAAAGATAGGACTTTGTTCTTACTTATTTTTACCCGACTGCCTCAGAAGGAGAGTTATGTCTTTCTAAAGTATGTACCTACGTATGTATGTACGCCTGTGGGTAGGTTGACATGTATGAAGACAAGAAAGTTGTTTTCACGGGCTATAGCCCAGAAGGCTGGTCGGATCTTGCTTGACATGTGAGGTATCGTTAGATTTGTCTCAGTAGCGCGAGTGACACTTGCTATAAAACTCATTATCGCAAAATACTACTTTGAAATTACCGCAGTCTGGTTTTTATTTTTTAACACATTTGCTTGTTGTCGTACCTAAATATTTTGTGGAGTGAAGCAATTGTGGCCCTCCCATACTTACAAGTTGACTCGGAATTTGTATGGAAGTGCCCAACGTTTGTCATGTTTTGACCCATGTATAAATTTTTTCAGCATATTTCTTTTTACACCTCAGTGAGGAGAAAAAGAAAGTTATAAGTAATTACGACTAGATGACATAATGACAACCAATAAGAAGTACCAAACCAAAGTTTGACTTTGATACTTTTCGACCATGATACATTTACGACCAATCATTAATAAAGGCACGTTCGAGAGAGGCGCCGTTCTCTAGTTTTCCCTTCGTTTCTATAAAAGTTTCTGATAAAAGTTGTTTAGTCTTTTCGAACACGCCCTTAAAATATTTGTACTTTTAGTACCGGCGTTCGAATATTATTTGACAGCTGTCATATTTGATAGAAAACATAATCAACAAAAAAAATAGAAATTATGTCATAGCATTAACTTAATTATAACAGCTGTCAAATATGGCCTATTCGAACGCCGGTACTATAATTAAATGTAACCTTATATACCTATACCTCCTGATTTATCCGAAGTTTCTCCAAAAGCGTGGTCACATTTGGCGAGCGTTCAAAGCGGTGTGTGGCACTCGGCGAACACAAACAGTCGTAGATTTTTTTGTTTCCGCGACTATTTATGCTACCCATCGCTCATTTCGGCAAACAGTAGTCGTAGTTCATACAGGGGGTTGAAATAGAGGCGTAAATATTACAAAGTATAAAAATAGCTGCATTATTAAGGAGTGAACATGAAACTGAACATCTTTAACCAAGGACCAATAAAGTAGGTGATGTAGGTAAGAATGTATCATGGCAAAAGATATTTTATTAGATCCGGAATTGAAAAAAAATATACCTAGGTAGCGCTCTCGAGATATTTAGGCAAGTTAGGCATTAACTACTAAAATGGTATTTCTTTGATAGGACAGTTTATGTAATTCAGTATCCACGTATGCACTAAAAAGTTTGTACCTAAGCATCCGAAGAATCATTGTTTTCTTTTCGATTACGTGGCTTTGGGCAGTTTCTCAATGTTGGTATCTAAACTTACCCTTAAAAAAATCATAAACTCGACGTTGTCACACCCTGTAGGCCATACTCTCTAGAAAACTTTACTCTCTAGAAATCCGCTGAGTAGACGAATTATTATTTGTATTGTCTAGGTGCTACGACAATGTTGGCGTTCTTGATTGGAGGAGATACATTCGTATGTAAATGGTCGTGTAGGCTAACTTTTATGTTTCATTTTGCCAAGTGGTGCCGCCTTAGAATAGCATCACCTAATGTCTATTCCGTGGGTGTCGTAAAAAGCGACTAAGGTATTTAAGAGTTGATGTGTATTGCAGATTTAGGGGACAGACTGTCAACCTGTGATACATAGTCTTCTGAATTACTCTCAAACTTTTGTTAGACGTAGTGAAAATGGCCGTTTCTACAGCTGCATACGCTCTGCTTACCCCGCAAGGAATACAGGGGGTTATATGTAGGTACATATGTATTGTCTACGTGCTACAACAAAGTTAGGGTTCTTGGGATTATATTCTATGCGGATGAGATATATTTGTATTATAGGGACGTATAGGCTAGCTTTTATAAATAACACAAGATGCTATAGTCAATAGTTTACTTGGCAATAATCTAATCTAAAGTAGATATTCTCATTGGCATATCATTACATCTCTCTCTTCGAGTAGGACATACCTAGTTATCTATCACATTTAACAGGTTTGAGACGGTCTGGTTTCAGAAGGCATATCGATAGATAGGAAAAATTATTCCCTTCTTGTGCTGCAGTGGTGCTGTTATTAAAATGAAATTAACAATGATGACTTTAAAATATAGTAAGTAACGTCTAGACGACAAAAAGCTGTCGTTGCTTAAACTACAAGACCACCGAATACATTATAGTTGTAAAACTGATCGAACTTTTCAAAATGCAATATTCCACGCTTCGAATATTTCTAAAGACTCGTCTTCAAGGTTTGATTGCTAGTAATTGGGATGCATTTAACGTCTCAAGTCGAAGTTTGAACTTTATTTTATTATCCGGAGTTTCACGGGCTTTCGAGAGCTTTTAAATTATTATTATTTTTAAAGGGTCAAACTTCTGTGAAATGAAATAAAGTTTACTTGTCAGAATAGTAGGTAGAGGGTAGGTCTTTATCCAGCAGTGGACTGTTGTGGCTCTGTAAAGGTAAAGTACTTTAACCATCCTATAAAAGCCACAACAATCCACTGATGGACATGGGCTTTCCCTATCGGGGGGTATTGCCATACTTACCACGCTTCTTAGGCGGATTGGCGAGCGCAGAGCAAGATGTTGCATTTATAGGGAACGCTGCTGCCCATTCCCTGGATCTCTCTCTTCATGTGGGACACCGATTCAACGACCCAATGAACCCTTCCCTGGACGATTATCCCTTAGTCGCTTGTATGACACCCACGGGTAGAATAAGGAGGATACCATTCTAACCTGGCACCACACGGCACGATACCTACTTTATGAATAAAATCCCAAAAAATGGGCTTGGCATTCTACTTGAAAAGTCCAGTCACTCACCTACCAAAAAATGAGTAAATAGTTCATATTCAAGGCGAAGATAACAAAATGGCCTTCGTCGTCCCAAAAGTGCAATGACATTAAACTTTAGGTGGTAGACCCGTTTCTTGACTAATTCGTACCTTCTTATTAAATTCATGCCAACTGCAAACTATGTGAATCTCAGAGCAAACAAACTTTTTAAAGGGAAATCTAGAATGGCCTGTGTGAAGCCATGGAGAACTTGGCTCAGACTATAGGCGCGCTTTAAAATATAATTCATGTCATGATCATCAGCAGTTACACAACCACCATGATATCACATGATGATAAATAGTGATGGCGTAGCTGCATAGGATCACATGATATAGGTACCTACACCTACATACTACAAAAACAACACTATCAGACAAAATTTCCATACTACTACTAGTAGTAAGTAGCATGTAAGTAACTGGGGTGGATGCAAAAAAAAACTGATTCAAAATTATTTTTAGGGTTCATAACGCGAATAACTTAGCTCTAGCCTCGAAAGGCTCGAAACAAGAATGGGTAGAATTTTGCTGAACGTGTTCCAGCGACAACCAGAAGATTTGAAAAAAGACAGGCTGGATCTTATACCTAGAACTTATATTAGGTGTTATCAGTATAGGCAGAGAACGTTGCTTGCCACTTTAGGACACTATTGACGACACCCACAGATACAAACGGGGTGGTGCCATTTTATTCTCCTGTGATGTGGGGCACCGAGTCAACTTACGTACGATCCTATGAAAGCTGGCATCACTGACGTAAGAAAAATTAAGTTTAGGAAGAGTTTTCATTGCTTCATTCTGATTAATCGCAGAGTTCTTTCTGAAACTCAATAATACTTGCTCATAGAAATACGTATAGCCTTGGATGGATGTCATTCCATTTCTTTCGAAAGTCAATCATCTTCATACTATACCCAAGGTTGTTCAACTCGCGTTCAACTGCCAATGAACTGGTCAACTCTGAATTACTAAGCGTTACAAAACAATAAAAAGAGCCAATTAGGTACTCATGAATCTGAACAACTTTCCCCGTGGAACATGGAACATGGAAATATTTTTAGAAAAATTAACCTCCCATCTGATTTGAGCTATGTGAGGTCCATGTTTTTGTGATCGCGTAGGACAGGGATCAGAAGAGAGAGCTCGTTTCGGATTCCAAGATCCTCTTTGGGTCGCTGGTCAGCGGAGTTAGTTAGCTAGTTAGACTGTGAGACCACTTAAATCTGTTGTTTCTACAGAAAACAAATAGATATGATACCTATCTATCTACACTCGTGCCTATAAAATTTGCGTTGTATTAATAAACGCTCTTGATAAGCTGGGACTTTGAAGATTAGTTTTACCACAGTCTAAATATAACTATTCCTAAACTAAGTACTTAATTAATTACTAAGAGTAGTTGGAATTCCAATCTTTTGGTAGGTACAGTGTTCAACCAATACTGATAAATAAATGAACTGAAATATTAACTAACTTATGAATGCGGTTTCTTTACTAAATTAGTTCCAATACTTGGTACCAATACAATACTTGGTACCTAACGGCCGAAATGGTACAATGGTAATACGATGCAGAAATTTCAAGATTGACTCTCGGTGGGTCGCTCACAAAGTTGATATTTGTTCCCAGTCTGGTTAGGACATTGCAGGCCGAACCACCTGGTTGTCTGAAAATAAAGATAGTTCCGTGCTTTGGAGGGCACGTTTAGCCATCGGTCCCGTTTGCTGTCTATGATTAATTACTTACACGGCGGTCGTGACACAACCATGTCAGAGACCTGCCACTTGCTGTACTTGTAGGCGGTTGTAAAAACTCTGATACTAAGGTTTATCGGGTCCTTGAATGCCTCGGTGTTCCTCACATAGAGAGAGACACCTAGAGCTTTTAAGAAGAAATAGTAAGTAAAGATACATACAATAAGTTTTAAATTAAAAAGATAAGAAGATTACCAAGGAATTAGTTACATTGTCATCCCCCCTCTAATCTAAAATTGTCATTTAAGGATAGGATTTAGGGATATTTCAGGGATTCAATTCTGTCTGATAAAATATAAATGTACGCATTTGCATATAATTTTCAAGGCTGATGTCCTCTTTATTACACTCTGAAATTGAAAGGCATTTTTCAAAATGTTTGGTTGCGAAAATGATTGTAAAGGTCAAGCTTTATGGGGCAAGCTCCATGGAATAGACGCGAGACGCGACGTGAAAAATGACATATGTCAGATATCGGTCGTCAAGATGAGTTGCTCGAAGATCGCCAGCGGTTATTGATGGGACGCGCGTCTTACGCGTGTAAGCTACAGCTACAGCTGTTTCTTCTGTTCATTCATTCTAAATGGAAACGGTTTCAAGCCTCGCGATCTCGCACGTCTCACCCGTCATCATCAAGATCATTTGTTTGACAGACTCTATCTTACGTCTACTCTTTGAAGATTGCGCTTAGGCCCACACTCCACAGAGAGGACATGGAGAGGACATAGGACGTAGGGCATGACGCTTGACGTTTGCCATCGCGACGTTTCCATACAAAATGTACGAAAAAGTATTGACAAAGGCACACTCAAGCGTCGCATCTGTGACAGCTAGCGTCAAAAACTAAGAAGAATATTTGACGATCACTTGTCTGTCAACTGTCATTCTTACGTCCTATGCCCTTCGTCTTTTTGGTGGAGTTTGCGCCGGTGTAAGGGACGGCGTGTAGGTACTGAAAACTTCGCAGGCATGCTCAAACCATGAAGGTGAATAAATTTTACTATGTCGCCTATTTAGTGCAGGTAGTATCCACGGGGAAAGAAGGTAGTACCAGTTGAAGTTCTCTCAATATTGACTACAGGTCTACGGGTAAAAAGAAACCTCTGTTTAAAAATCCACAAGGTGTCGGCCAAAGGGCCCAGATTTGAAGAAACAGGTCAGACAGGCCAAGGCCGGTGCGGCCTGCGGTTGCACTGTTAGGAATTAATGACCCTCGGAAAACCCTCTGCAAAAGGGCAACAGTAAAACACCCAGGCACAGTACAGTGCATATAATACGCAGTAGGGACAGTCGACTTGTTTCTGGGGGTAGCACCTTACTGTCAGTATAGGTATCCCTCTATCTTCACAGCACTTCACAGATGAAAAGTGCGACGCGGGATAACATCTGTCAGACAAATGATCGTCAGTTGTCATCGATGTGACGAGCGTCTCACGTGTGTGGACGGCGTCTTTTCTGTTTCATACATTTCTTAAACTTAAACTAACATAAAAGATCATAAACTATTGTTGATTAATTACTCAACGTTTAAAATAAAGCTTTTATTACTTCGTAAGTATCTTTGGCGCCGCAATCCTGTCGCTCGATGAGATGCGATGAGATGATGCGTCGTGTAAGTAAACAGAGCCTTTGCATGAAGTTTCGCTACTGCTTTATTAACCTTGTATTTACTATGACGGAGATGTTTGCCGAGAAAAGGGTTGTACTGTCAATATTTTATTAGCCAGCTCAATTTCGAATTAAACGGACCGATTTTGAGATGCTCCGTGTTTGTTTAGGGCGGATAAAATGGAAAATTCTTGGTGAAATCTTTGAATAACATTTGCATTGCGGGAAGCAAGGAACCTTCCTTTGCACTTCAGCTACGCAAATTATAGAGGTATAGGGTGTAAGAGACAGCTCTCCGAATACTGATAGAGTGCATTCAGACCATGACACTGAACAACTTCCTATTAGAAAATATTTCCGGAGACGTAAATATATTTCACGATCACGATCGAAATCACGATCAACAGTTACTGAATGTTTTTACTACGGGAAGTCAAAAAACTTTTTTTTTCGCCTTCTTAAAATATTTTTATGGAAAGATTTTCAGTTTCTGGTCTGAATACATCCTATCAGAATTCGGAGAGCTATCCCTTACACCATGTATAAAAGAAGTAGGAAAATTCTAAAAAAATCTCACGCCAAATGCCATAATATAAAGGTGTAGGCAAGGTACAAGTTTGATACCTACAAGCGTACTAGCGCGATGAAAAATTACTAGATATAACCCGATTCATTGAAGAAAGAGACCTTAAATGGCATCGATATTGTTTACGTCTTTGTCATATTACATGACATTTGAGCAAGATATCAACAATAATGTTGCCATTTCCTGCAATGCCCCTGGGCCTTTCTATGAATCAGGTAGTACCTACAACACCAGTGTGAGGTTATACATATAACAGACTACGCTGATTGCGTGTACCTTCTTATGTAGATTTATCAAAGGAAAGAATCCCATCGCTCCCGTTTCTTCATTCCAAATCAAGGTTAATGTCACACATACCGAGTGGTGTTGAGGTTCGCAACATACAGCCTTTCATACTGATGAAAGTTTTTTTTTTTTTTTTTTAACCTATGATGGGCTTACTCTTGACCCCAATCTTACCCTAGAGCAGAGATGGGATCTACGGTGGAGCGAGCTTGCCCATTTGCGTCGACAGTCCTTAGTTTAAGCCTCAACAGCCACAAAAGACACCCTGCTGAACATGGGCCGCCACTTATCGGGGGGTATTCCGCTTGGCAGGCAGATAGCGCAGTCCAAGATGTCGCATTAAATTTACAGGGAACGGATCAAGGGTTCAATTCACTCAAAAAGTTGATAGGTATTTATCACTTTAGTGCATTTGTTCCCAGTTTGTCAGGACATTTCAAGCTAAACTACTTAATTGTCCGACAAGCAAAATGGTTGCTTGGCACGTCACACTCGAAGAAGAAGAAGGGAATGCTGATGCCCATTCCCTGAATGATTATCCCTTAGTCACTTTTTACGACACCCACGGGTAGAGCCGGGGAATTGATATCTGTCCATCGACATTTTTGCAGTGAGATAATTAGGGGATTCCGTAAAACCCTTTCATCAATAACCAGGTCCAGCAAAACACCGGAAAGTTATGCGGCATGTATGCGAGATCCTCCCCAATTTTCAAGGGCGCGATATTTCATCAATAGCAAATGGCAGCGAACGGTTCTGCGTAAGCTGATTCTGAACTCGTCATTCGCATTTCGAACGTAGCGAGCGAGCCGAGCGAGTGATCTCGCGAGATGAGCAACCTTACATGAATACGAAACGAACGTGATGTCTAGGTAGTGTTGGCGAGCTATCGATTATTTACATACTATCGACAATAGAGAAAGAAAATGCGGTCGTCCTCGACACACAACGTTAGAGATCTACTCGGTAATCTAGAGGTCTGTTAAAAAACTGTGACATCAGAATACATGCATGGATTCTTTGTACAGAATACATGGATACTTTTAATGGATTCTCAAGTGTCACGTAGCCCCTAGGCGACAGATATTCAGCCGATGTTTGGTCGATGTCAAAAACTCTACCTACGTCTTCTTTTACGAAACACCCTGAGTGCTGACTAAGCCGCTACCATACGGTGAAAAATGAGAACGTTGAGAATTTTGATATTATTTACTTACATAATAGTTACTTTACCCGGGTTTTATCTTGATAGGTTTTTAGGTAAATAAGCGATTTACCTGGAAACCCGAAGTTTAACCGATAAGACCCGGTAAATCAACTATTATGTGTGAAAGTAATCACGAGTGCTTAATAAGTTATATTTACTTAGAGGTACATAATTGTTGAACATACGCAGTTATAGTGAGCAATATTTTCGGAAACATGATAAAATGGCATCCAAAAGTAAACTTTCGATAGCTATCTAGATAACTGTCTAGAATTTTGTTACGTGGCCCTGAAAATAATGAACATAATTTATTGAACTTCATTAGATCTATTCTTAAACTCTCTAAGGAAGAAATACTGTAAATGTGCCTAGCTCTACTATCGACAAACTATCGATAGCGGCCTATCGAACGACATCACTAGTCCAGGCTGATATGGCAAAATTTTAAACGACTGCGTAAAATATGATACGACATTGTATTAACAAAGTTTTGACAAGGTTTTTCAACACAAAGCTGTTTTGATGAGATTTTGTTGGTATTGGTTTTGCTAAAACGAATTTTGTTTAGATTTTATGGCTGTGTTCGGTTTTTGAACCAACATAAGAGTTTCAAGGTCTACAAAATTGTTCAGGGTTTCGAGCACAAGGCACAAACAATGAAATTGCTTTAGAAGTCACGTAGCCTTAGAAAATGCTCGTAAAATAAAATATCTTCCTAATGAGGAACTAAACTTTTTTGTTAGATTGAAATGACTAAATGGCTCGGCTACGAGCCTACGGCGTAGCATTCGTAGTCTGAACGATACGTTTATATAATCTTATTATTGCGATCGCTGCCTAAAGTGTATGCGTTTTACAGTCATCAATAATAGTTCACTGCTTAACATAGGCATCCCCCTATTGGGGGTTATAGCCATACCAACTTACACGCTTGGCCAGCGAACAGGAAACTATGATGCATGTTCCCTGGATTTATCCTTTTGTGTCTTTTTACCACAGCCATTGATAGAAATGGGGTGATGTTATCCTACGCATTTCAGAAAGTTTGCAGTGTAGAGGCTGCTCTTTCATCAAACTTGATTTTTGTCGAATAACGCATTTTGTGTAATAATAACTTGACAAAAAACGGACGACTATCGGATAAGGTTGTTCATACTATCATTTTTCGTAGCATTTGTCCAAGTTCGTAGCCTTTTCGTAGCTCTTTTGTCGCTCTTTATACTATGACGTCGCTGAACGCACACCTTTCAAATGACGAAAGTATGGAATTACCTATTTCGATTCTATTAACATTGTAACCAAAAAGTTAATAAGGATCGGACAGCTGAATATTCACCGAAAGATGACAGCATGAACGACCTTTCATGCAAAGTATAGGTACCTACTGTATATCCATGAAATATTATTATTCCCCAACCCTGACGAACCATCCGTTTTGGATCGTAACGACTCGCTGACCATGATACAGCCATTACCAAACCAAACGTCCTCCGCAAAGGATGCCCATAAAACCCAAACAGACGTAAAACTTGCACAATCTTCCCATAACACACCACGACGATAATGCACGAAAATAGACTATTAAATTGGGTAGACGCTGAGTTGTACCTACCTAAATCATGGGAATTCACATGGTTGTGTGTAGGTATGGTATGGTTCGTCGGATTGTGGGACGACTAGGTGTCCAACACGAAGAGAGAGATGGTTGGTTGGTATGTTGGAGGAACACTAGACCTACATAATAATATCATTGCACTAGACTCCCAGTCCTAGCCTTGTCCCAACATGGTCCCAACGATATCCGAACCAGTGCTGCCAGCGGCGTATATGGGTGGTTCGCAAAACACACAATTTTTTTGTTCATGAGACATAAAAAGCAGAAAAGTGGATAAATGACTGTTTTTACGTAACGAGATTATAGTTTTTCATTGAAACTTTCAACCTGCGGACGGTGAATTTTGTGATAGATCGTTTAATATTTATTTTAAATTTTTTAACACCAAAAAGTACGTTTCGGTGGTCTGTTCAAAACCCGCTTTAGCAAGTTTAGAATGTGAAAAATAAATGTTAAACACATACTATCTCTCTTTTTAACCTTTAACACGATTTAAAATATCTTCAAGATTGTTTTTTGAGTCGGCCATCAAATAATGTTTAGCCATTTTCATTTTATTTCCCGTTCGCATATGTTACAAAGATTTCGCGTCTCATCGGTGGTACAAAAAAAGACACACATAAAGTGATTTTTTTTCTAGTGCTCAGATCCAATCAATTCAAAATGTTGAAAACAGCTGACTTTCATTTGTGATTGCTGTTTGTAATTTGAGTGCAAAATTTTTGTTGATTCGCACAAAAATTGATTTCTGGCAAACCTCATAGGATCTATTCGGTGACCGACATAAAGTGTAAGTAAATGATTGATCGACTGTCCCGATGGCGTAGTGGAAAGTACACCTGCCTTCTACGCCGAGGGTCGTGGGTTCGATTCCCACCAGGCACAAATATTTGTAAAGTCAATTTTCAAATATTTGTGTTTAGTCTGGGTGTTTTCTATGTATAATATGTATTTATTTACAAAAAAAAAAAAAAAGTATATAAGTATTATATCAGTTGCCTGGTTCCCATAGTACAAGCTTTGCTTAGTTTGGGGCTAGGTGGCGCTGTGTGGCTCGTCCAGGGATATTTATTTATTTGATTTAATAAATCATGTATACCAATTTGTTTGTAAATTTTATTGATATCTTTACAAAAATGTTGGTTCTTCCTATAAAATCTTAAAAATGTGTAATCTCTGCCCACTTGCGAACGAAAATTCCGTTCGGTGATCATCTTTTCGGAAGTCATTTCTGGTAACCGAAAAGACGCTTGGTCACCGAAAAGATTTTTTAGTGCATATTCTGTTTAAATTATATAAAATTAACAAATTTTTTATAATATAATTACAGTTAGTGAACAGTATAACATATTTTATTGTTAAAGTCCCACCTGTTCTCATTTTATAATCGAGATAAGGTTGGTAGATAGTAGACTGGGAAGAGATGCGGCCCTTCTATGCATTTTAGTAAAGAAATGGTGGTAAGCCTTGTAGCAGAGTGCAAACTCTGCATGGACATCCTCCCTAAGCCACCCTCACATCTCCCTTTTCGAATCATTTTATAACTTAAATTTGGAACACGGCACCGAAACGTCACCGTTCTTGGCTTCTTTGACGCATTCCTCACTAACTGACGGTAAAGTCAACACCTATTCTTGTTAATTTTTACTCTCGTGTGTATTTTGAAACTGTATAACCAAGTAAAATTCCGAAATAGTGCAAGATTAGCACTAAAACAGTTCAAGTTCAAAAAGCTTTATTATCACAGTGAAAGTGAATATTTTGCCTGTGTTGTTTGTGATACATTAATGGACCCACCCAAGGTAACCCTCAAATCATTCTCGATAACCATCTGCTCACCTCCATACTCAACATCACACAGTGCTAATGTTTGTTACGTCTGCAGGGTCCATATCTTTGAATAAAGATTAAGTAAGAAGATTAAGTAATTCTATTATTTATGGCCATCACGGCCATAGCCTGTTTTTCTTCGCGTGATTCTTCGGCCTTTGCTGATACAGGGTAGTAAGAAGCAGAATATTTTCAATCCCTTTCTCCGACTCCGACTTGGTTACAAAGCTTGGCCTTAGAATACGCCAAAACTGAGGCGTGTGAACTATCTGCACAACCAAGCCTGGGTCCATGCTTGCGACTGCAAAGTCTTCATCGATGCAACATCGCGGTTGTCACAGGGGGTGGTTTACTAAGGCTCTTCTTAAAATCTTGAAGGCTTTTGACAAGACAAGTTTGCTCAGCAAACTTCTTTCTTATGGCAGCCCAGTTCATTTTTGTTGTTGGGATTTTCTTCGGCTGATTTTCCAACTTAATGGCCAGGTTTCTAAAGGAGTCTGTTATCCAATCACTAAGACTGTCTGCTGCTCATCAATGTGCTTTTTTGCGTGCGCGTTTAATAGTACCGTCTTAGAGGGACACTTGCCGTAAGCAAAAACAGTTGAAGATGAAATGCCTTCGTCTGTTAACGAAAGCCAGTGAAGAGAATAAGTTTGACCTTAAGCCAACAAACTCTTAATGAGGTGACAACAATCTGGTCTTATACAATGCCAACAAAAGACCAGCGTATCGTTGCTTCAACGCTAAAAATAATCCTCTTGAATTGGCATCTACTTTTCGAGAAGCATCTGTTCCTGCCCCTGAATAGCTTGATCCCCAATGCATAGAGCTCTCACCAAACCAAACTCAAACGGTTGCTACGAACAGGGAATCTTAAACAGAGTGAGGGATACCTTACACCTGAACAGCTTAAACCTCTTTGATAAACGATCCTGCATTTACTATAGCAGTCACTCCAGAAGATGGCATACTTGACTTGGTTGAACGTAGAGGTTTATTGGCGACGATTGAGCATTTGGTACATTACCTACCATACTTCATAGTTTGACACACACTACCTTGTTTCAGCTCACTTCCACCACCAGCCTCTTTCACCATCGGTCTGTTTTTATGCACGCTTTTCAAGGTACCTTTACCTGGTTGCCATTCCACCAATTCTGTCGGATTAAGTGTTTTCTACTGGTTTTCAATGTTGCCTTGCTGGAACACATTACCTGCACCTGTGTTTTTTAAAGCACCTATACAACCTTAAGTCTCCAGGCTGAGAGACATTTTCCGTCTTTGCTCGCATCGTCATCATACAGACCGGTCACTCTGTTGTGTCCAATGTACGTAATTTTGGACTACCGAAAAGTTGTCTTTTCGGTGGTCCTTAATATTTCTCAACTTTTCTTACTTTTTATAAACATTTTTAGGTTTTTTAACTGTTAATTTTATTTTGTTATTTTTCTTTTATTTCAATTATTTCATAAAAGAGACTATTAAAGGTACATTTTTCCATAAAAAGTTATTTTGGTAGTCATTGCGACTTTTCGGTGGTCACAAAAAAAATTATATCTGTTATAATATCTGAATTTAAGGTAAACGATCTCATAAATTATATTCCTAAGGAAAGATTTTTGATTTTACATCGAATCACGTTAAAATGTTGGTACCTAATATTTCATTTTTATTATTTTTCAAATTTTCGATCCCTTATATGCGAATGGCCCATATTCAAAAGTTACTTATACTCTTTGAAAAAGTTACGTTTTGAAGAAAAAAGTTACGCCGCAATTTTCTTTAATAAAAAATTTTTTTTCGAATGTTTAGTACAGATACAATGGTTTTTATTTTATTTTTCATTATTGCTTAGGTGTTTTTTTGCGTGTTAAGTATAGATACAATGGTTTTCATCAAAAAGGTTGTAAGTAAAACTGGAGGGAGGACTCGGGATTGACAAGTGAAGTAAGAATATTTGACTGATTTGCAAGAAGAGCAAGGGCCGAGCGGGCCGAGCATTCGTTGTCTCTTTCTAAGCTACCGAGATACCTACCACGAGTTACCCCGAGTGTTTCCGAACTTTTTCCCACCATCACTTTTAGAAAGAGATGGTGGAACCTAGACTACAGGTTTAAGGTGGAAGTACTTCTAGCCGCACACCCGAACCGCACTCACCGCACGCGCCGAATAATGCGGGAGGCCTCGTACACCTAGCCGCAAACACAGCCGCATCGAATCGAGTCGGTGTTGCCAAGAGAGTACTTTCTTCCCAGTTTGATGGGTAATTTTGCCATACCTGTGTATTTTTCGGAAATCAAGCGGCAGGCAACAATAGATTTTTTAGAATAATAGTTGCTGTCATGTCACACCATTCATTGCTTTATTGCTTGACAATGATATTATATGTTCACAACACTTTAATTATTGTTTAAAACGGGATCATTACCGTGATTAGATTTTTAATTACCTCGATATTTCGGAGCGGTTGCACGCATCTACATGACACTTGAGAACCCTTGAAAAACTGCCCATTACTGTGTCGTAGTCGTACATAGTTATGTTGTACAATACAATGTCAGGAAATATCATGATGTGCACTCAGTACTTACATTGTTATAGTACGGTCACTCGAATAGGCCATATTTGACAGCTGTCAAACCCATACTAGGAAACATGTCAACAAAGAAAAATAGACCTTATGTCATAGTATTAAAAGCTGTCAAATATGGCCTATTCGAATGACGGTACTATAGTTCTCAGATGTTCATCGATCAGAGACAAAAACTCTTCGACCAAAAAGTGTCGGGTCCTAGACTTCAAAAACTCCGAAAACTTTCGAAAAGAAAATCTAAACAAGGGACGAAGAACAGCAAACTTTACTGGGAGGGAAAATTAATGGAACAGTCTGGCAGCACCAACAAATAAAAAAAAAAACTTCTTATATGGTCACACTGTCCGCGCGCGCTAATGACGTCACCAGAATTATAGTCTATGATCCGCACTGGCTGGGGAATCCGTTCGATTCGGCGCGTACAGCGCGTGCGGCTCGGCTATATTTTCGAGGTTCCATAGATTTTCATACAAAGAATCCAAAATTCGGCGCGTGCGGCTCGGGTGGTAGCGCAAATCTGCGTTCACCTTTAAAGGTTTAGAGGTCAAATTTCTTGACTGCACTTCTTGTTTCCGATGCCCCCTCCAGGTTTTCATTGTTGTTTAGGTGAATCTTTCTTCAAAATTTGATGTTTCGGTTCATGTCACAGAATCGTAAATTTAAAATAAAAAATTGAATGCAAGCTCGAAACGAAACAAAAGTTGCGTGCGTTCCTTTTGACGATTTTTTTCATTTCGTTCTACGAAAAACATTTTTTCACGAAATGTTACGTAAAAGTTACGCCCGTGGCTAGGTTACGCCAAGGTGAAAAGTTACGAAAAACGTAACAAAAGTTACGTTCTGGCAACGCTGATCCGAACTTAGATTAGAACCTTACGTTTACAATATTTCATGAGCAAGGAGCTTTGGCAAGGAGTCTATCTTTGCCAATTATGTCACCGTAAAAGTCATAACAATCTCATCGATCAATCTCGTCCTATTACAATATTATAACCATAGACTTATATATGTTACCGGCCAAACCCGATTTTAGGATAAACTAGTTTTTCCTAGGCCAAAGTAGTTTATCCTACATGCGGTTGGATAAACCGGTATAGACTAGGCTAAACCGGTCCGTCCGATGGCCGATAGGAGAAACTAGTTAATCCTAGGCTGAACTGGTTGAGCCTAAAATTAATAAGTACACTTCAGGATAAACTGGTTTGACTTAATTAAAAATAGTTAATTCTACAGTGACGTAGCTCTAGAGGGTAAAGGGTAACGTCGGACATCCTGGAGACATCGGACACCCTGGAGACTCGAACACCCTAGAGGGTGGGGTGTAGCATTGGACACCCTGAAGGCTCGGACGCCCTAGAAGGACGCCCTACAGTGAGGCACCACGTACACCCTGGAGGCATCAAACACCTGTAAGGCTCGAACACCCTGGAGGATGTGGGAGAGGGTCGGACACCCAAAAAGCTCGAACGCTGCCTGCCGTGGGCTGGGCTCCCACAGACCAGCGACACCTGTGACAGCTCGTGAGAGCTATCGCCGACAGCGACCTTGCAAGTGCTCGCGTCAGGGTCTACAAGGCGTCAGAGCCTTTAGGGGGGTGTTCGAACCTCCAGGGTGTCCGATAATCTCCAGGACGACGGACGTTACCCTCTACTCTCTAGAGCTCCGTCACTGTGGCCTTAATCATTTTTAACTAAGCCAAATCAGTTTATCCTGAAGCGTATTTATTCTATTTAGGATCAACTAGTTCAGCCTAGGATTAACTAGTTTCTCCTATCGGCCATCGGACGGACCGGTTTAGCCTAGTCTATACCGGTTTATCCAATCGCATGTGGGATAAACTACTTTGGCCTAGGAAAAACTAGTTTATCCTAAAATCGGGTTTGGCCGGTAACATATATATAAACTAGCGATTATAACGAGTTATTGTAAAATGTGATGATTTTAATTAAAGTTTTCGCGTTTTTTAACTAAAGGCTCCTAAAATCCAAAAAGCACCTTGTGGCCAGGTTGAAGGAATAAAACGATAGAATGGATCGAATGGACAGAACCCACTTGATTTGAACTCTCTACTCGAAACTTGTCCTCTAAAATGTTTCACCGAGCAAAATCTACTGTTCTTCCTCTAATAAACCAAAACACCGTCAGGCATAAGCATAAAATTAGGTTTCCGAAAAGATGTGCAAGATTACAAGAGTGTATTAGCAAGTGTATAGTCGATAGTGTGTCGAAATCGAAATCAACCGTGAGAGACGCTCTAAACACGGCTCTGGATGAGGAGATGGCACGAGATGAAAAGGTGTTCATCATGGGAGAAGAGGTGGCACGGTATAATGGTGCATATAAAATTACCAAGTAAGCAAAAAATAATGTAATTCAAACATACCTCTAATGGACCCGTTTTTAAAAATCCCGTCCTATTAGCATTTGAATCGCGTAAAAACAAAACATTCATGAACGCATCCATAAGTAATGACATTTGACAGCTGACACGTCCGATCAGCACGAACTTCACAGTGGTCAATTTCGACCTCCATTCATCCTTCGTCGTTCATTATTTCCGATTTTAGCCCCATTTTCAACGAAAATTACTAGATTTAACCACAACAAAGGCCTAGAATAGGCTAATAAGTGTGTTTTATAGAGTTTGCGAGTGTGAAAGTTAGGTTGAATAGTGAAAATGGCGTTGAAATCGTCACCGGTAGTGTTCGGTATGCTCGCGCGACTGTCTCGCCGTAGTTTTTCGACTTCAAAGGCTCTGTCGGCGACGCCCATGACCGTGCGCGATGCCTTGAACTCTGCCATCGACGAGGAGATGGAAAAAGACGAGAGGGTCTTCGTTATGGGCGAAGAAGTCGCTCAATACGACGGCGCCTACAAAGTCACCAGGTACGCACATTTCTGTCTGTATCTCCCAGTTTAAGGTCACAAATTGACTGAAAACTGTGTCCCAAGTTGGAGAATTGAATATTCTCTTCAAGGTCAAAGATATTCCAGTGTCAGGGTCAAGTATCATCAGCATGGAAGATGATCTAAGGTTACATAACCAAAAAGTTTGTTGACAGTTCTCAGGTTATGTTTTCTTAGTTATTTCCTGCTTTTCAATGTTGCACAATGATAACATAACAGATTGAATGGTAATTGAATAGATGATTGTTGTATTCAACAATATGCTATGGTGCATTTGCATCTGTATTGTGTCTAGGTAAAATTTTATGTTAAGATAATGGAAAGTGTATTATAAATGGATGGTTTTTTAAATTATTATGGGTTCATTACGTCTTTTACCAACTAAGTGACATTGATCAGCTTTACACTTGTTTTCAGATATTCATCTTTTTGGAAAATTTTGCAAGCCTTTCAAAAATACCCAACACGAGAAGTGTTTATAAAATTTAGTATTTATCTTTTTTGTTTAAGTCCGAATGATTCTGTTACAATTTTTAAAACACATTCAAGTGTCTTTGTATAGCCCTCTTAAAAGCATCTTAAGATTTATTTCGCTAGTGAAGTAAATTATAATTAGGTTATTTATTGACTTGGTATCCTATAGAAGAAGGCTAAGCTACTTTTTTTCTACTATGGAAAAATGTTACCAAATATCTCCCAAATCACTCCAAATTCTGATACAGTTTTCATAAATTTCATTTTAATTGTAAAATTTCAATTTTACTATAGTGTATAAACAATAAAATTCCAGGGGCCTATGGAAGAAATACGGTGACAAGCGGGTGATAGACACTCCAATCACGGAGTCAGGTTTCGCCGGTATTGCTGTTGGGGCTGCATTTGCTGGACTAAAGCCTGTCTGTGAATTCATGACCTTCAACTTCTCCATGCAGGCTATTGACCATGTGAGTTTATACTTTTTCTCATATTCAAATCAGAAAAATGTGTAGTCAATTAGGTACAAAACAAATATGACATGGGCCAGGCCTTTTGCTGCTATCTAATAGTTACCAAAAATAAAAGGCATATCTCATAAATAGAGTTTGTTTTTCAAGAGACCCAAAGGCAATGAATGGCAATCTGTAAAGATCTTTTGTTGGATGGAAGTCCCCCATCAAACTATGTTTTGCTAGTCTCTGTACAAGGCAGCACAAGAAATAAATGATTGCAATTGCATTGAAAAGGTAAAAGTAATTATCATCATGACTTGACTTAGAAATAATTTGTCGTTAATATAAACACACATGTTTGATAAGATAACATTGCAGGAGAAACTTAATGTCATAGACAGTTTTATCTCAACCTAATGAAATGAAATGAAATTCATGAAGATTGCTAGTTATCTCTAGAAAGATTATGATCATTCTTATTATCACACAAGAAACTGTGTATCTTTATGTACTGATAGCTGATAGGTAACTTTATGTTCAGTAGGTAATTAACATGAGTAGGTATGTCATTTAAGTACAAAGTATGTAGTGTCTGATTCTACTTGGATTTTACTCTACTCATACTAAAGAGAATGTAATCATTAGGTGTGTCCACACCAAGCTTCTCGCGTGCTCATTGCCTCGCGCGGCAAACGACCAAAAAAATACGAGGCTCACTTGAGCCAACGCAGCTCGTGCTCGGGCGAACGCGCGCGGGCCAAGCCAAATATTAATTTATTTAGGCGTCCAAATTGGCCCGAACTTGGCTCGCCTGCGCACGAGCGTATGCCGCGCGAGGCAGTGAGCACGCGAGCAGACTATTCTCGTATCATTCCGGTAAAAAAAAATGTGGTGCGTGAGACTTACACTCCAAAACATAAAACCACAAAAATCATTTACCTATTCCAGATAGTAAACTCAGCCGCAAAAACCTTCTACATGTCAGCGGGCCAGATCCCGGTGCCGATCGTGTTCCGAGGACCCAACGGAGCCGCTTCAGGAGTCGCAGCGCAGCATTCTCAGTGTTTCGGAGCTTGGTATAGCTCAGTACCAGGGTTGAAGGTCCTCATGCCTTACTCCGCTGAAGACGCCAAAGGTAAACTTCGATAGCGAGTTGCAGAAACTAACAGCGACATCTTTCGTCAAAAGACTGTACTATTAACCCCTCGTCTGTGGCGAGTCCCATATGGGACGCTGTCACAATTTCCCTGTCTGTGGAGGGTCCCATATGGGACGCTGCGGAATTTCCTAAACTGTGGAGTGTCCTATTTTGGTACATTCAAGGCGGCCATTGATTCTTGTTAACCACAAATGCCGTTACTATTCAAACACCACTTGTAGCACTCTGTAAAAGACTTTTTTAAAGAAAAACGCCTTTATCGTAGAGCTACTTCCGCCGCCCATACAACCTTCATACAAAAAGGTTGTAGAGGGTTGCTGGGGGTTGTTTTTCATTTGCTGAGAAAAATTTAATTTTGCTAAAGTACTGTTTTTTAGAAAGAGGTACATAATTTAGTTAGGATTAAAATAAAAGTAATGTATATGACATTTTCTGGCCATAATCAGAGAAATAGAGGGAAAATTAAACCACCTCCATTTTTTTCCCGGTCTGTGGCAGAGTCCCATATGGGACGCCACAGAATAGGCTTTACTAAAAGAGATGGCGCCACAGAAGAGAGGTTAAAGAATACATCAATTTGTTTTTAAATCACCGACGACATTTATGTTTGGTTTAGTTTAACCATTAATTCAATTAAGATTATGCAAAAGGAACATAGTTTTTATTGAGTTCACCACACGGACAGTTTTGACAGTCATGTTTTGTTGTTTTCAGGTCTGCTAAAGGCGGCTATCAGAGACCCCGACCCAGTGGTACACCTTGAGGATGAAATCCTATACGGACAACAGTTCCCCATGTCCGATGAAGCATTGTCCAAAGACTTTGTGCTCCCTATTGGTAAGTGTTTAATTAGATTGATGCTATCAACTTACTAGATAGTCGTACACCTCGAGGATGAAATCCTATAGGGACAACAGTTCCCCATGTCTGATGAAGCGTTGTCCAAAGACTTTGTACTGCCTATTGGTAAGTGCTGAATTGGAATAGCATATTTTCATGGAAAACTTGCAAAATTTTCCACCGCCGGCAGGATTTTAACCTGCGACCTTCGGCATCTGTACTACCGATGCCGCTTCCAACTGGGCTAGAATAGCATCATCCCATTTTCTTACCAGGTAATGCTTGTAGGTGAAATATTGTATGGACAATAGTTTCCCATGTCTGATGAAGCATTATCCAAAGATTTCGTAATGCCTATTGGTGAGTGCTGAATTAGAATAGCATTACCCTATTTCTACTAGCTAGTTATGCACCTCTAGAATGAAATCCTATATGGACAACAATTCCCCATGTCAGATGAAGCGTTGTCCAAAGACTTTGTGTTGCCTATTGGTGAGTAATCATCACATCACACCAGCCTATAGCACCCAACGTACACTATAAGACCCTTCGCTACAGCCATTATAAAGTAAAAATTGTAAAATATGGAGGAAAACTCAAAGCTTATTACAGATGATACCAGGTGCAATTGTGCCTAAATGACGTGACGACAACCAATACGAAGTAACTAAACTTACACATAGACACAATTTCGACCAGTCAGAGAAAAAAGCCACACTCGAGAGTGGCACAGTCTCTTAGTTGTACAGTTTTCTATAGTTTAGAGTAGGAACACAAATTGTTATAAAAAAGAGAAAATTTGGCACTACAAATTTTCCCTTTTTTAAGTTTGATTTAGAATGTGACTTTCTTAAAGTGAATTTTGTAATTCCTACTGAGAAATAAATGCTTTGAGTTTGAGTTTGAGTTTGAGTTTATCTAATTGTACGCACTTTTTGCCAATGTTGCTTTTCTATTTAGAATTTTGTACTTAGCGTCACCAGTTAATACAATTTCAGCGGTTTCTTTATTCAGTTTTATTCGGCATATCAGTTGTATTAAGTTTTTACTCTAGCGATTGTTTTAGCTAGCTTGTTTACAAAAACAGTTATTTGGCAGAATGCCAATCGCATCACATCATAGTATTTTTTTATAGCCGCAATATCATGAACCTACAATGAAGTATTTCAAAAATCAAAATCAATGTATTTATTTCTCAGTAGGAATTACAAGATTCTCTTTAAGAAAGTCACATTCTAATTCAAACGTAAAAAAGAGAAAATTTGTAGTGTAAAATTTTCTCTTTTTTATAACAATTTGTGTTCCTACTCTAAACGCGGCTCGGGCGGGATAAAAAAATCAAAATAAAGGCACTGCCTCGGGGCTGGCCAGGCTAACCACACAGCATGTACCTATCCTTATGCCCTAATGACAAGTAAATGGAAATACATTCTGTCAATCTTTTAAAATAAGGTGTTACATGTGTATAGTTAGCCGGACCCCCTGGACAGGAAAACCCCCCAAAAACCTGTTTTATAAAATAACCAATGTTTACCATTGTATGATGGCGGTTTAATCAGCCCATTTTATTTTCTTCTGTGTACTAAAAATACGTGGGGGTATTAAAGCTTCTTGTTTATATTATTTATGCGATAACAGTAAATATAATACCTGCAATTCCCTTCAAATTCTTGTCAAACGTTGCAAAAAAATCAATCGGAAAAAACTTGGTCTATCCTCGTCTTTTCGAGTGAAATGCCGAGTCGTTCAACGACCTGATGAACCCTGGTGTCAGAGTTTGCAAATATTAAAGATGTAATTTTTTGTATCTTTTCAGGAAAAGCCAAGATCGAGCGTCCCGGTGACCACATCACAGTGGTGTGCGCGGGCCGCGCCACCGAGCACGCTTTGGCAGCTGCGAATGAACTCGCTGGCAACCACGGTAAGCAGGCTTTTCAGCATTGGCCTCATACGTCTGTGACAAACGATTTATTCGATTTTTCATGGCTCTATAAGCCGATACGGAAGCGGCATGACTTTCCGCACGCTCTACAACTGAAGGTGGGATTGGAGACTGGCACATGCATGTTTAGATGTGGTTTAAATGCCTTTTGTTTGCGAGACCAGCGAACCAGGCATCATCGTGAGCTTTACGCCCATCAAACGCACGCTTTCTCCATTCATCCCTATTCTCAGCAAGCTTCTCCCAGCTTTGATGGTTTATGTCAAACGCAGCCATGTCCCGCTTGGCGCAATCAAGCAGGCTTTTATGAGCCCCAAAAAGCGAGTGAATTTAATAATTCCTATCTAAACTACATTGACTATGAAGCTTTATTAAGATATAGACATGAACATTATTATCAATTTGTTTCTAGAGTAATGCCCGACTCATCATCATCTGCCTGCCCTTATTCAAATTTTTTTGGAGTCGGCGCAACGTCCTTTTTTTCCATTCATAATGTTCATCTGAAGAAAAACCAAATGCCAAATGCCATTAATTCTCTCCGTTAGGTATGCTGTAAGTTTTTTTTTATAGATAAGCGGTGCCTATTGTGTCCATTTTCTTTATATTTTGTCCTGTAATATGTCTTGTGTACAATAAATGGTTAAATAAAAGAAAAACTATTCTCCCATTTCAGGTATCGAATGCGAAGTGATCAACCTGCGTTCTCTACGACCA
This sequence comes from Phthorimaea operculella, assembly GCA_024500475.1. NCBI lineage: Eukaryota > Metazoa > Arthropoda > Insecta > Lepidoptera > Gelechiidae > Phthorimaea > Phthorimaea operculella. The sequence continues at coordinate 5,458,975 of JANFCV010000014.1, read as the reverse complement.
TTGGACTTCAACACGATCGCGCAGTCCGTCTCCAAAACACACCATTTGGTCACCGTGGAACAAGGGTGGCCACAATCCGGTAAGACAATTCATCTTTTTCCACGTAGAGTGGGTTACCGAGTAGACGAACGATCAATCTGGTCTGGTCACAATTTATTTGGATGTTGTTATTTCCTACAAAGATGATTTGCAACTTTATTTTTCGTGCAAATGTTGTCACTTGGACTCTCGGACATTTTGTTACCTTTACCATTTCACAACTTTTCGTAAAATAGCACACTCTTTCTTAAGGCGTGACTCCTCCTCGCGTTTTCGAACATGTTTTCAAAATATCCGACGTAACAAAACACCAAACTTCGAAATACATTGCGGCGTCAATATAGAAATGTGAATGACCACGCCGCAAGTACATTTTTTTTTTCATTTTATTTGTAAAATACACACACTAGAGCAGACACACAAGAGACTAGGCTTTATGACTTCATTAAAAAATGTTTTACTAACCAAAAACCTTCATCTTCCAGGTATCGGCGCCGAAATCTGCGCGCGCGTCATGGAGTCCCCTGTATTCTTCGAATTAGACGCGCCTGTATGGAGAGTGACCGGGGCAGATGTCCCCATGCCGTACACCAGGAGTCTAGAAGTGCTGGCCATTCCCAGACCGAATGACGTGGTCGCTGCCGTCAGCACAGTTTTGGCCAACCAGTAAGTGTTTTAGTTCAGGTTTTTGGTCATAGATGTCGCTGTTAGTTTCTGAAACGCGGTATCAATGTGTTTTGTGAAGAATGTAAGACAGGAGCTCCCGTATTCCCATGCCGTACACCAGGAGCCTAGAAGTGCTGGCCATTCCCAGACCCTTCGAGCATCTTCCGTCCCGTTCCGGCCCGAGGGGAGTCGTCATAGCTACTTTACTCTATACAAATATTTCTGCCATTTTTTGCGGGGGGAGAGGTAAAGCTGTCAAATCAAGCTAGTGTTGGAATCGACAATATCGATACTTGACCTTTCGATTAATTACATCAGTCTACTCAATATTGTGTCATATTATTGCATTTTCAAAAGCAACTTAGTTCTTGAGAATAGGATTTTGTAGTAAATAGAAATATAGGCGCAATAACATCATTTTAAATATTGCATAAGGTATAAATTAACCAAAATATGAATTTCTTTCCCCATAGACCAGATAATACAATTATGTAGGTACAATCAATGCAATACCTACCTTCATTTACTGATCATTAAGTATCATAGGATATTATGTAAGGGAATTTACTAAAAAACCATCTAGATACAACAAGTCATACATAATAACTTCGACTATCTATCTGTCTTCTACGCCGAGGCTCGTGGGTTCGATTTCCACCGGACACAAATATTTATAAAGTAAATTTTCAAATATTCGTGTTTTGTCTGAGCACTCCGGCTGATAAAATGACCATAGACAGCAACCGGGAGCGACGGCTGAACATGGCTCCAAAGCACGGAACCATCTTGCTTCTCGGACAATCACGTGATTTAGCCTGTGTGGTGTCCTGACCAGTCTAGGAACATATTCACAAAGTGATAAATATCAACTTTGTGAGCGAAAGGAATTGAACAGGCAGTCGGACTAGCCATTGCGCCACGTCGGCTGACATCCGATGTCACCCGATCAGCTGAGACTGACATTAATTTTCAATGAAACTCGAACAAAATCAGGGTTTCCCAAAATCCATAGTAAAAGTTGTTCAATTTCATAATCTGATCATGTCTGCAAAGTTTTCGGTACAGACCGTCTTTACATAGTATAGGTCTGTAACTATGGCGATAGAAAAAGTATCGACGTTTTGTATTACTTGGGTCACTGCACTAGCTTGGGTTGAGTGTGGCTCGATACTTCAAGTTAAAATTATCGTTTTTTCATTGAATATCGACTGGAAATGACCATCATTGAATAAGTAGAACAATCCCAAACTAACATTCTAATCTTACTTAGCAAGCTATTTACTGTTTTTAAAGGCATCAATAAACTAAGATCGTTAATTGTTACCTATTATATGGTGGAATATTATAATCTTTATTTGTAAATTAACGATACTATGATTAACACCATTGTTCGACACAAAATAATAACAAAAGGAACAAAATACAATTATTTTATTGTAGATCCACCTACAAAAAAACTCCACATCAGACATTTTGTACGACTTACTGGCAACACTTATGTACAATTTTCAATCGCTAATTTTATATATTATTTAGTGATATTGTACTGGAGGAATACTTTCAGATGAAAAATGATATTGTTCTGTTGTAAATTTGTATTTTTGCATATTTTTAAAGGCATTATTATCTCTACAATTCGGCTTTTTATCGGAGCTCATTTGACATGCGCGACTGGACTCGTTCTAGTAAAAGATCTGACAGCAACTGGTTTTTGTAGTAAGATAAGCCCAAGTGGGCATAGGCCGTGACAGAGGGGAAGCTCTTCGTATGGCGTCTCCATACCTAGCTTTCCTCCAAGCCCAGACCGAATGACGTGGTCGCTGCCGTCAGCACTGTACTTGCGAACCAGTGAGTATTCCATGGTTTAGTTCCCGCGTTTGATCATAGATGTCGCTGTTAGTTTCTGAAACACGGTATTGGAGTGTTCCGTAAAGATACTAAGTAGACTGTAGTCCTCCGAAGCCTGTATGGAGAGTGACCGGCGCAGATGTCCCCATGCCGTACACCAGGAGCCTAGAAGTGTTGGCCATTCCCAGACCGAACGACGTGGTCGCTGCCGTCAGCACTGTACTTGCGAACCAGTAAGTATTGGCGAAATTCCGGCGTTTGATCATAGATGTCGCTGTTAGTTTCTGAAACGCGGTATTGAAGTGTTTTGCAAAGATACTAAGTAGACTGGAGTCCTCCGAAGTCTCCCGGGGCCGATGTCCCCATGCCGTACACCAGGAGTCTAGAAGTGCTGGCCAGTCCCAGACCGAATGACGTGGTCGCTGCCGTCAGCACCGTACTTGCGAACCAGTAAGTATTCCGTGGTTTAGTTCCGGCGTTTGATCATAGATGTCGCTGTTAGTTTCTGAAACACGGTATTGGAGTGTTCCGTAAAGATACTAAGTAGACTGAAGTCCTCCGTAAGTCTTGTATGGGAGTGACCGGGGCGGATGTTCCCATGCCGTACACCAGGAGCCTAGAAGTGCTGGCCATTCCCAGACCGAATGACGTGGTCGCTGCCGTCAGCACCGTACTTGCGAACCAGTAAGTAGACCGTGGTTTAGTTCCGGCGTTCGATCATAGATGTCGCTGTTAGTTTCTGAAACGCGGTATCAGTATGTTTTGTAAAGATACTAAGTAGACTGGAGTCCTCCGAAAGCTTGTATGGAGAGTGACCGGCGCAGATGTCCCCATGCCGTACACCAGGAGTCTAGAAGTGTTGGCCATTCCCAGACCGAATGACGTGGTCGCCGCCGTCAGCACCGTACTCGCGAACCAGTAAGTAGTTCTGTTACATATCAATAGATGGCGCTGTTAGTTTCTGAAACGCGGTATCGGAGTGTTTTGTCAAGATACTAAGTAGACTGGAGTCCTCCGAAGTCTGTTTAAGGCCGCTATAGAGCTTTTCACGAAGCCCATACAATTTTCCCTGCCAGACCTCTCGGAGCGTCATTTTGCGAAAAACATGGGGATGTTTGAATATTTTTTACAGTGATATTATGAATAAAAATAAATATATTTTTCTGCAATTAGATTAAGTACATCTTCTTAAATAACATATATTTTTTTTAAATCTTTACTACTGTTATTTTTTCACACAGAAGCCGTTATAACGGCGCATTATTTTGCAAAAATCGTATATAAAAACATGGTATTATTCTATATTTCTGAATAAAATTGTAAAATGTTCACTGTAAACTTTGTTCTCAAATATATACTCTATTTTTTTGTATTATTGATATTTTTTTACAGTGAACCAAAACTCTAAAACTCACGCTTGATTTGAGGTCTTTTCCTGAATTTTGGTTTTGTCGCTTTAGATATCGCTGTTTGTAACAGGTTTAAAACTAAAATGTTAATATTTACATTGTACATTTTTTAGATGAAGATATGCTTAATTAAATGTTCAAGTAACATATTATTTTTACATAACGGTTTTCGAGAAACTCGCATGTTTATAAAGCCAATATTTGCAAATTTGCTAGAAAAAATTGAATGCGCTCTTAAAGAGTGACCGGGGCCGATGTACCCATGCCGTACACCAGGAGTCTAGAAGTGCTGGCTATTCCCAGACCGAATGACGTGGTCGCTGCCGTCAGCACCGTACTTGCAAACCAGTAAGTATAGTTTTGTTTCGGCGTTCGATCATAGATGTCGCTGTTAGTTTCTAAAACGCGGTATCAGAGTGTTTTGTAAAGATACTAACTAGACTGGAGTCAGACAGTTGGCCATTCCCAGACCAAATGACGTGGTCGCTGCCATCAGCACCGTACTCGCAAACCAGTAAGTAGTTCCGCTACGCAACAATAGATGTCACTGTTAGTTTCTGAAACGCGGTATTGGAGTGTTTTGTAAAGATACTAAGTAGACTGGGCCCCCCCCCTTATTCTTGTATGGAGAGTGACCGGCGCTGATGTCCCCATGCCATACACCAGGAGTCTAGAAGTGCTGGCCATTCCCAGACCGAATGACGTGGTCGCTGCCGTCAGCACCGTACTTGCGAACCAGTAAGTAGTTCTGTTACATATCAATAGATGGCGCTGTTAGTTTCTGAAAGTTTCTGTTTTGTAAAGAAACACTCAAACTATAGTCCGTCAAGTTCGTGCGCGACCTTCCCTAGGGGTGACAGACGTTGGGAGGGTAGCGGGAGGTGTAGCGGGGAAGGAAGACGCGCGCATCCGCGCCGCACGTCATGTTAAAATCCTTTCGTCGCAAAATGTACCTATCGCAAAATGTACCGCCGTAAATATATTTTTTTTAGCAAAATGTACCCTTAGCAAAACGCACCTTTCGCAAAATGCACCTATCGCAAAATGTACCTATCGCAAAATGCACCTATCGCAAAATGCACCTATCGCAAAATGTACCCTTGTAAAAGAAACATACCTAAGTATGGCACATCTAGTTAGAATCTTTTTTTGAAGTCTGTTAAAACAAATCAAATAATCAACTTTAGTAAAATAAAAATTCTGGTAAATGAAATATAAAATATAAAACAAATCAATAGTAGGAATTTAGAAAGCCCTAAGAATTTGCCGAGGAATTTTTCAAGATTCTCTTTTAGAAAGTCATGAACTAATTTAAAATAAAACATCCGTCGAACATTGCTTTTTTTTATATAGGGGGGGAGGGGTAGAGGGGAATTTGCCCCATCATTGCTCAAAAAAAGATTCTAACTAGATGTGCCATACCTAGGTATGTTTCTTTTACAAGGGTACATTTTGCGATAGGTACATTTTGCGATAGGTACATTTTGCGATAGGTGCATTTTGAGAAAGGTGCTTTATGCGATAGGTGCTTTATGCGTTAGGTGCATTTTGAGAAAGGTGCATTATGCGACGTTTTTCGCCTGCGGTACATTTTGCGAATGGTACGTTTTGCGACTGAGCCGTTAAAATGACGTGCTCCTCACCCCCCCACCGTCTGTACCCCGCAGGGAGGTCGCGCGCGCACGAACATGTCGGACTTTAGTAATTCGATTTTTCAAGCACGATATCGAAACTTTTCTTTGTAGAAATCGTCTGAATAGTAAAATATAGGCTTTCAGTCTACCTACTACTAAGTTGGCCAACGTAACAACATAATGGAATTCTTGTTTGCAATTATGACTCCAGCTATCATTCATTACATACCCATCTAAAATGAATTCTTCTATCAGCGCGATCTATTGACTATTAATGATACTACCATTAACTATTCAAACCATTGGAGATGGCAAAATGAACCCTTCTAACAACTTTTGTTTCTAAGCGACGCACTTAGTTCTGCTGGTTACCGAGAGATGGCGCTTTTACTAAAATGTCTCAATTTTCCTTGTTTCAGGATCAGCCAAGCCAACGCTCAGTAAAACAGGGAATCTCCTCGTCGCCATTGTAAATAATCATTTATTTATTTTATTATTCCTTTTAATACTCCATTCCATACAACACTCAAATTACATTTCAAAAATGTATGAATACGTAAGTAAAGTTCTTCTTGGTTCACACTTTTCATTAATATGAAATGGGCATATAAAGAAAAGTGGATCTTGTAAAAGACTTGTCTAAATGTTCTATGGAATGAAGTTTCCGTATTGTATCGTTCCAAATCGTAGTTCGTATGACTGGCCGGAAGCAATGTATGTAATATCAACACGAGATTTTTAGTAAAAATGTTATTTATTATTGCTATAAAAAATAAAATTTGTTAGGTACGAAGTTGGTTTTATTTAAAAAGTAGCTTCGAGTAGGTTTTCCTCAGGCTTAAATCAGTTCAGAAATTTTTACATAGATGGCGCTATGATACAAAAATCGTGTGTGTTTTCAACAGTGATCAGCGAAAAGTTCTGCTATATTACTGCATTTTAGTATTTCATAGAAATCTTGGTAGTGATGTGTAAGTAAATTAGATTTCGTCTCTCGCAGCAGTGAAAAAGTATTGATAATTAACAATGTTTTTTTACAGTAGATAAGTATGAGTTATATGTAGGGTTTCTTGCTTGCGTTGTGGCACATATCTAAATTAGTAGAAAACGTTTTAAATCACACAACCAACGGGCATACCAACCCCATCAATCAATTATCAAGGAAAAATACAAATACTGTCGATAATTTCAACTAGCTAATATCCTAAAACCAGCGAGGTATTCGTATAGAATGTATGCACGGAAACATCGGAGTGTATTTTTGTTTCATTCGTTCTGCCTGGCAAAGTTTCATTTAAGTCCATATGTAAAAAAATAACGTACTTGCTTACATTATGTGGATTATTCTGTTACCGGTCAATCAGCAGAACGGTGCAGAATCGTGGAAAGAATGCTGCCGATCGATCAATCTGTCAACTACCCGACACGGGTACCCAGCGATCTTACCTACTACTGCGGTGAGGTACTTGAATGAGTCCTTTTCAAAATAGAACAATTATTTTGTAGAATACTTGCAAAATCTTATACCACACGCAGATTTGAAACGCGTAGCTGGGCTCCATCTACCGGAATAGTTAGTGGCCAAGATATACTTGTTTAATTCACAGGCTAGGATAGAACCGCGGTAGCCCAGTTGGTATTGACGTCGGCAGTACAAATGCCGAACCGAAGGTCGTCGGTTCAAATCCTGCCTGCAGTGGAAAATTTTGCAAACTTCCCAAAAATTTTATACCCAACACGGGAAGTGGTAAGTATTTAGTTTGGTATTCAATCCCAAACCATCTCTAAAATCGCGAAAAAACAGCTATTCCATAGGCACATTTTGGTCGAGCCTTGGTCGAATGAACTCGAGCTTCCTACCTAGTCTCTACATAAGTAATTAATTTTCTACGGAACAGAGATGGGCAAAAATTATTCGCCGAATAAATTGCCCGGCGAATAAATTTTTGATGAGTAGATAAGGTAATCGAACAAGGAATAAAATGCAAGTTTTTTTATATTCTTTATTACAAGATACTTGTGTACTCTCAATTTCAGCCAAAAGTTTTTTTATGGGTCATTGCTTGGTCATTGCCATTTGTCTATATTTTACTCGTGAAAAATTTATTCGCCAGGCAATTTATTCGGCGAATAATTTTTGCCCATCTCTGCTACGGAACAGCTATTTTTTTAAGTAGGTACCTATTCGATCTGAAAGCTTGCCAATCTGCAAGCTTCCATGGCTATATTTCTATAGACTTGCCTACCAAATAAGTACCCGTAGCGATGAAAAAAGCGTGTCTACATCTACAAGCGGCGATCCATCACCTTGTCAACTGCCTCCTGAGACCGGCTTGCCGACCATGGGAGGCATGAATGGAGAAGAAACTTTACCAGTCGCTACTTACTTTTAATTCTAAGGAATGAGTTATGCCGTATGGTGATTTCCCATACTAAAAACTGTTAGCAGAATACGAAACTACCAAAACCATTCAACTGACATGCCATCGACACGCAACTGAAACGATTTTTATTTATACTTAGTAGACTTCGAAGTAGGTACCTAACTGCTGTCTCCAAGTGCAATCTGAAAAATCAGCCTATTGCATTCTACTTCTGGATTTCGGCTTCATCAAGGTATGATGCCATAAATAAGGCACAAGCTATTACACATTTCCCTTGCGGGGTAGGCAAAGCGTAAACTGCTGCAATAAACGGCCATTTACACCACGTCTGACAAAAGTTTGAGAGTCATTCATAAGTAATCATAAGACTGTGTATCATAATGTATCATAGTTACAGGTTGTCAGCCTATCGCCTAAAATTGCAATACACACACATCAACTCTCAAATCCCATAGTCACTTCTTACGACACCCACAGAAAAGATATGGTGATGCTATTCTAAGCCGGCACCGGCCACGGCCTTAAAGCACGATCGCTTGTTTTCGCCATCAAGCCGTTACCAGCCGTTTTCATTCCACCTGGCCGAAGGACATCCAACGCTGCGATTGCCGAAAAAAAAAACGTTTAATTTTTCGGATCTGTGATGCCGGCTTAGAATAGCAACCCGTGGGTGTCATGTCGTAAGAAGCGACTAAGGGGTTTGAGGGATTATGTATAGATGTTGCAATTTTAGGCAACAGGCTGAGAACCTGAATGATTTTCAAACTCTTGTCAGACGTGGTGTAAATGGTCACTCTTACAGCCGTTTACGCTCTGCCTATCCCGCAAGGGATAGTGGCGTCGTGATATATCTAAGTATTTTTATGTCGGCGGCGAGGCGGCTATGCCAAATAAAAGATTTGATATTATCTACTGGCTACTGGCAAAATCAAAATAATGGAAACAAACATAGTACAGCAGCACACAAGCTCATCGATCAACGTGTCAGTTCCCCAGCGGCCGGCTATTGTGGCAATGTGGACCGATTTTTGACGGTGCTTCTGTCGGTACATTCATACCTACTCTCTGAAAGAAATAATTCGTAGCTCGATTTTATGGGAAACCAAAGCAATATTATGCGCATTTCTATCACATATGGTCGGGATTTTCTAACTCAAAAGCCCTCCACGGATTAAGAAGCACGCCCCACTAAGCGTAGTTTTGGACGTCCTCCGGCAAGATTGAACCAATGACAGAGAGCGGCTGTTTTAGTACTGACTGGATGGCTAAAACGGAAAAACGTGCCTTATGGCGTACTTTGGGGGAGGCCTGTGTCCTTCAGTGGACTGCAAATAGGTACTGCAATCAGCTAATGTGTTGTCTGTGACCTATCGTTCAATGACTCTTTGGTAAAACTGTCCGGCTCTATTAGACCTTTGAAGCACGCGTACACAGGAGCCTAGGTGTAGTACATATACAGTATTCAATTATAAGTGTATACGGGGTGTTAGGGACGGTGTAACGAAAACTTTGCAGGCGTGCTCAGACCATGAAACTGAGAACAACTTTTACTATGGAGCCAATGGTGGGAAACGAAAAAAAAATTTCGACCTCCCATACAAAGTCAGGCAGCTAGAGATGGGCGGTGGGTAAATACCCGGGTGGGAAAAAACGGGTAAATTGGGTATTTACCCTTTTTACCCGTTTTTACCGGGTATTTACCCAAAAGCATGGGTAAGAACTATAAAATTATAGAATTTTGTTATAAGATGTTCTATTTGAATTTTTTCCTTAAAAATATGAAGTAATGTAAACCTACCTATTCATTTAGAATCTATATGTCACAGGAAAACCGCGAAAACGAAACCACTTAAACAGATAACGAATACGCATTGATCAATCGACATCATTCTGCAAAAGAAACGAACAAATTTGTCATTTCAAATGACCTATAAGTTGTCAGGCGTGGATGCATACGCGCATACTATGACTTCATGTGTGGTGGTTTAACTTCTCGTACGCCACCGTAGCTTGCACATAAGAGCACCCGCGACCTTTCGTTAGATCGCGCCCGTTGCAGTAGCGGACAGTTTCGCATCAGTCAAGCCCCGCTCTTGTCTCCAGTTAGTTGTTCTAAATTAGTGTTTGATGGGTCTTTATGGTTTTTTATGTGGGTCTTTAGTGCTTGTTGAGTCGTAAGGGTTTGTAGGTTGGGTCGGAATGTTTTGTTGGGTGAGTCATTAGGGTTTGAAGGGTCGTAAGGATTTGTTGGGTGGGTCGTTAATGTATGTTGGGTCATAGAGTTTTGCAAATTGGGTCATTGAGGTTCTTGGGTGTGTCGTTAGTGTATGTTGGGTTAAAAAGGTTTGCAAATTCGGTCTTTGAGGTTTGCTGGGTCTTATGGGTTTTTAGGTTGGGTCTTGGGTCGTTAGTGTTTGTTGCATCGTGAGGGATTGTAGGTCGATTCGTTGGTGTTTCTTGTGTCATAAAGGTTTGTTTTGTGGATCGGTAGGGTTTGCTAGGTTGGTCGCTACGGTTTGCTGGCTCGTAAAGGTTTATTGGGTCAACAAACCTTACGACCCACCCAGCATATCCTTACGAGCCAACAAACACTCACGACCCACTCAAGAAACCTGACGAGCCTACAAACCTTTACGACTCAACAAATTCTAACGGCCCACCCAACAACCAAAAAACATGTACGACCCGCCCAAAAAACATGTACGACCCGCCCAACAAACACAAACGAACCAACGTACAAATACTTACGACCCACCATGTGAAAATCGTTCAGTTTCATGATCTGAGCTGAGCACTTTGACTGCGCTGTACAGGGCAGAGCCATGGCGGCAGAGCCTCCACATTTAGGAACCTTGCGGTTGGGGTGATGAGCTCTACCCTAGGGGAGCTAGTGAGACGTCGAGATGCTGGTTGAGTCTGATTTATTAGATAAAAGTATGCAGTTTTATATTAAACTTAGTTAATACACACATATGAATAAAAGTGCATGTATTACATACATGTAAGGTGCAAGCACAGCATATCTTGCAGTTTTGGAAATAATTGAAACATAAGCAGAGTCGTTAACCTGATGTGACCTGCTAAGATAGCTGACTTGCATTGCATGTTCGAGTTAGCTCGAACATATTGGCATCTTTAAAAAGAAAGAAAACAGGAGACCGCCGACAGGAATCAGTTGTTGTCCATGATGCTTGTAGCAGTGTCATGACTCCTCTTGAGACGTGCTTGTAGCTGTCGTAGACTTGTTTTTGGTCAGCTGGATACACCGTATTGTGATTGGAGATGTACGGCGTGACTGGTGCTTGAAGACCTTGTGGGTTGTAAATCCAAGGATCCGCTGTAGTTGTTTGTATCCTGGAAAGTATCCGTTGGCAGCCTTCCTCTGGCAATTGAGTTTGCAGTGTAGAAGTATATTTGGTCGTAAGGGTCGTAAATCCTCAGACTTGTGCAGGCAGGTTCAGGATGCAGGTCTGTCCCAGTAGAAACGTCGTTATGCAGGCAGGATCTGGTTGCAGCTCTGTCCCAGTAGAAACGTCACTATGCAGGCAGGATCTGGATGCAGCTCTGCAGAATCAGGACGTGTATGTAGTTCCATGTAGAATGCAGAATCAGGACATGCAGTTGTCCTATGTAGAATGCAGAATCAGGACATGCAGTTGTCCCATGTAGAATGCAGAATCAGGACATGCAGTTGTCCCATGTAGAATGCAGGAATCAGGACATGCAGTTGTCCCATGTAGAATGCAGAATCAGGACATGCAGTTGTCCCATGTAGAATGCAGGAATCAGGACATGCAGTTGTCCCATGTAGAATGCAGAATCAGGACATGCAGTTGTCCCATGTAGAATGCAGAATCGATGTGGCGCAGTGGTTAGCATGCCTGCCTGCCACGCAAAGGTTCCGGGTTCAATTCCCGGTGGGGTCACTCACAAAGTTGATATTTATCACTTTGTGAATTTGTTCCCAGTCTGATTAGGACATTGCAGGCTGAACCACCTGATTGTCCGCAAGTAAGATGGTTCCGTGCTTCGGATGGGCACGTTAAGCCGTCGGTCCCGGTTGCTGTCTATGATAGCGGTCGTTACACAGCCATGTCAGAGGCCTGCTACTTGTAGTAGGCGGTTGAAAACTCTAGACACCAGGGTTCATCGGGTCGTTGAACGACTCGGTGTCCACACGAAAAGAAGAAGAATGCAGAATCAGGACATGCAGTTGTCCCATGTAGAATGCAGGAATCAGGACATGCAGTTGTCCATGTAGAATGCAGAATCAGGACATGCAGTTGTCCCATGTAGAATGCAGAATCAGGACATGCAGTTGTCCCATGTAGAATGCAGAATCAGGACATGCAGTTGTCCCATGTAGAATGCAGAATCAGGACATGCAGTTGTCCCATGTAGAATGCAGAATCAGGACATGCAGTTGTCCCATGTAGAATGCAGAATCAGGACATGCAGTTGTGCCATGTAGAATGCAGAAATCAGGACATGCAGTTGTCCCATGTAGAATGCAGGAATCAGAACTTGTATGTATTTTTGGTCCTTCGAGCCGGATGTTCGAGTTAGCTCGAACACGCGCATTCACACTGAGAAGACTTTGACCGGGAATTATCGGAAGTCCCTTTTACACACGAGGAAAAGAACGAGAGATTCGTGTATCGCGGAACAAAAAAGTCGCATCTATGAACATAGTCTAAGTAATGCACGACAATACCGGTATAAAAGCAATAAACGAATGACGATATCTTTCAAACTTAATCGTAAAATACGTAAAACAATTCTTCTTTACATTGCACGGGTACATAATAAGTGTTCTAGTAACCTAGTACGAATTCTTTTGCAAAACACGTACCTTAAAGGCTGTAATAAATATGAAACTTATATACGGGTATTTACCCGGGTAAAAACTAATTCGGGTAGGAAAAAACGGGTAAGAATGGGTATATACCCAAATTTGGGTATTTACCCGGGTAGAATCCCATCTCTACAGGCAGCTGATCGTGAATTTTGTATGGGAGGTCAGAAAAATTTTTTCGTTTCCCACCATTGGCACCATAGTAAAATTTGTTTAGTTTGATGGTCTGATCATGCCTGCAAAGTTTTCGGTACACCGTCCCTAACACCCTGTATTTTTGTAACCGTATCCAAACAAACCTCATCATCTGTTTGCCTTTATCCCATACCTATTAGTCAGTGGCGGCACAAAATGTTTTGTTAGATAGAACACAAAATTGTAGCAAAATGATGTGGCAATGTTTTATAACTAACCGCCTGGGCCTGTCTGTCGTCAACCCTCTTTGGGAATGGTATTGTAGGTGGTATCACCGCTACTATGCGGTGGACCATAGGAGACCGATATTCAGCCGAGGTCAAAAACTCTAGGTCGCCTTTTACGAAACACCCTGATTGGACTAGGGGTGGCAGTATACGCTACCACACGGCACATAAGTAGGTACCTACATACATGATTCGATTTTACGTGTATATTTTAACCGTATCCAAACAAACCTATACTTCCATTATGCCAAACGAGCACGTGCAAGAGATGGCTCATTCCCGAAATCTGTCCTCCGTCCGCGCTCCCGGGTGATCGATCACAGAATTACCCGCTTTGTGGGGACTACGCAGAAATTACGCCTTTATTCCAAAAGATTGACATTTTCGTTAGCGCGTGTATTTTTTTTTTGCGCTTTTGCGGAATATAGAAAATGTCAACGGATTTCAACGCTACATTGGCGGGGGAAATGAGATTATTTTATCCGGGATATTTTTTTACTGAATTTACCCAACATAGCTACCTTCCTACTTACTTAAAGCACCACAGTATTCTGCCCCATTTTGTTCCAAAAATCCATATTGCTCGAAAAAACTATTAACGATTTGTATAAGTATTTTCCGTATCTGGCTAAATTCCTAATTCGGCGAATTCAAATTAAAGGTTAAAACATTTAACAAGATCTATTACCATCCTATTATCGTAAAGATATAATGGATTATTTCCTATGTTCGTTGCAAAAAATCAAATATTCATCGTTTTGCTCATCATTATCGATTTAGTGTAATTGAGTGTGCATGATTACCAGATATGGATTTAAAAAACAAATATTTTTCTGCATTAGGTATGATATGGATGAGGCAAAAACATTAAGGCTACCTGTACATATTTTGTGGATAAGAATTTAATATAGGTACTTATTTTTTGTATTGTTTTTATTTAGGTAAGTACTTGGTTCATGTTTTGTTAGGGCACAAAATCATGTAGCTAAAAAAATTTGTCAATGTTTTATGACCGGCCGCCTGTCTGAAGTCAACCCTCTTTGTGAATGCTATTGTAGCTGGTATCACCGCCACCATGTGGTTGACTATAGTTGACAGATATTCAGCCGAGGTCAAAACTCTACGTCGCCTTTTACGAAACACCCTGATTGAGTGGACTAGGGATGGCAGTATCGCCAGCTACTACATTTTCATTTACTCGGTTGTAACCTAAGGTTGTACAAATATGAGAAATATTCAGTTTTTACGCTGATCTAGTAAAAGAGAACGAAATACGAGAAGTGTCGTATTTGCAAAATAAGTAGGCAAATGTATCGAGTTCAGTTCATCTCTTCAGGTAAGGAAGAGATGAACTAACCTTACGACGACAGTAGGAATTTGAAACTGCGTCTATAACTCCATACGGACTACTACGTGTTACTACTCTGATCTAAGCTACATAAAGTTTAGCGATTGCACCGCTTGGGTACAAGCAATGATATTATATGACGGTACAAGAAGCTTATCGTAGAGGACGAAACTCATACCGAGTTGTCGTAAGACACTCATGAGATCGATGCCTGCCAAATATTAGATCCAATTCCTTGTGCGCTACTAAAATCGCTAAGGCCAATTTGACATTTCTATAACCGTTTGCTATTCTACACGTAACTGTCAAATTCAAATGACAGCATTATAATCTCTAAGGTCCAATTTCTCCATACAATGTTAGTTAATTTGAAGCTCCGTTAAATATTTTAAAGGTCAAATCGCACCAACGCACCGCGCGGAACCGCGGCGTAGCCGCGCGTTACAACTGATATTGTTTACATCAACCTACACTACAATATCGCTGCAGAGGATTTGCGTGGTGTGGCGTTAGATACCTATTTATTTGCGGAGTATATATTTTAGGTGATAACAATCGGCAGGAGCGGCGCGGCGCAAACTTAGTTCTTGTAGAAATATGTTACGTATCACATGCAAAAAAGACCGAACCTTTCCGCTACCACGCCGTTATTGTAAGGCTGACGTGCATACAACGTTTTAACTGTCACCTGTCGTCATCTCCACGCTGTGAAATAAATGATACGCGTGTCAGGACTTTTCCTTCAAAGTAGCCGCAGTTGAATGAGCCACCTTGTCTTCGTGATGCAGCCCACCCATTTACGAAAGTACGTGACATCTTCCGCAGCCACGCCCACCAAACCCAAGTTGCCGCTGCTAGCTGATGAGCATAATTTGGACCTCCCTCCTAATGGAGTATCACCTAAACTTTTACGATCTCGCCGTGGCGCGTGATGTTTCACCTGCAGGACAGGTGCATGGCTAACTAAGTAATTCAACCCCTACCCCATAAAGCTCAGTCTTGAAGGTGAATCGCCGCCAGCCTCTGTGCGGCCGTTGTGAAGATCTCCACGACAAATTGCCGCAGTCATAGATATACATTTCTAGGAGATAGTTGTGCCTGTGTGCTTGTTTTGAGAACAAAAAACTTTTAGAGAAAAATAATGTTGTGTACGACTACGTCCATTATGAAATGGACCTTCGTTCGCGGGAGTGAGAATAAAGAGAGAGAGGGGAGATATACTGGGAAAATTATGTATTATGCTAATGAATACTTCGTAAAAAAATCGGCCAAATGCGAGTTGGGCTCGCCCACCGGGGGTTCCGTGTTAAGATTTGTAGCTTATTCTGGATGGTAGACCTATATTTCATAATATGATACTCCACTTAGGCAACTAGCCAAATTTCTTAAATTTTGTTTATTTTTTTTAGGTCTACGGGAAGTACACTCTCAATTTTGATGCCCTTGACAGGGTAAAAAACAAGCGATTTTACCCGTTATTCCCAACGGTCCCCGCAGATCGGCCCCCGAGGGTCCCATTGGGAATTTTTCGTCCCAACGGCCCCCGAATCTCTAAAAGTTTGAATTTGGGGGCCGTTGGGACGAGAAATTCCCAACGGGGAATAACGGGTTTTCACTGCATAAACAGTTATATCTTTTTTTTACTTGAAGTTAGGTGCTTGATTTTTTCACAACTACTAGCGTTCATAGACTTGAGTATACGGTTTTAATTTTAACTCGATATCTTTACGTGTTCCTGAGATAAAGGGCCATGACAGAATGACAGATAGACGGACGGACAACAAAGTGATCCTATAAGGGTTCCGTTATTTAACTTTTGAGGTACGGAAGCCTTAAAACCTTGTACTCATCACTTTTTGAAAATTTTCACACATTTCTTACTTCATAACTGGTTGAATCACTTGAATGTTTGATAAAAAAGATGGATCCGTGCTTCGGAGAGCACGCAAAGCCCTCGGCCTCGATTAACTGGTAACCTGCGGAGGCCGTTACAAACATATCTGAGGCCTTTTAGTACCTACTAGTAAGTAGTCGGTGTCAAAAAACTCTGACACCGGGTCATCTGGTCGTTTATTAGGTTTCTCACACGACATAAGAAGAACTTGAGATCAGTTTCAATCTCAAACCCGAAAGAAATAGCTACTGGAAAACCTTTCCAAAACTGTAGATTTTGCACGAATACCTATTTATTTCATAAGTACAAGAATGTTCTGCTTTTCTTTTCTTCAAACAGACTAACATTTTGTCTTTAAATAGGTTCGTAGCAAGAATGTAGCAAATGCGCAGGTAGTGAAATGCCTTTGTATGCTTTCAAACGACCTTGTTGATTATAGTCGAAGCTTATGCGAACCCGAAACTTTTTTGTTGCAGTGCCCGCACTTGTGCATTAAATTTGAAACCAATATATATACCTGGAGACAGTTGCGTCGCGGCGTAGTCCTGAACCGCGGACAAAAAGTCTCCGGGAGGTGCGTCGCGCACCTTCATACTAGCTCATTTACTTGATGTATCGCGTACCGTCTGTGTTAGCCTTTATGATTTGGGACAATTGACAACTAAGACAGCTTTCAATGTGGCGTCAATTTGGCATTTCTAGCAGTCACTTATTTGACAGCTGTGTATGCGGCGCATGTCACATTTCTTTGACAACAACTAATCGGCCGTTAAAAATCTAACAGGTCCCCGGAGCTGTCATTAACTCTAACGCCCGATTTAGGACTTTGACAACATTTTGAGTCAAAACTGTCAAAAGTGAAGCATTCGAAAACCATAAAGGCTTACATAGACTGTAGGTACTCGTTTCGTGCCGGACCAACACGGGGAGAAAAACTCAAAGCGTATTGCAGATTGCAGTACTACCTGTGAGTACGACAATGTTGATGCAACGACAACCAATGAGAAGTAACTAAACTTTGGCATTGACATACTTTCGACCTTATTGTGTCGCGCGTTTTGCAGAGTCTAATCGATAGTTCACGCTATCTTTCAAACTTCTCAGCCCCAACAATCCACAGCTGGACATGGACCTTCCCTTGTCGGGGGGTACTGCCATACTCACCATGATTGGCAGGCGGATTGGCGAACGCAATTCAAGATGTTTAATTTACTGGAAACGCTGCCACCCATTCCCTGTATAATAATCCCTTAGTCATTTTTTAGAACAACTTCGGGAAAAATTGGGGTGATGCTATTTTAAGCCAGCATCACACGGCACAAGTATCGTTCAACAATCATTTAGTATCTACTTATTCGATAGTATCGATAGTTCAAAATGTGTCAGTTGTGTCAAATGCACCCTGGGCGTCCTCCGCGAGCCTTGATGGGGCGCACGAAGTCCACCTCGTGGCTTAGGGTGGTCAGCTCTATTTGGATGTCTCTGGAACAGTGTTAACGGGGAGACCTCGTATTGCGATCATCAAGGGACGCTTTTTTGAGGGTGCGCATGTGAAACAGAAGACTTCGGTCCCGGAGCCCTCCAGCGCTGGCAGGTAGCGATAGTAGAATCAAAACCCCTGTTTGGTCTTTGCTAAAATGCCGAATCCAGTATTCTACGCTAAGATCCTGCCGAAGCTGACACGTAGGTATTTTGCCAGGTGGGGCCGCTTGAAGACGTCGTTGAGCTAATTCTTGAGCCCAAAATATACATCAGGGACAAGGAAAGCGGTGGCGTGACCCTAGTAGACGCGCTTTTCAGGGGCCCTTCAGAGGGCGTCTATAGCAAAACGGGGAGAAATCGACGATGTGTCACTGCTAGGCGAATCGTGGGTACGTGCGGACGAACATTCTCTCGCTGACGGAAGCTGCGGTTGCTCAAGCCTAGTCTGGTAGTAAAGTGTAGTCTGCTCTCGTTGCGCAAGGCCCTAGAGTAGAGCGCAACACTAGGCTGTCCCATGCTTGTATGATTTCAACTTTTCATACCTCTTGGGAATCGATAACTTGGAAATAAAAAATGACATACAAGGACGTGCGTGATACCCCAATTTTGGGGGCTTATGATGGGGGGCTTAAAATGAAATTTTGAGGGCACAATAAGCGTACAGGCACAAATATCTCCTAGAAATTTATATCTATGACTACGGCAATTTGACGTGGAGATCTTCACAACGGCCGCAAAGAGGCCGGCGGCGATTCACCTTCAAGACTGAGCTTTATGGGGTAGGGGTTGAATTGCTCTAATTAGCCATGCACCTGTCCAGATGTCCTGCAGGCGAAACATCACGCCGTTGCGAGATCTTACCAGTTTAGGTAATACGCCATTAGGAGGGAGGCTCAAATTGTGCTCATCAGCTAGCGGCAACTTGGGTTTGGAGGGCGTGGCTGCGGAAGATGTCATGTACTTTCGTAAATAGATGGGCTGCATCACAAAGACAAGGTGGCTCATCCAACTGCGGCTACTTTAAAGGAAAAAGGCGTGACAACGTCGCCCTTAAGCGCGTATCGTTATCGACAGTGACAGGTAAAACGTTGTATGCACACCAGCCTTACTATAGCGGCGTGGCAGCGGAGAGGCTCGGCCTTTTTTTGCATGTGATACGTTACATATTTCTACAAGAACCAAATTCGCGCCGCGCCACTCCTCTGCCGATTGTTATCAACTAAAATATATTCTCCGCAAGTAAATATGTTGCGCCACACCACGCCAATCCTCTGCAGCAATATTAGATTGATGTAAACAATATTAATTGTAACGCGCGGCTTAGCCGCGGTTCCGCGCGGTGCGTTGGTGCGATTTGACCTTTAAAATATTTAACGGAGCTTCAAATTAACTAACATTGTATGGAGGGATTGGACCTAAAATACTTAAAATTAAGTGACAGCGCTAAACTTAGCTTTAGCCGATTAGTGCTATTCCACGGCGCACAAATTTAAGCATTTTAAAAATTTAAAACTGCTAAGATCGCTAATCTTAGCGGCCACTAAAAAGGTCCCTCTTAAAAATAATACTGTCAAAACATCTCAAAATGGGTGGGGTTTTGGAGTGATTTGTGTAATTATTGGTCACATCAGAAAGTTCAAGAGTGGAAAAAAGGTGATCGGGATTTAAAGTGTCACCGGGTAGGAAAGTTTAAGAGTGAAAACAATTTAATCGGGAGGTTTTAGAGTGTCACCCGGTAGTATAGCCGAAGAGTAGAAACAATTTGATAGGGAGGCTTTAGAGTGTCCCCGGGAAGTAAAGTTTAAGAGTGGCAACAGATTTTAAGGTAATAGAGTGGCACCGGGTCAGAACGTTTTAAATTAGCACCTAGTCAGAATGTTCTAGAGTGGGGCCGGGTTGTTAGGTTCTTAAGTGGTGGAACCAAAGGTGGTACAGAAGGATTTTGAGTGTCACCGAAAATAAAAATATTTTTACCAGTTACAGATTTTTTCATTTATTACTAAAATTTATCTTTTTTTTTAAATTGCAACTCTGAATTTAATAACGTCAAAATCAAATCATAGTCCTGTCAAAAACCTCTGTTTAATTTTCTAAAACTGGGCTTTCGTGGAATAGCACAACTTAAAATTGCTAATTTTAACCATTTTAACTTAGTGATTTTAACTTTAGAGATTTAAAATGGCTAACCTGTAGAATAGAGACCAGTATGCAACTGCAAGGGTTGCGCGTTGATGTCTTTTGAACGACGCTCATCAAATCAATCTAACTATCTCTACAAATTGCGTAGTCAAAAAGTTTTTTTGCTAAACCCTAGTGCATTCAGGGTGTTTCGTAAATAGCGCATTCAGGGTGTTTCGTAAAAGGCGACGTTGAGTTTTTGACTATGATGTCAAATGCATGGCGGCGGTAATACCACCTACAATATTATTCCCAAAGAAGGTTGAGGTCAGGCAGGCGGCCGGTGATAAAACATAGCCAAATCCTTTGCTACATGATTTCGTGTTCTAACAAATCATGTTTCGCCGACCCCATCTGATTTGGGATATGGGTAGAAAGATGTTTTAGACCTTATGCTAGGGCCTTAATTCTACTCTGCAGCGTACAGGCATGTATAGGTAATAAATAGCCGAGGACAATCCGTCGTGACGTGACTGGGAAGGTGTTGTGAATGTTGCGATATTACCCTATGGCCAAAGTGGCGATCAAATTACTACCACAGACAGACTACAAAACATCAGCAATAACTTCTCATCCAAATGAGTGGCAGAGCTTCAAGACCTGCAGAAACAATGCAATCCGTTAAAGGAGTAAGTAAATCACTTGCAACATAAATATATCACGCCTATAATACCTTGGGAGGTAAGCAAAGCGTAAACGGCTGTGAAACACGGCTATTTAGACCACGTCTGACAAAAGTTTGAAAGTCATTCAGAGGACTGTGTTAGCAAAGTGAAAGCTTGTCGCCTTAAATATCAATTCTCATCGACCCTCAAATCCCTTACATTAATATTAACTTATTTACCCTCAAATCACTATTATCGTAAATTTACTTATGTTCTCATACAATACAAAAACACGATACAGTTTTTTTTTAGCAAAAAAGTGGCCTTTTCTTTGAGATCGATGTCTACCAAAGTAAAGAATATATAAAAAGCGGCCAAGAGCGTGTCAAACACGCTCACAAATAGGGTTTCGTAGTCAACGTTTAAATATCAGGTCTTTCAGCGTTACAAAGATAATTTTGTTGCTGGTTTGTTTGCAGCTGTATGGTTACCAACCGCTTACCAATTTTTAAGCTTGCATACTTTAGAAGTTACAGCTGGAACAAATTATGGCTCAAAAACGCCCCTTTTAGAAGCAAATATCTCGAGACAGAAATATTTTAGAGACTTTGTGTCAAAGAAACC
Source organism: Phthorimaea operculella (assembly GCA_024500475.1). Lineage (NCBI taxonomy): Eukaryota > Metazoa > Arthropoda > Insecta > Lepidoptera > Gelechiidae > Phthorimaea > Phthorimaea operculella. The sequence continues at coordinate 5,437,587 of JANFCV010000014.1, read as the reverse complement.
TCCCCTTAGTTTGAAAAGACCTATTCAACGATATCCTATTCAATATTACAGGAGAAAAAAAAATCCTACCTTTCACATGTATGGGAAGGGGGTCCAAAAAGCAATTAAAATATTTTTTTCGCATCATTTCTAAATTTGGGTCAACACAATCTATCTTCACACCAAAAAACTGACGAAGTTATGAGGGCGCGGCATACAGACAGACAGACAGACTTACCGAAATGATAAGGGTTTCTTGTAGACTACGAAACCCTAAAAATATGGCAAAGTACACAGCTTACACTTGCGTTTTTGTATCACATACCTATTTTTGCCTTTTCAGGACAAAAGACGGATATTAATTTGAGTGACTATTTGCTCGTCTCCAATCTAAGTTCCTAACGGATTAACCGCATAATATTACATACACACACAATAACAGCTGGTGAAATCTGAAAAATCTCACGTTCACTTCACCTCTATTTCCTAAGCGGAGTCCTATCTTTCACTATCAATGGCTATGACCAATTCACATAATACGCCATGAATAATGGCTTGGTCATTTGTTTTGTTTTAACCTAGCATTAGTATGTATTGGAACTATAGCTCAGAGGTATTGACTATGCAGATTTCCAAACAATGACTTGGGATAAAGAGAACTTCGAGGTACCTATCCATTAAGGGATCGAGTTATACTGGTCATTCTAATGCTTCTTTTCAATGGGACACCGAGAGACTCGATGAACCTTGTTATCAGAGTTTTTTAACTGCCTATTACAAGTAGCAGGCCTCTGACATGGTTGTGTAACGACCGCCTCATAGACAGTAACCGGGACCGATGGCTTAACGTGCCCATCCGAAGCACGAAACCATCTTGCTTTTCGAGCAATCAGGTGGTTCAGTCTGCAATGTCCTAACCAGACTAAGAATAATTCTTACTCTCTCTCTTCGTGTGGGACACCGAGTCGTTCAACGACCCGATGAATAATAATTACTGATAGATAATGATGACCATGTCAGAGACCTGAGCAGCTTGTAGTAAGCGGTTGAAAAAACTGACACCAGGGTTCATCGGGTCGTTGGACGACTCGGTGTCCTACTCGAAGAAGAAGAAGACCCTCCAATAGGAGGAGGCTTATGTCCAGCGGTGGATGATTTTTGCAGTTGATGTCCTGGTAGCGACGAGCCAAATAATAAATTTCTTCTGTTAGCAGGGTTGCCTCTTGTTACGATAATCCCACAATTTCTACACCCAGCCCTGTGTAGGCCTGGCTAATGGCATGTGACAGCGAAGGTGATGGATCGGCAACCCCCCCCCCCTCCCGTTCCCTTGTTCCCCCTGCCTCACCCCCTAGAACACCCTAGTTGGGAATTGCGCGCCTTTTTCCGCAATGAGACATTTTTGCGAGATTGCGAGGTAAAAGGTAAATATTTGGGATACCGGTTGGTATGTGAAATTGTGAGGGAGATGTTTATTAATATGAAAAAATGGAAAACAAAAACACAATTAGCGGGATCCGAACCCATGGCGTCAAACAAAAGCATAATAGGTATAGTAGGTAATAAGAATAAGCAAAGGCACGATAGGTACGCACGGCGAAAGTATTGGGTTCGAATCATGTTCCCGAAAAAATTTTGGATTATAATTTTACTAGTGCCCATAGCGAACACTCAGAACCAACTGGTAATAAAACAACTTTTGTTCCTCTCATTCAAAATAGCAGATTAGCCAATGATCAGCTGATTACAGCTAGTACCTTTGAGAGGTACAAATTTATAAGTATTACGACCTTATATTGTTCCCTACACCAGTTGGTTCTGAGTTTTCACTATGGGTCTCTAGTATTTTACCCAACATTTCTTGTAGGTTGCTCGATAGCAGCTAAAACGGGAACCACCGAAACTGCTCGATCAAGAGTTGCGGCAAGTTGGACAGTTTGACAACTCTGACACCGACACGAGCGTCTGACAACTTTGTCAACAGATTAGCGGAGGTATGGAACTTGGCGAATTTCAACATTGCAGGTAAAATGTACCTTACCACAAAATAGAGAGTTTATAAAAGGTTCACTCGATCCTATTGAGGATTTTCGCGATTGTCACTTGTTAGTGTTACATAGCCAGGGTTGCCACTGTCAAAAAAGTATAAGAATCTATCAAAACACTTAAATCTGATACAAGATCGTAATAATAATAATGATGCTGAGACAATTTTTATCAACGTCTAACCATTATTGCAATCATCTTCTTAGTTACCTTGAGTTCCTCTGAGATTCCAGTTCATCCCAGTAAGCGTTTAAATGGGCGCTAGTATTGAGTGAGACATCCGCGCCGTCCCTCAAAGTAACCTTACACCTTATATGTTTTCCCTACACCAATCAGTTCTGCGTTTTTGCTATTGGTCTCTAGTAATACCCAAAAATACATTTCTTGCAGGTACCTTCATACGTAAGATTTGTCTTTAAACAGCGTTGCTCCATAGCAGTTAGAACGGGAACCACCGAAACTGATCGATCAAGAGTCGCGGCAAGTTGGACAGTTTGACAACTGTGACACCGACACGAGCGTCTGACAACTTTGTCAACAGATTAGCGGAGGTACGGCGGAAGTGGGACTTGGTGGAACTTGGCGAATTTCAACATTGTAGGTAAAACGTATCTTACTATGGTCACAAAATAGAGAGTTCACAGAAGTAAGTATTATTCCAATATTGTAGGTAAAACTGTACCTTACTACAAAATAGAGAGTTTTCAAAAAGATTACTCGATCCTACCTATTTAGGATTTTCGCGATTATCACTTGTTACATAGCCAGGGTATCCCCTGTCAAAAAAGTATAAGAATCTATCAGAACACTAAATCTGATACAAGATCGTAATAATAATAATGATTTTGAGACAATTTTAATCAACGTCCAACCATTATTGCAACCGTCTTCTTAGTTACCTTGAGTTACACTGAGATTCCAGTTCATTGCAGTAAGCGTTAAAATCGGCGCTAGTATTGAGTGAGACATCCGCGCCGTCCCTCAAAGTGACCTTACACCTTAAGTTTTTCCCTACACCAGTGTGACACCAGTCAGTTCTGAGGTTTCGCTAATCTAATCGGTCTCTCGTAAAATTTTACCCAACATTTCTTGTAGGTACCAAGATACATAAGATTTGTCCGTAGCATAGTTAGAACGGGAACCACCGAAACTGATCGATCAAGAGTTGCGGCAAGTTGGACAGTTTGACAACTCTGACACCGACACGAGCGTCTGACAACTTTGTCAACAGATTAGCGGAGGTATGGCGGACGTGGGACTTGGCGAATTTAAACATTGTAGGAAAAAACTATACCACAAATTACCGTCCGTCTTTAGAACTGGCTTACTCAGTACTAGCGACGCTATTTCGACGCTTACTGATGTTTTCTGGAATGAACTGGAATCTCAGAGGAAGTCATGGTAACTAAAAAAGGTTGCCACATCCTCACTTACAAGATACAATACGAGGACGAAATAAAATACAGCTCTACGTAAGATTTGTCATTAAACAGGGTTGCTCCATAGTAGTTAAAACGGGAACCACTGAAACTGATCGATCAAGAGTTGCGGCAAGTTGGACAGTTTGACAACTGTGACACCGACACGAGCGTCTGACAACTTTGTCAACAGATTAGCGGAGGAACTTGGCGAATTTCAACATTGTAGGTAAAACCGATAAAACTATACCTTACCACAAATTAGGGAGCCGGCGCGAGAGGCTTCTTTACAGATGGTTCACTCAGTACTAGCGACGATTTTCACGCTTATTGACGTTTACTGGAATCTCAGATGAACTCAAGGTAACTAAAAGGTAACTAAAAGATGGTTGCCTTGCCACGAACTTCATATTTCTTGCATTCAAATCGCCTCGGAATCATATAACGTTCTTGTATCAATGTAGAGCTGTGTTTCGTTGTCGTATTAAATCTAACAACCCTGTCTATGTAACAAGTGGCAATCGCGAAAATCCTTAATAGGGTCGAGTGATCCTTCTGTAAACTCTTTATTTTGTGACCTTACTATGGTATTAACTGCCATCCCTCAGGTAGATCCCTAGTTCATTTTCACGTATGGGGGAAGACTAAATCCACAGCTACAAGTCCACTGCTAGGCCTCCCTCTATTGGAAATTGTTTCCGCCTGGCAAGCGGATTGGCGAGCGCTATGCAATGCAAGATGCTGCATTCGCATGGAAAGATGATGACCGTTCCCTGGATGTTTTTTTTCCTTAGTCGCTTTTTACTTTTTACACCTACGAGTAAAATTACTTAAAGGTTACTTACTGGCCCAATTAATTCATAAACATCTCAAGCGACTAATCAAATCATATGCCATTAAACTACCAAAACAGGGGATTAAATTTAAGCCCCTGTTGACTTTAAACACCCTTTCACCAGTCAATCTTACGCCCTTTAGAGTGGCAATTCGCAAAGTGGAACTCAATCCCTTTAAAACCCCAGTTTAGGGTGATTCAAGCTACAGTATGTAGAATTTTATTGTTGTATCACATCAGCCAATTGCAGTCTACTGCCATAGGTTTTCACGAAGAGGTTAGAGTTTCACGAAGTTTTACGAGGGCAATGCATGGCACGATCTCTAGTTTTCGTCAGCCATTCGATACCAGTCTCCTTTTTAAGTCACCAGTTCTTCTGGCCAGAGGGCGTCCAACGCTACTCACCACTCGAAAACCTGCTTGTTTCACCGTTCATCCGTTTATTTCTAAGACAGACGTGTCCAGTCCACCGCTACTTTCGGACTAGGTATGTCGTATAGCTGGAAAATTGGAAATAAGGAATGGTGTAAACCAGGTGGCACCAGGTCATGAAATTGATCTGATGATCACTATTCACCGATATTTTACGTAATTTTTCACAACCTGTAGAATAGCACAGGGTCGAGTCAAATTCACGATTCAGTGAGTTTAAAACGGGGGTGACCGGGGTTACCTACCTGACAAATGTTTAACCACGGTGCAAATCTACTATCAGGCCCGATCTCACTAATACTTGTGCGTAAAACCGCGATTTGATACTGAAAACTAAAGATGTATTTTTGTCGGAATACAACAACTTGCACTGCGCTCCCCAATTCGCCTGCTAAGAGCAGTGCGTAAGGCAAATACGCACCCGATTGGGGGAGGCCCATGTCCAGCCGTTAACTGTCGATCGATGCGATCAAGATCAAAGAAATTAAATTAGTAATTTTTCACGAAATTTACGAGGGCAACTAGCTCTCTCTCTATCTTGGCGTGGACACCGAATCGTCCAACGATGAAACCTGGTGCAACCGCTTACTACAAGTAGCAGGCCTCTGACATAGTTGTGCAACGACCACCGTCTAAGTAGATAATCATAGACTTAACATGCTCTCCGAAGCACAGAACCATCTTTCTTTTCGGTTATAAGACTCTAGAACTAGAACGTCCCATACTGGTTCAAAGTGACAAGTAATCAATTTGTTTCCTTGCTGACCCGCCGACTTTCCTACAGGTTACATCACCATGCGAGATGTGATGAGAATTCTATTGCCCTTCTTGATGAGGTAACACGCTGTTTACTTTCCAATGCTTTAAATTATATATCTTTATGGGCTATTTATAATAGCTATAATTTTTATTATATTACAAGCGTTCTGCCCCGCGGTTTCACAGGTAATTTTTCCCGTGCTAAAGATAAGTTTTTCTGACAAGCCACACTCGGCCCAAAGTTTGCTATTTTTGAGCCATTGTAATGCCAGTCACACTTAACTGTCGTTCAATTGCCACTGTTATCAGAATACGAAACTACCCAAACCATCCAACTGACATGCCATCATTCATCAACACACATTTAACAGACTTCGGCCCAAGGTTATGAACTCTACACGCAAAAAAATATTGTAAGAAAATAGCTCCGTAATGAGAAAGAAGGACAAACAAACAAACTTTTATTTCCATTTACAGGGTAGGGTCTTTTTGTGGTAGGTACTTATTTATCATGTGGGACACCAAGTTGGCGGATGGGTGACCCAGAAACTATGGTGTCAGAGTTTATAAAAACAAACGATTCTATACGGATTATGAAATGCAAACATTTACCTCCTAGTCAAATAAACAATAGCTTTATTTTTATTGAACTCTAGAAAACAGTATGAAAATAAAACCTTTGTTTATACTAGACCATGCGTAAATATTATAAACTAAACTATGACTGGCTAATTGACCATTCTGCAGCGGACTTTCGCGCCAACCGCTCGCGTTCTCTTTTTGAATTTAAATACCGAACTTTGTTTCGATCGCGGTCGTTACTTCGGAAGAAATCGTTTACAGTTTTATTTGTGTAATTAGTGTAGAGCTAGTGTGTGTTTTTGGGATCAAGATATTTATTAATTTCAAGATGATACGTTACATTTTGGTAAGTTTCGCGTGTGTTATTTTCCTTCTTTTTCTTCCTTCGTATTTGTTAATTTTAATTTCCTTCTTTTAATTTACTTAAATAAATTTTTAGGTGTAAGTAAATTAAGTAAGTACCTACTTGTATTATACTGACTGAAAAGTAAATGTAAATACAAGAGGCGATTTTTAAAAGTAAAGTTCAAACAAAAATCTCTATGAATAAAATTTTGTCAAAAACTCGGTTTTTGGTTTAAATACTTTGTGAATTCGGGCCTGTTATCATCACTGTTCCAAAAATTTTGTTTAATATTTCGGCCTATGTTCCATGGGGAAAATATTTCCGTTTCATGAGTACCTTGACCCCCTTTGACTTATTACACCTACCCTTTTTGTAACTCTCGGTAGAATTATACACAGAAATGTTACTTGTGTTAAAACCATCGGTTAAAACAACGAACTCACTGATTATGACATAATCACTCTCCTTGAGAGAGTTACTTAAACTTGTAAAAAAGTTCCGATCCGTCTTACCGGTCTTACCGTGAAAATGCCGCGAATGCGACCTTGTGAAGGGCAATGTAGAGTTCAAAATTAATTATTATTGACTATACCGGGAGTAACAAATAGGGTATAACAACCCGAAAGAAGGTCAAGGTACTCATGGAACTGAACATCTTTCCTCATGGAACATGGGTCGAAAGTCGTAATATGAAATAAAATTTGGATCGCCTCTACAAACCTGCCGATCAGCTGATTGATTTTTGGTATGTGAGATCTATTTTTTCATGTTTTGATTGGAAGCGAATGAGACCTTGCCCATGCTTTCTGAACCCTCTTTGAATGTTTATCTTCAATTGTTCTCCAACTACCTATTGTTTATAAGTTGTTATTATTTTATAAATCACCTTACCTCGCTTCACATTATGATTTTGTTTATGTTAAGTGCGAGTTAAAATAGCATAATACCCATAATTTTATCTTTTCCATAAAAGGCTCTGATTATTTTCATTTTCACATACTATAGAGTGATGCTATTCCAATTCAGCACCACACAAATAACTATAACGATTTAACCTAGTCACCTAGAAACATCGTATATTAGGTACTTTGGTGCATTATATCACGCAATCATTTAACGCTTGCATACTTCAGCTAATCGACAATATTTACATTGTATCTAGATCTGAAACTGTTTGTAAACGAATATTTTACAGTTAGACAGAATACTTCCGAAAAACTTAAAAATATGACTAAACTAGGTAGCTAGGTTTTCTTTTGCATCTTGTTAATTTTCATTTATTTTGCATGTTTATAAAATTTAAACTTATTATTTATATATCTTATACTAGCTGCCCGTCAGCGGTTTCACCCGCTGCAACCCATCTTTTACCGCTTCAGGGGTTAAAAATAGAAAATCCCTGAAACACGTACTCAATTTTTTTAGCTGTTTGATCTAATTGCAAGTTTTGAAACATTTCATTGCATTTAAAAATCAGGATTTACCATACAAACTTTTAACCCCTTTTTTACCCCTTTACGGGTTAAAAATCGAAAATCCCTGAAACACGTGTTTAATTATTTTAGCTCTTTGATCTAATCACAAATTTTGAAACAGATCGCATGTAAAAATAATGATTTTCCATACAAACTTTCAACCCCTTTTTTACCCCTTTGGGGGTTAAAATTTGAGGCATAATATATTTAAAAACCTGCCCCATAAATTACTCTATCTCTATATCTATAATAAAAAAAACCGCATCAAAATCAAGGGTTTAGAAGATAAAAGGGTTTTAAAGATATAAGGAAACATACATACAGACACGGGAAGGGACTTTACTTTATATACTATGTATTGATATATTCTCACTCATGTGAAAATGTGCATAAGCGGACGCCCGCGATACAGGTTCTCCTAGTGCGGGGTCCATAGTGATTGTGTTTTGTACAATATTTTTTGGTAAATAAAGATATTTGTATTTGTATACAGACATACACACACAAACATCACGCTTTTATCGCTTACGGGGCAGAGCGTCAACGGCCGTAAAATGACGGTCGTTTGTGCCACGTCCCAAAAGCTAAGCTAGGTATTTACTTACATAAAAATGCAGAGGATCTTTGGTCATATTCATCGGCCTAAAGCAGTCTACTGCTGGACATAGGCTTACTACCGTTTCCGCAATAAATCACTACCAGTCCTTTAAGTCATCCGTCCACTTAACGCTACGCTTTTTAAGGCGTGAACGTAGACTCCACTCGAGAACCCGGTTAATACTAAGACCTATCGTCAAAATATTATGAAATGAAATGAAATATAATTTATTCACTAGCTAACACGGTATAAAAGCTGTAACATTAAATAAATTGTACAGGAGTGCAGCACCCAAAACAGGCATGCAAATATAAAAGTTTATACAATAATGAATTAAATCTTAATAATGTCTATAAATTCAATTAATTCAAATACTTAATAATTATGTCAGAAAACAATGTCAGTAATAAATTTAAAACAAAAGAAAAAAAAAATGATAGATATTATATGCATTAGTCAACATTTTATTTTAATTAACATAGTGAGAGAAATATAATTGTAGTTGAGAGCACCAAAATTAAAATTTATAGACAAGAAATTCTTTAACATCATAAAAGCAATTCGTTACAAGGAACTTAAATAACCATTTCTTAAACAAGGACGAAGGCATTTGTTTCACGTCATTTGGCAAGCAATTGTAAATTTTTACGCACATATTAAAACTGTTCCTTGCGTAGCAAGTGGTTTTGTGAGTACCACCGCATAAGCGATAGGGGTATCGGGTAGAAAATGTGAAAGATTTTTTCCTGAAAGAAATGCTTATTTTTCACCACAAACATACATATCTCGAATATATACAAGCAAGGTAGAGTCAGTATATTGAGTGTTCTGAACAGTGGTTTACAGCTTTCAAGGGGACCAACATTGCACATTGCCCTTACGCACTTTTTCTGAAGGATGAAAACGCGATCTGCATCCACAGAATTACCCCACATGACAAGGCCATAACGTAAAGCCGAGCACACATATCCATGATAGGCAATTTGGGCAGTTTTCAGGTCGCAGATGTTCCGCAAACGATACAGAGCATAGATAAACCTGTTTACTCTCTGATAAACCGACTCCACATGTTCTTTCCATGATTTTTTGAATTCATAGAAATTTTTTAATTTTGCCGTGGTTGTTTCGTTTATTTGGATACCGTTGTATTTAATTAATAAGTTAGCGGGCCTACCATTTACATTTATGAACTTCAAGAAAGTGGTCTTATTTAAATTAATATGTAGATTGTTGTGCTGTAACCATTGAACAACTTTACGGATAGTTACATTTATTTCGCTCTCGTATTCAATATTTAACTTCTTGTGGACAATGATAGATAGATCATCGGCAAATATATGTTATGATAGCTGTGATATGTTGAAAACCACGTCTTCTTCTCCAGGTACCCATACTCCTCGCAGCGTCATCGCAGGCCTACTACCCTTCCATTCCCTCGAGACAACACTCCGCAGCCTCACCAGCACAGATCCGCTTTGCCATCGAGAACAAATACGACAACACTGGCCCAGGAGCCACAGAACCCGCAGCTGCTTACAAAGCGTACAAGAACCTTGACGAGGCCTTGGTAGCCTATGTTGACGACCCAGACACGCAGCTACCCCAACACGAGAAAGCCAGAGCTATCGCCAACTTGTACCGACATAAAGAATCTCCTAGAAACCTTCCGTTCTTGAGCACAAACTACGCTACCATTGACGAGACGAAGTTCGGTCTTCCGTACAACGACAGAGACATGAATGAGTTGAAGGAATCCTTCAGATGGAGCAAAGAGGAGCCCAAGAAGAAGATCCCGCCATTCCCTCACGCCGTGATCAAGCCGTTCCGTTATCAGTATATTCCTAATCCTGACGTGGAGTTCTCCGTTGATGTCCATGTAAGTACATATTACTCCTTTGCTTAGATAATGTTTCAGCAGGGTTGCGTACCACGCTTGACAATAAGTACCTACTTATTTGTCAGGCTCAGGCATTGTATTGTACCTACTTATGCACCAGCACCAGCATTACTTATAACTGCATATCAGTAATTACTGTGCGTAAGCACCAGGGTACGCCGTAAAGGACGATATCCCGTTTACACCATCTATTAGTACCAATAGTTCATCGGTCCACATCCCTTTGTGAACCTACGATCCTTTTATTTTTTTCATAGGGTTTGGATTTTACATTAGGGTAGTAAAATTCAAGATCACTGGTATGCACGCTGTGCCAGCGTGGATGATAAAGGCATCTAGAAACTCATTGACCACCTAAAAAAATTAGTAAACCTTTCAAGGATTTTCAAAGCTTGGTGTCTACCAAAGTAAGTACACATAATTATCTAAAATCAATCAGGATACGAACCCGGAAACCTTTTGCTCACGCACCGCTGCCATTCATAATACGCAGTCGAACCAAGGCTGACTAGAAATGAGCTGTCGACTGTCTTTAATTTTTTAATTTAATTTAATTTTTAATTTAATTTAATTTCTTTATTCAGGATTACCAGGGAGTGTTACATTATAAATTTCATTTACAATTTTTCTTATAAGTATTATGCTAAATGTACATTCTATTTAAGGTAACCACAACATGCAAAATAACTCTAGAGATAGACATCAGTACTATAGTTAAAATTATAGTAGTCTTTGTAATAAATAAATAAATATTTAGATACAAAATTTAAAAAAATATTAATAATTAAAATTTGATTGCGTAATTTAGTCTTATTTAGTTTAATTTAAGTAAAAGTCGAAATTTTAAATATTAAAAACTAAGCATCTCCAATAAGCAATTCATGCACCTTATCTTTAAATACAGCCGGGGAGTCATGAAATATATCAACTGATTGACCGAGAGAGTTGTAAGTGTGTGGCAGACGATATGCAGCATTATGCATACGCAAATTTGATTTTGCTCGGGGAAGATTAAATACAGTTGTGGGGAAGCGAGGGGGTTTCCGGGGAACACGAATCTTAAACAAATTGACAAGCTCAGGACAGTCTATGTTATCTCTAACAACCTTGAAGAGGAAAGTAAGATCAAGGAGATCTCTTCTAGTCTTCAGACTATCCATGCCAAAATGTTTCAACCGGTCATTGTAGCTTTCTAAGCTTTTACTTGTGCCGGTGGCAAACGCCAGATGCCTGGTGAAGCGCTTCTGGATTCGTTCAATGCGTAATGCATGAACGTTATACTTTGGGGACCACACCACGCTTCCATACTCCAAAATGCTACGAACATACGAGTTAAAAATTGTTATTTTAGTTGATGGGTTCTGGAAGACTTTAGCAGTTCTCAATACAAAACCCAGCATCCTTGATGCTCTTGATATAATATCATCAACTTGTGGAATGAAGGTCATCTTGGAGTCTATAATGACACCCAGATCTCGCAGATGATGAACCTCTTCAAGTTTTCTACCATGGATAAAGTAGTCGGTGCTGAGTGCGCGGTTTTTTCTAGTGAGTTTTATATGATAGCATTTCTCAACGTTTAATGACATATTATTCCGCACACTCCACTCACATAAACTGTCCAAATCCTTTTGCAGTAATTCGGAGTCATGAGCGTCACCAATGACTTTGATTAGTTTAAGGTCATCAGCGTAAAGATAAACCCTACTAAATCTGATCTCATCAATTATGTCGTTTATAAATATATTAAACAGTAATGGACCTAAATGGGATCCTTGCGGAACCCCAGATAGTGAAGGGAACCGATTCGATTGAAAGCCCCTGATCACCACATATTGGGACCTTTCAGCGATATACGACTCAAACCAACGCAACAATGGACCACCTATTCCATAATTAGAAAGCTTCTTTATAAGTGTTTTATGGCATACCTTGTCGAATGCCTTCGAAAAATCGGTATAAATGGCATCGACTTGGTTATGATGGTCAATCGCTTCGATTATTTTATTGGTATATGCCACTAAGTTGGTGTTAGTAGATCTTGCACGGACAAAACCATGCTGATGCTCTGTAATTATTTGTTTAAAGTGGTATTGCATATAAGGACACATTAATGCCTCGAAAACTTTAGCGAATGTTGATAGTATTGAGATCGGCCTATAATTCGTCACTTGACTTAGGTCACCCTTTTTATGTATAGGCACTATCTTCGCTGTTTTCCAGATACTTGGAAAAACTCCGGAACTTAAAGATTTGTCAAAAATTAACATTAGAGGAAAACAAAGCGATGAGGCACAACTGACGATGAATACCGGAGGTATTCCATCCGGACCTGCTCCCTTAGTTTGGTCGAGTCTTTTTAATCGCTTCAGTATCTCCCATCGCGTAAAACTCATTTTGGTAAAGCTGTTATTGTTAAGAGAGCAATTGTTGGTTAAGTCTACATCATTACGATCAAGGTTTGGAGAAAAAACAGAGGTAAAGTGCTCTCCAAACATGTTACATATGATGTTTCCATCAGTTGATGTGCTGTTATTGTATGACATTTTAGCTGGATAGTAGGATGCAGAGTTCTTTTTAGATTTAGTAAAAGTCCAAAAGTATTTTGGATTTTTGGAGATACTAAGTTCTATTTTACTGACATATACTTTATAACATCTAACAATTAAGGCAGAACAGTGGTTGCTTATAATGTTAAGAGATATTTTATCACGAGGATTTTTATGTATTTTATACTTTTCTAACAGTTTGTGTTTTTCTTTTAGCCTTTTTATCAAACAATAAGAGTACCAATGAGGGTATTTTTTGCTACGGATTCTAGTTCTGGGGATACATTTTTCTATGATAGCAAACATGTGATTGTAGAAGATTTCAACCATTTCGTTCACATCTTGACAATTCAAAAACTCTGTGAGCCAATCAATTTTGTCTAATTCTGAAATGACCAAGCTATAATCTGCTTTATAGAAGTTGAATTTATTAGCATTGTTGGAACATTTGAGCTCGTTGATCCTCGAATAATTAATCGTAATAAGTAATGGTGGGTGGTATCCGTCAACTCTAGATAAGGCGTCTAAAGATCTATCGACATTTACAATTGAAGCGTTATTCACTAATACTAGATCAAGAATTTTGTCCTGTTTATTTAAGACATGATTACATTGTGTTAAATTGTTTAACGATACAAAGTCAATGAGCAGCTGTGCCAATGTTGAGCCATTATGTTCAGGATACAAATTCTTGTTCGTAGTTTCACAGGGCCAGGTAATGCATCTAAAGTTAAAATCACCCAACAAACAAACATCATCATCAAATTTTTCAGAAACTTCATTGAAATGATCTATAAAGCTAACCAATAAATCTTTTTTTACTGGCGAGGGAAGGTAGATGGCGCAAATATTAATAGATTGCTTGGTATTTAAATCGATTCTTACCCATAGATCTTCGCAGTTTTTACTTTCATATGATTCTAAACGGGTAGAATTTATATTCCTTAAAACAGCTATAAGAACGCCACCCCCTTCTTTAATTTCGCCCTTTTTATTGAGGATTGTCCTGTTTTTTCTATAAACAATATAACGGTTATCAAAAAGTTCAGCGTCTTTTACACTTTCATTTAACCACGATTCCGTTAAAACTATCACATGGTAATTCGAATTTGTAAGGCTACAATAAAATTCATGCGTTTTTGAACGTAACCCTCTGACGTTTTGATAGTATATCTTTAATTGGTTCATTGCAAATGTTAAATCATAAAAAGCATGCATCAAAAAGAAAAACAGTTAAGCCAATTTATCCAAGGTGGCCTGATCTTTCACGTAGATATAGTCAGAGCTTTCATTTTTCCTCATGAAAATCTTCCCATTTTTTACCCATACAAACTTGTAGCTGAGCACTTTCGATTTACGCCTAGCAGCTGCATGCAGGGCCCTATTGGCAGGTGACAGGTGTTCCATTACGTAAATTGGCTTTTTGTCTCCACCGAATCCAATGTGGCTTGTGTTGAGTTTATCATTCGCGTTCGCTCGGTTATAGCGGGATACGCTGGCCAATAAAGTGTCTCGAATTCTGGGTGCCGCCAATTTGACCACGATTGATCTAGGACGACTATCGTCTTTGTTCATTTTCGCAACTCTAGTGTAATTGTGAATATCTGAGTCCTGTAGCTCGCAGTTAACGGATTTGGATAACTGCTTGATAATCGTAGGAATGTTTTCGTTTTTATGTTCTGGCACGCATTGGATTTCTAGGTTGCAGGATCGGTTGTTCTGCTCTATGTTCTGTAGTTTAGTGTTCATAATTTTGATTGTTTCATTAAGTGCTGTGTTTTCTTTTTTAAGTACCTCGATTTCCTGTGTGTGTTTTTCGCACCTAGTCCGAAATTCATCGTGCTGATTACCTAAAAAAGTTGTTGATTTTTCCAGCTCAGAGACCTTATCATCTATGACTTTGATTTCCAGCATTAATCGTTTTTTTAAGGTGGTTGCCAATTCTTCTAGTAGGGACACCTTAAGGATTTCTATTTCTTCTTTTAAAATTGATCTTATATCATCTTTAGTTAAGGCGGTGGTTTGTGATGCTGGAGGCGTCGGCAGGTCAGTCTTCAATTTACCCCCACCACTTCCGCGCGTCATGTTGACATTGACCGTATCGGCAGAACTAAGCCTTGCTTGTAGTGGAGAATTAGGTACATTGAGGTTTTCCACAACCGTCTGCGGATTTGTACATGCACAGGATGAACAGTACCAAGTTTCTTTTTGTCCTTTTTTAAGAGCTAAAAAGCTGTCATTCATCATCATTGAGAACAAATGCTCATAAAACAAAAGCTCATAAAATATCCTAAGGCTAGTTTCGCTTCAAGGGCATGATTGGGCTGATTGTTTCAACAACCACAATACAAACTAACTACATAGGCCCGTCTCTAGCTCCCCTACAAAATATGATGATGATGGCTCCCCTACAAAATATACCTAGTAGGTGATTAGGTACGATATAGCTGGTATTCATAACTCATACTTGCAATATAAGATCACCCTTCATAGTTTTAAGGCATCGTGTTTTTGTGAGAATATTATATTCCACGACACAAAAAGTTTTGAAATTACTTAGGGTTATGTTAGATAATCAATTTTATTGTGAAAGTTTACTATTTATTTCATACTTGAACACTTGAACCCATGTTCCTTGGGGACAGTTGTACCTTAATCACCAGCCTTTCCTGCATTTCCGCTATCGGTTACTAGTAAAATTTCACCCAGTATCTTCAGAAATACATAGAAGAATAAATAATAACTTACCGAATAAAATTTTCTATGGCCTTGAAAATTATTAAAAACTGCAGAACTTACTTCTGTACAAACACGTGAACCATTTCTTAGAAAAGTAGCTGTTTCAAGGAAGTGCAGAAGTCTATTTTAGGAGTTCAACGCCCGTAAATAACCTTTCTCTATTATATCAGAGATTGAACGATTATCTGTAAGAGCCTTGACATTCACTAAACCTTTCAAGGAAGCTTATATTTCTATCTTTAAATCTCCTCCAATTAATCTATGACTCAATCTAATCCAACCAAGCAAACAACAAATACCTACCTACCTAAACTGTAAAAAGGCCTACTAGGTACTTTTCAATTGTTTGAATCAAGTTTTTTTGTGATTAAACTTCTGTCTGTAGTAAAGAACATTCAGAGTGCTGTTAGTGCAAGAAGTGAAAAGTACTTAGTACTTACCAACTCTTATTTATTAAGTATAAGTGCCTATATTACCTTTAAGCAGTAAAGTTGAAACACAAACAGTAGGATGAGTATCTATGTAAATACGAGAGATCTTAGCAATGATAAAAGGGAAACAATTAAACCTACATTGCGTATCAACTGAGCCTTGAAACATTTTCAATGGGTCTTTTGAGGCTGATACCACTGAACGAGACCGTAGATCATATGTTAAAATTAAACCAGTACTGAAGAAGATAAACAAAGGACAAAATAGCCCTAGAAAAAGAAAGCGAAAGATAAAAGAGAATCAGTAATTTTCGATCGGAGAAGTCCACGCCCTAACCTTGCAGTATCAGTTTCATTAAAGTTTCCAATCATTAGAAATATTTTCAGAAAAGTTTTACACACAGCTAGGTACAACAACTATAACAAACCGAAGTATTTTGCTGCAGAATGCTGTTTTATGTGTGGTAATGCTGGAGAGCTCATGCAAATAACAATAAAACTTGTACTTTATTTCATTAAATCATTACCTAGTACAGGGATGGGGAAATGGCGGCCCGCGGGCCAAATCCGGCCCGCGGAGTGTTTTTATCCGGCCCGCGGTGACTGACTGATTTTTATTAAGTTTGGCCAGGTTTGGCCCTCATGTTCAATCAATCACGTTAGGTGAAGGTAGTTAGGTGTTTACTGGCGCGAGCTAGTAATTTCATTTCTATGTTTGGATCTTCAAGCAAGTGAGCAAGTGTTTTCCACAATGAAGCTGCGTAAAAACAAACTGAAAAAAAATTGACTGATGATTGACAAAATTTGACTTTCTTGTAGACGAACAATCAAAATTTAATTTATCTCATCGACCAAGAAAATCAAAACATAATTAAATTCTTGTACTTTTTTTTTATGAATAAACTTATTCGGCCCGCCCACAAGTTGTGATTCTTTGATATGGCCCTTTCCAAAATGTATTTCCCCATCCCTGACCTAGTAGGTACAAAATTAGGTAACTTTTCGCGTTTCTCTGTCTGTCGTGGAATTCGTTGACTCCTTCTAAACCACGCAACAGATCTTGATGGGGTTTGATTTTAATAAATAGAATGATTAAGCAGGAAGGTTTATGCGCTTAACACGTGCCGTGAAAACAACTTTTTCCCGCGGGAACATAAGTTGCATTGCAGCAGGTAACACCGCTGACGACGGGCCGCTAGTTGTTAATAAATAGAGCAAATTCAGCATTGGTGCTAAAGTCCAATAAGGTACTCGAAAACATAACACTTGGAAAAAATATCGTGACACTCCCATGACAAAACCTTGCATGTCATAGAGATTACATCTTATTCCCATGGCCTTAAGGATTACACGAAACGATAACTTTATTGCAAAAAGTGTAACAGAATTCGGCCCTACGTCATACTTGAGTTATTGTTTTAATTTTTTATTATCTAGTTCACAGAGTTAGGCCCGATAAGCCACAGTGTTCCATTTTGACACACATAAAAAACAAGTCCTGATTCGTCACTGAGCATTTTTGTCACAATCGAGCTAAGACTCCTGAAGTACCGGGAGTAACAGAAAGGGTATAACAAGCCCAAAGGAGGTCACGGTACTCATAAAACTAAACAACTTTCCCTATGGAACATGGGTCGAAATATGAAAAAAGATTGGACCTACCATAGTAAATCAATCAGCTGATCGGCTATGAGAGGTCCAAAATTTTTTAAATTTCGCACAGTAACTATTTAAATCAGCACACAAAGGCAATGTGTCGAACGAAACTGAGCTCTCTGGCTGAGTTATGGTCCGAATTTATTTAATATCGCCAAAGCCGATCGACACGAAAAAAAAACTAAACAATTTTTCCCAAGGATCAAACCTAAGGTCAAAGAATAATAACATCCAAAGAAAAACAGCTGACCGATAATTTCTATGGGAGGATTCTTTTAACCTATGTGTTATGAGCATTTTTCTTTTGAAAGTGGTTCAGTTGGCCCTGTTCAATTTAGCGTTGTCAGGAAAGTTTGTGGTTTGGATTGGAACCATTCGTTTCGATATTATAGCTGGGACAAATGCGACTTCAAAACAAAATTAAATCATAAAATTATTGAGAGTGAAGAAATGAAAGAGTAATTTTTTTTGTGACGGACCGGACTGTGACAAACCGGGACTGGCTTATTGTTTTAACTTTTTATAAACCAGTTCATTGTCCATTGCGTATTTTCGGTGGAGCGTGTCGAGGTATGAGTAAGGTAACGTGTTAATCTACAATAACATAGTCCGTTGCGTTTTCGCAATTACTTTCATACCTAGATTCTTTGCATTCTCAATTAAGAATGTTTATTACCATTATTATTGTTCTTCCGATTTTATATTCTTATGAAATCAGATGATCACCTTAAAACTCTCTCTCTTTCCCTTCGTGTGGGACACCGAGTCGTCCCACGACTTGATGAACTCTGGTGACAGAGTTTTACAACCGCCTGCTACAATACAACTCCCTAGCAGGCCTCTGACATGGCCTTAGAACTACAAAAATTTACAAAATGATTGGCAGGGGATACTTGTTTTTGTAACTCGGTATTTTCTTTGATTTATGTGAAAGATTTAGTGCCTCTATAACATCTTTTTGTTTGGTTTATGAACTTGGAAAGTCTCCTACAATAATTAATTTTTACCCGACTGCATTAAAAGGAGTATAATGATTTTGCGGATTATCGCAAAACACAACTTTGAAATTACTGCGGTCAGGTTTTTGCTTTTTAGTACATCTGCTTGTTGTAGAGTTGTAGTCCTACAACTTTGCATGCGTACCTACCTATTAACCTTCACGTCACTCAGATTGTGACACGGCAACCGGATTGACAGAGTGATTAAACTTCTTGTCTTCGCAAGTGACCTAATCAAATCCTGCCATGTGTGGCAAGTTCAATCGCGTTTCGCTTCATTGGATTCAAGAAACAAGCGAATATCAAAAACATCATAAAATATTTGGCAAAATTTCACTAGTGTGCGGTAGGTACGTAAATGCCAGGGCGGCCTGGTAATGAGGAACAACTTTCCCCTAGGAACATATGGACAAGGTTTTGACCTGCCATTGCTGATATACTTAAACTAGGTCAGCTGGTACATTTTGTACGGGATTGTTTTGGACGGAATAGTACATTACGTCACAGGCCGAGTATATAGCAATTTCTGGTCGAGTGGCATTGGAAGGCCGAGACGAAGTCGAGGCCTTCTAAAGTAAACGAGACCAGAAATTGTTATTTCGGCCGCGGATTGTATAGTGCTTTTCTCCAATTTGCAAGGAAACATAAATAATAAACATTTAAATCGTGACAAAATTGACACTTCTCAACTTCTAAAGTTCGCAAAGCGCATGCGCTGGTCTTGTTTACGTTCCGTTTCATAAAGAATGCGCGGGAAATTCACATTCAGCCTTCAAACTTCAAACAAATTGTGTTCTATAAAACACCTAATCACGAAAGTGTGAAGTTTAAGAACCCTTTTATTACCGGCCTAGTCCGGCAATTTCTATTACAGTCCTCTGCGCCTTGACTACATAAATGAGCCCATTGACGTATTCTTTTTTTAAAGTAATGAAGCCATTTCCGAGCAAATTGGAGAAAATGTTTTTTACTTATTTTATCTTTGCTTGGTGCCTCAGTGCGCGCGAGTCCATCCTGAAATATGCGCATCCATGTAGCACTAGGTGGCTTGATGAGGCTACGTCAGGATGGTTTATTTTATTAGGTACCTATTCACCACAAAAACGTGGCTTGACGATGCATATGACCACAGCACCCATCAAGATAATAATCTTACATTTCTTACTTCACTCTTTGTGGGCGAAAGTGAAGTAAATGCCCAACCAGCGCCACCATTTGAGAAAGTGGTCCAATTACAAGCTACACTTAAAAATACAAGTTATTTACATTACGCTAAAGTTGAATTTGTAATGTAGCGTTTGGATAATTTGGTTACACTACTGTGACTTTTGATTGAAAGAATAATGCGTTGGCAAATTTCGTAAAGTCTGTGTCTGTATTGACCAAACATTTTTAAAGTAGGTACCTACTTAGATATTTTTAGGAAGTTGCGTAAAATTATAGTAATTTCAATATCGGTATTACCTACCTACCTATCTACTTAAAGTGTACTATTATGTATTCTGTGTTATAGTGCACCCCCGCCAATACATACTTAAAGGTGGTCAGCTTTATCTATATAAATTCCGCCTTGATAACATGATAATAGACACGAATAAATAAATCTATGGCGTTGTCCTTGCATTATTCCACAGGAAACCAGTAGGTATTATCAACAGCACAGCTAGTTGCCCATTTTATATATCATTGTACTTAATTCCTAATAACTCAATAACTGCATGAAAGAAAACTGTAAAACTATCCTGATAGATGGAGCCCTACCACGCGTTAGTGGTTACGCTAGATACACTTGCTTAGTTGGTAGAGGCGTCGCCAGTAGGTACAAATGGCGAAGGTTCAACAAGTTTGAATATTTTAAAATCATATACCTACCTAACACGGGAAGTGTTTTAAAAATAATTGGTAATCGAAAGATCTCTTAAATCTCTCTTCTGTCTCTTTAGGTCTAGGTGCAGCTGAAATGCCTATCTAATAAATAGTGCCCAGCTGGTTTCCATTGTCTTATGTCCATTTCAAATTCTAATGAACATAAATAGTAATAGCAAAGTAATAGTTACAGTTACTACCTACAATTATTCAAATCTGCCCACATAGTCAGTAACAATAACAAAGCTCGCATATTTAGTTGATAATGATAAAGATAAAATTAATTTGTTGGGTTGTCGGCCTAGACCACAAATTGATATCTATGGCGCTATTCTCTATACTGGGTGTTACAAAACAATAACGCCGGAAGGAGGTCAGGGCACTCATGAAAATGAACAACACTTTCCCTAGGGAAAATAGGTCCAAATATGAAGAAAGAAATCTGACTTCCCATGTAAATTGATTCTGTCAACTGGTACATTTTGTATAAATCATTATAGGTATGTGTTTTTTTAATTTCGAGCTATTTTCCTTGGGGAAAGTTGTTCAATTTCAAAAGAAGAACACGCCCTGAAAATAATTGCGCTGAATTTAATAGGAGCTTATTTATATGCTCGACGCAACATACCTAAACGACAAATCAATATTCGTCATAATGAGAAACGCGACTGAAATAAGAATTGGCGACTCAGTTAAATTTTCGACAACACAAGTTGTATGGATTAAGCCTTTCGCAGTAGGTAATATCAGCAACACATCAACAAAACCATTTAAGAGATCAATTTAAACCAGTTTTTCATACATTTTCTAGGACAAACCAGCAAAAGGCGGTCCCTAAAATGGGTAGCGTAGTGTGCTACCTACTTTGTAAAAAGTTTGTACCTATTGGTGTAAATGAATCTATTGGTTTAAATTACTACAATTTTTGTTGGATATCGTACAAATCCGTGCACAGATACTAAACAACAATTTATCAGATTTACCCTTGATCTGACTGACCTGTCCATGCTGCGCCTATTCAAAATGATACCTTGTCAAAACTACGCATTCGGACAATGTAATGAAAGGCCCAAAGAATGCCAAAGACCAGCCGTAGGCAATAGTTTGATGACAGGTTGTTAACAATCTGATTTCGACCTTAATACCCGGTCATTAGAGGTGAATTGGAGTGTCGATTAAAACCAAGGATATTGGATAATTGTTGGACTATTATCGACCATGCTAAAATAATTGTCAATTATTATCAGTTGTGTGGCGAAAATTCTTGGTCTGACTTTTGAGGGGTGAAAGAAATTAGTAGGTATGTAAGACTTCATTGGGAGGCACTTAAGAATTTAGCATTGCAACATTTTAAACTATCTAACTTGTAGGAAAATACGGCTAAATAGGTATTTCGAAACATAACTTTTTTTCTCAAAGAACTCGCAAAGGCTAGTCTTTCTAAGGCTTGATGCTACAAAAGTGCACACAAGACGATATAGTTTGGCTATTTGATACCTAATGATAAGCATTCCCAAAGAGGGTTGACGTCAGGCAGGTGGCCGGTCATAAAATATTGCCAAATCCTTAATTTTGCTACATAATTTGGTGCTCTAATAAAAAAAAGTTGCACCGACTTCAACTGATTTGGTAATTTATGGGGAGGCAGATGATGATGATAATACGTACCTAGCTAATACCTCAGTTGGTAGGTACCAACCTCTTTTTCGACGTACCTACGTTCAATCTAGTTGCTCATTTCCATGCAATCAGCTTCAGCTTTAGAACCAGTTATGAGTGACGTGTAACAATGTAATGTAACATTATATTTCCTAATAACAAGTACACATTTACCTTGTACACTGGTAGGTACTGTTAGACCGAAGAAAAGGAACACCGGCAATTATGAAGAGTCAGCACTAGTTCGGCAGTCAAGGGGTCCCATTGCAGGGCTCTCTCTTGGACGCTATCGGTTGACGCGCGCGGACCGTTGTATAAGTTATGAGCGATCCAAAATTATTTAATTAAAAGTATTTATTCCGAAGAACTCTTGTGTTTAATTTAGAGTCAATAGTTTCTCAGAAGCGGGATTTGTAAAAACGCGCCTTTTAAAACAGTTTTGTGAGTGATTAAAAGTGATAAAATCTTATTTCGTTATCGCTTGGCAACCGGCTAGCGTAGTAGTACTTACCAATGCTCGGTACGGTACTAGGAACTCTTTGTCTCGGGACGGATGGTGTCAAATTTCAACCACACGTTCCCGAATCCTTTGTCTTAGCTTAGTACATCAAAAAGTTTCGTCATTCGTGTGGTACGGTGATTGGACAATTATTTCAACAACCAAATATTATTTAAATTAGTATCCTGTACTAATTTACGGTGCACTAAAGTTTTCATAGTAACTTTTTGTGGTGAGTGCTGCGTTAGTGGTACTTACTCTGAACTTTCGGCTTGGGTGGGTTAGCCTATTCGAGGTCACATGCGTAACGTATCAGGTGATGAAGAGTAGCTGAGCCTCAAGGACAGAGAGTGTACTTGTGCATACCTTTTAGAACAAAGGACATGAAAATTTGGTATTGGACATTG
Organism: Phthorimaea operculella; assembly: GCA_024500475.1. NCBI lineage: Eukaryota > Metazoa > Arthropoda > Insecta > Lepidoptera > Gelechiidae > Phthorimaea > Phthorimaea operculella. The sequence continues at coordinate 5,414,416 of JANFCV010000014.1, read as the reverse complement.
GTGAGCTGTATCAAGTACCTATATAAAGAAAAAAAAATAAAGATAAAGATAATTTCTTTCAAAATAAAATAGTACATACGGTTAGTAAATTTGCAGATATAAAGTATAGTGGTGCATAAAATTATTAACTAGCCTAAAAAGAATCAATTTCTAATATAAAGTTCAAAAATATTCTATTATTATAACTAAGTTATTTAAACTTACATGTTCTGAGTGGTTGAATTAAAATAAAAACTAAAGCTGAATGCAGCGAACTGTACCAAATTGATAAGAATTTGAGAAGTGATCTTTTGGTCTTTTAAATATATTTTATATGAGGTTTAGTTAAATTTTCCCGTGGATTTGTCTAGATGCTATGCACTAGGTATTTTGTTTAAGCTATAGCTATGTGTATATTTATTGCATTTCATTATTGTATTTTACTAAGCTATAATTCTTCATTTCTGCTATCATTTGTTACTTTATAATTTTGTACGCTGACTATTGGTTATTGCTAAAATATGGGTCGCCTCAAGAACAACAGCAACTCTGCCAAATTAAGGAAAATACGGAGGAAATATTGGAGACAGTTAAAGGAAAAAGCAGATCGCATAGAGGCTTTAGAAAGTTTGGTGAGGCAGTTGAGAAAAACGAGAAATTACTATGAAGACAACCGGACCGACAATGTGTCTATAGTTCGTAGCGCCACACAGCCTGATATGGGGCATCAGCGGAACTCAAAACCAAATAAAAAGGTCAATTGCTTTAACTGTGGAAAGTTTGGTCATAAAGCAAAATTTTGTAAAAATGACATAACAAAAACTACCAACTACCAAAATATGTTCTTTTTGTAGTAGACGTAGGCACAATGAGGAAGAATGTTTTAAGAAGCTAAATCAGAGTAAACTCTGTTCATTCTGCAATTTTAAAGGACATACTATTACAGAATGCAGAAAGAAACATTTGGATTCGAGGCGTATTAAGCAGACATTTATTTAAATAATGTTCGTACAATAAGCGGATTCATGAACAAAATACGATTTAGATAAAAGTTATGGTTCATTCAGCGGAATTAATGTTAAGAAAAGTATGCATTAATAGTATATCCGCAGAGGCAATCAATAAATTACACTTATGTATCCTTTACGATACGACACTCAAGTGTGAGGTGACAAGGAATCACACCTACATGGATGACGTAATCGTTAAAGTGCCCTTAAAGACCGGGCCTGCCGCGCCCGGCGCACTACGCTGCCGCTGTCAGAATACCTGATTATTTATGCACTTTGACTGATACTATAATTTGTATGAGATATTAGTAAGTCAACGCGGCACGCTTTGCGTATTGGCACGACGACGCTGTCACATTGACGACACACTACGCCGCGTACAGCGCCCGAAGTTTAATTTCACTTAAATGGAAGTCAATGCTGTTAATTGTTGCTGCAAAAACTAAATAGTTCCGATTTTACTCAATTAGAAACGTGAATTTACATACAGTGTATAAATTATGGGCATTGACGAAGTATGAAAAATAGAAAGAGACCGGACTGGACACCTTGATTTAAGACGGGTTAGCAGATGTGCTGCAGAGAGAACAATCTCGCGCGCGAGAAGACTTCAGATGTGTCAAATCGTATGGTATGGAATACATCAAAACAAGTGAATACTTTTGACATTAAGAATGCGAGAATGACGTAGAGAATATCTTGAATGACATAGCAGTACGACTGGCCTAAAGCATCGGCGATTGATTTTCAGCATCCTGAAGTTGTAAGGCTGAAGTATTTATTAGTTTCATGTTACTCTAAGTTCTATTATGTTTGTGACCAAATATGGTACATTTAAGTAAAAATGCTATTTTAAGAAAACAATCTTGTATTCCTTCTGAAAACCACTGGCGCCGGTGAATGGTTAATATTGTACGATAATTGATACAAAACATAATTGGATAAAATACTTATTGATAATATTAATATCGTTGGAAAGATATGGCTGACAATACAATCTGTGGTGTGTTGGCACACATTGTTGTTGAACTTTAGGTACTATTAGTTTTGAGTAAACTCAAGATATTATCCATCATGAACCTCTTGAACTTGATGTGAGTGTGTTATGTTATATAATGACAGAAACATTACCGATATTGGGGTTCCCACCATTTCTAGGTCTGATCAACCTAAAGTGGTGGAAATTCCGAACGACTGACCGACAGCGAAAAAACTGATACAGGCTTATCATCTTAACAAGAGAACTTATGAATTGTTTTTACACGGTGAGAGTAGTATCTACTTATTATAATAATTAATATGCCATAAAGGGTTCCTTAACGAAGGAGACTATAAATTTTAAGAATTGTATTCAGCTAATTATGTGCATAAAAAAGGTGCATATTATATTATTGAGTAAATTTAGGCAAGCCGATAAAAGACAGCCTCTAAAGTTTTAGGCTTAGAACATTGGCAGTTGTCTTTAGCATCCAAATGTTCAAAAGCGATGTATTAGCTATAAATTTTGCATTGTCGCAGATTGTTCTGTGTTAAGATTAGCATGGATATCTAATAACCACAAATAATAATTTCAAATAGTAAAATGGTGGCTTGTTTTGCAATGTGATTTATTTTTACGCAGATTGGGAACTGTCCTTGCCATTTACTAAGAAGCAGATGTAAATAATCAATAACTCATTGGTATCCTTAAGTTAGAGATGAAGGGCACAAAAACTGGACTTGGATTGAACATAAATAGAAAATAACAATACGTGTTTATCTTTTATGGCAAATAACTCTAGTAAGACCATATACCAGTGGCGTTATCATGCGCCCCAGCAACATAAGTTCAATTTCTCTATTAGTAAGTCTAAGATGTTGACACTTAATGGGGAAGATATTGGTTAAGTTGTTGAGACTGGCAAAAACAGTAAAATATTCGTACCGTATTATAATTTCAATCTCTAATTAATCTCGGGTTAGTACCAGTGCCAGGTTAAGTTCATGAAGATTTATTACGACGGTCATGGCCATTTCTAGGATTTTAGAAAGATCCAGAGGCAAATAGGCCAACTTAATTGCTCAAGGATGTGTGAACTTGTAGGCAACAATGAAAGCTGTATTATGAGTCCATTACCAAGAAAACTACTAAAACTAAAAATTAAAAACCACCTCTTATACCTCTGCATTCAGTAGAAAAGATGACAGATTAGAGTTAGACAAATTGTGTCACGTGTTTAACTTTTCGGCGAAGTTAATATGCGTTTACTCGACGCTTGACTATTCAATACAATGAATTGTACCTTTTAAGAAATTTAAGTGTGTTCTTAATGCAGCTATTCCTCGAGCAAATGGACTTGTCGAGAGGTTCAATCACACGATTTCAAATTATTCGGTGGCATTTACAAACAAAAGTCTGTGACTGCCTGTGTGTGTGGCAAGTGAGTTAAGCCTAAGTGGCAAGTGGGTAAATCCTGTGTGTCAGACGATGGACGTAATGATTGAAACTACGCCACTTAAATAATAGTACTAATTATACAGGTCAGTTCACGTATACTGCATAACACGATTGGCTACTGCGTTCACATGAGGGTATACGAGCGGGCAAACCAGGCTGAGCCCCCGCTCCTGATGCAGCCGCTGTAGCCGGAATCGGCTAAGATAGACATTATAATCAGTACTAGTTTTACTGACGCGACAACATTCACGTGCATAAAAAAAAAGTACAGACTTACGATGCGATAGTCCATTCATAAAAGTCATATAACTTTAATGTTGACAGTTCCACGTCTATTAGTTAAAGCTATAAGCTGTGCGGCTATATGTAGCTACAAGGCAACTCATATGACAACTGATCTTATCGAAAAGGTGTGGCACAAAACACATATTTACTTACATATCACGCCTTAAATCCTTGTGGGAAGGCAGTGCGTTAACAGCCGTAAAACACGGTCGAGTTGCAAACTCATTAGATGTGAGAATTGAGTGATGGTAGAAAACAGATAAATGATAAGTGCAGAACTGTAGTGGGACTAGAACTGTCAAGTGGTAAGTTAAGTACCACATTATGCTATCAGACAAGGTGACGGCAGTTTTGTCGTTTACACGATGCAAACAGAAAGGACAGGCCCGAGAGGGTAAAGAAATATGAATGCATACAACAAAATTTGACTGTGGCAGTCTAGAATGGCGAAACCATCAGATGATGATCTGGCAAAATCAGATGACGAGTTACAAAATATGAATTAAGTTACATATCATGCTTTGTTTTAAGCTATTAAACATTACATTCTTACATAATCGGGTTTCTATTTTAGCAATAATCTCTTTAGTAGTAATTCACATCAAAGCTTAGATAACTTTCGAGAGGGAAGGGGTCCAAATAAAAAAAAAGCGAACCTGCCGTCAGGGGCTATCACGGTTCGTCAGACCTGCCGAGAGGGGCTATCACGGTCTGGATAGGGACAAATCGGACCTGCCGTCAGGGGCTATCACGGTTCGTCAGACCTGCCGAGAGGGGCTATCACGGTCTGGATAGGGACAAATCGGACCTGCCGTCAGGGGCTATCACGGTTCGTCAGACCTGCCGAGAGGGGCTATCACGGTCTGGATAGGGACAAATCGGACCTGCCGTCAGGGGCTATCACGGTTCGTCAGACCTGCCGTCAGGGGCTATCACGGTCTGGATAGGGACAAATCGGACCTGCCGTCAGGGGCTATCACGGTTCGTCAGACCTGCCGTCAGGGGCTATCACGGTCTGGATAGGGACAAATCGGACCTGCCGTCAGGGGCTATCACGGTTCGTCAGACCTGCCGTCAGGGGCTATCACGGTCTGGATAGGGACAAATCGGACCTGCCGTCAGGGGCTATCACGGTCTGTCAGACCTGCCGTCAGGGGCTATCACGGTCTGGATAGGAACAACTCAGACCGGCCGTCAGGGGCTATCACGGTCTGTCAGACCTGCCGTCAGGGGCTATCACGGTCTGCCACCGGAGCTTCGCTTCACTGTCTGCAGAAGACGACGTGCTGGCGTGCTGCGTTATCCAGATGAACCAGACGCAGCTTCAACAATCCTTCGAGGACGAAGGACTGCAGGATGGCCGAACTGTTAGACCGAAGAAAAGGAACACCGGCAATTATGAAGAGTCAGCACTAGTTCGGCAGTCAAGGGGTCCCATTGCAGGGCTCTCTCTTGGACGCTATCGGTTGACGCGCGCGGACCGTTGTTTATGTTATGAGCGATCCAAAATTATTTAATTAAAAGTATTTATTCCGAAGAACTCTTGTGTTTAATTTAGAGTCAATAGTACACAGTCCTTTGTTCAAGGTATCTTATAAAACCATCTCTTTTCGCCATGCGTGCTTGTTTAGAAGAACCTACCTACTTAGTTACTTTCTCATTCATACGACCATACATGCAGTACAGATGAAAACGAAAACACGACTACGATTATTTCAAAAGTTGCATTGGGCGTAGTATCCCATTGATACGGTAAGAAGAAGAAAGTTGGATTACAAAATCCAACAAAATTAAAATCCGCCATCCTGAGTTTATGAAATTTTAATATAGCCAGTGTCACTCGCGCTGCTGAGACGAATTTAATGACTTCACGGCCCAGCCATTTGGGCTGTATATAGCCCGTGAAAAAGGTTTTTTGGCTACGTACCTACATACTTAGTACTAACATACATACTTATATTCTCAAAAGCATAACCCTAAACAATGTTGTCTTATTTTCTAAACACAGGAATGTTTTTATTGACAGTTTCATTTGACATTTTATGATCCTATTACTTCATTATAGTAATAAAATAACCGTACAAAATAGTAGTAATAGATAGTTGTTCATGATCATGACCTGAATTTGAAAACGTTTTGCAAAATATCCTCTGTAGGTACGCAATTTTAATTCAAACAAGCTGGTTAAGTAAATTAATTTAATTTTAAACGTACCTACATAACGTTACAGATAAGTAAATGTCCATATTAGAAAATAACTGTTATTATGTCATTTAAATATCGAATGTAGAGTTATGGGGAAACAGTACGCATTCATTGTAATTTTAACATAATATAAAAATTAAACCTAATCTTTACTATACCGAGCTGATTTAAAATACGCAACAGTTCAATTTCAAGAAATACGCGAGAAAGCCGCCAAAAATACTTTGAACTCCTGCCATTACAACACCAGCGAACATTCAATGTCAGTCGCTACACTGCCCGTTTGCTTTAACTCGTTTGCATTCCATTGCTGTATCTGTGAGGCAGTTTCTTCTCAACGTGTTGCCAGACAGTCTTAAAACAGATGGTGTTCCGTCCCTTTTTAGGGTTTCGTAGTCTACTAGAAACCCTTATCATTTCGTCAAGTCTGTCTGTCTGTATGCCGCGCCCTCATAACTTCGTCAGTTTTGAAGTTATCGACATCAATTTTGGTGTGAAGATAGATCGTGTTGACCCAAACTTAGAAATGTTGAGAAAAAAATATTTTATTTGTTTCTGGACCCCCTTCCCATGCATGTAAAAGGGGGGCAAAATAAAATATTTTCACTTGTAATATTGAGTAGGTTGAATAGGTCTTTTAAAATTAAGGGGAGGTTTCTTTGAAACAAAGTTTCTGCAATGTTTCTGTCTCCAGATTTTTGCTTTGAAAAGGGGCGATTTTGAGCCATAATTTGTTCCAGCTGTAACTTCTAAAGTATGCATGCTAAAAATTTGAAAAAAATATAAAATATAGTTCTTAATATAAAGTTACCATGAAAACTATAACGAATACTGTACCACTTAAGATTAAGTAAATATTAAAGTTTTTAAATTTGCGGTTGGTAACCATACAGCTGCAAACAAACCAGCAACAAAATAAACTTTGTAACGCCGAAAGACCTGATATTGTAACGTTGACTACGAAACCCTATTTGGAGCGTGTCTGACACGCTCTTGGCCGCTTTTTGTACGTTTGCATTCACTGTCCCTTTTCGGGCGGTCTAGATCTAGACGATCATTTCATTGCTTGAGCGAATAAAATGATGTAGTTTGTGATCATTATTCTTCAGAAATACTACATGCTTCCCTACCGAGTTTGTAAGAGATTGATGGATGTGAAAATCAGTGTTTGCTCCTTGTGGGCAATATTCCCACTGAGCTATGGCCTGATTTCTGCAGTACACATCTAATTAACTTAGTTTGTAAATCTGATATGTTTGTGTAGTTTTATGTTTAATTTTCATTATTTAAACTAGATGTGTATTTTGGAAATAAACGGTTTATCTATCTATCTATCTATCTGATTGTATTTTGCATCTAGAAATTGGTATTTCGTACATAATGGGGCCAAAGTCTGCAATTAGATATCGTTTCAGTTGCGTTTTGATGGCATGTCAGTTGGATGGTTTTGGTGGTCTCGTATTCTGCTAACAGCTTTTAGTATGGAAATCACAGTGGCAATAGTATGGCAGTTGAGTATTACAATGACAAAAAATTAGCAGACTTGGAGCTTAGAAATGTAGTAAAATTTCTCGACTGAGGTTGTATGTGATAGATGTGATTGTATTTTGCATCCAGCAATTTGGTATTTTATGCCTACATTCGGGCTGTTTTTAGTAAAAACGTCGAAATGGAGGCCAAGGCGATTTTTAAAAAGTCCGTCCGAAATAGGCGGAGAAATCTGGCATCACGGGTCTTCATACAAGTTGAACTCAACCGGCATTGGAAAGGCAGTCGTCGGAATGTCAATATCGGGCATGGCCGGTCGTTGCTGCGGTTGGAAGTGCGCGAAAGAATCGTACCTAATAATAAACGTTAAAAGGAGGATTCCGAGGAAAAAGTGGGATGGGGACCAAAACTATTTTAAAAACCGTCCCTTTTTGTAAATATCCCTAAAAAGCCAAAATCGTCCGAAATAGGCGGAGTAGTCTGGCATCACACGTCTTCATACAAGTTAAACTCAAGCGGCATTGGAAAGGGAGTCGACGGAATGCCGATGTCGGGCATGGTCGGTCGTCGCTGCGGTATGAAGTGCGAAGTGCGCGAAAGAGTCGTACCTACTAATAAACGTTGAAAGGAGGATGCTGAGGGGAAAGGTGGATGGGGGACCAAAACTATTTTAAAAACCGTCCCTTTTTGTAAAAAACTGTCCCTTTTGAAAGGTTAAACCGTCCGAAATCGACGCTGCTGTCTGGCATCACCGGTCGTCATACAAGTTGAACTCAAGCGGCATTGGAAAGGCAGTCGACGGAATGCCGATCTCGGGCATGGTCGGTCGTTGTTGCGGTAGGAAGTGCGCGAAAGAGGCGTGCGCGAGAGGTTATGCAATGAGGTTTATACTCGAGTGATGAATGATAAGACGTAGATACATGGTTTTATTATGTGAATGAATATTATGGGAATATGTGAGCAGTCACATCAAATAAAGAGCATGTAATAAATTATTTGGTTACGTGTTTAATCTGTAGGAAAATTTTAATTTCGAGTTCCCACAACTTGAGTTATAAAAATAATAACACAACTTAAACGGCTTATTTTCAGCGTAGAGGTACAATCGCCAGCAAACCCAAACTCATACCTATTTAGAGAGTAACTTTGTGGCAAACTAGTTTTTACATAAAAATACTAAGAGAAAATAATAGGTAAGTTGATCCCTCAAATCGGTAGGTGGCTTTGCTGGCGATAGTACCTACCTCAATTTTGAAAGTCGAATATTCTATTGTTGCTGTTACATAACTGCTACTTCTGACAATGTGATCAAAATGCCTACGTGTGCTCACGCACGTCAAAGCTCACGACACGACATTTTGAACACGCACAGCACAAAACGTCACTCGACCTTGCCTTGGTTTTCTCCGTAACAACTTGAGTAGTGCGTGCTTATGGGCATGTGTGGAACACGCCCTCCTCAGCACATGAGCCGTTATTCCCAACGGCCCCCACGGATCGGACCCCGCGGGGCCCGTTGGGAATTTTTCTTCCCAACGGCCCCCAAATTTAAACTTTTAGAGATTTGGGGGCCGTTGGGAAGAAAAATTCCCAACGGGCTCCGAAATAAAAATAAATTTTGAATAATATATTATTATTGTTTTTTTGTGTTTATGGTATGTTTTCGAAGTTATTGGATGTTTATGGGTTATTGCGGTGTTTCTTAGGTGTTGATGGTACGTTATCCAAAGTTTATGGTAGATTTCTATGAAAAAGGTGTTTTTACGATATTTATTGAAAACGTATCATCATCATCATCAACACCTAAGAAACACCACAATAACCCATAGACATTGTAAACACACCATTATCATATAAATCTACCATAAACATTGATAACGCACCATCAACACCTAAGAAATACCACAATAACCCATAAACATCATAATACACCATTATCATAGAAATCTATCGTAAACATTGAAAACACACCTTCTATATCTAAAAAGTTCCATAAACATCCATTAATTTCGAAAACATACCATAAACACAAACTAGCAATAATAAGATATTTTTAATTATAAGTTCGGGGGCCGTTGGGAATTCTTCTTCCCAACGGCCCCCAAATTCAAAGATTTAGAGATTTGGGGGCCGTTGGGAAGATAAATTCCCAACGGGCCCCGCGGGGGCCGATCCGTGGGGGCCGTTGGGAATAACGGCACATGAGAAGCATTTGATCACGAATTTTGTATAAGGGTTTGAAGGTCGAAGTAGATGTCATCACCGTAAACTTTCAGTATCTCTAAATACTTTTTTAGTACTGAGATGGGTACCAAGTTTATTAACTATCCGATAAACCTTATATTAATACCTACCCCCTAGAGTCATACATATTTTGAAACAAAGTTTATTTACTAACTTTTAATGCTGGACCATTTTATAACAATCAAATTAAAGTCGTAGCAATCGCTACGCCGTAGCATGCTTTTTATATTAATATCCCTTAAAATTAACTCTTCCTCATAAAAAATATTAACATTACAAGCTGATGTGAAACCGCAGAAATTCGCACTAGAGTATCGTCCCACGGTCCGCAAATCGAACAACTTTCACGGTTTACTAGTTTCTGCTCAAATTACTCGCAGCAACGACCTTGCTCTGGACTTGCGCTTATGTTGACGACATAATATTTCCTTCCACACGTAACTGAGACACATTACATTACATATACTGGGTGAAATTTTACTAGTGACCGATAGCGAAAACTCAGAACCACCTGGTCATAAGGAACAACTTTCCCCAAGGCACATAGGTCGACATATGAAAAAATAAATTGAATCTCCCATACAAAATTCCCAATCAGCTGTTTTGTGTTACTATGGGAGGTCCGAATTTCTTTTTCATATTTCGACCTATGTTCCTTAGGGAAAGTTGTTCCTTATGACCAGCTGGTTCTGAGTTTTCGCTATCGGTCACTAGTAAAAAATCACCCTATAAACCGAGCCTTCGATTACGACACACGTGTTTGTTGTACTGATATGAATCCAGGTTTACTAGTTTCTGCTAAAATTACTCGCGAGCTACCTTGCTCTGAACTTGCGCTTATATTGACGACATACCTCCTTCCGCACGTAACTGATATACCTACATTACATTACATATAGACCGAGCCTTCGATTATGACACACGTGTATTGACTGGGACGTATCCAGGTTTACTAGTTGGCACTGCTAAAATAACTAACCTTGTTCTGAACTTGCGCTTATGTTGACGATATAAGTACCTACCTCCTTCCGCACGTAACTGAGATACATTCCATTACAATAAACTGAGCCTTCGTTCGATTATGACAAACGTGTTTGTTGTACTGATATGAATCCAGGTTTACTAGTTTCTGCTAAAATTACTCGCGAGCGACCTTGCTCTGAACTTGCGCTTGTGTTGACGAGATATTTTCTTCCACACGTAACTGAGATACATTACATTACATATAGATCGAGCCTTCGATTACGAGTTACGACATATGCGTATTGACAGATACGTATCCAGGTTCACTAGTTTCTGCTAAAATTACTCGCGAGCAACCTTGCTCTGAACTTGCGTTTACGTTGACGACATACCTCCTTCCGCACGTAACTGAGATACATTACATTACATATAGACCGAGCCTTCGATATGACATATGCGTATTGACAGAGACATATCCAGGTTTACTAGTTTCTGCTCAAAATAACCGACCTTGTTCTGAACTTGCGCTTATGTTGACGACATACCTCCTTCCGCACGTAACTGAGATACATTACATTACATATAGACCGAGCCTTGGATTATGACATATGTATATTGACAGCTGGGACGTATCCAGGTTTACTAGTTGGCACTGCTAAAATAACTAACCTTGTTCTGAACTTGCGTTTATGTTGACGACATACCTCCTTCCACACGTAACTGAGATACATTACATTACATATAGACCGAGCCTTCGATTAAGTCACACGTGTTTGTTGTACTGATATGAATCCAGGTTCACTAGTTTCTGCTAAAACTACTCGCAGAACGACCTTGCTCTGAACTTGCGCTTATGTTGACGAGATATTTCCTTCCGCACGTATCTCATATACATTATACATTACATTATAGATCGAGCCTTCGATTATGACATACCTATGTATATTGACAGGGACGTATCCAGGCTTACTAGTTGGCACTGCTAAAATAACTAACCTTGTTCTGAACTTGCGTTTACGTTGACGACATAACATACCTACCTCCTTCCGCACGTAACTGAGATACATTCCTTTACATATAGACCGAGCACGATATGACAGCTGACAGACGTACGATTTATGACAGACGCGTGTCAACAGAGATGTATCCAGCTACATGAGTATGTTATCCAAATAAGTTGCAAGAACGACGAATGTGCATTGAATCTGCTTGTCAAAACAGTTAATTTTAGCACCACACGACCGACCGTGAATATTTATACTGTCTCTTTCTATTTTTTAAGCCATTATGTGTGTGTAAGCGCGCTTACTTTCTTCAACAAATAATAATCGATATTAAATTTTAGGTTACAAAGTTAATACAAACGAAGCAAGCGTAGCTATGGTGTAGCGGCAATACGTCTTACCCGGCTTGTCAGAAGACGTGGGTTCGAATCCCGCTGGCGGCGTGAATTTTTTCCGCTTGCTTCGTTTGTATTAACTTTGTAACCAAAAAGTTAATATCAACATCTAGTGTTTGATTAAAACACCAAGTGTTCCAAAAAATTACTATCTTGTGGAAAAATTTCTACAAAATAGTAAAACCAACAGTAAAACATTCAAATAATAATCGTTACCGAGTTCACCTCTGCTCCAAATTAATAACGCCAAAAATTGCACTCCCAATGTTTCAGGGGTACTTAACTAACTTAACTACCTACATGAATGGCTATGATTGATTGTAGGTAGATCGATATCGTGATGTAATAATTACACCATACCGGTCGGTAGACAAGACAAAAATAAAACTTATAGAGGGAATCTTACGAACAATCTGAAGCCTTCCTCTAATCTTTCTCTCTTCGTGTGGGACACCGAGTCGTTCAACAACCCGATGAACCCTGGTGTCAGAGTTTTTCAACCGCCTACTGCAAGTAGCAGGCCTCTGACATGGTTGTGTAACGACCGCCATCATAGACAACAACCGGGACCGACGGCTTAACGTGCCCATCCGAAGCACGGAACCATCTTACTTGCGGACAATCAGGTGGTTCAGCCTGCAATGCCTAATCAGACTGGGAACAAATTCACAAAGTTATAAATATCAACTTTGTGAGTGACCCCACCGGGAATTGAACCCGGAACCTTTGCGTGGCAGGCAGGCATACTAACCACTGCGCCACATCGGCTGACAATGTCCTTCCTCGAATGTCGTGTGGGAAATCGAATCGACGAACGCTCCGATGATCCTTGGACTGGACAAAATAAAGCCTGGAAAGAGATAGAACACACGCACTCCACATGAGTTTATGAAGTTTCAATGAATGGATCACAAACGCAAAATGTCTTACATACATAAAATAGCAAAGCCACAAACAAAGTATCAAAATTAGGTCTTGTCAAACTTTTAATGTTATAATTCGTTCAAATCGCCTGCATCAAATTAAATACTAAGATTGAGACCAGTTTTTCATGACTTCATTTCCGTTTTAATACAGTTCTCTATGAAAAAATATTTTTTAATGTATTTTAAGTCTTAGATCATTGAATGCGCGTGGCATGGGCATTATTGTTTTACTCAATGGAAGTTGATGAATAAATTGCTCGTTTTGTTTAAATCTTGACATTGATAAGTTCGTTATTTTTGGTGTGCGAGGACAAATGCTTGCAATAATCTGGTACGTAGGTACATATCTACCTGTAGGCTTTTATACAGGTTGTTTTAAAAAGTAGCCGCACCATTTAAGGGGTGAACAAACCAGCACATATAACTGGATACCTAAACCTTAATGTCAACGTCAAGCTACATTTTTATGGTTTACCGTTTAGTTTTACTAAGCTACTTTTCCTAACACTATGTATTATATACCTACCAAGTCTTAACGAATAAAATTCCGTAAATGGATTCGAAGCCTTGTTCTTGAATACTTATTTTTGGAATTCACAAGTATTGATTTCCGTCAATATGACCAAAAATTCAAGTAGGTATTTCAGAGATAATTTTTTACATGTTTCTGAATGGATTGGTGAAGCATGGTAATTAATCAGAACTTCGACATTAAAATACCTACGAGGGCTACTCTAAATTTTAATGATCTCTTGGTGAGGATACATAAAGCAATCTCTATGGTGGAAAAAGAAGAAGTTGTTGCAATAAGTACTTATTCAGTATCTATCGTAATTGGTTAGGGTTCTCCAATTACAAGCTATTGGATACAAAATACTTACTTCAAGGGCCAAGAAGGCAGTTCCATTGAAAAAAATTTTGAAACACCATCTCCAATTACGATGACAATGAAACGCAAAACCATCACCTTTCACCAAGTGACCTGATATTTAACCTCATACTTGCGACACGTTACATGACCTACATGACCTAGCAATGAGTACAGGCCCTAAGGCGATGAGCCAGTTGTTGAATGTTCGTTCAATAATGTCTTTATAGTAAAAAGTCAACTGCAAAGGTAGTCCTTAGTGGCCTTTGACATTTGGCGTGTATATTTGCCAAATAAAGGATGTGAAAAAATCAAGTGCAAATATTTTGAGGAGGGAACAGCCCATGAAACTGAACAACTTTCCCTAAGAACAGTAGCTCGAAAAATGAAAAAAAAAATGTAAGTACCTACTTCCTATACAAATTGACCCATACATTTGGGGTGGCCCAAATTTGTTTTCTATATTTTAACCTATGTTCCTGGGAAAAGTTGTTCAGTTTCATGGGCTGTTCACCCCTCAAAATATTTGCAGATGATTTTTTATCCTGTATTTGGCAAATATACAAGGTGTCAAAGGCGACTAAGGACTAAATTCATAAAGGGAATGGCCAACATCGTTTCATAAGAATGCAACATCGTTGATTGCTCACCGATTTGCCTGATATACATACATACGTAAACTCTTCCAGTATTTCACAATTTCAGTATTTAAAAGACTGTAATTAAAGTTACAATACTGCAATTTTTATGACGTTAACAATTTTTCGTAGTTAAAAGATTGTAGGTATATAAATGTTACAATGATTTTGACTCATATAAATCAACATCTTAATAACTAATTTTCTTAGACATAATATTTAAAATCACTTTGTAAAAACCTATTTCAATGTTTTGTGTCAAATTTTTAACGAATATGTGCAATAAATGTATTTATTTAAGTTACTAAGACCCATTACAAAATTATTACATTCAAAATACGGGGTGTTAGGGACGGTGTAACGAAAACTTTGCAGGCATGATCAGACCATCAAACTGAACAACTTTTACTATGGCGCCAATGGTGGGAAACGAAAAAAAAATTCCGACCTCCCATACAAAATTCACGATCAGCTGACTGACTTTGTATGGGAGACCGGAAAAATTTTTTCGTTTCCCACCATTGGCTCCATAGTAAAAGTTGTTCAGTTTCATGGTCTGAGCACGCCTGCAAAGTTTTCGTTACACCGTCCCTAACACCCTGTATAAAATCAAAAATGATGCTCGTAAGTATACGTTACAATGTTATTTAGGTTGTGATTTGTCATCTGATTTTAAAAGTATAATTTGATGACGTGTAGTTACAATGTTTTTTAAGACTCAAAATTATTATTATCACAACATTGTAACTCAACGATAAAGGGTTTTTTCTGGGGTTTCTGATGATTTATAAAATAAATAGTAAATGCCGCTTGAAATACCATAAATTTTTATGCTAAAATTACACGAAACTTGTGAAATCTGCATTACTAAAAAGATTTTAACGTTCAAAACAAACGGCTCCCCTGTAAAGTTTGCATTTTTGAGTTACAATATTCTTCGAATATAATGTAATCAATATTACATCATATTATTTAAAAATAAGTCTGAAAGAAATTGTTGTTGATCGAGACAAGTGGGTATTAGATTGTATTATACATAATTTTTTTTCAATCCATCAGACTTTACAATTAAATAAATATTTGCTGTTATGGAAGAAAATCCATAGTATTCAATAAAATAGATATTTACGTTATTTACTAGAAAATTGCATAATGTTACGGTTTACCAAGTAAAAAAACAAAGGAAGACAAAAGTTGTATTAAAATAAAGTTATAAAAAAATTAAAAACTATGCATACTAGGTAAATTACAAAAATTATATTCATTTCTTTTTAATACTTATAAGATAACAGAGAAACACAAAAAGTGAATTCATTTTATACTATATAATCGTCTCTTTATAATAAGTGGAATAGCTTGTTGAGTGACATGTCTTCTTCTTTTCATGAATGCCTTCCATTGACGTCTGGTGGGTTTGTTGCAAAGCAACACTATAGTCAGGGGCACCAGCCTTATTTGGAATATGATACTTAAAATAGCGTATATAACAACATACTGAAAGCCATTTAAATGCTTAAAAGTTATGTTGTATTTAAATGTAATTTTAATTATATGCTCAAATGCAGCTGTCACTTGGCACGTAATTCCAACTCCTATCAACGATGTGTCTCCAACTCCTGTTTGACATTCTGACACGACAGCAAGACATCACTTTAGCACATATTATTATAAAGACAACAATATTTAAACAAATCAATCCTAATAACATTAAAACTAAAACTGCTATAAGCACCAATACATAAGCTTCAAGTTCGGACCAATTTCTATACAAAAAAGACATAGAACACTTATATATTGCAGGATACATGAAGCAAAGGAGAAGTTGTGTAAATATAATACTTGATAGCGCAAGAAACGCGAACAATCCAAAACTGAACGCACTCACAATAGTTTTCTCGTAACTTATCTTCGGTTGGAGCTTCACCAGCTTTAAATACGCCACTATAGTCGAACACACTGAGCAGCAAAATGACATAACTAAACACGAAAAATATGGCACCATAATAAAATACTTATACCTTTTGATGAATGGTGGAATAAAACATTTAATTAGTAATTAATTCTTAATTGTAAATTCAAAATTCTTGATTGATGCCTAAAATTAAATATAAATCTACAAATACCTCTATTTTCCGACACCTGATTCGAAGAACATTGTAACTCTATTCATTTTACATTTTATAGGGGAGACGTTTAAAGATTTTCATATAAATTTTTGATCGATAAAGTAAAATCAAAAGCAGTTTTATCAGGTCTTAACACAGTGATACGTTTCAGTCCGTTGCTTATAATTGCAATACACATTAACACTCAAATCTCTTTCTCACTTCTTACGACACCCATGGGAATAATTAGGGTGATGCTATTCTAAGCTGGCACCACACAGCAAATTATTAACATCATTTAAATTGCCGTCATCATCTTCCTGCCTTTATCCCAAATCAGTTAGTGTCGGCGCAACATGTAGAACACAAAATCATGTAGCAAAAGGATTTGGCTATGTTTTATGACCGGCCAGCTGCCTGACGTCAAACCTCTTTCGGATTGCTATTGTAGGTGGTATCACCATGCGGTTGACCATAGTTGAGTGATATTCAGCCGAGGTCAAAAACTCTACGTCGCCTTTTACGAAACACCTGAGTGGACTAGGGGTGGCAATATTCTTAGCCACTACCACACGGTAACTTACATTACAGTCATTTAATGACTGGAATTATGAAATTACGCTAGTGTTCTTTGGAATAGTTATAAGTGTGCCAGAACCATGTTTATAAATTAAAATGTGGGAATCGATAATGGAGTCCAAAAAGTACTCTAAACTTGCAAAAGTGACATTGTGATTATAAGTTACAATGTTCTTCGAAATACTTGACGTTTTTATCTCATTCGTCATAAATAGTAGGTTAGAATTTCTATACAAAAAAATTTTGGGAGTTCCCGTGCGTGTTTCAGGTCGGTTCCGCTTTGGAAACTAATCTTTAGGCTTTTCTTTACCTATGCCGAGCCGGGGCTTTGCTGGCCTACTTACAAAAAAAAAATGGCAACCGTTTCAAAATTTTTTCACTGGGCAAAATTTTGTTATTTTGTAATAATTCAAAAATGGTAATTGTATGGAAGATATGTTAAGCGTAAATTTCTGCATATGAATGTTATCAATAACTTTTTCATAATCCAATAGTTTGCGAGAAAAACGTAGCACAACATGGCAGTTTTTGCTGAAAACTCACAAATTCGAAAGTATAAAGTAAGTAGTGAAGTTGGGGATTAAGAGTCACTCGCTGTGTAAGTAGACCATGCTACAATATCCTGCCTGATATTTAGTAACAAGCTTTCCGCCCAGCGGTTTTACCCGCTGATATATTTTGAAGTAAACAAGTTAATTTTGTACAAATTTTCGTCCTCTGTTTTACCACTTTAGGTGATGAATTTTTTGGAATCCTCTCTTGATATTAATTAAGATTATTCAAATAACCTCTGTGCAAAATTTCAGGGTCCTAGGTCCAGTAGTATTGCCTGTGCGTGGCATACAATTTGTATGAAAAAAGTAGAGTTTGTTCGTTGTTGCCACATTTTGTTCTTTTTTGCTATCCTAACAGGACCTTGGGTCAGAACTATTAAAGAACAGCCTCAAGGGATTGCAAAAAAATAAAAATGTGGCAACTACGAACAAATTTAATATTTTTTTTACAAATTGTAAATCTATGCACAGGCAATACCACTGGACCTAGGTTCTTAATATTTTGCGCAGAGGTTATTTTGGTTGGGTGAATTAACACCAGGAAAGGAATTCAAGAAAATCATCTCATAAGGTGGTAAAACTCAGGGTGTAAATTGGCAAAAAATTTGCTTGTTTACTTGAAAATATATTAGCGGGTAAAACCTCTGGGCAGAAAGCTTGTTACTAAGTATCAGTCAGGATACCGTAGCAAGGTCTACCCACACAGTAAGTAATTCTTAATCCCCAACTTCACTACTTAATTCATATTTTAGATTTGGTGAGTTTTTAGAAAAAACTGCTATGTATTAAAGCGTTTTTTTGCAAACCATTAGATTATCAAAAAAGTTATTAGAGCAACAAACCGCCCCCGGCAGCCTTATGAAGGACTATATGCCTACAGGCACCGGCCTCTGTTGTTATGAAGATGATGTCTTGAGTTCTAGATTTCATAGAAACCCATACCTCAAGCAAAGTGTAAATAATGGCTCGTGATATAAAAGTGATGTCTAGTTAATTATTGACCCATACGTTGTGTTTAAATAAAGTAATATGTAACCCAAAAATTCTTTTAAAGGTAATTGAGACATCTCTATACAAGCTATTATAAAAAAGTGATTCTGATGAACAGGAGAAGGAAAGGACAGGAAACTGAACTCCAAACGGGCCCCCAGTACTTCAACGCCCGAGGAATATGGAAGCCCACGCCAATAGATACCTGTCGGTATTCATAAACGCTCCCTAGTCATCCCCACATAATCAGCTCTACGCATGCAAGTTCTTCATGCATAAAACTTCATTGTAAAGACAACCATTAGAGCGTCCACCAAATACAAACGGTAAATTATCTGCTTCCCCTAGAAGAAGGATAAAAATATGGTGAGACGTGCGTCTCTGCTAATAGATGCGTCAGCCACAGACGCTTGTGATGCTTAAAAGCACCAAGAAGAAGGATAGGTGATCAGATTCAGACGTCCTTTGCAGAACAACTGAAATAGTTTAGAATAAACTAGTCTTATGACAGACCAAACTGACACCCAAGTGTCTAGTTGGTTAAGTAAATAAGTATGTTGTAAGTAGGTATGTTATCAGTCAAATGACATGATTTCAACAATTATCTTTAGGTTTCCCTAAAGAGGTACCAGCAAAGCCGGTAAATGCACCGAATATGAAATTGCACTGGTCAGTCAGTCTCCACCACATTTAACTCCTACGGAAGTCAGAATATAATATGAGAATGCTTTATGCAAGTCCCAAATCACATGTGAGCATACATTCCTATCAGTTGTAGACGGAGAGCAATATTTTGCCCATCCCAATAGAGAGTAGATAGGATATGTTGATCACATGAACTTCCTGAGAGCATATGGGCTTCCATGACCAAAAGCTGCCATTACAACCATATCGAATGCTAGATAAGAAATAGATAGGTATTCGATGAAGATATGATAACAGTTGTCCCATGACATTTGATGACAACCATTGTAGTTAGTAGGTAAGTTGTAGTTATAGTTTCACTATGATGGGCACCATTTTAGCCAGTCATAAGAAGAACGTTAAGAACTTCATGACTAGAATATTACTTTAGATATGATTCATCTGAATCTGTTATAGGATAGGATGATAGGAAAGGATATTATCCATTCTACCAGCCATACATATTCTTAGATAAGAGTACTAACTAAGATATTATAGCAAGTACCATAAAATATTATTGTGGTAAGTGTTGTCCACGGCTGGACACATTCCCATTCTGAAGTACATTTTGTTTGTATAACAAAATATTGTTATAAATAAATGTTCGTCCACTGCCGGACATATTCCAATACTGAAGACTGTTTTCTTTGTAAGACAAAGAAACTGTTGTAAATGATTATTTGTCCACTGTTGGACATAACCAATAAATTAGTAGATATTTAACAATATCTATTTATGTATATTTCATAAACATTAATCAATTAAGTCCATAGTCGCTCAGCAACCATAGTACTTAAAATAGAAATCTGTCCACTGATGGGCCAAGCCAAACAGTAGGTAAGTAGATACAATATGTAAGTATGTTTTAACCACAGGAATTTTATCAAATAAATCCTTGATCGCTCAGCAATTATAGAATAGTAATTTATCCACTGATGACCACAGCAATTAATAGATAAGTAGATACCTAACCATATCTACTTATGTAAGTTTTAACACAGGAACTTTATGCTAGTAGCGCATAGCAATAATAAATTATGTTATTAATTTGGTTATTAAAGTCATATATATGGCATGATAGATAGACAAGTAAGGAATAGGAGTAATGGGATTATAGGGTATCCTACCTATTCCTAACATCTAATTTACCTATCTACCGACACACTAAATAGCCCAGATTTCCCTAATTAAAGATTAGATGCGGATACTATAAAGTTTATATGAAACAATCAGAACACAGATTCTTTAAAACATTCTGACCCAACAACAAAACAAAGTTATTGCAATAAAATGACCTTAGCGCTAAAAACCAAAGCATAAGATCATTTTCCGAATCTTATCAGCTTTCAATGAATACAGAACTATCAAGCATAGGTAATTAATATGTTTGTAAACATTCATATAGGGAATATATACTGCTGATAGGGTTCGAAAGAAAGCATGAATTGTACTTATCCATCTGGAACTTGAAGCCACCAGCACACGAAGAACCAACAACGACGACATCCACAATGCCGATTCCAGTGCACGCTGAAGCACGCATCCTCTGCATCCAACAACACACCATACACGGGTTCAAAGCACTTTTCACCATCCAAACACACTCGCGAAACGAGGGGTGACCAGGCAAACGTCGATACTCCCTGGTCTGCGGCGCGACTCCACCAGGACTGATATGTAAACTAATCACTGCACTAGGTATTCCTTTTCTGTCCTGGGAGACTTCACGATTAGAACTGAACTGAACTGAACTCCCCGCAGGCCGTATGGCTTGCTATTTTATACCAAAAAGCTTCGAACTTACGAGAAGAATAATGTTCTCGAAATCAGCTACTCATTACGATAGAAGATATTCTCCTCTCTTTCATACACATTTTAGAAGACATTCGACTATTCTAGATTTTTTTAGAATGTCTTGTTTCGCTACTTGTTGCCAGACACCAATTCAGGGAAGGGGCCACGACCCATCCTGACATCCAAGAAAACTTTTAGTGTATATTGAGTAAATCATGGGTTTACCAATATTATTAAACATTTATTGTTGGTTTATAGAATTTTTAGAAAATACATCAATTTTCTATAAACCGAAAGTGTGACTAATAGAATAAACCTTAGGTATTTCAGTCGCTATGGCCTAGTAGGGCCCTGTCTAAAGTGACACCTTGCAGTTTCCGCTACTCGACAATAGATGGCAGCAGATTACACCACCGCGCACCCAACCTCACTTCAGTCACACACCCTATCATTATAAATGCCACGAAAAATTATAAATGCCACTGCAAACGCTGATCAACTATCAGACTAATTATCCAAAATTATTTAGACTTGCAAATATGAACAATATAAAAGAAAATAAACAAAACATTTCAATATTGCTTCACGCACATAGCGCCATCTCTCAGCCGCATTCCGAACCTCCATACCAATCTTGACAGAACAGAACCAAACCCACAAGTATTGAATCACATCCCACAGCGGCGACACCAATAGATGTCGCTGTCCCGAATCTTTATAATTAATAAAGACCAGGATACAAGCCTTACAATTCGCCCCCTATTTTATGTAAAATTTAGCTACTTGGAGCTAAATTGAACATAAAATATCAATAACATCAGACACTTCCCGCCCCCAACACTTACAAAACTCCATAAATTTGTATGCCTGAACTAAATGTCATGGAGCCTAATAGTATTTACGCTAAAAGCTGTATACATCTCTTAATGAAGTTACCTACGCCAAATGCTGCAAATTACACAATTTTACGCTGAATGCAGAATTAACAATTCTCACGCCAATGTGCTAAGTTACGCCAAGAGCAAAAAAAAAATTACGCAGGTTACGCTTAATGCAACTATGCCTACGCCAAGTGCTTTCTTACCAGTAATATTACGCTAAACGCAACCAAGTGCTTTTAATATGACTATTCTACCCAAAGTGCTTGTGCCAATAATTACTATTGTCATTCCTGAAAATCATGGATGCTTCATAATAAAGAATTATACAAAGAATCTGAATTGAAAAATGTTAAAAATTGAATTTAAGCGTTTAAACCAAATCTTTGTGCAATCTGTTGTGTGTAGGTTGTATTATAGATAGATTCACTAACACTTAGTGTTAGAAACCTATTATAATCTCCGTGAACTGTCTGTATGGTTACTTTGTGAGAATCTCTGCTAGCAGAATCGCCATAAATAAGGAACCGACTGAAAGTTAGACTCGATGCTCATTCAAGAAGTCCACCCTTCATCAGCTACCTACCTACAGCAATCACAGAGTAGTGTATGATTTGGCTTAAATCAGACCTTAACTCAAAGTAGCTAAGGTCTCAATTCGCAAAATCAGAATACATAAGTAATTTAATAAAAATAAGGTTCCCTAACTCACATCCATGACATGATAGAACCAGAAAAAGACATATTAGAGAACTGTTCTGATCAAATCGTGAAATTTGTTGTGTGTTTGGACCAACCTGGTCCTAAATGTTCAGTCAGTTTAGGGCCGTGTGAGGAAAAATACACTCGTATTCTTCCCTTTGTGTTTTTGCTAGCAATACTACCTCTAACAGTGAAATTACGCAAACATATCTTGCCATTGTGCTAACAAAATATGCCTACCATTAAATCACTGCAGAAGTAAATACAGAGTGTCGTGAGATGATTTGATCCTGAACCTTTGTATGAAAATAACAATTCTAGCTAATTACTTAAAAATTATTAAAAAAATAAATCAATATCAAGTATGGATGGAGATAAAATTCTAGTGTTTTATCAAAGTAACATATAAGCAAGTAAGTCAGATTTTCAGGAAAGTAAAAGACTTCTGTGCTAATTAAACCACCATAAACTTATGGCACTTACAAATTGAGCAGAACAATCATACCACTTATGCAAAAGTGCCATCTAGTTCAGGCATATCATTATCAAATAAAATGTCGCCCCCCAAATTATTCAATTTTAAGAAATATTAGGTAAAATTTTCCGCCCCCCAAACCTTCAGAAAAAGTCCTACACTTGATCTCATCACACAACAATAGACAGTTCCTAATCTCCTAACAACAAACTATTAAATAAGCAATGAACCAACAGAATCATATCTACCCCAAACATAAACACTAGCTCCTGTACTATAACTCTCTAATCATTACCTCCTAGACCACAATTTAGTCAACACCCCCTAGACTACTACCATCTCCCAGACTATAATTTGTCATCACCTCCTAGACCTGCACCTATATATAACATCATCCAGACCACATCCAGTCATCAGCTCCTAGCCTACAACCACCCTCTCCTAGACCATAACTGGATATCACCTAGACCCAAACCCACACGTATACTAAACCATATTTAGTTACCAACTCCTAGACTATAATCACTATCTCCTAGACTATCATCACCGTTTCCTGCAATGTACTTATTAACACCTTCTAGACCTCGATCTATAGATGATATGACCCAGAGCTTTATTTAATCATCGGCTCCCTGACTACAATCTATCATCAATACTGCTTGAACACTAGATAAAACCTAGACTTAGACACATACATATGACCTCAACTATCAACTCCTAAACCAGACAAAATTGGACACCGCCTCCCTTACTACATAATCAGTAACTCCCAGATAGTAGACCTGCAAGATAAAATTAAGTTTAGTTTATTTAAAATAATTAAATTGAATAACTTAATTATTGGGACGTTCGCTTATGATATTTTTATATCTGCCTTTGATCGCTACAACCAAAAATATTAGTTGTTTTTACAACAAAAACCACGGGCTGCAACCCACAGAAAAGAATCTCCCCGTCCGATCACATACATACATATACATACTCCCAAAAGACACAACCCCCCCTCGAAGGCAGTCGGATAATTATCTTCTTTTTTTCCATTTTACTTATTATCATCAGTATAGATAAACACTCAATCATACATACATATTACATACATACCTACTACACATACACTTTCGAAAATACAACCTCCCACCGAGGCAGTCGGGTAGAAATATTTGATTTTCTTCTTCATTTTACTAGTTATTATCAATATACTAATCACTTTCACTCAAATAAAAGCAGATAAACATCTTAAATTTACATACATACCTATTACACTTACATCTTTTACAATGTGAGCAGGCAAATTATATACCTAACTACTAATTTGTAAGTAATTTGGATAACGGCAGGCAAATGATGATGACATTTGTTTTGTTGTCGAATAGTGTCAACAAATAATACCTATAATACTTAAAAAAAAATTACATAATTTTAATAATTTTAAATAATTTAAAACTTGGTATTCATTTTTATACTTAATTACACTGATAGTTTATGTTTAATATTATTCATAAAATTTCCCTCCGCCCCCTAGTATATCAAATAAATTGTCATCATGATAAATTACCTACTTTGATTTACCTAATAAAGGTTTTTGGTTAGAAGCAAAACTAGCCTTTTGATTTCTATTTATATACCTAAACTCAACTAAATCATCTAAAAGTTAACATGTTGTATGTTCACATGTCTTGCTACTCAAATCAAAACATGTTAGGACCTTATGATATGTCATTGCTTGCTATTGTAGATAAAATATGTAATGGGTATAAGATACCTACACTTTACTTCACATGATATTGTATAGTATGCAACAAGACCAGGTTTATATTTCCCTGTTATAGGCACTACCAACTTCAAACGAGTACCGTCTCTTCAACTATAAAAGGTAAAGCAACGCTAGATACATAAAACCAAAATCTTCAAATCCATGAGAAAACAAGCTGCAACGCCCTAATATCTTTTCCTACCTATTAATTTTGTTATGAAGTAAACAATAAATAAAAAAAAACATCAACTGATTGGCGACTAGCAGCTCAGGACAGGGAAGAATGGCGAAACCCTGTTTCGGAGGCCAAGATCCACCCTGGGTCGCTGAATCAGCGAAGTAAGTAAGTAACTATCATGAGGCAAATCACTTTCATATTGAATGGCAGGTATCTATCTTTCCTATGTGTACCAATTCTTAAATTCCAACTTTCTTAAATCAATTACCTAGGTTATGTTTAGTTCAAATTATTCCTATGCCTTTAAATAATACCTACAATATCTAACATTGTTTAATATGTAATGCTCAGTTGCATTCTATGGAATTCTTGCACAACCCACATCAAATTAGCGTTTGGAACAAGAAATCAACAAAGGTTTGCAATGAAATTCAAGAATGTGTTAGTTAGTGACTTTAACCTATGTTAAAACTTACTTGAATGTTGTCTTATCCTTTCAAGTGCATTTTTATCACAAAAAATCACTAAATCAAGTCACTTCACTGATTCCAAAGGAATCTTTAGAACTAACACTAAAAACTTCACAGCACGCACAAAACTTACTGGATACACAAAGTTCCCACCGGCATTTGCCTCCATGCACACTGTACACATGGATTTGAGCCGAACTAATTTAATTCAATTCGATTTCTACTAGCGAAATCATAAAACTAATTTATTTATGAAACCCGTCGGCAGTTTTTACAAAGAACTGTCAAAACATAACCAAAAACAAACACGTACTTTTTTTTTTTCCACACATTTTAGTTTAATCATAAAGTCAGAGCGAGATAGCAAGACACAAAATACTACTAGTATGACAGACTGCGTCTCTTTCTTAAATAGAATTTAGCTAATCAAGTGAAAAATAAAGCATCAGGCTGACGTATCAAGGCTGCGTTTCGTTTTCGTTCAAAAATTTTTCTCAATGTTATTTTTAGATGGAAAAATGTTTTACAAATTTACCATTTAAAATTATAATAGCATAAAAATAACCTAAATAATGATTATTCTTACACAAATATTGTAAAATCTACGCGAAAATATAATTTGCAAAGTTCCTAACGTGAAATTTCTTGGTTTGAATTTTGACGTTTTCAAAAATTATTAGACGAAACCTTGTCGTGCGAACGCACCCCACTTCAGTGTTGCCAGATATACGGATTTGTCCGTATTTATACGAACTTTAGGAGTCCAATCAGGATTAGTCGTATCTTCGGATTTTTATACGGATTTATTACATCTTAGACCCATACAGGCT
The DNA here is from genome assembly GCA_024500475.1 of Phthorimaea operculella. NCBI lineage: Eukaryota > Metazoa > Arthropoda > Insecta > Lepidoptera > Gelechiidae > Phthorimaea > Phthorimaea operculella. The sequence continues at coordinate 5,387,982 of JANFCV010000014.1, read as the reverse complement.
CCATTGGTGCAAAAGTAGGCATTACTACTGGCATCAAATAGCACAGAGCTAAATTAAAATGATATCAAAGCTTTCAAGTTACGCTGTCTTCATTTTTATATTGAAGGAGCGAATCAAATAAAAATGGGTTACAACTTCAACGACAATGCTTCGATGAAAATGGAACTTTTGAGTCCAGACATAGTTGTATCAAGAAAAATTTAATCTCTGGTAGATACTGCTCTGCTCTTTCCACATATAATTAATGCCGAAAATGTTCCAGATTTAGTGTTATTTCCCATAATTTCTCTCACAAATTACAATACGGACTTTATACGGATTTTGCAAGGGTAAAATACGGAATTTCCATACTCTTCATATGGCAACACTGCCCCACTTTGACAATTCAAATACGTAAAATTTATTTGCGTACTAATATTTTCTTATTTTGCAGGAAAATCTTTGGAAAATGCCTATTAATGGATGACCGATGACTCGGAACTTCGCCCAAGGCACGCAAGGCCCAAAACCACAGCGCAAAACCCACCCAAGGGACCCCACGGAACCCAGAATCCAGCCACCCTCACCAGTTCATAAAAATCACAAGAATGTACATGAAATGTCTCAATTTTGGGACCTTTTTCATCCTCAGGTCACGCGCACCAAATGTAACAAACCGCCCCCGGCAGCCTTATGAAGGACTATATGCCTACAGGCACCGGCCTCTGTTGTTATGAAGATGATGTCTTGAGTTCTAGATTTCATAGAAACCCATACCTCAAGCAAAGTGTAAATAATGGCTCGTGATATAAAAGTGATGTCTAGTTAATTATTGACCCATACGTTGTGTTTAAATAAAGTAATATGTAACCCAAAAATTCTTTTAAAGGTAATTGAGACATCTCTATACAAGCTATTATAAAAAAGTGATTCTGATGAACAGGAGAAGGAAAGGACAGGAAACTGAACTCCAAACGGGCCCCCAGTACTTCAACGCCCGAGGAATATGGAAGCCCACGCCAATAGATACCTGTCGGTATTCATAAACGCTCCCTAGTCATCCCCACATAATCAGCTCTACGCATGCAAGTTCTTCATGCATAAAACTTCATTGTAAAGACAACCATTAGAGCGTCCACCAAATACAAACGGTAAATTATCTGCTTCCCCTAGAAGAAGGATAAAAATATGGTGAGACGTGCGTCTCTGCTAATAGATGCGTCAGCCACAGACGCTTGTGATGCTTAAAAGCACCAAGAAGAAGGATAGGTGATCAGATTCAGACGTCCTTTGCAGAACAACTGAAATAGTTTAGAATAAACTAGTCTTATGACAGACCAAACTGACACCCAAGTGTCTAGTTGGTTAAGTAAATAAGTATGTTGTAAGTAGGTATGTTATCAGTCAAATGACATGATTTCAACAATTATCTTTAGGTTTCCCTAAAGAGGTACCAGCAAAGCCGGTAAATGCACCGAATATGAAATTGCACTGGTCAGTCAGTCTCCACCCACATTTAACTCCTACGGAAGTCAGAATATAATATGAGAATGCTTTATGCAAGTCCCAAATCACATGTGAGCATACATTCCTATCAGTTGTAGACGGGAGAGCAATATTTTGCCCATCCCAATAGAGAGTAGATAGGATATGTTGATCACATGAACTTCCTGAGAGCATATGGGCTTCCATGACCAAAAGCTGCCATTACAACCATATCGAATGCTAGATAAGAAATAGATAGGTATTCGATGAAGATATGATAACAGTTGTCCCATGACATTTGATGACAACCATTGTAGTTAGTAGGTAAGTTGTAGTTATAGTTTCACTATGATGGGCACCATTTTAGCCAGTCATAAGAAGAACGTTAAGAACTTCATGACTAGAATATTACTTTAGATATGATTCATCTGAATCTGTTATAGGATAGGATGATAGGAAAGGATATTATCCATTCTACCAGCCATACATATTCTTAGATAAGAGTACTAACTAAGATATTATAGCAAGTACCATAAAATATTATTGTGGTAAGTGTTGTCCACGGCTGGACACATTCCCATTCTGAAGTACATTTTGTTTGTATAACAAAATATTGTTATAAATAAATGTTCGTCCACTGCCGGACATATTCCAATACTGAAGACTGTTTTCTTTGTAAGACAAAGAAACTGTTGTAAATGATTATTTGTCCACTGTTGGACATAACCAATAAATTAGTAGATATTTAACAATATCTATTTATGTATATTTCATAAACATTAATCAATTAAGTCCATAGTCGCTCAGCAACCATAGTACTTAAAATAGAAATCTGTCCACTGATGGGCCAAGCCAAACAGTAGGTAAGTAGATACAATATGTAAGTATGTTTTAACCACAGGAATTTTATCAAATAAATCCTTGATCGCTCAGCAATTATAGAATAGTAATTTATCCACTGATGACCACAGCAATTAATAGATAAGTAGATACCTAACCATATCTACTTATGTAAGTTTTAACACAGGAACTTTATGCTAGTAGCGCATAGCAATAATAAATTATGTTATTAATTTGGTTATTAAAGTCATATATATGGCATGATAGATAGACAAGTAAGGAATAGGAGTAATGGGATTATAGGGTATCCTACCTATTCCTAACATCTAATTTACCTATCTACCGACACACTAAATAGCCCAGATTTCCCTAATTAAAGATTAGATGCGGATACTATAAAGTTTATATGAAACAATCAGAACACAGATTCTTTAAAACATTCTGACCCAACAACAAAACAAAGTTATTGCAATAAAATGACCTTAGCGCTAAAAACCAAAGCATAAGATCATTTTCCGAATCTTATCAGCTTTCAATGAATACAGAACTATCAAGCATAGGTAATTAATATGTTTGTAAACTTTCATATAAGAAATATCTACTGCTGATAGGGTTCGAAAGAAAGCATGAATTGTACTTATCCATCTGGAACTTGAAGCCACCAGCACACGAAGAACCAACAACGACGACATCCACAATGCCGATTCCAGTGCACGCTGAAGCACGCATCCTCTGCATCCAACAACACACCATACACGGGTTCAAAGCACTTTTCACCATCCAAACACACTCGCGAAACGAGGGGTGACCAGGCAAACGTCGATACTCCCTGGTCTGCGGCGCGACTCCACCAGGACTGATATGTAAACTAATCACTGCACTAGGTATTCCTTTTCTGTCCTGGGAGACTTCACGATTAGAACTGAACTGAACTGAACTCCCCGCAGGCCGTATGGCTTGCTATTTTATACCAAAAAGCTTCGAACTTACGAGAAGAATAATGTTCTCGAAATCAGCTACTCATTACGATAGAAGATATTCTCCTCTCTTTCATACACATTTTAGAAGACATTCGACTATTCTAGATTTTTTTAGAATGTCTTGTTTCGCTACTTGTTGCCAGACACCAATTCAGGAAGGGCCACGACCCATCCTGACATCCAAGAAAACTTTTAGTGTATATTGAGTAAATCATGGGTTTACCAATATTATTAAACATTTATTGTTGGTTTATAGAATTTTTAGAAAATACATCAATTTTCTATAAACCGAAAGTGTGACTAATAGAATAAACCTTAGGTATTTCAGTCGCTATGGCCTAGTAGGGCCCTGTCTAAAGTGACACCTTGCAGTTTCCGCTACTCGACAATAGATGGCAGCAGATTACACCACCTCGCGCACCCAACCTCACTTCAGTCACACACCCCTATCATTATAAATGCCACGAAAAATTATAAATGCCACTGCAAACGCTGATCAACTATCAGACTAATTATCCAAAATTATTTAGACTTGCAAATATGAACAATATAAAAAGAAAATAAACAAAACATTTCAATATTGCTTCACGCACATAGCGCCATCTCTCAGCCGCATTCCGAACCTCCATACCAATCTTGACAGAACAGAACCAAACCCACAAGTATTGAATCACATCCCACAGCGGCGACACCAATAGATGTCGCTGTCCCGAATCTTTATAATTAATAAAGACCAGGATACAAGCCTTACAGTTGTGCAGAAATTTACGCGTAACATTTCTTCTATACAATGTTCATTTATAGCACTTACCAGTTTTGAGTTATTACAAAATAACAAAATTTTGGCCAATAAAAAAAGTTTGAAATGGCTGCCATTTTTTTTTTGTAAGTATGCTAGCAAGGCCCCGGCTCGAAATAGCTAAAGAATAGCCTAAAGATTCGTTTCCAAGGCGGGGCCAAACTTTTACACGCGCGGGAACTCTCACTTAAGCGATCTTGCATACTAAAAATAATTTAATGAGTGCCTATTACTTTTATGTTGTACAGAATAATGTTGTTTCTATGGGATCATTAAATTACCAGCTGATGGACCAAGCTCGCTCAGATTTTGTGTTTTTTTACGCGTCAATAGGTTCACAAAAAACCCGGCCAAGAGCGTGTCATATACGCCCAGAAATTGGGTTTCGTAGTCAATATTTAAATACCACGTTTATCAACGTATTTTTCATATTTCGACCTATGATCCTTGGGGAAATTTGTTTCTTAACACCAGCCGGTTCCGAATTTTTGCTATCGTTCACTAGTAAAATTCACCCAATATAGCAGCGGGAAAATAAATTGTCCCCCTTTCGCATTTCGCAATTGTGTGGGAGGGGGTCTGAAAACCATTGTTTTTTTTTCTCATTATAATATATTTCTTAATTTAGGTTAACATGATCTAATGGCGATCGGTCTAAAACTGACGAAGTTATGAGGGCACGGCATACAGACAGACAGACTTGACGAAATGATTAGAGTTTCTAGTAGACTACGCAACTCTAAAAAAACTTTCAAGAACCAAAAAAAAAAGAAATTTCAACAGTGTCAGTATATGCAGAACTAGCTAAAGTAAACACAGTAACAAAAACTCTGAACCAAAACAACACCCTGTATATTTCTCCCAAGACAGTAGCTTCAATACACGGTCCCATCACGGTTCGCTAGATAGTAATATTTGTATGCGCATACGCAACTCAACCTTGATACAGTTTAAATCGGCGTTTTTATTGCCACTTTCCGTTCTTCTTGCTTTGATGCGTAATGAATGAAAGTGAGTTTTAAATGTAGCGCCATTTAAACAATTCACACGGTTTTGAGAGACTTGAGTGCATTTTTCGTATTCACGTAAGATTTATTAATGAAGCTGCAATAAAATCACGTAATTAATTAACCTCACTCAAGATGTAATCTTACTCTAATACTCTTTTATTATTATTACTCATAATTATGTAGGTACTCTTTTTTCGTTCACGATAAAAGAAAGTAATATTTTTTGGCTCCTAGACAACATCTTTATGGTTTCTAAAGAGCTTAGTACACATATCGTCCAGATACGTAAAAACTTCCCTAGTTTTCTGAACGCTATAGAAGACGACTTAATTACAAATAGTGATCAGTTTAACCTAGAGCTGAAAAATTCTTTTTCTTTCTTAGAAACTAATGTAGATACAGAAGATGTGCAACAACAACTAGAGTTAATAGAGAACAGCATCAGAAAAGCATCCAATAAAATAAAACAAAAGAAAAGGAAAAATAGTAAATTATCTAATGGTACACTAAAACTTATCAGTGACAGAGAAAATTACAGAAACAACATAACTTCAGAAGATTTCAGAATTCTAGATAGAAAGGTCAAGCGTAGTATAAGGACAGACTTAAGAAATTATAACCAAAAATTAATACAAACAGCACTAGAACAAAACAAGTCTCTTAGGATGGCTAAACAAGGGTCAGGAAAAGGGAAAAGCTGGATTAGTTGCCTTAAAGATACTTCAGGAATTAAACAAGGAGACAGAAAAAAGGTCATAGATATTAGTACTACATTTTACAAGAATCTCTACTCCGATCCCCATACAAGTTTAGATATCACAGATTACCAGTTTGACGAAACTATCCCTCTCATCTCATACGATGAGGTTTATCAAACACTAAAACGGATGAAATATTCTAAAAGCCCAGGCGCAGACGGCGTTACGACGGATGCATTAAAAATTGGCAAACCAATATTGATTCCGTACATCACAAGTTTATATAACACCATTTTAAAAACAGGAAAACTACCGAACTCGTTTTGCCATTCCAACATTGTTCTCTTGCATAAGAAAGGAGACAAAGCAGATATTAATAATTACCGCCCTATAAGCCTCATTTCACATTTATATAAAACCTTCATCAAAATTTTAGAAAGACGTATTTCAGGGCAACTCGATCAGCACCAACCTCCCGAACAAGCCGGTTTCAGACCAGGTCTTTCCACGACCGACCATTTACACGCTCTGAATCAAATTATTGAGAAACACCACGAGCATAACTTTCCGCTTTACCTCGCCTTCGTTGACTATTCGAAGGCATTCGATAGTCTTCGCCACACAGCGCTTTTCGAAGCTTTGAAAAATCAAGGTATCAACGAAACGTATATTCAGCTTTTAAAAATATTTATGCAAGTAGTTCTGCATCGATTAAACTAGATTCAATAGGACCATCATTTCAAATCCAAAAGGGGTCAAACAGGGCGATCCTCTCCCAAAATTGTTTAACAGCGCTCTCGAGGAAATTTTTAGGAGGCTGGCAGATACGTGGGAAGGACGTGGCATCGATGTTGGTACAAGAAAGCTCACCAATCTCCGCTTTGCCGACGATATAGTCCTGTTTGCCTCTTCAGCTTCAGAAATACAGAGCATGCTACAAGATTTGAGCACTGCAAGCTTTGAGTCGGGACTGAAGATGAATATGTCAAAGACTATGCTCATGACAAACAGCCCCGAAACCAGGGTGATAGTGGATGGCGGAAGAATGACATATGTCCATGAATATATATATCTAGGCCAAATAGTCTCCTTCCAGGCACGACAAGACAAAGAAATTGCGAGACGCATTGAAAATGCCTGGAGGAGCTATTGGTCTATGAAAAACTACATGAAAGGCGACTTACCGATATCCCTTAAGCGCAAAATCATGGACATGTGTATTCTTCCGATTCTCACATATGGGGCACAGACATGGTCTTTGACAAAGCTCAGAAGTCCAGTCTCAAAGTTTGCCAGCGAGCAATGGAGCGCAGTATACTAGGTCTAAAGCTCATAGACCGAGTCAGAAACACTACACTGCGTTCCAAAACTCAAATAGCCGATGTAGCTTATGCAGCCGCAAAGCTCAAATGGGATTGGGCCGGTCATGTCTGCCGCATGCCAAACGAGTTATGGGCTCATACTACCACCAGCTGGAAGCCAAGAACCGACAGACGTCGTCGCGGGCGACCCAGACGCAGATGGCGAGACGAACTGGACGGATTTTCTAAAAATTGGCTTGCGGAGGCACAGGATCGAGATCAGTGGAAGAAAGGGAGGGAGGCCTTTGCCCAGCAGTGGGATCCAGATGGCTCAATAAGATAAGATAAGATAAGATATAGAAACTCTACACGAAATTAATTTTCTCTTGCAAACCAAGCCGATCAGTTCTGAAGTGAACTAAACGTGCGCAAAACCTTTACCTTATTATACAGGGAGTAACGAATAGGGTATAACAAGCTGAAAGGAGGTCAAAGTACTCATGAAACTGAACATCTTTTCCCATTGAACTTTGGTCGAAAGGTACCTTGACCGTCTTTCAGTTTGTAATGCCCTTTTTGTTACTCCCGGTAAAGGAAAAAAAACTGTGCGCGGACTTTCCTTCCTAGGTCAAGTTAACCCATTGGTAAACGAATGTTTACGTTTGAGGGAGCTCAGCTGTTTAATAAACTACCGTCCAATATAAAAAATATCAAGTCCCTACCGATGTTCAAATCTGCACTTGCCCAGCATGTTTTTAAAAACTAATTACCTATGTATGTATACCTATCGCGGCGAACGCATTAATCTGTTATTTTAAATGTCTGTAATTTTTTCTCGTGTAAGTGACTGTATTGTCTTAATGAGAATAAATGTTCTTTAAACCGAATCCATGAAAACCTTCAACTAACGCTCTCCCTTTCTCTCCCTTCCAGGACAAGGAGACAGGCGACCTGAAGACGGCCCAAGAGCTTCGCGACGGCAGCGGAACAGTCCACGGCTACTACACAGTGCAGAACCCTGACGGGAGACGGAAGACCGTCCACTACCAGAAGAACGACGAGCACGGGTTCAGGACCTCTGTCATGAGGCTCTATTAGACTTCAATTTCCCGTGCAGTCTCTCACACTTACTTATGGACAATTCAATTTGTAAATAACCCTGACGGGAGACGGAAGACGGTCCACTACCAGAAAAACGACGAGCACGGGTTCAGGACCTCTGTCATGAGGCTATATTAGGCTCTATTAGACTTTAATTTCACGAACAGTCTCTCACGCTAACTCATGAACAATTCCATTTGTAAATAACCCTGACGGGGGAGACGGAAGACCGTCCACTACCAGAAAAACGACGAGCACGGGTTCAGGACCTCTGTCATGAGGCTATATTAGGCTCTATGAGACTTTAATTTCACGTACAGTCTCTCACGCTACTCATGAACAATTCGATTTTTGAGGTTCAGATTTTCTTTTGATCCCTCTCTCATCGTGTGGAACACCGAGTCGTTCAACGACCCGATGAACCCTGGTGTCAGAGTTTTTCCACCGCCTACTGTAAGTAGCAGGCCTCTGACATGGTTGTGTAACGACCGCCATCATAGAGAGCAACCGGGACCGACACGGCTTAACGTGCCCATCCGAAGCACGGAACTATCTTACTTTTCAGACAATCAGGTGGTTTAGCCTGCTATGTCCTAACCAGACTGGGAACAAATTCACAAAAAAGTGATAAATATCAACTTTGTGACTGACCCCACCGGGAATTGAACCCGGAACCTTCTGTGTTGCAGGCAGTCATATTAACCACTGCGCCACATCGGCTGTCAATGTGATTGAGACCGACAAGCCGGACAGAAACTTTGTTGCAGGATTTAATCAATGTTGTTGCATCTAAAAAATTTCAAAAATTGCTGTAAAATGTTACAGTCTGAAAAATCTAAACATTACATTTTGGATTGTTCATGAGTGAGCGTTAGAAACTACAGCTGCTCTGTCCACAGCTACTAAACGGTGCATAAATAAAGTCCATTCAAAATCATAGTGTCATGACCAGCCTAAGCGGGAGGCCAAGTTACGCTGGTCGCGTAGTATCAAAGTTCTGCGACCAGCGTAACGTGGAGTCCCGCTTAGGCTGGTCATGTCATTTCATGACACTATGATTGTGAATGGACCATAACCCTACTCGCAACCCCGCCAAGGGATCAAAAGAGTTCTGGCATGCGGCTGTAGGTAGGTATTAATTTACACTTGGGCCAGCCAAGTTCTGTGATGTGCCTCTATTAACACTACGATCAAATTAGATAGCTAAAAGGGAAGTAAGGAAACCATACTGAATAAAGCTTGTGATGTATAAAGCTTGTAAGGTACAACTATCCTCAAGAAACATCGGAGTCAGGGGATAGTTGTTCCTTATTACTAATATCCGTAGATTTCAGTATACTGGGTGAAATATTACTGTGACTTGTGGTGACCCATAGCGAAAATGCAGGACTAAGACAATAAAGTCCCATTTAACTCATAATTTGTGAACGATCAATTTTTATAGGAGGTCCATTATTTTGATACCTATTCGATGCTATAATGTTGCTTAGGGAAAGTTGTTCCTTATAATTAGCACATCCTGCATTTTCGCTATTGTTCACAAGTAAAAAATATAAATAAATATTCTGTATACCTATATCTATTTATGTTACGGGAGACGAAGGAATGTCCATTACCAGAGCAATCACACCTTAGCTAGATATAGTTTTCAATTCAATGACTCAAAGGCAAAAGCGTAGAATAACTACGAAATGTAGGTAGGTACCTATAGCGCTACCTCGATACAAACTAAAGAAATAACATCTAAAGAGGTGATACGACATCCGACGGTTCTTATTTGTTCTTAATAACTAGTTTTCTATTATTTCTTGTCATTTCTCACCACACCAGTCATTCATTTACTTCTTACTTATAGTACCTACTCATCAAAGAGTAGTATAGTATTCATTCATTATGCATGTAGTTATTTTTGTGATCTTTACTTTAAGTATGATTTGTGTTACTTCCCTCATAATTTGTAAATTATACTTACACTAATTCTGAACCCTGTTTTATACCTACAATTAAAAATAGTTATTTGTACAATAAGAGAGCAAAGTATTTTTTTCTAAAAAGGGCTATTTTGAATCTCGAGGGATACTAAAATTAGTATTAGTATCTGGAGCACAGTGAGGGATTCAAAAACACGAGTTTTATTTTAGTAAATGAATTTTGCTTTCGAATGGTAGGGTCATTGTGCCCGTTCGCGACCATGCGTCAGTTCGCGACCATTTTCAAGTCTGATCTCAGTAATATTGCAATAATAAGAGTTATATTTCACTCCTTGTAAAAAAGTGTGGCTTAAACAAGACAAGGATAACCGTGGAATCTACGCCTATTTAAATCTGTTCATTAAACCTCACCAATGTACCGCAAATAAATCATCCATTTTGCCAGTCGCTCTGCCCTCGAAAACACACCGAAAACCTATCCAAAAAATAGCGACCACGTGCCACTTCAAAAGTGAAATTTTCAGGTATTCTTCTAGTTTTTACAACTATAACGGTTTTATGGTGTTGATACTTTAGTAAAGTATCTAATTTAACGATAATTTCGTGTTATATTTAAGTAAATTTATGATTTATTAGATGGTCGCGAATGGGCACGCAATTTTTAGAAAAATGCTGGATAGCGACCGGCCGGTCGCTATCTAACACGATGCTTGAAAAAAAGTTAATTCTTTTCCAGGTTATCTTTTAACAAAGTTTTGATTCTTACAACATTAATCAATTCTTATAGACGTTTTTTATAGCGTAGTTAGTTTGCGAACGTCAAATTATGATTATTTGACCGATTTTGGAACAGTTATTTAGTTGAGTGGTCGCTAACTAGTACATGCTAAAAAACCATGTTTAGTTAGCGACCGCCTCAAAAATGTATGAAAAATAGACGGTCGCAATCAGACTCTAAATTTTTACGTTACTTAGCGACCACCACTTTTGCTCTTGCACTGTTTTGTTGGCCCTTTGATAGGTTTTTGTTACAAATGTCTTTAACTAGCCTATTATACCGCTACTCTTAGGCTCTTTGTCTTGGAACGCGCTATTACTCTGGAATCTCTATCTAACAAATAAAACAGTGTGGGACGCCGCGCGCCCCGCCAACACCATCTCATGGACCCTGTTGGCTTTTAATATGGTTTCCGCGTTCTGAAATAGAAGACCTGTTTCAACTTCGTATTTGTTTCTGTTGGATCGTGCACAATGGACATATGTAAAGGGCACCAGCCGTACCCACTTGCCTTCCTCGAGCTGTGCCAGAAGTACAGGCAGAGTTTCTTTGGGATGTCCTGGTCTATACACGCCAGCACGCCACCCCTAAACCTTCACACTTCAATCAGAGCTATTTCGTAACGTCATAAATGCCTGGGGTGAGGTTCCAGTATGTGCGAGTCAGCTGCGTGGAGAAGATGCACGTCCTAGGCTCGGGGCCTGGGTGACTTCTGTGCATTTTGAGCTGAGCATTCAAATTCCTCATTGTCCAGAGAATTCAGCCCAGTTTTTGTTGTGCAGCAAAGTATTGGCAGAGAGACTCCTTATAGCGTATAATTATAATTCGTTGGACTCTCTCAGGAGTTGGGTCTTGTAAAGCAGTTCACCACAATAGGGCAGCAAGTTCACGCTGCTTTTTTACTCACTTTAAGGCTTTGGAGACAACGAAGAAGCAGGAAGTTCTCACTTTTTACTGACCTCCACACAGTCCTTGCCTTAAGGGAGAAGGGTGCTGCCATGTAAAAGCAATGTTTTTGGATACAGGGGTATTTTATTTTACTCTGGCTACCGCCGCGAACCCACCTAATCACAACAATCACATTTACATTGCACCAGAACTTCTATGCCTTACTTAAAGCCCAGTACCATCACTTCTGCGCGATACACCCATGCCTCCACGCTAGCGTAAAACTGGGCCTATAATTCTTCAGGGTAGCTTGCGTTGGCAGATTCTCGAGCTGTGTCATACATAATTGCTGGCAGTGGTTGAATCAGGCTGTGCTGCTCTCACATAACTTCAAATTTCATGTTGGGTTGAGCAGTTGCATGACGTCATAGATACCCGTTTAAAAAAGGTAGGTGAAAAAGATCTGCGTTTGGTGCACCCACACCAGTTTACCTGGCGCAAGTAGCCTGGGTAGTCATAGTCAGCTAGGCCTGCAGAATATGAAGGCAATACAGTGGCCAATATAAAAACCCAAGGGTTCTAGAAAAATGGAAGAAGGCTAGAGGCTTGATGAGCTCCTGCAACGTGACTGACGAAGATTCTTCTTTGTCGTATTCTTCATGACTTAAGGTCGTGTCCTTTATGAAAGTCCTTCGCGTCTTTGATGACTTGTTTCCATACATTTCGTTGTTCGGCTTTTCTTAGGGAAGTTGCTACAGCTCTCTGTAACAACTGGTCTCTGACCAGTGAGTGCTTTCACCTGGACACACCAACGGCTAGGTGATCGGCCGCGGGGTCTTCTTCCTTCTACTTTGCCCACCACAATCAACTTGTCGAGGCTATCCGGTTGACGACGAGCAATGTGTCCGAAATATCCCAGGATTCTTTGGTAGCATATTATTGAGAGTCTAGTTTTTATGCGAAGCTGATCCAGTATAGACTTATTCATTCTCTTGGCATTCCACGGTATGCGAAGCATCCTTCTCCAACACCACATCTCAAATGCGTCTATTTTCTTCCTGTCTATGGCCCTGATCGTCCAGGACTCCGAAGCATACAGAAATATAGAGAAAACCAGTGCGCGGACAAGTCTCATCTTAGTGCTATTGGAGACCTTCCGATTTTTCCAGATGCGAGTCAACTTGCTCATGGCATTTTTGCTATCTGCGTTCTTCTCTTGATGTCTCGCTCACTTCCTCTTTGATCGGATATCAACGCTCCGAGATATACAAATTCACTGACAAATTCTACGTCCGAGAGTTCTCCAGTCCTTGAGAGTTGACCAGTTCTGTCGACAAGCATCACTTTCGTTTTCGACTGAATACAGGAGACCAGAAAGGACTCACCATAAGATGAAGAAAATAATTGCCAAATTAGAGAGCTACGTTCTTATGTACTTCTGCTGTGTGTTGTTGGCCGACAAGAGTCTTTGTGCAATATTTATGGGTCGCTCTTGGTACATCGTGGGTCGTACTGTGTAAGTGAATCAGGAAGTTATAAGACCAATACTTTGTAGCACCGTGAAGTAGCGACACCCGGAATTCCTACTAGCTTTTGCTAGGGACTCGAAGACCGTCGGTCTATGTGCTCTAGCGTCCGCGCATATCTATTGGCCTGTCTCCTGAGCTCCCTTTGATGTTTGTCCATAAAGCCTACCTCAACCGAGGGTGGAATTTCATGCCCAGTTGCTGCGTAAGACAGATCCTGCTGGTCGAGTTTGCGGATGGAGCTGAACACCCCTAACATTGCGCGCTGGCGTGATTGGTACAGGCAAAGGTAGTGTTTATGAGCACCAAGGTATGAGGCATGGACAGTTCTGGTGCGGTGTGACCTTGAGAGATAGACCCGGGCTGGGTCCTTGGCGGTTGCATCAATGAAGTAGAAATAGTTGATCCTCCTCAGTATCAGAAAATACGCATTAACCTAGCTAGGATCGATACAGTACAAATGCGCGCTGAAGACCAGCGAGGTCTTGATGCCTCTTCAGTTCACGCTGAGGCTTCGGAGACAACAAAACGTAATAAACAGCGTCGGCAAGGGTTGTGAGGCAGCAAAGTCAGCAGTAGTCATTGCTGTGACACCTGTTTGGCACTATGAAATATTGTTAATTTTTTAATCATGTCTAGATAGGTACTAGGTCACAACCTTAGGTGTAGATTTAAAAAGGATTGTTCAATATGTATGAGAAATGTGCAAAAGTAATTTGTTTTTATTAAATAATGGTTAATATGCCCATAATAACGAAAGTAAAACGGGCGGTCGCTATCTGACGCACATGTGGTCGCTATCTGAAAAAAGCGGTCGCTATCTGACTCTTTGGGTACTTTTCGGTTCAAAATTATTTTTAAAATAAACTGTTACAGTATTTCGCTAATACTTCTCGAAAAGAATATCTTGATTATATCTGCTATGCTCACAAAAAAAATCAACCTTCAAATATGAAACCTTCATATTAATATCATGGTGCAAAGTTGGGAAGTCGACTAATCGGTCGCCAACGGGCGCAATGACCCTACGGTGCGCATAAAATTTCACCTTTACCAGTGAGAAAATAAAAACCGCGCGGTGAAAGGGTAGGGAAACAAAACGCATTCAAATTATAATAATCGAACAAAACATGATCAAAAAATATGGGTGGAATAATATTTGAAAATCAAATCACTTTGTCTCATTGATTTGAGTGCGCAAAAATGACTTTTCTACACTGATTTTTTGCGGGAAACCTGTTCTTTTCAAGCTGAAGAGGTGAAAAATGTATGATTAAATTACATAAACTGAACGACGAGTAAAAAATAGTAAGTAAGTAAAAAGAGTAAAGGAGTTCTTTTCTATTGCAGCCTTTCAATTAGTTACAATTACAAAATATTGTACTGGGTAATTTTCAGAGTCACCTTTGTAAATTCATAATATGATTAATACCTAATATTAATTAGCGAACGAAGAGCTGTGTGTCCTCTAATATTATCAAACTATAGGCTAAAAGTTTACTGGTGAAATTCTAAGTGGGTAGCAGGTTTAATAAAGGTGTCATATAATAATCGTGCTTCGGAGGGCACGCTAAGCCGTCGGTTCCGGTTGCTGTCTATGTCGGTAGCCGTTAGTCGTTACACAACCTTGTCAGAGGCCTTCTACTTGTTGAAAAACTCTGACACCAGGGTACATCGGGTCGTAAGACAACTGGTGTCCCACTCGAAGAAGAAGAAGAATATCATAATGTCTAATCTAACCGGACGCTACGCGTCGCATTTTATTTTACCTGTAAACTTGTAACCTGTTGTTTGATAATACTGTGCACTGTTAGCCTTATCGGTCAACCAAACAAAACCTTAGCCATCCAAAGGGGAAAGTTTTTTTTCTAGTTTAATTATTTAGGGCAATCACTAGGTGAGTATAGTTAAGTATCTAGGTAGTTTATATTGTTTTAGTCTTGTTTAGTTTAGTTTTAATGTTATTTGTCATTTTGTATTAATTTATCTAAATAATCATCTCTAACACCTAGGTAAGTAGCCATTTTGTACAGTTTGTAAAATATATTTTTGAAAATAATTTAGTTTTTTATTAAACAAACATACCCAAAACACATAAAAAGCAAGGTAGGTAGGAATTCTTTGAAAATCTTTTGGAATAATTATCTACTGCTACCTGCCCTTATCCCAAGTCAGTTGAGGTCGGCGCAACATGATTTGTTAGAACACAAAATCATGTAGCAAAAGGATTTGGCAATTTCATGACCGGCCGCCTGCCTGACGTCAACCCTCTTTGGGAATGCCGCAGTCATGTGGTTAACTATAGCGTGCCGTAGTCGACAAGGATATTCAGCCGAGATAAAAACTCTACGTTGCTTCTAACGAAACACCCTGAGTGGACTAAGAGTGGCCTGTGGATCTGGCTAATGATAAGTAAAAAGCGCCTGATCAATAATAAATAGCAAAGTTGTAAGTATAGGCAAACAAGCAAATCCACCTACCCATTAGAGGGACCAAATTATACAGGTTTTTGAAACAAATACTAAGAAAAACCAGTATAAGTTGATATCAGATTACACAGACACAGATTTAACAGATTTGGTTTTATACGAAGAACTCTACATACTACCTTTACAAACATTATCTTGACAAACAATTCAATATTCAAAAGACGCCCAACCGCAGCCTTAATCCAAAACGTAAAAATATCGGCCAAGTGTGAATCGGACTCGCGCACGAAAGGGTGCCGTAGCATTTTGTATAAAAATCACGTTTGTTGTTTATTTTATTCTACTTTTTAGTAAGTATTTGCTGTCATGGTGGCAACAAAGTGGCAACATGTTTTGTGAAAATTTCACCTGTCTAACTAATACCGTTCATCAGATACACAGGCTCCGAACCATCAAAGCTAAAATCGGGCAAAGAATCACGAATCTTTGTATGGGTAGAACCTACATATAATATCATTGATGGGAGCCTAATTTTTTTTTAGGTAATTTTTAGTATTTGTTGTTTTAGCGCAATTAGAAATAAGGCATCTGTGAATATTTTAACTCTATAACTAGGCATTACGGTTTATTAGATACAGACAGCGAAGTCTCAGTAGGTAATATATTTCAGTTTTCACCTTTTGGGTACGGCTCCCTAAAAAGTGACTTTGACATGTTTTTATGCAACAATAGCATTGTGAGACCACAAAATTTTAAGATCGAGAATACGGCTACTGCGATCAGCTAATCCTTTGTATAGCAGTTAATATTGTTAGCTTAGGACCAAATGGACACTGATACCTTTTAGGATTCCGTACCCATGGGGTAAAAACGGAAACCCTATTACTGTGACAGTTAGAAGGACTTCGCTGTCTATCTGTTCGTCTATCACCAGGCTATATCTCAAAGATACCGTGATAATGGTGATAATTAGAGAGTTGAATTTTTGAGGAATGTTGTATTTCTGTAGCCGCGAAGTACTAAATAGAAGAATAAAATAAAGTGATACACGATTTCACATAACGTGTTGTAATACTATTGCCGCTAAACTAAAAATACTAAAATGGAAATTATTTTTAAGTGGGCTCCCATACAAAAAACGTAATTTTTATGCAATTTTTATACATCATGGTACGGAACCCTTTTTGCACGAGTCTGACTCGCGCGTGACTGTTTTTTTATGCTTCTCACTGACATTTAGAGGCACAGGTTTGACAGGTCGAGGATGACTGTCAATGTTGTCAACTGTGGTTGTCATTGATAGCCATCTTGGGTCCTTTATTTTGTCATGTCCGTTGGTCAAGTCTTATTTTTTGCAAGTACCTAGGTAGGTACCTACCTGTACCAACCATGGTATTTTGGACTTCCTCAGCTTATTAATATGCGAAATTTGTGTAAATACTATTGTAGAGATTTGCTTCACGTGTAAAAACAACAACGGTCCGGCATCACACGGCTAACTATGTAGGTACCTACCTACTACCTACTTTATTAAAGCGTTCTTTGGGGTCAATACTAGGTAATGTTTAAAATAGTTAACAGTGTTAATAATTTCCCAAACAAACAAAACCTAATCTAATCATATCAGCCAATCAAAATAAAACTGTTAACGAAATCCACAAGAAAATTGATTAATTGGTAATTAATTATGATAACGATGACAGGGTCCTATCTGAGATAACCTGATACCAGAATTAGCGCACGGTAGAACCATTGACACAAAATTGAGAATTCAGTAATTTACAGAAGGACAGCTCGCTTCTTTACCCGATCATTTATACCTCCACTCTAGGGTTGCTACTTTTTCTTTCTGATTTTATGAAATGCGGGTACCTACCTGGATTAAACGTAGGTACTTAGGTACATTACTTACACTATATCAAACTTACACCATGACAAGCTATCTATACATATAATAAAGTTGTAGAGGGTCGAAAGTCTGTACATAGAAGATTTTCGAAAAAAAACTGTTTGGTGATACTTAAAATTGATAACAGAAACCGTTTCAGCAATTTTTAGATTTTTTTTCTGTTTATCTGTTTATTTGTTTATTTGTTTATCTGTTTGTATGTGAAAGCATCACGCAAAAACGACTGAACCGATTTTGATGCAAATTATACCAAAATGTCGGGAAAATTACGGACCAGGTTATAGGCTAAAAAAATTCGACCCCTAAAAGGGGGGATTGCCACTATACTTGAAATAAGTTTGCACGTAAATCGATATTGCGTGCGTTGCGTGCGGTAGAGGAATAAGTTACTATAAAATGTAAAAAAAACTACTCAAACTATTTCAAGGGGTGAACCAGTCCATGAAACTGAACAACTTTTCCCAAGGAACATAGGTCGAATAATGAAAAAAAAAATTCCTTCCCTTCCCTACAAATTTAACTTGGTCGGCTATCGAGACGGCTGGAGCATTTTGTATGGGGTAGGTAAAAAAATAACTGCACGTATTTTACGACTAGTCCATGAAAATGAACAACTTTTCCTAAGAAACATAGGTCGAAATACGAATAAAAATTTGGCCCTCCCATTCAAACTGAACCGGCCGGCCAGAACATTTTGTATAGGAGGTCCAAATTCTTTTTTCATATTTCGACCTATGTTCCCTGGGGAAAGTTGTTCAGTTTCATGGACTGGTTCACTCCTTAAAATATTTGCAGTAATTTTTTTTACTCCTTATACAGGGTGTTAGGGACGGTGTGACGAAAACTTTGCTGGCATGATCAGACCATCAAACTGAACAACTTTTACTATGGAGCCAATGGCGGGAAAAGAAAAAAAATTTTCAACCTCCCATACAAAGTCAGTCAGCTGATCGTAAATTTGTAATTAATTCCTAATTTCGTTGCTGTTTGTTTGCAGTAGTAAGTAGGTATGCTTACGAACCACAAATTAAAAAACTTTTATTTTTCTTCAAACTTGCGTGGATACAGTATCCGATATAGTTTTTATGGTAACTTCAGACTAAGAACTAATTTTTTATCCAAATATTTAGTTCTAGGAAGAGAAAACTCCCCTTAAAAGCAAATACTTACTTCGAGGCAGAATCACTTTAGTGATTTAAAAAAAAAAACTCGCCTTAATTTTTAGAGATCTATTTAACGATACCCTACTTAATAGCAGATGGTTTTTTTATCCGCCTTTCACATGTACCTACGCCAAAAAATAAAAACATATTTTTCCCAACATTCTAAATTTGTGTCAAGCAACACGATCTGTCTTCACATCAAAGATGTCGATCGATTGAAAATGACGAAGTTATGAGGGCGGGGCATACAGTTAGTTTGTGTCTTAAATGGGTAGGTGGTGTGGTGACCTATGGAATGGGGGTCTACGATACAATGGAAACACACCAGTTATTTAGACTGGAATCATAGTTATACACGCACAACACACCCGCACGTTCGCGCGTCTGCCGGCTGACTAACAGACAGCCGAGCGTGACGTCAGCCAGTGTTGCCCTGCATACACTACATCCCTTCTTTATTTTAAAATAATTTAAATTCATTTAAAACCTTGGAGTCAAGTTAAGTTTGACTATTTCACATATGCTATGCTGTTTGTTTTCATTTTAAATATTTAGTTAACATTTAATTTTGAGTATCAACAATAACACAAAGATAATAATAATTTACTAACACAAAGATAAATTATAAATTCATAATTTAGGCATGGATATAAACTAGGCATTGGATTTGTTACTTTTATCCTATACTCTGTCTTTTTGTAAAAATATTTTTATTTTTAATAAATTATTGTTATTGTTTATTTATGCTGCCATAGCTGACATCTAAAATATTCTGTGTCATTATTATGTAAGCTAGAATTTTACAATCACAAAATACAGGGATAAGTTCTGATAGTTTGGCTTGCTTTGCTTACAGTTTTCAACTCACTATTGCCCATTATTTTATACTATTAATACCTATATTAGTATTTTGAAATACGTAATGAATTATTGACAATTAACTATTCTTACATTGTCTTTAAAGTTGTTTATTAGTAATAAATTTTAACTTAAATAAGCAGATAATTTTCAGCATAATAATTATTATTGATTTAATTCTTTACTTTAAATTACCACTTATTTAATTCTTTACTTTAAATTACCACTTATTTAATTCTTTACTTTAATTTACCACTTATTTTACTTTCAATTCATAACTGTTACAAAATATGCTATAACTGAAGAATATGAATCCATTTTTTTTTTCATTTATCTACTGTTTGAATAACAATTTATTCAAATTGACGATTTCAATTACTTATAGTAAAACTTTTAGTTGTTTTTACTATTTGAATGTTTTTATTTTATTTCATCATCCATTTTTATTGATTTTATGAAATGTTTAGTGATTTAACGCAACGGCATATAACACTGTTTTTATTAAAGGTTGTTTGGCTATGCCAATTGCACCTGAACTTCAGTACCTGAAAGCACAAATTCAATGTTAGTGGACAGTTTATTAATAAACTATAAATACGCATTTCACTTGTCACTTTCTATCCCCAGGATCTTCAACTTTCATTTTTGGCTCGATTTCATGTTGAAACCATCATCACTGGCCACAGGATCTTAAAGTGAGTGCTAGCGCTCGCGAGTTATGCTTTACAACAGCCATCTTCGTTGCTGGCTTTACAATCCAATGATATCACGATCTTTCTTGCCACAATGTTTGCAAACAAAACGATTACTAACTATAAGGATAATCTGAAAAGGGTATATTCTAATCATTAGGAACATCATTTATGCATACTGCATACAAAATAGGGAGAATAAGATAATATGCATATTTTATAGTTCACTTCCCAGAAAAAGCCAAGCCCAAACGATTTGGACTAATTTTTTTCATTATATGAGTTTACCCTCAGCAAAATCCTCAACTGATGCAACGTTATACTATGGAGCAACTGACATTGTCATTTGTGTCAGCTAGAGCAAGAAACATAATTTAATTTATAAAACTGAAATTACTAAGAGAATATGGCTAAAATCCTGGTATAATGTGACTCATTCAACCCAATAGCTCATATTTTTTGTTTTTTGTCCCAAGACTAATTCAAAACTAGTTTACCGTTTTATTTTATATGATCCAGTGGCTCAGTTTTATGTGATCCAATGACTCAGTTTTATGCGTTCTGACGACTTAACTTATATGTTCCCCAGTGACTCCGTTTTATTTGGTCCAATCACTCAGTTTTATGTGGTCCAACGACTCATTTTCATGTGGTCCGAGGACTCAGTTTTACCTGATCCAATGACTCAGTTTCATGTGGTCCAATGACTCATTTTCATGTGGTCCAAGGGCTTAGTTTTACTTGACCCAATGACTCAGTTTCATGTGGTCCGATGACTCGTTTTCATGTGGTCCAAGGACTCAGTTTTACGTAAATCCAATGACTCATTTTCATGTGGTCCGAGGACTCAGTTTTACCTGATCCAATGACTCAGTTTCATGTGGTCCAATGACTCATTTTCATGTGGTCCAAGGGCTTAGTTTTACTTGACCCAATGACTCAGTTTCATGTGGTCCGATGACTCGTTTTCATGTGGTCCAAGGACTCAGTTTTACGTAAATCCAATGGCTCAGTTTCATGTGGTCCAATGACTCATTTTTACTCGGTCCAATGACTCATTTTATATGCCACTACCGTCGAGTTCTCAACTCATTTCTTTAGGCTTACGATGTGCACCCTAGAGGGACGTCTTGCATGCGAGAAGACTTTATACTTATCAAATCGTATGAATTTATAAAAGAACGATTTATAAGAGAAGGATTTTGACATTTGGGTGTAGAAATCGATGCCGCGGTGTAAATGACAAGTACACTTATGTGGTAAAATATCTCAGTTTATTTTTACAGGGTCGTAAGACTTATATCTTCTGTGACTTAATTGCTCACGGTCCTAAGACTCTTTTTTTTTTTTTTTTGTTCCAACTACTAAGCTTACACGTAATTCGAACCCTCACTTTTTGTGGCCCATTTAATATACGGTCCTATGACTCATTTCAGGGTAACCACTGACTCTTGTGATCTCACCACAAAGTACGAAGCGTAATGGTTACGTTTGAAATTTATATGCCGGAACCAAAATGATTTCCTTTTTGAATGGTTTCAAACTCAAAATGTTTAATTTTTTAAGGTTAACCTTTCTTATTTTTATTGGCCTCTTAGCGCAGAGACCTCAGAACACAATTTAGTAGGCTGACAGTGGTGACATTTTCTGCAAGGTTCTATTGTAAGCATTGCTTGTTTGTACCTTTAACTTCAATGTGAGTTGATACAGTCACATATCATTCACGGTTTCACAGATCGACTTTGGCATTTAATAATGCTTATTTTGGAATAATATGATTAAATTAAAAACGCTACTACCCCACTAAACGACACGTTCTTTTATTAACTGATTTAACTAACTAAGATAACTGGTTATCTAAAGATTGCTAGGAAATATTCTATGGCTTTACGTTTTATCATTAACTGTTCATTTATTTATTTCTAACCTGAATTAACTTTCCGATATGTGTCCGGTATGTATGTTTATTTTATTTTACTAGAGCTTCCAGCGCACTAACTGAATTTGAGTCTATGTTACTCACCGACCTTATAACGACTATCAAATCCTTCGATTTAGCTTGCAACATTTTATTCGTCTATGACCTAGTTTATAATTCCGAGTTTTAAACTTGGTCCCGACTAAATAGCTTTTTATGTTATTCTAGGACAGCGCCCGACTAGGGGATGGACACCGGAATTCCGGAATATCGTAAAACCGGAACATCGGACCGATTTTTCCGATGTTTCAACTCCGGTTTTCAGAGAAAAAACATCGCTAGAACCGGTTTTACCAAAACCATAATAATATATTTTTATATTTTTTTCGAGGCACATATTTGGTTATGATGCATTTATCTCAATATCACCCGCCTTTCCCCTCATGCCGCGTGACTCGCGTGAGTTTTGTCGCGCAGCGCAAATACCTAACTACCTACTTTATGAGCCGCGCGCGCCGCGCACCCGCGCCGCCGCGCCCCGCCCGGCCCGCCGCCGCCTCTATCTCGCTCAGTCGTTCGCGCATCGTTACCGAGAGTGCATGTTTGTGATTGCGTTGCGACCTTGCGCCGACGAAGGCGACGCTGTGACGATAAGAAAACAAAATGTAAGTACCTATTTAAACAAATTATGTTACTAACTTGGTGGTATACCTTCATGTTTTCGTTTGTCAATGGTGGTAGGTCAACTTTTGTATGAATAATGTGATTGGTATTACAGTGAAACATGGCGTAAGTTTAGCTGCTTTGTTTCGTACCTTATCGATCAACACTAGATGTGAGAACATGTTTTAGGAATACGTTTAACCTACCCATTAAAAGATTTGAGTCATTGTGTGATATTTTGATCAAATAAGTAGGTATGAAAGTATTTAGGTACAGTCGGGGTCAAAAGAGCATACCTAGGACCGCCTCAAATGGTTCAAAATATCTCTGAAACTACATTACTTTTTTAAATGGTTTTTTCGGTTGTGAATAGATAGAGTTTAACTAGCTGCATAGACAACAAAAGAAATCATTTACAAAACTAATGTAGTTTCAGAGATATTTTGAACCATTTGAGGCGGTCCTAGGTAATTAGGTATGCTCTTTTGACTCTGACTGTACCTACGTGTTGGCTGCGCTGCTCGATACAAGGTTAGGTAAATAATACCTCCTTGTTTTTATTTTTATTGTCATATTAAGAGCCACGCGCACGGCAGCTATGTTAACCCTATCGGTGAGTGTAAGGGAATGTAGGAAATGCAAGGAACGTATCACCTAGCCGCGGCTGCGCTCGCGCACTGCCACGCGCTCGGCAGCCACGTTAACACTATCTCAAGGATACGGAATGTAAAAGGGAATGTAGAGAACGCAGGAAACGTAGCACTAATTAGCCGCGGCTGCGCTTGCGCAATATTACGCTCTCGCCAGCCATGTTCACCATATCGGTGACTGTATGGGAATGTGGGGAACGCAGAGAACGTAGCACTACTTAGCCGCGGTTGCACTTGCACGTGCTTGCCAGCCACTTTTACACTATCCGTTAGTGTAAGGGAATGCAGAGTATGCAGGGAACGTAGCACCACCTAGAGCCTCGTTCACACTATCGGTGATTGTAGGGAACGCAGAGAACGTACCGCCAACAAGAAGCAGCAGCACTTGCGCACTACCAGGTGGTTACCAGCTACGTTCACACTATCGGTGAGTGTAAGGGAATGTAGGGAACGCAGGAAACGTAGCACTAATTAGCCGCGGCTACGCCTGCGCACTACCGCTATCTCGCCAGCCACGTTTACCCTATCGGTGAGTGTAAGGGAATGTGGGGAACGCAGGGAATGTAGCACTTTTTAGCCGTGGCTCCACTTTCATGCGCTTGCCAGCCACTTTCACACTATCAGTGAGTGTAAGGGAATGTAGGGAATGCAGGGAACGTAGCACCAATTAGCCGCGGCTGCGCTCGCGCGTTACTACACGCTCACCTGTCACTTTCACGCTATCGGTGAGTGTAGAGAACGCAGGAAATGTAGCACCAACTAGCCGCGGCTGCAAATCGTCCGGATTCATTGAGTCGTCCGGGTTTGTCAAACTCTACAGAAGAACAACAGCGCTACAAAGTAAGACGACAGCTTTTAGACAAGTGAAGTGACCCTCAGCCGTCAGCGAGGCGCGCGTCTCACCTGTTGTGTAGCCGGCGGCGTCCTTTCTGTTTCATAAATTTAGTATGGCCTCACCTTAGTCTCATATTTTACGTCTCGCCTGTGGACCTAGGGTTTAAAATGAACACAAAAAAAATTATATAACATACAAAAATTGACGCAATTTTTTGAGTATTTTTTTTTGTTGTAGGTCGACTTCAAAAGAAAAACTCCATTTTTACGAGTTCACAAATAAAAGAACAACAACAAAAATATGGGACCATTTTCTTCGTGCAAGTGACGGTCAGTCTGCAAAATGCAAACATTGTAAAAGCATTTTGAAAACCTCGGGTGGTTCCACCACTACTTTACATGGACATTTTCGTTCAGCACACCCTTATCTAAGCTCAACTGAAAATGAAGTTAATGAATCAGCACCGTTGTTGCACAGCGCGAGCAATACTACAGATAAAGAAAATGATCCTAGTTCCAGTGAAAAACAACAGGAAAAACCGTCAACAGAAGGTAAAAAAAGAAAATTGATGACAGATTTTTATCGCTCTTCTTCAACCGATACTAAAGAAGTTATTGTCCTTCCTTTCAGACTATTTACTGAGAGCCAAGATCTGCGCGAGCTTTTCAAAAAAAATTCCACTGAATTACCTAAGTCATCCAAAACAATAGCTTCCATTATTTACAAACAGGCCGAAGAACTGAAAGAAGAGACCAAAAAGAAAATAATAGAATTGAAACTTGCCGGATATCGGTACAGTTTATCGCTTGATGAATGGACGTCACTACGCAATAGACGTTACATGAATATAAATTTGCACAGCAAAGGTTTTGGCGGATTCAACTTTAAGAATCTCGGCCTGGTTAAGATTACAGGATCAATGCCAGCTACTGCAGCTGTCAACTTATTACAAAAGCACCTGGAAAAATTCAATGTATCATTAGAAGGGGATATTGTTAGCCAAACAACAGATGGTGCCAGTGTTATGGTAAAAATGGGAAGATATTGCGCAGGTCACCACCAATTGTGCCTTGCACATGGCGTACAGCTGGCTGTTATAGAGACATTATACAAGAAAAAGACAAAAAAGCAGGAAGTAGAAATCGAAGAACTTTCTGCAGAATCAGATGACGATGAAAGCGACGACGACCAATCTAGAAATGATTCTCGTCTTGAGATTGAGACCCCAGAAGTTCGTGCTGATCTGAATTTATATAAAGAGCTAATAAGTAGAGTTCGAACTCTTGTAAAGATGGTGAGAAAGTCACCACTCAAATCAGAAACACTGAGAGAATATGTCTCTAAAGAAACTGGAAAAGACATCCAATTACAACTAGATTGTCGTACGAGGTGGTCTAGTATGTCCGATATGATTGGAACATTTCTCAAAGTTAAGGATTCCGTACTCAAAGCCCTAATAGATTGGAAATCGGACATAAGTTTTTCAGAAGAGGAAATCCGAACTTTAACAGAAATTTATAACAGCCTGCATGTAGTAAAGTTAGCTGTTCTGTCGCTGTGCCGTCGCGATGCAACTTTGTATACCGCGGACACTACTCTTCGTTTCATGCTTAAAAATCTTGACGAACAGAATAGTTTTTTAAGCACTGAACTAGCAAAAAACTTGAGAGTTCAAATAAAAAAACGGCGTCTTATATTGGCAGGTGTGTTACACTATCTGCATGACTCAGAAAATTTTTTTTCGACGGATGATGATGTTACATTCCCTAAACCAAACAGTGACGAAATTTCCCAAATAATAGTCGATTTGCTACGCCGACTCAAATACAAAGAAAATTCTGCGATTGCGGGCAGCTGTAGCTCCACACCTACGCCTTCGGCCTCTACGTCTTCTGATGTTGAAGTCACAGCAACTGAGTTTACTCTACAAGAACAGCTGGACAAGGAGCTACAAAAATGTACAGAACCGCCCAAAAAGACCTCAAACGATTTTGATTTGTCAGGGTTTGTTAGAACAGAAAAAGCTATGTACGACAATGGGGGTGATCGGGGAATATATTTAACTGAGGCTTACCAGTATCTTTTGTGTGTTCTCCCTACAAGTGTTGAAAGCGAGAGAGTGTTTTCTAGTGCTGGGTACTTCTGTAACCGTATACGCAGCTCTCTCTCTGATAAAATGCTGGATGCATTGGTGTTTTTAAGAACACATTACCAAGAAGTAAAATCAACCAAGAAATAAAATCAAAGAAGCAGTATACCCTTGAGAATAAAACTTAGTTTTTAACTTTTGACAATTATATCACGATTTTGACTCATTAGTGGGAGAGCCGACTGCAGAAATACCTATGTCATCAGGTATCACAATAGGATAACTTTAGAACGTTAACTGACATGTAAACAAGTCGAAAGACGTAGGTCTGCCAGAGCCAATCCTGCCGAAAGATGAAAATAAAAAGATGAAAAAAAATCAATAAGATCTTTTAGACATAGTTAAATTTTACAGATGAAAACTTAACAAAAAATATCAATTATTTTCATTTTTCGGCAGGATTGACTCTGGCAGACCTACGTCTTTCGACTTGTTTACGTGTCAGTTAACGTTCTAAAGTTATCCTATTGTGGTACCTGATGAGACAGGCATTTCTGCAGTCGGCTTTTTGTTGATTATTGGTTGATTTGATAGTATGAAGAATTAAAAAAGAAGAATATTGTGTTTATGACTTCCCACTTGCTCAAGTAACTGATATTTTATTAGGTAGGATAAGTACATAGATAAAGTAAATTACAGGAGTGGTGAAACAAATGTTCTAATACTATTATTTGCTCAAATTTTATTAGGTAGGTAGGTATTTGATCTATTATTAGGTAAAGATTAAGTTTGTTAAACAAAAAGTTTGTTGATATTAAATGATAATAGTTACCATATCATGTACGCTCTAATGGTTGTTGATCTATAATTATTAGATAAGTACATTACGTACTTGAAATAAAGGACTGATTTAACAATAGTTACAATAAGTATACTCTAATGATTGTTGATCTTTTATTAGGTTTAGCTAAGCACATAATGTAAGTGAATTAAAGGACTGATTTAACATTAGTTATTTACTTTATGAATGTTCAAATGATTGTTGATCTTTTTAGCCCTTGCACACAAGCGTTTTTCTCTGGCGATTTCTCGGCGCAACGTGATCGTGGCGACTTGCGGCGTGCACGCTGCGATATTGCCGCGATACCATCGTGTGTGCACTAACAACACCAACGTGAGTTCGCGGCGAGCACGCAGCGGTATCGCAATGATTAAAAAATCGCGGCGAAATTGTGGCGTGCAAGCCGCAAGCCTCGGCGTGCTCACCGCGATCGCGCGTCACCGAGAAATCGCAAGGGAAAAACATATCGTACTAAATACATAATGTACGTAAATTAAAGGACTGATTTACCCACCAGTAGTTACTATATGTATGTTTCATTTTATGTTGAGATTTTATTCGAACTGATTTTAGAATATTAACAATAATATGTATACTCAAAGGATTGTTGATCTTTTATTAGGTATAGCACATAATTAAGTGAATTAAGGGCACAGCACACTGCCTGCGTATGCATGACGTACACGTCATTACGCGCGCTTCGCTATGGCGACGTTATAATGTATGGGACTGTATGAGATACGACACGCTGCGGTACGCACGTGCTGACGTACAGGCTTACGCAGGCAGTGTGCCGTATCTCATACAGTCCCATACATCACAGCGTAGTGCACGCGTACGAGCTGCATACTCAGGCAATGTGCTCTATTCTTTAGCATTAATTACCATATGTATGCTAAAATGACAGTTGATTTTATAGTACACAATCTAAGTGAATTAAAACACTGATTCAACCAATGTTACTACTACTACACAAATATTTTAAATCTATTTTAGTACTCAGCTTAAGGGAATTAAAGAACTGATGATCCAGATTTTTTTTATTTTTTTATTTCAAAAAAGTCCGATTTCGGTTTTCAACACCGGAATTCCGGTGTTGACCCCAAACATCGGAACTCAAAACCGGTTTTGAGAACCTTCCGATTTTACATGCCCTACGCCCGACATGTGGCTACTCGACTAATAGTTTCCAGGACTATGTCTTTTGATTATGCCAAGGGTACTGTTACGGGATGGGTCAGGATTTACTTTTTAAAAACAAATTTTAATTAGCTGAAATTATATTTTAAAGAAAAACACGTGAAATATAATAAAGAGGTGTGCGCCCGACGGATGTCCAAGTCAATCTAAATTTGCGATGATTTATTAGCTTTTATGAAAACAGCGGTTTCCTATTGCATTGACGACAATGCAATAGGTATACGCATTCAGCATTTTATTATGCGTATGTACTCTATATAATTATGATATAACAACCCCCCCGTTAAGATCGATCATCACATCTCAAAGTGATGAGAGATTTGACTCTAATGGGCTTGGACAAGCGTTTGACTAAAAGAATACAAAGTTATATAAAAAGGTAATCTTAAAAGTAATTAAAACTAAGTTTCACTGTTCATGGCTTTTGCTGGCAATGAAGATGTTTCTTTTAACTGGAGAAGGAGTGATTCTAGTGTCATTCTCATCTGAAGAAGATTCTGAAATGTCTACATTCTTATCTTGAACTACTACCATGGGCATAACAGACTTTTCTCTAGTGGTTTTGTTATTATGACATTGATTGAAAATCTGTATGCAACAACCAGATGTATTATTTTTACAAAACATGTTTCTGCTTCTGTAAAGTAGGTAAACAAAGAATATAACAGTAAAAACATAACTCAATGACATATAGTGAATACCGTACTTTTGAAAATGAGACGGGTTCTCTAATTTATCTAATTCCTTCTCAAAAGAATCTAAATTAACGCTTGCATGAACAAGAGAATCTAAATTATTAATATTATCTAATTTATTAAAAGGTAATTTAGCTAACGTTTTGTTAAGCTTAGATTTTTCGCAGCAATCATCCATAATTATATTAAAATCGGAAACTACGCTGGTCACATTAATTATCGGTATTTCATAAACAGGAACAAACTGTTGCGTCTTATAAAATGCCTTACAGGTTTTAGGTATGTTTAAAATACCGGTTCCAAATAAAATGACATCGGAACTATTTGGTTCATTATTACAGGTAATATGACATTTTCCAGGTTCTGATTGCACGTAAATCCAACGACTACCACTAATCTTATGAAATAAATCTATAGAACCGTGAATAAACCTAGAGGAACACGATTCAGGCAGACTACTGACTGCCTCAGTTAAGAGTGTCGTTTCGCAAATCGGGTTTGCTATAGTCGAGTACACATTCACCAACACACACAAATAGCACTTTTCACTGATAAGCTTGCACTTGTCTATGTCTTTTATCTGCGAGTAAAACATATGATCAACAGTTATTGCTATGTAAGGCTCAGATGGAGCAATGAGTACGTAAGTATCTGGTTTCGATATATCGTACGGCACAGGTAAAGGAATTACATTGTATAGGTTATAGGCATGTGGCAACACAAGAGGTATTTTTACTACAACTATAATTCTATTAAAGTGATAATAACAAATTAGTTTAGAGATATCTATAATTTCATGCATGTTTTGTAATGTGAGAGAGACGGGGAGCTCATAGTGCTTAGGTAGGTTGTTTCGGTGTTTATCAAGTTCGCTGTACAGCTGATGTGGGTTGAGTACAGTCGGATGCAAAATGTTTAATTTAGAAAATAGAATAGCGTTATTAATATCGTCAATATCAAGAGATAGTGTCATTATGATAGATTCTAACGAGTTTAAAAGTGAGTTTAAGTGAGTTGAGATTTCTAATTTGTCATTAGTGGTTGTGATTTTATCCATGGTTTCATGTATAACTTCCATGTTCTTCAAAAGGTGTTTTTCGTTTTCCGTAACCTTAGATATCGAGTTATTAAATGAATACATAGTTGACTTAATGACATGAATGTTGTCTTTCATAAGGTGAGCAAGGCGTTTTTCATCTGACTGTACATCGTCAATCGCATTAGAGAATTTTATTGCGTCTTCCGAATCTAAAGTGCCAAAGAAGGTTTTTAATAAAGAACCACCAAAGTCTATGAGTCCTCTTTTTACACGTTTGTTAGGTTTGTCATCAACGAGTAAGAAAGAGATAGAAGAAAATTTATTAATGTTGCTATTATGCAAGTTGTGTAAACTGGAGAGAGAATTCTTACAGTCATTTTGTATTTTTGATGACGCAAAGGAATTGCAAAGAATATTTGTTCTTTCGAACAGAAAGTCTACTTTGTCTAAGTTTGGCTTAATATGGCTAATGTCGACATATGTAATAATATTCCAATCGTTATTAGTGAATTTAACGTCTAAAAGCTTATCGAAATATAATCCTGGGCTTCCTTTAATCGGTGACACATAGTTGCTCTCAGCTGTTGAGGCCCATCTGAAATAGATATACAATGACTAACTATAGGTGCTTATTTACTATAGAGTCTTCTGTTTACGATGACGTGAGCGGTGCAGCAAGTTTTATTTCGTCAAAGTGATGACGTACGTGTCTACGGCCCATGAGCAGTGTGACTGTGTGTTTACCATTAAGCTTGATTATTTTAAATGGTCCTTTCCAAACTGGTAATAAGGCTTTGTTTTGTTTGTGGTGACATCGAACATAAACCATATCGTTTACTTGATATGTTACGGGTTTTGTGTGAGAGTCATAGTAATTTTTAGACTTTTCTTTAGATGCACTTATAGTACAATCTGTAGGGATATTTCGCCTACAAAAGGTGGGGCGGATTATGTTTTTGCATAATCTTGTAAAGGTATCAAGGACAAATAAAACCCCAAGTTTTCGACCTCGAGACTCCCAGGCTCCAGCCGCCATCTTGAATTGAAAGTTCTAAAAGCAGGTTTTTTGCGAATAACTTGTTAACAATTGATTTTATGACAAAAGTATGTATGAAAAGAATAAAGAAAATATTATTTCCCAAATTTCATTCATACATGTATACTAGCTAAGTTTAACAGATAAAAAGATATAGGCAAAAACAAACATATTTTTATTAAAAAGTTAAGTACATCGCACGAAATGGGGGTAGAAAAAAATATGCGTGAATTTTTCTATTTTTTTGATGTGTATTACGGTGTATTTAAAAAAATATGTGACGGGTGAACACTTTCTATGTCTGGTTTCGGAGATAATGGCGTTTATGTGGACGATTTCCCATCATACGAATGGCAAAATTCGCCAGTTTTCAAATAAGTCGATTTTCTCACCTTTTTACAATAAAAACTGTTATTTTTACTTGTGAAATTTATTAACAGATTGTTTCGCGACATTTTTTTTATACAAAGATATCCTGGCTGCCTTATGGTTTCTATGATATTTCGCACAACGTCAATATTTTTGGGGAAAAAAATAGGTTAACCTGAGTTATTTTTGAAATGAGTCATGATTTTTTTTTATTTTTTTATTCGATAAACGACATGACAGTTACAAAAAAATAATGAAATAAAAAAAAACTTTCTAAGTCTAGTGTTTTTGTTATTTAAATAAAAAGTATATTTTGTTAGTCGTCCATACATACATTCAAACTCATATACCATAAACACTAGATATACAATGTTTTATTTTTTTCATTATTTTTTATTGACTGTCATGTCGTTTATCATAAACGCCATTATCTACGAAACTAGACATAGAAAGTGTTCACCAGTCACATATTATTTAAATGCACCATAATACGTAACTATTCTATTTCAGCCTATTGCAGTCCACTGCTGGACGTAGGCCTCTCCCAGGGAACGCCATAAGGCACGATCTCCCGTTTTTGCCATCCAGTCGCTACCAGCCCCCTTTTTTAAGTCATCGGTCCATCTGACCGGAGGGCGTCCAACGCTACGCTTGCCGAGGCGTGGCCTCCACTCGAGAACTCGCTTACTCCACCGTCCGTCGGTTCTACGACAAATGTGGCCAGCCCACTGCCACTTCAGCTTGCTACACTTCCAAATTATGTTCGTCACTTTGGTCTTCTTTCGGATGGCCTCATTCCGGACTTTATCCATTATAGAGATATCAAGCATAGACCTTTCCATAGCTCTCTGAGTGACATGTAGCCGGTGGGCCAGTTTTACTGTCAAGTTCCACGTCTCGGCTCCGTAGATCATGACTGGTAGGACGCATTGAACACCTTGGTCTTGAGACATTGTGGCAAAGATGATTCGAGGATGTGACGCAGCTTTCCAAATGCTACCCAGCCAAGCTGCACTCTTCTGGTGATTTCAGCCTCAAAGTTGTCTCTTCCCATTTGCAAAGTTTGCCCAAGGTACACATATTTCTGGACCTTCGACGGAGACGGGCTCGGGGATTATGTCAACATGGGAACACGTCTCGAGGCAGAGTTGAGACTAGATAGCATTTTTTGCAGGTCCTGCAGCGATTCGGCCATTATGACTTTGTCGTCGGCAAAGCGGAGATGCGTGAGATTTTTGCCGTAGACGTTGATGCCCAGTCCATCCCACTGTAGCGTTTTGAAGACATCCTCCAATGCGTTGGTGAAGAGTTTTGGGGATATAACGTCACCCTGTCTTACACCACGGAGCAGTTGGATGGGTCTTGTATTATGGTTTTGTACTTGAACGGATTAGCCATTTGATAAAGGCTTCTCAGCACCTCCACATACCGCCAGTCGACTTGACACCGCTGCAAGGACTCCAAAACAGCCCAGGTTTCGATAGAGTCGAAGGCTTTTTCGTAGTCCACAAAAACCATACACAGTGGTTGGTTGTACTCCTCTGTCTTCTATATAACTTGCCTTACAGTATGGATGTGGTCCACGGTACTGAAGCCCTTACGAAACCCGGCCTGTTCCGGTGGCTGAAAGGCGTCAAATCTTGATGCCAGACGATTCGTGACGACTCTCGAGAACAGCTTATAGACGTGGCTCAGAAGTGTGATCGGCCTATAGTTTTTGAGAAGCGTTTTGTCTCCTTTTTTGAAAAACAATGCCACTACACCTCTGCTCCACGCCTTCGGGATTGTCCCATTGGCTATTACAGAGTTGAAAAGCCTTTTCAACAGGTTTTCCATCGGCCTTAAGTAGATCAGAGGCCACTCCGTCTTCCCCGGGAGCCTACCCATTCTTAAGCTGTCTGAGAGCCGCCCCGATTTCGTCTATATCTACGTCCGGGAGATCTTCTGTACAGTGGCGGGAGAGAGAACATAATATCAAAAAAAAAGAAAAATTCACGCATATTTTTAGGGTTTCGTAGTCTACTAGAAACCCTTATAGTTTCGTCATGTCTGTCTGTCTGTCTGTCTGTCTGTCTGTCTGTCTGTATGCCGCGCCCTCATATCTTCGTAAGTTTTAGAGCTATCGACATGAAATTTGGTGAGAAGATAGATCGTGTTGACCCAAATATAGAAATGTTAAGAAAAAAATATTTTAAATGTTTTTTTGGACCCCCTCCCATACAAGTGAAAGGGGGGCAAAAAATTTTTTTTTCTTCTGTAATATTGAGTAGGATATCGTTGAATAGGTCTTTTAAAACTAAGATGAGGTTTCTTTGAAAGAAAGTCACTAAAATGTTTCTGTCACGAGATATTTACTTTTAAAAAGGGCGTTTTGACCCATAATTTGTTCCAGCTGTAACTTCTAAAGTATAAAAGCTAAAAATTTGAAATAAATATGGAATATAGCTTACAATCTGAAGTTACAATGAAAACTATAACGGATATTGCACCCTTAAAGGTTTCCGAAAAAATTGAGTTTTTCTATTTGCGGTTGGTCATCATACTGCTGCTAACAAACCAGCAACAAATTAAGTTTGTAATGCTGAAAAACCTGATATTTAAACGTTGACTACGAAACCCTATTTGTGGGCGTGTCTGACACGCTCTTGGCCGGTTTTTTTTCTACCCCCATTTTGTGCGGTGTACCTAAGTTTTTAATAAAAATATGTTTGTTTTTGCCTATATCTTTTTACCTGTTAGACTTAGCTTAGTATACATGTATGAATGAAATTTGGGAAATAATATTTTCTTTATTCTTTTCATACATACTTTTGTCATGAAATCAATTGTTAACAAGTTATTCGCAAAAAACCTGTTTTTAGAACTTTCAATTTAAGATGGCGGCCGGAGCCTGGGAGTCTCGAGGTCGAAAACTTGGGGTTTTATTTGTCCTTGATACCTTTACAAGATTATGCAAAAACATAATCCGCCCCACCTTTTGCGAATCAATGTTTGCTATAGGTTCCCCACAGAATGGCCTACTTATATTTTGAAGTGCCTTTTGGCGGCAATAGTAAAGCCGATGATTAAGTGCACGAATGTAATCGGTATAGGTATTATGATCCAAGGTATCGATACTACTGGGTATATACGGCTTAAAACCGAATAGAAGTTCCCAAGGAGAAAAGCCAGTTGTGCTGTGCACATTAGAATTGTAAGCGATCATAGCGCTGGGAATATAGAGATCCCAAGTATGTTGGTTTTCTCCGATATAAGACCTTAAATATTCCTTCAAAGTAGAGTGGCTTCTTTCAAGCGCACCACTAGTTTGAGGGTGATGAGGATGCGAATATGTGTTTTATGCCGAATAACTTAGTTAGTTGTTTGAAGACTTCAGAACAAAAGTTAGTGCCTTGGTCGGATACTACGAGTTTTGGAATACCTGCATGAGATATATAGATAACAAACGTCTTGGCAGTTTCTTCAGCGGAACAGGTTTGCATCGGGTATGCTTGCGAGAATTTAGTGAGATCGTCTTGTATGGTAAGTATGAATTTAAATTTATGTTCATGGGTTTCAGGCAATGGACCGACTAGGTCTAGAAAGATTTTCTCATTAGGTCTAGTGGAAGTTGATGTTATAATCATAGGAGCACGATTCGTTTGACGTAATGGCTTATTTATTTGACAAGATCGACAGTTTTTTACGTAATCTTCGATATCTTGTCGCATGGATTTCCACCAGAATTGCGATTTTATTCTGTCCAACATACGTGTAATACCGGGGTGACCGGCGGATGCAGAGTCATGATTTTCTTTTAAGATTTGCTTTACTTCATCAGGTGTAGGATATTTGATACTATTATGAAAGATATTGACCTTGATACTTGTATTATGAAATAGAAAGGCTAACATGTTGTATATTTTAGTAAATGACAGTTTGCTGAATGGGTCATTGAAATCCGATATAGCGAATTCTTTTTCTTCTATGTACCAATATTTAATCATGTCTCTGTATTCGCGAAGGACGTTGAAGATATCTTTGTAGGTCATTTCGTCGAAATGGTTGACACGGACAAATAAGTGGGTAAACACATGTTTATCGTTGGAAGTAGAGGAATAGGTGTTTAATTCGCGTTCGATTTCGCGTATGTCCGGTTGACTTGTGGAAGTATTAATAATTTCGGAGCAGTATGGAACAGAGTCATCTAAATCTATTGAGGTAGGATAAGCAATTAGTTTGCATTTAGCTTTAAGTAAAGAATCGTTATGTTCTTGAATTTCAGTGTCGAATTTTATTCCAGGCTGTTTGCTGATTTGTAGAAATTGCTCATATGTTTCTGAAATAGAGGGCATTATTGAGTCATCATGCGCGTCGACATGCGCATCAAGTGTAGGATTACATGACATTGAATGTGGGGTGCCTGATTCTACTGAGTCGGTTAGTGTGTTTATAGGAAAGCGGGACAAGGCGTCGGCATTTGCATTTAATTTACCCTGTTTGTATACAATTTTGTAATCGTATTCTTCTAATTTCAGGCGCCATCTTAGCAACCTGGAACTAGGGTCTTTTACATTCATAAGCCATTGGAGGGGCTTATGATCAGAGACGATTTGGAAGGTGCGGCCGAATAGGTATGGTCTGAAGGTTTTTACTCCGAATATAATAGCTAGAAGCTCCTTTTCGATGGTGGAGTAATTACCTTCTGCCTTATTTAGTGTGCGTGATGCATAGGCAATCGGTTTATCTTTTCCGATCTCGCCTTGTGATAAGATAGCTCCCACAGCGTAATTTGAGGCGTCTGTCGAAAGTACAAACGGTTTGTTAAAATCAGGGTACTGGAGAAGAGGGGCTGTGGTCAGTTTCTGCTTAAGAAGTTCAAATGACTTCGCTTGTTCAGGACCCCAAAGAAACTGAGCATCTTTTTTGAGAAGTGAAGTTAGAGGTTTGGTGATTTTGGAGAAGTTTTCAATGAAGCGGCGATAATAGCCAACTAGCCCTAAGAATGATTTGATGTCTTTAGGAGTTTTTGGAATAGGAAATGCAGAAACGCATTTGATTTTGTCAGGATTCGGGGAGACACCTTTGTCGGTGATGATATGGCCAAGATAGGCAACTTCGCGCCTTAAGAATTCGCACTTGGCGGGCTGCAACTTTAAGTTATATTGACGTAGTCTGTCAAAGACTAGTCGAAGTTTCTCCATGTGGGACTGAAGGTCATGTGAGTAGATGATACAGTCATCTAAATATACATAGCAGTGAAGGCCTTGTAAGCCAGTTAAGACTGTGTTCATGAGTTTCTGAAAGGTAGCCGGAGCGTTCTTCAGCCCAAACGGCATACGAGTAAACTCGTAGTGACCAGATGTGCCGTTAGTCATAACCGTAAAACCTGTTTTGGGAGCGTCTTCAGACTTGATTTTGATTTGGTGAAACCCGCTAACTAGATCGAGCGTCGTGAAATATTTCGAATGACCTAACTGGTCCAGGATGTCTGTAATTAATGGAAGAGGGTAGATTTCCGTGACCGAAGCATCGTTAAGTTTTCGGTAATCTATCACGATCCTCCATTTTTGTTTTCCAGACGCGTCTAGTTTTTGGGTACTACCCAAACAGGGCACTCCATGGAGAAATTGAAGGTCGAATGATTCCATCATCAAGCATTTTCTTAACTTGATTTTCGACTTCGTTTTGTGGCACTCGGGGAATCGATAGGATTTGACATGAATGGGAGCAGCATCTTTAGTGTTAATGGAATGCTCGATGGCATTAGTATGAGTGAGAGGCTCTCCTTCAAGGTAAAATATATCGGTGTAGTCAGAGCAGCATTCTAAGAGAGCTTTGATTTCTTCATCGTTAAGATGAGAAGTTCGAATTAGATCGAGGACTTTTTGAGTTCTGTCGACAAACGACTGGACTTCGATGTTATGGACATCTACAGTGTCACGAGCTATATGCTTTGCTGATTTAATGTCGAAAGGTAACAGGCGAACCTGGTAGTCTTTGATAACGATTTCTTCGTCAGTTGTATTTAGGACAGAAACATTGACTCGCCGATTTGATTTAGGCTTGACTATGCAATTCGCGAGATAGACTCCTTCGGATATTTGTTGGTCAAGAATTAAGCCTTCAGTTAGATTATAAATTTCTGATGTAGGGTTTGCAATTTGGCACTCGATAATGGCTTCTGATCTAGGAGGGACCACGTAAGTGTGTTGTTCATAAAACATTGGGAATAAGTGTCCTTCTATATCCAGACGATCAATAGAGTATCGGATATCGGCAAGATAATGTTTGAGGAAGTTATTTCCGAGGATGCCGTCATAATTGAATTCCACGTCTTCTGCAATAACATGGAAGTTGTAGGAGTAAAAGAATGTCTCCTTATCAGATACTGTGAATTTTAATTTTAATTGCAGTGATCCTAAAGTTTCGCAAAAAGAATTATTGTTGGTTAGGCCCTTGAGGTTTACTATTTCGTCCGAGAGTGAAGGTTTAGTGTCAAAGCTTGCAAATTTAACGATACTGACGGTAGATCCTGAATCAACTAGAAATCGCAAAGGCTTATTAGTATATCTTGTTTCTAAGACAACGAAAGGTAGAGTTGTTCTTTTGATCGAGGAGCTAATCTCGTACATTGGAATGGATTTTCGAGATTTGTTTGCGTTGTTGAGACTCAACGAATTAGAAGTTTCCAATAAGGAAGGTTGAGATGAAGGCGAGTTGTGATTTGGTAAGGAAGGTCGAAGATTGGATTTAAAATTCCTTGATACAGCGGATGCATAAGAATTAGAAGGCTTAGAATTAGAAGTCGAAAGGTGAGAAGCATCTTCAGGGTTAGTAGTATGAGAGTGATTAGATTTAGTAGTTAACGAGACAGCGTCTCCCGAAATAGAGATTTGACCTGAATTGGGACTCAACGGAGCAGAGGTTCCTGGAACGGAAGGTTGAGATGTTTTGGAGTTAGGACTCAACGATACAGAGGCTCCCGAAGTGGAGGGTTGAGATGCGTTTGATTTAGGACTCAACGAAACAGTGTCTCCCGAAACGGAGGGTTGAGATGCGTTTGATTTTGGACTCAACGATACAGAGACTCCTGAAGCCGAGGGTTGAGATGCATTGAATTTAGGACTCAACGATACAGAGGCTCCTGGAACGGAGGGTTGAGATGCTTTAGGTTTAGGACTCAACGAGACAGAGGCTCCTGAAAAGGAGGGTTGAGGTGCTTTAGATCTAGGACTCAACGAAACAGAGGCTCCTGAAAAGGAGGGTTGAGATGCTTTGTATTTTGGACTCAACGAAACAGAGGCTCCTGAAAAGGTGGGTTGAGATGCTTTGGATTTTGGACTCAACGAAACAGAGGCTCCTGAAAAGGAGGGTTGAGATGCTTTGGATTTTGGACTCAACGAAACAGAGGCTCCTGAAAAGGAGGGTTGAGGTGCTTTAGAGTTAGGACTCAACGAAACAGAGGCTCCTGAAAAGGAGGGTTGAGGTGCTTTAGATTTAGGACTCAACGAAACAGAGGCTCCTGAAAAGGAGGGTTGAGGTGCATTAGATTTAGATTTCAAAACCTTATTACAAGCATTGGATTGGCTGTTAGTAAAAGATTTTGTGCCTTGAATCTTCGGAATACGACGGCACGAACTCGTAACCCGGTCACTTAGTTTAAATCATTATTAGAATCGTATCCGTAATCGCCCGACACATGCTCAGGTGTCGGCGACGAAGCTAGGGACGGCGGCTCGAGTGTAACATGATGCACCACTTGAACATTCTGATTATTAGAATTCCGGTTCTTGTCATTATTGAATTTACGTTTACGGCATTGTGAAATGTCATGCCCCGGATTCTTGCAGTACCTGCAGAAAACTTTTGCCTGTGAATTGGAATTTTGGAATGAGGTTGAAGGTTGCGATTCGAAATGTCTACGCGGCGGGACAAAATGGCGTTTATTTGGACACTCTGGTTCGGAGTGCCCATGTTTTCCGCAAATTCTGCACTTTGGTTTAGCTGGGGTTGTTTTGAAGATAAGGTTTTGGATTTTCTCTTCTTCTACAGCAATGTTAATCGCATTATTCAAATTTTTGGGGCTTCTACATCTTACATTGTTGCCCAGACGCGGATGCAACCCGAGACAAAAGGTGTGGAGACCCAGATCTTCGGTCATCGCAATTCGGCCTGGTAAATCTTTTTTGAGAGACTCCGAGTTATGTATCTCGGACTGTAAATCGGTTAAGCAGCTTTCAATCCTAAGGGCGAATTGCGTAACTGTTTCATTCGGCTGTTGCTTACAGGCTTGCAATTCGATTAAAAGATGATTGTAGTGTTTTCTCTCTCCAAAGTTCTGTTTTAGAAATGTCTTTAGGCTATCAAAATTTTCAAAGATTTTGTTGGAGCAAGCAATTTGGGCTTTGCCTTCCAACCTGGCGAGTATATATTTAAATAGTAAGACCTTTTGACTC
This sequence comes from Phthorimaea operculella, assembly GCA_024500475.1. Lineage (NCBI taxonomy): Eukaryota > Metazoa > Arthropoda > Insecta > Lepidoptera > Gelechiidae > Phthorimaea > Phthorimaea operculella. The sequence continues at coordinate 5,347,842 of JANFCV010000014.1, read as the reverse complement.
GCTGATGCCAAATCTAACGCATTTTGACAATTAGTTAGAAAAGCTGTGAGGGTTTCACGGTCGCCTTTATAGGAGGTGATAAATTTGCACAAAATACCAATGTCGAAAGCAGGGGTAGGATCAGGGTTAGTCTTGTCTTGATCTTGATCATTAGTTTCCGGTTTAGGCGGCATTTTGATGGTCTTTATTTTCGTAAGAGGTCGGAAATATGGATAGCAGCGTAATAAAAAGGAAAATAGTAAGTATTTGTTACAGAAAAATCTAGGAGGTGATAATAAAAATATGATAAATGTACGATTTATCGAACCAGAGAGAGAAAAGGACAAGAAATATGAAATAGTAGCGACAACGGATAATTATATGCTTTACTTACAGAGTCAGCAGAGAAACGAGAAGACGTATTTTCATTTCTTCGGCGGCAGCAAATAGTGTCAGGAGCGAATGCGGCGACAGCGGCGGTGTCGGCGAGTAGTACCGGTAACGAGGGAAAATTTCCGGCGGAATCGACGACAATGGGAGTAACGCGGAGACGGCGGAGACGGCGGCGACAGTGGCGTAGTGTTACAACAGCGCGTAACACTGGACGGCGCGACGATGCCACGGCAGCGGCAGTATCGAGATGCGGAGTAGTTTTCTTGTAGCTAGTCGATAGGTTTTCAGGACACGGCGATGGCGGCGGTAGGATGCAGAGATTTCTTGATTTGTCAGGTTTACAGGCTACAGCGCAGCGGCGGCAGGATGCAGAACGCAGTGTAGACTTCCTGTAGCTAGGTAGGAAGATGATGATGGCGGTCACTATCCAATGACCAGGGACAGCAGGTATTTGACGAGGCAGGAAACGGCGAAGTAGCTAGGAAAAATATGCCCCGGAGATTGATCGGCGTCACACAGCAGCGGTACACGTGCACAGTTTATTCACAAAGTCAATTTTATTTTTATTTTACGCGACGCGCGTTTATGGAATACAGCAGATTTCACGGGAAAATCAATGCTGTATCCCACTTCTGACACCACTGTTACGGGATGGGTCAGGATTTACTTTTTAAAAACAAATTTTAATTAGCTGAAATTATATTTTAAAGAAAAACACGTGAAATATAATAAAGAGGTGTGCGCCCGACGGATGTCCAAGTCAATCTAAATTTGCGATGATTTATTAGCTTTTATGAAAACAGCGGTTTCCTATTGCATTGACGACAATGCAATAGGTATACGCATTCAGCATTTTATTATGCGTATGTACTCTATATAATTATGATATAACAGTACACTGTTAGCGTGGATAACGTAGTGGCTAAACTTTTGATACGATAATTATCTGGTTTAAGTACATCTAGATATACTTATTACTTCGTATAGAGATGACACAACTCATATCCAAAGAGTTTTATTCACTTGGAGTTACGTGGCTCCAATCCAACTCACTCGGTTGTTTGCTGGCTCATGAGCCCGTAAGTTTTGCTTGTATTGGAACAAAGACTAGTGATATCTCTAAAGACTAGTGGTAAAATGCTGACTCGCGTATCACGATATTGCACTGATAATTCCAGAGGCACAGTGCAAAGAAATAAATTAGAAAATAAATTCTAAACTTTATTCAAGAATATTTTTTTTGTTTTAGCAGAGACACCATTGTTGTGTCATTTGTCATAAACATGTGCAGTTACGCTCCATCTATTACTAACTAAAACTCGGTTACCATGGTAACCTTTACAGGCCTTGTGCACAGATATTGTTCTTGCTGTCGTCTCTAGTACGTTAGTACATAAAAGCTCTCTGGTTAAGAAGCTACTTTGTCCATTGTCAATTTCCCTTCTTTTATTTCAGGGAACTTGACCATAATATTTTAAACTGGTTAAATTTCCTATTAGCAGGCGTAATGTCGCTGTATGTGTCTATACATCTACACATATTGTAAGTAAACAGCTATTGCTTATACGCAGTCATACTTTGATTTCACGCAATCTCGTTACTAGGTACTAAATATTGCCTACTTTTTGAACTCAATCTTCTGGGTCATTCTTCAAAGGGTCGAAAATTTCGGTCACAGGGTTGTAAATGCTAAACTATACAAGTTTAGACATATCGATCGATTGGACATGATTTAACACTTCAATACCTATGTGGAATCGATTAAAAAGACTTATTTTATGTTCACTTAGTATTTCAAAACCCAGTCTAAAAGTTGAAAACGGGAGGATTTTTGGTGTTCTCCGCGTGTCACACCTCGCACTAACTTTTTACAAATTATGATTTTACTACTTTCCTTATGTTTTGTACGTATCTATTGTATATCAAAATAATCGTCATAAAGCAATATATTAGGTGAATGATGAAGAAAATATGTAATGCGTGTAATTTTAAAAATAAACCCGAATATGTATCGGTCACACGATTTCGGACAGATAGCCCAAGCGTGGTAAAATCAGTCATAACTTCTAAGATTATAACCGTATCCAGCTGAGTTTTTGTTCCTCAAATTATTATGATATGCTTCAATAATCAAGCAGAGTGAATGGGCACCTCAGTGTCCAGAACTAAAAATATTTCCAAAAATAAGGGCTGCCACAAGTTTTACTACCCTTGCATGTAAGTTACGTGGATTTAAATTTCTTCTAGAATTAATACTCTTAGAGATTCGTCTTTTACAGGGCTGATTTGTAATATAGTCGGGACGATTGGTCTATAATTTTATTTAGATTCAATAAAAGATGGCCGAGTTATTATCAAAAATACTCTGTTTTTGTAATCTACGTGGAGTAATTTGCGTGGCAAAATACCCACGTAGCTTACAATTCTTCCCACGCAGATTACATAATGGTTCTAAGAGTTAAAAAAAGGTTGAAATGACCATTTTAAATACTATTATTTTACCTAATATTCATTAAAAAACACATGAAAAGAATGCTTTTGGCAAATATCATCAAGTTTTTGAGTTTTCATATCGTTATACATGGACATAAATTTTTTACCAATTATGATGGATTTGAGTGCATGTTTTGTCAAAACATACTGGTCATTGGCTCTATTTAACCACCTAACTACGTCTCGCAGCAATTTTTCGATGCCAGTGATCGTTGTCTCATAGGCTTGATGTGAATTTTGAGGCCAAAAGTCAAAACTGTATGGTAGATTAGATAATATGCCAGCGACTGTATTGAGACAAAGTGCCCCTGATTTATCTCTTGTGCTGACAATCTTGCTAAATTTATCTCCGCTTGCACTACCTATTTATAAAGAAGTACAATGTCAAAGCTCCTTAACTTGCTTATGTAGGTATCATTGGTTCATAAACAGGGCGATAGCGTTAACTCGATTTACTGTTACGTCATGGTGAGGAAGATAGCCTGCTTAGCAGTCTTCATCATATTTTTATTCAAAATTATGCTGAACCAAGACCTGCGCGACCTTATTCCGCCAGCTCCTTTCCACCATAGAACACCTGTAAGTATATTTGGCGGGATACCATCCATATTTAGTTGCCAATCCACCAATTTGGACTAAGCACTCTGAATCGTCTTTCATTATGCACACTGAAAGACAGGAACTAATTACCTGCATCTGTTGATTCCAAAATCATAAAACCTTTTATGGAAACTTTTTATGGAAGTAGTGAATAAAGACTTATTTTCCATGACCTGTTGCCATCACAGACTCTATCTTTGCCTTATAACTTAGACTTAAGTCAAGAATAATCATGTTTCAAGTAAAACTTATAGAAATACAAAGATAAAATTGACTATGTAATCTGCGTGGCACACAAAATTTTAAAATTAAATTTCTCGAAAAGTAATTGTGCTAGCAAGGAGCACCAAACTGTTCTATTATCGTGAAAGTATACAGAATCATATTTCATTGTCATCATTTTTAAATTGCTTAAATTAAAATTTGCCACGCAGCTTACGCGGAGAATCGAAATCTGAATAATGACCCTTCTAACAAGATATAAAAGTTTACTTAAACTGAGCTTTATTTATTTAGTATAGGCAAGTATAGGCGAGTGTTTTCAGAAACAGGCTAGGTAAGTACGTGCACTTAAACTGCCTTGTGGGCTTAAAACAATTATAATAAACATTGTTTCAAATGCTCATTTCCAGTATCTCTCCTTTGTCTTTAGTTATAGGTACTTTGCTATTTATCCGTCTTCGTATTTTTAATTCTTTGCTTATTTACTCAAGAGAGATACATAAGTTAATTACTTGGTTGTTGCAATTTCCTTTGTTAGGTGGGTACCTATCTAAACAACTATGAAAATATTTTTTTAATTGCATAACATTCCTGTTATTCTAATTTAAATTTACATCAAAGCCTTGTTCAACTGTTAACCTTACTGTTAGAGAGATAATATCCTCAAATGTTTGAAACTGTGAAAACCACAGATACTTTCAAGACGGTACCTATTACTTATTAGGTTTTCTTAGTCGTCAAGCAACCTCGTATGTACATTATCAAGACATTATCGAATTTAGTGTATTTGCAGCATGATTCGAAGGCATGATTATTTGTTATGATTCTCTAATTAAAAAACAGGATTTTACACTAAGTAATCTGATATTCTTGTAGGTATATCCGGTTCTACAGAAAAGACAATCATTCGCTAATAATATAATAATACAAGAATACGCAACGCAGCTGATATGTATAGCTTTGACACTATATAAAGTACACGGTGTCTTGTCAACCCACCTTCTGACACACGGTTATGTACCTACCTTACCTACAATACAAAGTTCCTTCTTACAGTAACATTAACCTGCTCCATAATAAGATGAAGACAAGGGATTATTTAGATTTTTTAAACGAAAATATCTTATAGGGTAGGTATTTACACGAAGGTCACAACTATCTACATAATGTGCCATTTCATTTCTATTAGGTACTTATTGTTTTCATACTAGTAAACTTTTGAAATAGCTACTTGTATCTTTGAGAAGGTAGTAGATACCAAAATTTGAAACTTGGATTCTATGTGAACCTCCAAACATAACGATTGCTTATAATCATTTAATATTGCAAATTAGTAGCACCAAAGTACGTACAATTTTTGAACTATCAAGCACACTAAGATGAACGTATACCTACATACTTAGTTCATAATTTTTTGCTTAGTGAGAATTTCTACATTCTAAGTACCTACTCTTACTATAGCTACAGGTAGGTACATAATTAATTTTATACTATGTTATTGTTTCGTTTGAATGGATATTTAAGATTTCTGATCTCATTACACGTTAGTAATCGCAAGAAAGTGACTGCCTGTCACTTAAGATGATTGTTATGACCATTTTCGACAAGACCTTCACATATTGGTCAAGCGTGATGGATCACACGTTGGTTTTTACGGTCTATTATACCTACTCTGCCTACTCTGCAATGGATAAAACCACGATTTTGTATTTTCCTTTGTGAAATGTAGCACCCACATTCGCAAGGAAGTATGTCAACATAGGTTTTTAGAGGAGTTTTAGTTTAAATACGTTTTTTAACCGGTGGTCTATTTTAATGACGTACCCAAGTAGGTATTGGGTTATCTATCAGGTGTTTTCTTTGTTTTACCGAGTAGGGAGGTAATCAGGTCAGCAATTTCGGCGGGTGTGTGTGCGTGTGTACGTCTCACCGGCTAAGCAATGAAGTGTAGGTAAGAATACTGGGCTTTTCTCTAGTGTTTGGTATTTGTGTAGGTAACGTAAGTACCTGTGGCGTAGTTTAGTTTGCATTGCGATGTTATTAAGTTTTATTTCCCTGTCACTTTATTTCAAGTACGGCAAATACAAATGCGATCAAATGTTAAGCAGGCAATGAACTTGGCGTAACCAAATATCATATAAAGGTGATTGTTTACTAATTTATTTAAATTGCACAAATTTTAGTTAAAATGCTAGTTTGTATCTATACCAAATACTTAGTCAATCATTTCATTAGATTCTTGACAGCTATACTTAACAATAACAATAACAAACCTTTCTTTTTTTTATGGTAGTTAGTTTTAACCAAGTTAAAACAATATTTCCATGATAGGTAAACCAAGTTTCGTTTTATATCTTTATGTGAACACGATTTTAAAACTCATAATTGGGATATAGTAAAATATTTTTGCATAATATGTAAACAAACGTCTAACGCTTTGTAACCAAACTTCAACTTTAACTTTATTTTATGTACAGAAGCGTTCGCGATCTTTTAGCGGATTATTGGTGTACTCACGCACTATTTGCATGCATGCATATTTTGATTACTTATTTTTTGAGCCCAGCACACTTCCAATCCTACCCTCTTCCTTTTTATTTTTTACAAAATATTTTACGCACTTACTGGATATGGTTTGGGATCGTTACCAATTTCGTCGCCATTTTGTGGTGACCTATGGAATGGGGGTCTACGATACAATGGAAACACACCAGTTATTTAGACTGGAATCATAGTTATACACGCACAACACACCCGCACGTTCGCGCGTCTGCCGGCTGACTCACAGACAGCCGAGCGTGACGTCAGCCAGTGTTGCCCTGCATACACTACAGGTGGATTTGCTGGCGATAGTACAGAAATCTGTATGTACATGTATTAAAACTGTTACAGGTCGGTGTCAAGTACCCCTGCAATAGTTTTCAAAAGAACATTTCGATAGCGTGTCTTAGAAACAGCTACAAAAAAAATATGTAGGTACAGCTTGATGGGCCGCTCCTGTAGGCCTATCACTTTTGGTAGGTAGGTACCTAAATAAATAAAAAGTATACATACCTATTACCTACACAACTATTTAATAAGAAAACAAAAACAGAAGTGAAATAAGTAAGTAGAAGAAATAGAAAGAAACAAGCATCCTTCGACATGGGTCAACTCGGATTTGCTCCTTCACATAAAAATAATAAAAGAACACCGGTGTTGGTATTGTAGCCAACTACCTATATCATCAAGATGTACCTAACTCAGGCGCTCAGACTTTGAAACAGGAGGGATCGAAGTGGGCTTTCCCCTTCAAAGTCAAGTAACAAACTCACATCGGCGGTAGTCTGGGTTATTCCATCATTATGTTTCGCAGCTTCATTCTTAGCGATTTATTTAGTTTACATATTGTAGATGCGTTCCCACGCTTCAGCCTAGCACGGATATTTTTAAAGTTAGTAGAAAAAAGAAAAATAACATGGCAACACTGCCAACTGACAGCTCTTCGTTCGTTCGTTCCTGCATTCGTTCGATCCCTACCACCCCCACCTCGAGTCGTGGCGCTGGCGGGACCGCTCGGTCGGTCGGCTCGTCATTATGTTTTTCCATGCCGAAGCCTACGCACGTCAACGGTCCTCGTCAAAGCCTCCTGTGTGTTCGAGAAGTCTCTGAAATGGGGAAGAGGAGAAGCGAGCGTCTGGAAGCAGAGAGAAAAGCCGCAGAAGACAGAAGAAAACGCCGCAGGATTCTTTTTTCTTCGGAATCTGAAGAAGAATCAAATAGTAAGTAAAAATAATTTTGATGCGAACAACTAACAAAATCTTTCTAAAGATTTTACCTGGGTTGTATCCGTCAGCTTATATATGATGCGTAACTGCTATTACCTGGGCTTTTACCATCAATTACTTTGCATCTGCGAATAGCTAAATATCTGGGCTATTTCCTTGCAAAATGTAGAGCATTACGCAATGACGTCAAACATTTGATGCGAATAGCTACCTCATAAATTTGGGCTATCTCCATCGCACAATCTGAGCAAGTCTCATTTTCATATTCCAGACAACCGGAGAGATGACAGTCCTCCACTGAGGCCAGCGGCCGCTCCTCGATCCGGCGTCCCTGCACCTGTAGCGCCAGCCCCAGCAGCTGAGCCTGAGCCGGTACCATCTAAAGATGTTGCACCGCCACAACCTTCGTCAGAGCCGGTTGCCGGGCCATCATCTGCTGCCGACATCGATCTGGACGATGACATTCTCCAAATATTGGGAGATGCGCCGGAGCCTGAAGATACTCTGGGTGAGCCGTTACATAAAGACGTTGCTGCTAGATGGCTTGATATTGTCAAAAAAGGCCTTAATAAAGAAGCCAAGGAACAGCTTTCCAAAGATTATTTAGTTCCAAGCAATTGCCAATTGCTAGTGCCCCCGATTTTGAACCCGGAAGCAAAGGCAGCACTAACCGAGCCTTTTGTAAAACGTGACGCATCTATGGTCTACCGCCAGAAACAGATCAGTAATGCTTTATCTGCGCTAGCCCCAGCTATCGAAGTCATTATTTCAAAGGAATGCAATGAAACACTTAAACGCAAATTGCTCAAGCCGATCAGCGATGCATGCAGGGTTTTGTGTGATATGCATCACAATGAGACAAACATACGTCGAAAATTTGTCATTTCGTCGGTTAATGCGGGCTTAAAAGACGCCCTAGCAAACTCAAGCTCTGATAAATATTTATTCGGTGACAATATGACCGAAAAATTAAAAGCAGCAAAAACGGTGCAAAGATCTGGTGAGTCATTAAAGATCACGCAAAGATTACAGAAATCAAATTTTATAAGGAACCAGAACAACAGGAACCGGCCAAACTTCAAGTCCTTGCCCCAGAAAACTGCGGGCCGACAGGATGCAGGGAGACGAGAGCTAGCCGCGCCTCGTCAACAAGGCAACAACCGCAACTACAGTGCGCCACAACGTCGGGCTCCGCGGGACCAGTCGCCGCCGCCGCGTCGTCGCAATCACCGCCGTTAATCGAGGTATCGTACGCTGGACGTTTACGTTATTACTTACATGAATGGGTCAAAATCACTGATGACCCCACATTACTATCGTGGATTAAAGGATACACTATCCCCTTTGACAAGACACCATCTCAATCGAATATTCCTTCTTCTTACCCAAAATCAGCAGAAGAATCACTAGAGTTTGATAAAGCCATTAAAAAGTTATTGGATATAGGTGCTATTCGTAAATGCAGTCATGATAATACAGAGTTTTTGTCAAGTGTATTTTTACGACCGAAACCTAATGGTGATAAAAGATTTATTCTTAATTTGAAAGGTTTAAACAAGTATACCTACCTATAAAAACTTACCATTTCAAAATGGAAGATTATAGAACTGCATCAAAATTAATAACGAAAAACTGTTATATGGCCTCGATTGATTTAAAAGACGCTTATTTTCTCATAAATATTAACAAAACTCATAGAAAGTACTTACGGTTCAAATATCATGACTGTCTTTACGAATTTAATTGCTTACCTTTTGGCTTATGTACAGCACCCTACGTATTTACAAAACTACTAAAACCCGTAATGGAATATCTCCGAAACATGGATTTACTATCAGTTATTTATTTAGATGATATCTTGTGTTTTGGTCAGAGCTATGAGGAATGTCTGAATAACGTTACCACGACAGTTAAATTATTACAATCATTAGGGTTCATTATTAACACAGAGAAAAGTTCATTGATTCCCAAACAACGTTGTAAATTCTTAGGCTTTATTTACGATTCAATTGACATGTGTCTAAAATTACCAAAAGAAAAGAAATTAAAAGTCAAAGATACAATAAAAGATTTATTAGATAAACGTAAATGTAAACTACGAGATTTTGCTCGAATGATTGGTCTTTTGGTTTCTGTTTGCCCTGCTGTTCAATATTCATGGCTATATACTAAAAAATTTGAATACTATAAATTTTCTTATTTACTTGATAATCCAAGTTATAACCAAACAATTGATTTACCTCATGATGATTTACAATCAGATTTTCATTGGTGGCTAGATACAATCGATAATGCATATTTTCCCTTTAAATTTAATACATATAACGTGGAGATATTTTCGGATGCTAGTTGCACGGGCTGGGGTGCATTTTGTGATAATAATAAAGCACATGGTCACTGGACACAAGAAGAATCAGATTTACACATAAATGAGTTAGAGTTAAAAGCAGCTTACTTTGGTTTAAAAGTATTTACAAAAGATATATTTAATGAAGATATTCTTTTACGGATCGACAATACTACTGCGATATCATGCATCAACCGTATGGGTAGCGTACAGTATCCACATTTGAATAAAATTACTCGCCAAATCTGGCATTATTGTGAAAGTCACAATTTGTACATTTTCGCATCATATATCAACACGAAAGACAATACTGAAGCAGACTATCTGTCACGTAAAAAATTTCAGGACACTGAGTGGGAGTTAGCAGACTATGCCTTCAATGAAGTTAACCAAGAGTTGGGTCCCTTCGAAATAGATTTATTTGCAAGTCGTAGCAATACTAAATGTGACCTTTATGTAACCTGGAAAAGTGATCCTGAAGCATGGGCTACTGACGCATTCACAGTGTCCTGGAAAAATTTATACTTCTATGCATTTCCACCTTTTATAATAATCTTGAAAATGTTGCGTAAAATAATAACTGATAAGGCAGAAGGAGTAGTTATTGTTCCATACTGGCCAACGCAACCTTGGTTCCCATTATTTAAGAAAATGATTTGCTCCCAATGCATATATTTTGATCCTGACGATAACTTGTTAACTTCTTCTTTCAGGATACGTCACAACCTGCACAAGTCTCTTCGCTTAGTAGCCGCGAGATTGTCAGGCAAACATATTTGAAGATGTCGCTCTCAGAACGGACAGTAAATGTTATGGTAAATTCACTTTCAGACAGTACTTACAAACAGTATGATAGTTGCTTTAGACCCTGGATTGAATTTTGTAGACAAAATAATCATGATTATTCTAACGTTTCCATACCTATTATTCTAGAATTTCTCACTGACGTATTTGAGAAGGGGGCCAAATATGGAACAATAAACTCATATATAAATCTGCATTATCATTGTTATTTCCTAACATATCAGATGATCACAGAATAAAACGTTTCATGAAGGGAGTTTTCAGGTTGAGGCCAACAAAGGCAAAATACAATTTTACTTGGGATCCAAGCGTAGTTCTCAATTACTTATCTGAACAGTGGCCACATAACAATGTCAACCTGGAAACTCTCTCCAAGAAAACAGTTACTTTGTTGGCTCTAGTCACAGCTAGGGTTTGCAATCCGGATATTCGGATATCCGTTTTATCCGGATATCCGCCACATTTTAAATCCGGATAGATGGCACTTAATTATTCGGATATCCGGATAATTCAGTTACTACTTTGGAGGAGTTATTTTAACCAAATGATGCCAGAAAGTTCCACTAACACTGAAGCACAAACTCATGGACACGTGCATTCTCCCCATTCTTACCTACGGAGCTCAAACTTGGTCTTTGATTGACATAGAAGTCCAAACTCAAGATTTGCCAACGTAATATGGAGCGCAGCTTATTTGGAGTCAGGTAAATTGACTGAGTCAGGAACATAACGCTGAGGGCTCAAACACAAATAATCGACTTAGGTCAGGTAGAAGTCAGCATACCTGAAGTGGGACTGGGCTGGGCATACCGCCAGAATGCTAAACACATTATGGGCAAAAATTACAATGACTTTGGTCCCTCCAATCGCCAAACGGGCTCGTGGCCGACCCCGCAAGCGAGCTAGATGCCCACGCCAAGAATTGGATGGAGGTGGCCCAGGAGAGGGAGACATGGAAGAAGGAGAGGAAGGCCTTTTCCCTGCAGTGGGACAGGCTCTTAATAATAATAAATAATAAAACTCTTAAGTTCTGAGAAATAAAGAACTTGTCCGTCCCCACCCGTCCCTTATACGCAAGTAATCTCTGTGTGAAATTCATTGAAGATCTTTTTTGCGGGTTAACCGTAAAATAGTTACTTCTTTGGTTATACTATTTTAATACGATTTTTTATTTGCGTTTATAATAATTAGAATATCATATTATTAATAAGAAATTCAATGATTTTTATTTTTCTATGTAAAATTTTTGTTTTATCCGGATATTCGGATATCCGGATATTTGAAAAAAAAATATCCGAATTATCCGGATAGTAAAAATTAACGGATAATGCAAACCCTAGTCACAGCACATCGAGTGCAAACACTGTCTTTAATCAAAATTTCAAACATTAATACTAATGATCCTGATCATATCACCATAAAAATTCCTGACCTTGTAAAAACATCCAGACCAAATAGTTATCAGCCACTGTTAAAATTACCGTTTTTTAATGAAAACCAAAGCATATGTCCAGCTAGATGTTTACTTGATTATATAAAAACAACAAGTTCAATTCGTAAAAGCACTGATTTTCTATTTATAAGTTATAAAAAACCACACAAAAAATTATCATCCCAACGTTTGAGTCATTGGATTAAAGACACTCTCCAAAAAAGCGGTGTAGACACGTCCATGTTTAGTGCACATAGTACCCGCCATGCAGCTACGTCCTCAGCCAACAGATTAGGTGTCAATATTGATGTAATTAGAAATACTGCAGGTTGGAGTCAGTCTTCATCCACTTTCGCCAGATTTTATAATAAGAATATTGTATCCGCTGATTTTGCACGCACGATATTGTCTGGAAATCTGTAACAAATATTATATTGTTAGTTATTTCTAAGCTAAGCCTACAAATAAAAGGTATTCAGAAAATAAACTTTTTCTTTCTACTCACCTTTGCCGTTATTTTACTTCCAAAAAATTGTCAGTTTTACTCGCATAACTTCTTATATTTTGTGTTCTTTGAACATCCTACAATATGTAAACTAAATAAATCGCTAAGAATGAAGCTGCGAAACATAATTGAAGATCAAACGAACTTACCTGTAAGTGAAGTTCGATCACAATTATGTGAGCAGCTTCATTCGATGCGATTTATGCACACCCTCCCCGAACACTTGGTCTTCGATTACATTTTATACAATCGTATACTTTATCCCATCCCATTGCACAAAATATAAAAAGTATGAAACTATAAACAAAAATGACGAGCCGACCGACCGAGCGGTCCCGCCAGCGCCACGACTCGAGGTGGGGGTGGTAGGGATCGAACGAATGCAGGAACGAACGAACGAAGAGCTGTCAGTTGGCAGTGTTGCCATGTTATTTTTCTTTTTTCTACTAACTTTAAAAATATCCGTGCTAGGCTGAAGCGTGGGAACGCATCTACAATATGTAAACTAAATAAATCGCATCGAATGAAGCTGCTCACATAATTGTGATCGAACTTCACTTACAGGTAAGTTCGTTTGATCTTCAATCATCGTCATCACCATTATCTTTGCATGCCCTAATCGTACAAATCACGCATAAAATAATAACCACGAGACAAACATCGAAAATGAAAACGTACCATTATGTGTAAAAATTGTGCATGAATCACTCAAAAATTAAGCGATGTTTTTAGATGTTTGGTATGGTGGAAGATAAACGTTCTGATCATATTTTATGATTAGTGAGAACCTTTATCAGCACTGGAGGTACTCTCTGTCTACCTACGTGACGGAACACCATGAACTCGGCAAAATATTAAAGGGCGCCACACACCGGGCCCGTATGCGTGACGTGCACGTTATCACGCGCATAGAGATGACGTTGTATCGTCTGGGATTGTATGAGGCACCGCACACCGTGCTACTCGCGTGATTACGTGCACGCATACATAGGCAGGCCTCTCATACAATCCCATACGATACAACGTCATCTCTACGCGCGTGATGACGTGCACGTCAAGCATACGCGCCCTGTGTGTGGCGCCCTTAAGAGATACGAAAATGTCTGTATTGAAAAGTTTGTTTAGCATGATGTGCCGCTTCTGTCGGCTCAAAAACTTCTCTTGGCGAAACGAAGTTAGCGGGCACCAGCTAGTACAAAAATATTTACCTACACTTGCGAGTCGTCATTTTCCCGTCCAATCGCATCGAATGCTGTTCACACTCGCTACTAGCCGGTTCGAAACGGTTAAAAATCGCGCGTAAACGTCGGGTTGTGAATGTCTGTGTGAGTATAGTGACGTTTCCTTGAAGCTGACTCTCTGGATTGGGCGCCTGCCAACAATTTACTTTGTGCCATTGATAAGTAGCGATAATTCGTTGATAATTTGGCAAAGATTGTTTGGGCAACCGTTTTGTGGCACAAGTTACACAATAAATTCTGAAGATAAGTTTGACCTTTGTAATAGAGATCATCTAAAATAACACAAACTATAATTCGTACTGGGACCCAAGACTAGGGCATGTAAAATCGAAGGTTCTGAAAACAGGTTATGAGGTCAATTCTTGAATTCCGGTTTTGTTTAGTTTCGCATCATGTATACGCGCGTTTTATTGTTTCCCGCCATTTCGTCTGACGGACCGCGCGACTGACGCCAGCTAGGCGACCGACGCCATGTTTGTCCTTTGTTCGTTCAGTCGGTTCGATACCACGCGGCCGCCGGCAAATATAACCTTACTTTTAGTCACTCGCGCGACCGGTGGTAGGCACATATTTTAAGTAGTCTGGGTTTTATTTTTTCGCATGCGCAATTGCTGCCAGGGAAGAGTTCCCTGTTCTTGTGCGGTAGTAAAACCAAGTGAATAGTGGTTTTGTAGTGCGCTTTGAATGCGAACTGGGCAGGTTTCTTGATTGAGGGCCAACGTGGCCGAACTATGAACAATAGTGAACTCAAGTGCTTGTGAAAACTAAGGTGAAACCAAAATTGTCGGAGGGACGGAGTGCCACACGAGCTGGTGTCCGGGTGCAGTAAGTCTAGTATCTAAATCCCTATCCAAGTGTCTTCCTCAAACCCTGATACCTTTTTTCCTGTCAAAAACTAGACTTACAAGGGAACGGCGGCGTCATAATTCGCACGGTAAGCAATTCGCTGCTAGGTCCTGTATTGGTATATTTATTTTAGATATGAGCTGTGGTGGTGCAGTTAAATATTAGTAGGAGATTGTGAGAGAGCCGTCGCAAACTTTGCAAACAAAAATTTCTCGGCCGGAAACTTTCCGGAACAAAAATTCTCTCATTAAATTTATTTTATTTAGCTATAGTAAAGAGCACTACGAATCGTAGTCAAATGTTGTTCCGAGGCTGATCGACCATTTAGTTTTAGATTTTAAGATAACTTTCACTTGCTTCCACTGCGCTAAGATCAGCTTCGGAATCAAACATTTTTTGATAGCAGAGCGTGGTTGCTTTATTGCAACATAGTTAGCCGTAATTTAGTATTAAGCGTGTTTTTTATATTACCCACATATTTTATTAATTTTGGAAAATATTGTTTCGGTTTTTTTTTGTGACTGTATTGTTTGCCTAGTGAACGGTACCTTATCGGTAAGGTCTAGGCCAGTCAACTAACATTTATTTTGTGGTATTTGTTTATTGGTTTTTCGTTTTTTATTAAGTCGAGTGTGTAAAAGTTGGTACCATGGCTCCCTCGATCGCCAGGTATAAGGCTGCTATAAAGACAGAATTAAGGTGGTTTACTACCACAGCGGCAATGATCGGCCGCGAGGACCGGGAGGACGCGCTCTTGAAAAGTGCACTACAGGCAGATGAACGGGTTCGGGTTGTGTCGGAACACCTCACAGAGTGCCTCATGCTCCTTGAGGAAGCTCCTAACCCTGAAGATAAGGAGCTGGTCGAGGGCGATGTAAGCCAGTGCTTGGAGCTGGCACAGGACATTGAGCAGGCAGCTGCGGATATATCTAGGCGACGTGACGGAAAGGAAAAGCCATTCCATGGTAAAGTAGGACAAGGATTACAGGTGCCTCTTCCGCCTGTTATGGTTCCAGTCTTTGCAGGCGATTACGCCGACTGGCCGGCGTTTGAGGACCTGTATAGCAGCGTGGTCCACACACGGACGGACATAATGCCAGCGTACAAGATGGCTCAGCTGATGTCCAGGCTACAAGGAGAGCCTCATGAATTGCTGACGCATTTGGCGGTCTCGGATAGCAATTATGAGGTGGCGTGGAAGATCCTTACCGACCGGTATCGAAACAAGCGCCTGATTGTAGACAGGCTGTTAGACCAGTGGCTGTCAATACCAACCATAACGCGAGGTACGGACCTCCGCGAGAAAATCTTTCACCCAGTCAGCGTCGCGGTCAGCGCACTGGAGCGACAGGGTTTGCCAGTGGCGGGCTACGGTTATATCTTGGTCCACACAGTGCTTCGCCGCCTGCCGAGCGAAATGGTCGCTCGATTCGAGCAGCTCCATGGGGCAAGTCCTCGGACCACCTCCCGACCTACGAGGATCTGAAGTCGTTCCTCGAGGCCGAAAGCAGGCGAGTGGACGTCCAGGCTGGTGAAGCCCTCGCAAGGAGACCTCTGCCCCTCGCCACCCGGAACGGCCGGGTGCACCGGCGCGAGGAGGCAACAGTAGGCAACCCAGGCGGTACAACACCGCATTGGAATCAGGGTGTGCCTACTGCAGGAGACAGGCCACGGGGTGACAGCGTGTCAGGAGTTTGCGGCGCAGCGGGTTCAGAGGAGACGGGGTGTGGCACAGCAGAGGCGTTGGTGTTTTCGGTGCCTGGGGCCGCATCAGGTGCGAGTGCCCTTCAAGCACCAACTGTAGGTACTGCCAGGGTGCACACCATCCGCTGCTTTGCATGAATCGCTCCGGAGACGCCGGGGCAGCGCTGGATCGGATCAGCGAAGGAGCCTGCCCACCAAGGGAGGGAGCAACGCCCCACCCTTCCAAGGAGGAGCCCACCTCCGCATCGGTCACAGGGACAGGCAGGGGACGTCAACAGTCGGAGCCCACTTACCAACGGACGTGGGGACGATCTCCACCACGGCAGCAGGTGCCGGATTGGGGAGGAACGACACGGGAACATGGCCAGGACACCCATCCCAGGTACGGGATCAAACGGGCGGGTGTCAGGGAGCACTAGGCAGCCACCAGGGTACATGCAGTATTCTGCGGGCTTGAGCCACCTGGTTGGGTCTCAAGACCCACGCATGCCTCCACCTATGCCTGAGTACCCGCGGCTACAGGCGCAACCTCGGTACGGACGTTTGCCGTCGGGGTACTATAGAACTCCAGCCATGGCCTTTATGGGCAGACCTCCTACCAGCAGGAGTGGGACCCATACACAGGTTTGGGTAGCGAGGATACCCCGCGGGACGCGGCCTCACCGCGTTTAGATTCCCGCTAGGTAATCGCCGCCTACTCATCAGCTTCGGCTCCCCGTCCAATCACGGTACTTTTGCCAACGGCTAAGATTTGGGTATGGGGATACGGTGGCCGGACCATTCAAGTAAGAGCCCTACTGGATACAGGGGCTCAGGGATGTATTGTATCGAGTAAGCTGGTGAGTAGGCTAGGCCTAAATGTACAGCCAAGTGCGGATGAAGCTGTAGGCATCGGGGGCCTAAATGTGCCTGACATTCGGGGTCAGACGAACTTTGAGTTCGCATTAGGTAGCACATGTACAGGGTCAGCTATCAAGTCTCAGCCGTGGTGCTGGATGAAGTGGTTGGGAAACTCCTCAGGTTAGGTTACCACCAACGGTACGAGGGTTAACCACAGGGTTGGAGTTAGCTGATCCTGATTTTGATACTCCTGGTACGGTGGACGTACTTCTCGGGTCAGACGTCCTCGGAGATTATGGTGCGGTAGGAAGAAGGTACTCCAGGAAGCTGGTTTGGTGGCCGTAGATACCACAGGGGTATGTTGTTTTCGGCCCAGTTTGGAGACCTCAGGACCTACCAGAAGGGATACGGTCCTCTATGGTAGTGTGCTGTCAGAGGTGCTGCAGAGGTTTTGGGAGTCTGAAGAGCCGCCCACGGCGGACAGACGGAAGCCAGAGGATGACGAGTGCGAGTTGTTCTATCAATACAACACTGCGAGATGCCCGTCAGGCAGATTCGTGACCAGGCTACCTTTTCTCCCAAACCGCCCTGCTTTAGGTAGTTCGCGACAGCTCGCGGAACGGAGACTACTCGGAATGGAGCGGAAGATGAGGCGAGACCCAGCACTTCGGCAGAAGTATATAGAATTCATGCGGGAATATATTCAATTGGGCCACATGTCGGTGTCCAGCCTGAATTGGAGGTGTGTCGAGCATTATTACATTCCACACCTGGCTGTCTTGAAGTCACCTGAGGCGAAAATACGGGTGGTGTTTGACGGTTCTGCTCCTACCTCGAATGGTGTGTCTGTGAACCAATGTTTGCACGCGGGTCCTAAATTGAACCGGGACATTGTGGACATTCTCACAGACTTTCGTTTGCACCAGGTAGCGTTCGTCGCAGACGTCAAAATGATGTTTCGCCAAACCATGATACATCCGGATGACCGTCGGTATCAGCTGATTTTGTGGCGTGAGAGCCCAGATGAGCCGATGGTCACATACGAACTTAACACGGTGACGTATGGACTTAAGCCAAGTCCGTATTTGGCAGTACGTACGCTGCGAGAGTTGGCCGCAC
This sequence comes from Phthorimaea operculella, assembly GCA_024500475.1. Classification (NCBI taxonomy): domain Eukaryota; kingdom Metazoa; phylum Arthropoda; class Insecta; order Lepidoptera; family Gelechiidae; genus Phthorimaea; species Phthorimaea operculella. The sequence continues at coordinate 5,329,550 of JANFCV010000014.1, read as the reverse complement.
AGGAAAGGGTAAGATACCCTCGAGCCGCAGCAGTACTGGATCGCGACGTCTACGTGGACGATATCTGCACGGGTGCTGATAGCGTGGAGCAGGCGCTAATTCTACGAGACGAGCTGATCGCGATCATGGGTTCAGGAGGTTACGAGTTGCGGAAATGGTTGTCCAGTTGCCCAGAGCTCCTGGCTGGTTTGCCAGGCGAGTTCCATCAGGACCCGCACCTCTTTGAGAACCCGGACAATCCAAATACGTTGGGCATCCTCGGGGTGCAATATAGGCCAACGCATGACGTATTCACGTACAAGATCGAGCCCGACCTTTGGAGAAAACTTGGACTAAGCGGTCGGTACTGTCGACAATCGCTAGAACGTTCGATCCTAACGGATGGATCGCCCCGGTTACGTTCATGGCGAAGTGCTTTTACAAAGGTTGTGGCTAGCCAACTTAGGATGGGACGACCAACTCTCCGGAGAGTTGTTGAAGGATTGGCTCAAGTTTGTGACCACCTTACCAGGGATTGTGCACATCGCGATACCCCGCAAGTTAGTCCCATCGGTGGGATGTAAGGCTACCCTACATGGGTTTTGTGACGCCTCGGAGCGAGGGTACGCGGCAGCTGTATACCTTCGGACAGCAAGTTCAACGGGAACTGTGCACGTGCGTCTGGTTATGGCCAAAAGTAAGGTGGCACCAGTCAGAACTAGATGGACCATCCCCAAATTGGAATTGGCAGGGCAGCTCTTCTAGCGCGCTTGCTAAATCATGTAACCTGCAATCTGCGTGGTACCATCAACTTGGATGAAACGGTGTACGCGTGGACTGACAGTCGGATAGTTCTGTGCTGGTTGCAGACGTCGGTACATACACTTGAGGTTTTCGTGGCAAATCGGGTGTCACAGATTACGGGGTCGGAAACTCCGTTAGTGTGGAGGCACGTACCGGGAGAATGGAACCCAGCGGACTGCGCTTCGCGCGGGTGCAGGGCACCTGATTTGGTGAGTCACCCACTGTGGTGGGGACCTCAATGGCTGACTGAGTCGCCGCAGGAATGGCCATTCAACGAGTGCAGGGCGCCGCTTGGGCCACCTGATCGAGGTTTGCGAGTGAACGTGGGGCAACTCGTACCGAAGCCTAACCCAGCTTTCTTGCTGGAACGGTATAGCTCCTCGACAAACTTCTTGGGGTGACAGGTTGGATCAAACGGTTCGTGAACAACTGCAGGAAGCCTCAAGCAGAACGGAACTTTACACCTGTCCTCTCGCCTGCGGAACGGAATGCGGCTCTATGCTCATTAGTTAGAGTCGTCCAGGCGGAACATTTTGAAGAGGAGGTCAGGCTGCTCAGGGATGGACGTGGAAAGCTGAAGGGAGGAATTGTGCGCCTCAACCCATTCCTGGATGAGCAAGGTATGCTCAGGGTTGGAGGCAGACTTCGGAACGCTAGCCTGCCCTTTCGGCTCGGCATCCACTGTTACTTCCAAAAGGGGACCCTTAGTTGAGCTCTTAGTCAGGGATCGTCATGAGAAAAACTCGCACGCGGGCTGTAATGCGCTATTGGCCATTCTACAGCGCGAGTTTTGGATCTTATCGGGACGACGAACGGTACGTAGCGTTGTGTTTAGGTGCTTGCCTTGTTACCGCTTGAAGGCAGCCACAATGCAGCCACAGATGGGAGATCTTCCACCGGACCGGGTGACGGAGGCCTGGACGTTTGCAGGTGTGGGAACGGATTTCGCAGGCCCTTTCATGGTGAAGGCATCACGCCTGCGGAACGCAAAGTCTATCAAGGCGTACTTGTGCGTGTTCGTGTGCCTAGCCACCAAGGCCGTCCACTTGGAGCTCGTGGCCGACCTTTCTACGGAGGCCTTTTGGCAGCGCTGGAGAGATTTACGTCGCGACGAGGGCGACCAGCGCTGATCAGGTCGGATTGTGGTACCAACTTTAAGGGTGCTGATCGGTGTATGAAAGAAATTGTAACGTTCTTACGGGAGAACGAAGAAGCCATCAGCACGGGCCTCTCCCGTCAGGGCATTGCCTGGGTGTTCGATCCACCAGCGTGCCCTCACTGGGGTGGTATTTTTGAAGCGGTTGTAAAGTCCGCTAAGACGCATTTGTTGCGCGTTGTAGGGTTAACAATTTTGACTTTCGAGGAGCTGGCGACCGTGTTTTGTAAAATTGAGGCTGTACTCAATTCGCGTCCTTTGTGTCCGCTCAGCTCAGACCCAAATGATTTAGAGGCCCTGACGCCAGGGCATTTCTTAATTGGCCGCCCACTTAACGCCTTGCCGGAATATCCCTATACGGAGGTGAATAGCAATCGTTTGTCGCGTTATCAGTTGTTGCAGCAAATGACTCAAAACTTTTGGAAGCGTTGGTCGCTTGAGTACTTGCACATTCTGCAGCAACGCCTTAAGTGGACGGACAGGACTGAACCCCCCTGCATTGGGGATCTCGTTCTGGTTAAGGATGCCAACCTACCGCCACTGCGTTGGCGCCGGGGGCGCATTCTCAACCTGTTTCCGGGTAGTGATGGCACTCCTCGAGTTGCAGAAGTTCAGGTGGGGGATTCAGTTCTTAAGCGAGCAGTAGCTACATTATCACGCCTGCCATGCATTGAGCGGACCGATGGGTCGGTCCGGGGCGGGTGAATGTTTAGTTTCGCATCATGTATACGCGCGTTTTATTGTTTCCCGCCATTTCGTCTGACGGACCGCGCGACTGACGCCAGCCAGGCGACCGACGCCATGTTTGTCCTTTGTTCGTTCAGTCGGTTCGATACCACGCGGCCGCCGGCAAATATAACCTTACTTTTAGTCACTCGCGCGACCGGTGGTAGGCACATATTTTAAGTAGTCTGGGTTTTATTTTTTCGCATGCGCAATTGCTGCCAGGGAAGAGTTCCCTGTTCTTGTGCGGTAGTAAAACCAAGTGAATAGTGGTTTTGTAGTGCGCTTTGAATGCGAACTGGGCAGGTTTCTTGATTGAGGGCCAACGTGGCCGAACTATGAACAATAGTGAACTCAAGTGCTTGTGAAAACTAAGGTGAAACCAAAATTGTCGGAGGGACGGAGTGCCACACGAGCTGGTGTCCGGTGCAGTAAGTCTAGTATCTAAATCCCTATCCAAGTGTCTTCCTCAAACCCTGATACCTTTTTCCTGTCAAAACTAGACTTACAAGGGAACGGCGGCGTCATAATTCGCACGGTAAGCAATTCGCTGCTAGGTCCTGTATTGGTATATTTATTTTAGATATGAGCTGTGGTGGTGCAGTTAAATATTAGTAGGAGATTGTGAGAGAGCCGTCGCAAACTTTGCAAACAAAAATTTCTCGGCCGGAAACTTTCCGGAACAAAAATTCTCTCATTAAATTTATTTTATTTAGCTATAGTAAAGAGCACTACGAATCGTAGTCAAATGTTGTTCCGAGGCTGATCGACCATTTAGTTTTAGATTTTAAGATAACTTTAACTTGCTTCCACTGCGCTAAGATCAGCTTCGGAATCAAACAGGTTTTAATACCAATTTAGGTAAAACACCTTTTTTTAACCGGTTTTAAAGATGTTAAAGCTCTGTTAACCGAAACTGAAATATAGGCCGGTTTTTATACATAATATTAAGTAGGTATACTTAATTTAAATATCGTCGGGTATTCAATGTTCTTAAAGTATCTAGGTAGGTATCGTGAACAGTTAATTTAAAACCTTTTTTTGCAATAAAACTGTAGAAACATTCATATTCTGCACTTTTCACAAACCACACAATGCAAACTATTTAGGATAAGTAAGTGAATTCAAACGGATAAAGCTTCTAATGGACATAGTTTGTTACAAAGATAGTAACGAATATTGAAAGAAGAGGCGTCCCGGCGAGATGTCAAAACACTCAAAACACCAACCTGTCCCGTGGATCAGCGGATGTGCCAGCGATGTTCAAACTGTAAAATTTATAGACAAATATTATAAATAAATATTTATTTTTAAGGAAATAGGTGCGTTGTTTTTTAAAATGACTATAGTACAGTCAACCAAAGAGACCATATTTGACAGCTGTCAAACCCATACTAGGAAACATGTCAACAGAGAAAAATAGACCTTATTATGTCATAGCATTAACATAATTTTGACTGCTGTCAAATATGGCCTAATTAAATGACGGTACTGAAAAAGCTTACCTACTCCCTGGTTCAATGGCCCTGGCCCAATCTTTGCATTCAAAACAATCTTTCGCTACTTATCCAGCCAGCACCTACCAGTTATTGTGGTGAAGATCCCCCTCTCCTGTGATATCTGGATGACTTCCTATCCTGTTCGTCGACCCACGTGTGCAAAATCAATATTTCATAATTTATTTAAGTACAGTACAATACAACACGGTTTGTGTAAGTACAAAGTTTGAGCACCACTGTACGTCAGGGCTAAGGATGCTAAGGTTGTCAAATGTTCAATGATTCGGAAAGGCTCCGGTTTTTTGTCGCATTCCCTTGAGGCTGGCACGAGGACGCAGGTATGGATTCATAATTTATTATTTATCAAATACCTTTGATGACTAATAGTCTGTCTCAGCTTTGTGATTAGAACATAGGGTGCTTGGCCAGTCGAAAATCTGACTTCTGGTTTCATCAGCATCAGCATGAGCGGGCCTAATTTATTTTTTTAATATGACATTTGTCTGCTATTTGACCTGTTGGTTAGTGATGATGCAGACGATGTTGGAACATGCTTGCCTAGGCAGTGCCTTTTCATTCTTACCTTGCAAAGGCGCAAGTTCTGCTGTTCCGAGTTTTGTCAAGGTGCTAAAAGGCAAGTTAGGTAGGTGATTAGATTTCCTACTCAGCCTACCTTCGTACGTATACCTATTCATATTTTCTACCACAATTTCTATCCTTAAGCAAACAAATTAAAGAGAAAAATTTGGTTAGAACTATCTTAACTTCATTTTACGTTGAATGGAGCTACTGAGGTGCAATTCTTTCTTAAAATAACACCTTACACTCAGCTATTTAAAAGTAAGACTCGTACAAATCAGTGCGTAGCCGCTACAGGCAATTTCCTCTGTTGTCAGGGGCAGTGAGTGTGTTATCTGACAGAGTAACACCTTCATATCCGCCTGGTTGCCTTTAAAAGGGTGAATTGAGAACGGGTGTTGGGGTTACTGGGGTCAGGTGCGCAAGGTCAATGAGAAAATTCAATACAGCACCTTACCTTTACAGCCACAACAATCCACTGATAGATATGGGCCTTCCCCTTAAGGGGGGTTATTGCCATACTCACCACGCTAGGCAGGTGGATTCGCAAGCGCAGTGCAAGATGTTTAATTTTGGAAAACTGCTGCCCATTCCCTGAATAATTTATTCCTAATTACCCCTAAGCAGCATAATGAGTAGTCTCGATATACGTTTTCCATTATCGAAGATTGTCAAATACCTTTCTGGTGCATTTAAATGTTCTTTTTTGTAGAAAAAACCCTTAAACTAGTACCTATTGTGTGTCAAAACCAAAGTTTGTGAAAATACAGTTATTGCAAGTCATTCGCAGACCACCTACGGGTAAGAGCGCGCGTGTCAGATTCCATACGAAATTCTTTATAATGTAACATACTTACAAACTTACTAATACTAACATTCATGAGCCTTGTTGCTACTCTGCTAAGAGTAAATTTTCATAAACCATTTGTGTAATATAATAACTGATACCGTACGAGGTATTTACCTGAGGACATAAGCAGGTTTCACTACTACTGGGAATAGCTTTTCCTTGGGGAGTTGAAAAAGGCAAGCAGCTCGCGTTTTTGTAAGGAACTGCATATCTATGAGGTAATCTGTAGGCAAACAGAGAATAGGTGGGTATGTGTGGAGAATTTTTGTGTATGGTTTGACGATTTTACTTATTTTATTTTTTTTGTTACCAATAAAATTACTGATTTTACATTAGAGAACATTGGATAGCATTACCTATTAACTTGATTCTTTATCCGTTTCAGTCTAGCCGTTTTTTTTTTTAAACTGTGATGTAGAGTTTTGGAAGTTACGGTTGGTAGAGCTATTGTTGATCTATACGACGTGTAGTTTTAACGCCTGGGACTCCTTTATGTCTTACATTTTTTAACAGGGTAATGTACCTGTGCACTTGTCTTAATGACATTTTATATATGAAAATGTTTCTGGTGAGATCAAACAATTGTAAAGGATTCTTTTCTTTTCCTTGTGCTTTTTCTTTACTGACGGATTTTGTGAACTTAAATTAATGAACTTGAACGTTTTGATGCGTCCAAAGCACGTGTCAGCGGTGCACCACAACTTGTAACTGTAACACTATAGGATAAACACAAACTTGTCAGCAATCATTGACCAAAGGGCTATTGAGTTACCTCACCAAAATGATGCGACAAGTCTGAATGCAACCGGGATTGAGGGTTCCGTGATAAGAAGGTTTTTCAGCAAAGCATATTAGCATAAAATTTCTTAAAAATCATCAAGTTGTAAAGAATAAATAGGACTTTAATGTTGTCTGGGGCAACGCAGTTAAAATTTAACTCTACCTGCAAAGAGAAAAACTAAATTATTGCTATGAAAACGACACAACTTTAAGTCACTAAATGGACTTAATACGGGGTGTTAGGGACGGTGTACCGAAAACTTTGCAGGCGTGCTCAGACATTCAAACTGAACAACTTTTACTATGGGGCCAATGGTGGGAAACTAAAAAAAAATTCCGACCTCCCATACAAACTCAGTCAGCTCATCGTGAATTTTGTATGGGAGGCCGGAAAATTTTTTTCGTTTCCCATTATTGGCTCCATAGTAAAAGTTGTTCAGTTTGATGGTCTGATCATGCCTGCAAAGTTTTCGGTACACCGTCCCTAACACCCTGTATATCTTGGAATAGCTACCAACCAGTAAATACGTTTTGCAGTTCCCTTAACTACTATAGTTTATAGCTTTTAGACATAAGGGGAGAGGAGTCATTCCCAACACAAGTTTCAATACTTACCGGGGGACTCAACCATGTTTGTTAACATAAATTTTGCAAATAAAGCTTTTGTATTTTTTTAGTTCCATTCTATAACTAACTAACGGAACCCTGCCAGACCTACCCCAACCTCAATCTAGGAAGTGTCATGCCGTGATGGTCACAAGAAACCAGAGTCATCATCATACATAACATCACTGATCTACATTGATAGTGACACGGAGGACAAATGACTGGCGCCTAAAATTGTTGTAAAGTTTGGCAGGCAGGGACTATGATTAAGAAACGTAATTTTTGAAACAGCAGGAACTTAGTTTTAAAAAACTATTACAGACTAGGACATGTAAAGTCGGAAGGTTCCCAAAACCGGAAACAAAAAATCATCTAGATATTGCAGAACCGGTTTTAAAAAGCTTGAAGCTAAAAAAAACCGGAATCGATATATTAGAAAAATATATCTAGTAACATTCCGGCAAATTCTGGATTCTCAACATCCAGTTCTATTCCCTAATCAACATGTGTTTGAAACAATAATTTTTATGCTGTACCTGTAATTAAGGGACCTAGATTCAAAAATGCTAAGTCTCTTATATTAGGTAGGTACCTACTTAAAAATATTATTTTCGAGTTTGATCATCCATTAATTCTACTGATCACATTACGATGTTCAACGACCATTAATTTACAAACAAAACACAACAAACAAATAAATACATCGAGAGATAAAAATGGCAGTGTCACCGAACGGCAATCTTTCAAAAACAAAAAAACCGGAGCTGTCAAAAACCACTCAACTGTTTTTCCCGCCATTCAAAACTGGAATCAACCACTTTAAAAATAAAAATCAAAATGGCGGAAGGCACATCGGGGTGTCCGGTCAATTATTTTGAAAAAGTTTTATGTTTCTAATTATTTAGTGATGTGAGCTGTCGACAGAATCGATAAACAAATAAGAATATGATGTTTTCCGGTCCGTCGGGCAAAGAACAAAAAAACAGGTGAAAATGTCACGCGTTATCAAGATTGAGGTTAGGCTTTTGATTTTTGGTTAACTTTGTGTCATGTCAATATTTTAAGATGATTTTCTCATGCACTGAAATACTTATACCTATACTCACCTTAGCATGCCCTGCTTTTAATGGAAGAAATTCGCTTTAAAAACAATTTCGAAATTATTATCTAATCTTGACAAGGATTAAGATTGCGTTTGGGAAAACCAGTTCAGTTATAACGATTGTTATGTTATGATATTTGGGTTAAATAGGTAAGTATCCTACCTAGTTACACGTAGGATAGATAGTTCTTACAAAAAATAGCAACGATAATACTTTAGTAGTTTAGATTGTTTACTAACAACAAAAGTTGTTCAGTTTCATGTGCTGGATTACTCTTTGCAAGATTTTCAGGTTTTTTTTCACCTTAAGGGCTATGAATATCCTGAATAAGTAACTATTGGAAAATATAAATGTGTGAACTAGAGCTCTGGTGTGTTACCAAAAACACAGTATCTCAAATAGTTTCAAATTTGTGTTTGTGACCTCTAGAGTATCTGTGGTGACCTCTATTCGCGCCGCGTCACGTGTGAAAACTAATAACAGGAGATACGTCCGTATATGTAGAGATATCTATACTAGATATACGGATTAAAGAGATTAAGGAGATTATTGGATTAGAGAGCTACCGGTGGAACTAACAACCCTTGCACCGGGCACCCTTGGTGATATCTCTGATTGTAAAGTCATGTTTGTTTTGGGTTTTGGTAGCCCAAAATTAAATAAGGAACGCTTACCTTTTTGGAATTGAGGTAGGTAAAAGGTTTGGACTCACTTATATCTAGCTACATGTATTTAGTTTTCATTGTTGCCTTAATAATTAATGCTTATAAATATCGTCAGGCAGGCGGCCGGTCATAAAACATTGCCAAATCCATTTGAAACATGATTTTATGCTCTCTCTCACGCGCCGGCGACGCCAAGTGATTTGTGATAAGGGCAGGCATATGATGATGATGATATTAAAACTTCTTTTACGGGTAGAGCTTTAAGATTGTAATTTTTCTTTAAATAAAATGACGTATGTCTTATATCTGAGCTAATTTAATACTCCCGATACAAAACAGACTTCAACGAAATCAAACTTTATCCTATCCTATCCATATGACTAGAATACTGTCACCACACTTCAAAACAATTCCACAAAACTGCAGAACAAGTTTCAATCATAAAGCTCCGTTCACACCAATCCTTCACCGTCACCGTGTACCGTGTACCGCGTACAAGTACAAGTGCGGGACACGTCGCGCCGTCCCGGGATGTCCCGGCGGGACCATCCGTCTTGTCCCGGATAAGTTGCGAGCGCAAGAGGTGAGCCCGGCCGGGACGCGCCGATAAAACTTTTTGGTTAGTCTTAGTACGGTAGCAGTCTAGATATTTGATCATCAAAATATTATTGCTAATGTGATTCTGGCTTAGAATAGTCATCAAAAGAGTTTCATGGTGATTTAGTGTAAGTATTACAATTTTTAGGCGATGTAAGGTGTAATTCCACAGTAATATTATTTACTTACGTACCTACAGTCTGATGCAGTGAAGTGGCATGTAAGCAACCATTGTTTAAGCATTTATTGTCACAGGAAATACGTCATCTGATAATACAGGATACAATTAATAAGTGGTGACTTTGATTTTTTCTAACTACTTATTTCTAGATATATTGATATTATTTTATCGATTTATCGGAAACTCGATCGCCGAGCTACGTGATTTTTTACCACTTACTATCTAAATCTCTTGTCATAGTCAGATTTCATCTCGTTACGTCACAGCAGATTTAGATAAAACGTGCAAAATTTGCTGATTTTCTATCAATATCACAAACAATAATATTATTCGGTAGATTAACCAGTTATCTTGATAAAGATCATGAAGTGAACTCGTGTACTTTGCATTTTGGTGAGCGGTAGCAAACAACTGTCATGTGGAGATTTAAGGATTTGAAAAAGGCTAAAAAGGATTTAAGAACCTAAAATAACTTGAATAAACCTAATCCTTTCTTACAAGTTTCAGCTGATGAAACCGTTTTGACGTAGAATTAAGCCTTATGTCGACATATAAATCCTCTTTGTCTTATCATGTAAGAGGCAACAAAATAATTCTACAGATTGTATTGTATTACATATTTTATGTCATACAAACTAGTAATGTAGTTGTACGAGCCAACTCGACAATAATTTGTATTTCTTTATAATAAGTTAACGCGCCACATTTTTACCAATTTGCTACATCTGCAATTTACATTGTTCAATGCATTTTTACTTTAGTGTGCAATATACGCTCTACGAAGTCGGACCACATCTTTTCTTTAACAATTCCGCTCCGTAAAATAACCAACAAACCACATAACAAACAAATACAGTTAATAACATCTAAGGTGAAGGAGGTGCTCCTTCATTTTTTGGTCCTTCGAACCGGATTACGGCTGGGACAGGATACAATCAGTTCGCGATCCACGTGTTATAGAAGTGTGAAGTGTGTGACCTGTGTAATTGAAACTTCGATAGCAAATCGGTCAGACTGGCCTCCCACCAGCGGGTCTCACCAGTCTGATTGAGAAGGATTATTGCACATATCGTTGTAAGGACACGGTTACACTCAACAACAACAACATCAACAACAAACATGGAAGGCTTATTCGAAAACCAACTTATCATCGCGAAGGCGATCGACAGAATCGAAGAGAACTTCGTCAAGGACAACAAAGATTGGAAAAACGCTGATTACATCAAACAGCGGACGGACTCACTCAAGTCTTTGTGGACTAAGTTCCAGGTAAACCACGAACAACTTTCTACGCTTCCTAATCAAACAGACGAGTACTTTACATCAGGTGCTTATGAGAAGGTGAAGAGTCAATACGAGCGAACTCTCAAGGCTTTAGACGAATTTACACCCGTCCAAAGCACAGAGCGTGGTACAATGTCGAAGACGGACGAGTTGCTACAACAACAACGCACCAACTTCCGAGCTTTATCCCGAATCGTGTGGAACATCAACTCATACAACATTACCGAAAAATGGGAACTGGAAGACAAACTACATACATTTCAGGCCCGTTGGAAGGTTATTGACGACACGCACTGGGAGCTCGACAACCATCTTGTCGTTTCGGACATTGAGTATGAAAAGGAATTTAATAAGTTCGAAAATATGTACGAAAAAACCAAACGTGAGTTAAACCGGAAGCTGAACTCTACTACGCATCAGTACCAATCCGTTCCTAAGATCGAATTACCTACGTTCTCTGGAAACTATACACAATGGCCTACATTTATGGATTTATACTGTGAGGCTATACATAACAATAACAGCATAACAAAGGCCCAGAAGATGCAGCATTTGAAGGGGAAGCTTCGAGGTGAAGCTGAGCGCCTCGTGCAACATCTCCACGTGTCGGCTGAAAACTACGATACCTGTTGGGAAATTCTCACCCATCGGTACAACAACATACAGTTGCTTTTTACCAAGCAAATACAAACATTTATGAATCAGCCGAACGCGCAACAAAACGCCGCCGACCTGAAGCGGTTATATGATACCAGTATGGAAACAACACAGGCAATCCACAACTTAGGTATCGACGTGTCCACGTGGGATCCAATTCTCGTACACATTATTACAACGAAGTTGGACTCTGCTACCTACGCGGACTACATGGAAACAAGAACATCGCCAAGGGAGTTGCCAGATTTCAACGAACTTATGAGCTTTCTAGAAAACAAATTTACAGCTCTAGAACCTCTGAACAAGAAACCAACGGTCAACCCCATGAAGGCAAAACCAACATTTCCAAGGGAGTCTCAACAACCACAGCGAGACTATAATGCAGACAAATACAAGCGTTTTCAACCAAAAACATTTCACGCTAACATAGAAAGGAATTGCCCGGTTTGCAAAACGGGCCACCTTTTGATTCACTGCAAAAAATTCCAAGACATGTCACCGGAAACGAAGTTGGCGACAATCACGCAATTGAATATTTGCAAAAATTGCATGTTTTCACATGGACATGGCAACCAATGTACCTCGATGAAAAGATGCCGCGTCTGCAATAAATTTCACCACACTTCATTGCATGATATGCTACGTGACATTGGAGCTTCGACTTCATCGGGTCAACGCAATTCCACTATGTCAACAAACAAACATATACATACACTGAAAAATGTGAATCACGTGGCATACAATTACAAAGAGGTTTTACTCGCCACGATGCTTCTAAAAATAAGAGCAGCAGACGGCACCTACGTCTTAGCAAGATGTCTACTTGATCCTGGTTCGCAAATTAACCTGATAACTGAAAGCTGTGCTCAACGACTTGGCCTACAGAGACACCGTCAAAACACAACTGTGTGCGGTATTGGAATAGCATCCAGCCGTAGCATTGGCTCTGTGCACCTAGACTGCGAATCTTTGTATGGAGACTACCAACTATTTACAGAAGCTACAGTTATGAAGAAGGTTATCAATGACCTGCCTAACTTCTCGTTTGAAAAACCAGATTGGCCACACCTACAGAACATAAAACTAGCGGACCCCGACTACAACATATCCAGACCAATAGACATCCTACTTGACGCCGGTGTTCACAAGAAAATAATAATGAACGGACAACTGAGAGGTCCTACCGACGATGTACCCCTAGCACAACAAACAAAAATGGGATGGGTACTGTCAGGCGACATGAAAACATTTAACTGCCATGCGCTGTTACACAACATAAATGAGATTTCTCAATTTTGGGAGTCTGAAGAGATTTCTGAGACTACAAACAATCTCACGACTGATGAACAGTATTGCGAAACACTTTATGCCAACACAACTACAAGGCTTGAAGATGGACGATACGAAGTCAAGATTCCCATGAAACCGAAATTTGAACAAGAGCTGGGCGCGTCAAGGCCACAGGCTATTGCGCAATTCATTCATCTAGAAAAACGCCTAGCTAAAAACAAAGAAAAAGCTGACGCTCACAAGAACTTCATTGATGAGTACCTGGCACTGGGACACATGAAACCGTGTACAGAACCACAGAACCCCAGTTGCTACTTACCATACCACGGAGTGTACAGACCTGACTCAACAACAACACAGACCCGTATAGTTTTCAACGCGGCGTCAAAAACTTCATCGGGCCGCACTCTAAATCAATTAATGGAATGCGGGCCCAACTTACAACAAGATTTGCAAGCCCTGCTATTGCGTTGGAGAAACTTTGAATACGTATTCACTGCCGACATAGAAAAATTCTTCAGACAAATACGTATAAAAGAAGAAGATCAGCATCTGCAAAAAATTGTTTGGCGGGCAACTACATCAGAGCCAATTACTGACTACCAATTGTGCACCGTCACTTATGGCACAAAAGCTGCACCATATTTGGCAATGCGCACTATCAAACAGCTGGTCATGGACGACGGCGACCGCTACCCCCTCGCTGCTAAACTACTGAGCAACCAACTTTACGTCGATGACCTACTGGGAGGAAGTAACAGTATCCTGGAGGCTAAAGAGGCACAAAAACAGCTGATCGACATTATGAAGGGCGGCGGATTCAATTTACGCAAATGGGCCAGCAACAGCACAGCTCTACTTGAAAACTTATCGGAAGATCAGATCAGCCAAAAAATGTTGGATTTCAAACAGGCGGAAACAAATAAAACATTGGGAATTACATGGAATCCCCAAACAGATCAATTTACATTCAAACAGACGCCACTAAGCAAAAAACGCGACGTCATGACAAAACGCACGTTGCTTTCCGACCTTGCAAAATTATACGATCCACTCGGCTGGCTTGCCCCAACAACAGTAAAAGCGAAACTTATATTTCAACAAGCCTGGACAACTACAATGGGCTGGGATGACCCACTTCCTGAAAAAATGACACAAGAATGGGAAAAGTTTCGCCAAGAACTCCCCTGCATCCACACTATTACGATACCTCGCTGGATAGGCAACACTCAAAAACCAATAGAGTTGCATGGATTCTGCGACGCGTCCGAAAATGCTTATGGATGCGTAATCTACTGCAAATCAGCTGATGAAAAGGGCCAACCGGTCATACGACTTGTAGCGGCGAAGACAAAATTGGCACCATTGAAAAAGCCACTATCATTGCCGCGATTAGAACTTTGCGGCGCGCTCCTACTGTCCCGACTTATGAAAAAAGTCATAGACACAATAAACGGACAGACAGTCACTGTCTACGGATGGACTGATTCGATGGTAGTGCTAGGATGGCTACAAGGCGACGTGAGCCGTTGGAAAACATACATCGCTAACAGAGTGACCCAAATAACAGAAAACATGAAACCATCTTGCTGGAGACATGTCAGATCAGAAGACAATCCGGCAGACTGCGCGAGTCGGGGATTATACCCTTCCCATTTACTTAACCACTCGCTGTGGTGGGAGGGGCCATCGTGGTTGAAGAATGGCGACTTACCATCAACGGGCACATTTACAACAACAGAAGAAGAAAAGAAGAAAAAACAAGTTTGCGCAGTACAAACCAAAATAACATTCATTGAGGAATATCTAGAGATGCATAGCTCTATGACTCATGCAACACGAGTACTGAGTTGGGTGATGCGCTTTGTAAATAATACACGTGACAAACAGCGCGCCAAGCGAACATCGCACTTAACAACAGCTGACATAGAGCTCGCACGGAACATGATAATCAAAAACATACAACAAAATAACTTTGCAGACGATATTGCACAACTACAAAAACATAACAAGGTGCGATCGTCAAGCAAAATTTTGAGTTTAAATCCATTCCTGGATAAAGATACTGGGATACTTCGAGTATCAGGAAGATTGCGTCACTCAGATCTAAGCCAATCACAAAAACATCCTATGATCATACCCAACAACCACAAGTTGACGGAACTCCTGATCGATCAAGCCCATAAACGAACTCTTCACGGCGGTGCCAGGCTCACACTTGCCTATTTACGCAATCGCTATTGGATACTTGGTGGAATAAAGGCAGTCAAAAAACAACTTGTGAAATGCGTCACATGCCTACGCTACAAGACACAAAACAGCAAACAGCTGATGGCTGACCTACCTAAGCCTCGGGTTACACCTTCAAGGCCCTGGGCTCACACCGGCGTTGATTTCACTGGAAGCGTGGAAATAAAAGCAAACAAGGGAAGGGGCATACGAACCTTGAAAGCATACATTGCTATATTCATCTGCTTCTGCACAAAGGCCATCCACCTAGAACTTGTGTCAGATCTAAGCACACCAACCTTCTTAGCCGCTCTGCAACGATTCTGCTCCCGCCGTGGCACACCGAAACACATCTACAGCGACAACGGCACGAACTTTGTCGGCGCTGCGAGGGCACTAGAGAAAGAAAGACAAGAAGCGCTGAAACTAATCCAAAACGATGAACTTCTTTCCAACATATCAGACCAAGGAATTGAATGGCACTTTAACGCTCCAGCTTGGCCAACAGCTGGGGGCTTATGGGAAAGTGCCGTCAAGAGCATGAAGTATCACCTTAAACGTGTCCTAGGTGAACAGAAGTTAACATACGAGGAGTTTCTGACAGTGCTAGTACAGATAGAGGGATGCCTCAACTCACGACCTTTAATTGCACTAACAAATGACATAGATGACCTCAACGTTTTAACACCCGGTCACTTTATTATCGGCGACTCCGTGTTGGCACCACCCTTGTCTTCAGACACAGAAAACACAAGCCTACCTATAAGATGGCGTTTAACAGAAAACATGTTCAAGGACTTTTGGAGGAGATGGTCCAGAGATTATCTACAAACGCTACAGGTTCGAGGAAAATGGAAAAATCAAACAAAAAACATCAACATCAACGACGTCGTTTTAGTCAAAGATGATCAATTACCGCCGGCAAGATGGCTGCTTGGTCGAGTAACGGAAACACATCCTGGTGCCGATGGTCTGGTGCGAGTCGTTACATTAAAAACAAAGGCAAGCACCATGAAGAGACCTATAACAAAACTTGTGCGACTACCCATCGATGAACAATCCAACTCGAACCCCCAACAACAACAGCCAGATACACCAACAAACGAAAGCGAGCCACAGCAACCAGAGCTACCACAAAGGACACGAAGAACACGAAGAACCAAGCAAACAATGTTCGCAAAATGCCTGAGCGCACTGCTACTTTTCATAACATGCATAACACCGTCCATTCAACATACAGTAAACGTGACTGCGCTAAACCCGGACAAGTTCGTTTACTTTGACAAAATTGCTGATATGCAGATAATTCAAGATGAGTGGAAAATGGTTGTCTACTACAACATGTCAACTTATTGGCAAAGCTTGAAAAACATCGAAAAATACGTCAATCATCTCGACAGCCTCTGCAAACAAGAAGTCGCATATCAAGCTATATCAACTCAGTTTCATCATGAACTTAATGAACTAAAACACTATAACGACGTACTACAAACGGAACATGGACGACGTGTAAAACGTGGACTAATAAATGGCATAGGATACGTAGCCAACTCACTCTTCGGCGTACTTGACGAACGTTTCGCTGAGAAGTACGATTCAGACATCAAAAAATTACAAGACAACGAAAAACACCTATTAGACTTATACAAACAACATACATCAATTATAGAGGGAGAATACAACTTACTGAAGAGAAACGAGGAAGTGATGAACAAACAGTTTTCTGCAATAAATCAACATTTATTAAACACTGATAACCGAGTAAAGCTGGACCTACAAAACAACGTATACATCACTGCGACAGCCCTAGCTGCGAGTATGATTGTCCCAAACTTACGTAACGTACAACAGCTGTTACTTGAGCTTATCACTGATGTTCGGAACGGGCGAGTGGACACGCATCTACTGAAACCTGATGAGTTCGAAGAGCAACTGAACATTATATCGGGTCAAATACCGAATGGATTATCTCTACCGTGTACCAACAGCTACGGGTGCATTCGACTGATGTACAAAGTCTCGAGAGTACATGTGAGACTAACAGAAGATTTTCTACTTTTTGAAGTGAAAATACCACTTGTCGCTGCTGACCAGTATGAACTATCTCGAATAGTACCTATACGCAAACCACAAGGTACAAATTTGATAAGCGTCGTGCCTACAACGCCGTATTTAGCTGTCAACTTACAAAAAGATCTACTTATACCGATAACAGCTGATGATATGACCTCATGTTTGCACTCCAATGAACATCAATTACTTTGCAATATGAATCTTCCTATCTACAACATAAAGAACACCGAGACTATTTGCGAAGCGCAAATTATAAGCAACAAGGCGCCTTCGAGTTGCCGTACTGCGGTATCGGATTGCAAAGATGATTGGATACAATTGCACGGCCGCGGTGCCTGGCTTTTTACATGTTGCGAGGAATGCACTACGCGCATTTTTTGCCCAGCTGGTATTACTTCACATATACTACGTGGTACTGGCATCATAACATTGTCAGATGGGTGCATGCTTCGAGGAGAAAACCACATGATTCATTCACGCAACAATTTCCACAGCGAAATACATCTGGATGAGCATGACATGTACATACCTGAGTCTGGAATAAACAACTTCCTGTCTGCAAGCAACATTACTACCATGAACATCGTCCCAGAGACACATGAAGCACAACTGCGATATTTGAAGAAGAGCATAGAATCTGTGAAAAATCAGACTGAGACTCTGCACCTGCAAACTACATCTGTTGACGTTCATCATTATGTCATGTACAGCTTCATCAGTATTTGCTTGCTAGCAGTTGGAGCCTGGGGAGGCTTTAAGATCAAACAGATCTGGAGAGAGATGACAACAAAACCTACTGTCGAGCCGAAAACAGAAATGCTAGAAATGCAACACAAGACAACACGAATGGAACATGACACCACCTATACAAATTATGGAGTTAGCTTGGAAGAAAACATTAATCAGGTGGCGATGAAAGTAGATAGAGCCACTTCACCAGTTTAATTGATTTGTTTAGTTTTTCAATGGCTAAGTACATTTATTTTATGTTTTATTAACAGATACAATTTGATACATTGTTTTATATTCCTTCTTTCTTTTAGAGTCGGGAGGATGTACGAGCCAACTCGACAATAATTTGTATTTCTTTATAATAAGTTAACGCGCCACATTTTTACCAATTTGCTACATCTGCAATTTACATTGTTCAATGCATTTTTACTTTAGTGTGCAATATACGCTCTACGAAGTCGGACCACATCTTTTCTTTAACAATTCCGCTCCGTAAAACAACTAACAAACCACATAACAAACAAATACAGTTAATAACATCTAAGGTGAAGGAGGTGCTCCTTCAAGTAAGGTGATATCGATACTTTTACGACTTGATAGGAGATGTAAACTAGAATTAGATAGGTAAGTGAAACCGGGCTTTTTAACCTTTATTTCTGTTCCGGTTTTCAGAGATTCAAAATTGCTAAAACCGGTATGAAAAAAATTATTATTTTAGTTTTTCCCAATAATTCTAGTAATACATATTACCTAATCTAGAGCCAAAAACACATCGCTAAAAGTCGCGTGGAATGTAAAGAACTTTGATCCCATCTCCCGTTATGTTTGTTCCCCTCTACGGGAACAGCCGCGTGATTGTTGCCAAGGAATCTATAGGCTAATATTGCCCTTCTTTATCTAAGTTACACTAGCTTCGGTCTGTGTCTTCACTTGTAGATATTACAAATTATAAGCAAAGCACTTGGTTAAAGACGACTAAAACCTTCGAAAAGCTGTATGTAGAGCCAAGAAAAAAACTTTTTTTCTGTTATAAAAAGCAACAGTATTCGCAAATATTCTTTATTATATCTTTTACCGAAATATCGAAATATTGTTAGATTCTTACTACTAGGTACTCGTGTCATACCTACCTACATAAAAGTATCAACCTAAATACCAAATTCAAAATTATGTTTTCTCATCATTTCCGAAAGTTGAATGACTTTTCCGCACAGAAAATCTTATAAATCAGATACGATAAAATATCAACCTGTTAGTGCGACTGCGGTGATACAAACACACATGGAGCACCATTTCTTCATACAGTAGCTGCATTATAGATCCACCTCAAGATAACTGATAAGCCTGATAAGTGTTATCACCGGCGCCCGCCTTTTATCGCCTATTATATTTTATATCCGTTGTGGTATCATTATCAGAAGCAGCCCTCAATGCCTATGCCTAATCTAATAGCGGGACATCAACATCCATTGCTGGTTTAGTTCTACATTTGTGTCTCTAGTTAGATGTTAAAGGGCAATGGATAGCGAGTGTTGAAAGTGAAAAAAGATGAAAAGAAAAATATGACTGCTATAAAACTGAATACCTCCGTGGGAAGAATTGGGTGGGAATCCAGGATAAGATCGATTTTGTGGTATGTAAGATTTATTACAAGTGTTTGATAAATGTGTAACTAATTATTTTATGATAAAAAATAATAACTGGTTGGTAGATTGTAAAATATGCATTTTTATTATTAAAATTGTAATGTTTTAAAATAGGTACTTAACTTCCTATGCGAAATACTACTTTGTACTAAGCATAAACTTTTGTAGCTTATTAGAAAAATAAGGAAGTTTATTTCAAAATACACCGCCAAACCTTAGGTTATACCTACATTATAAAAAATTATATTCCACAATAATTAATATATATCAGTAGGTAAGTAGATGAGATCGAGATAAGATAAGAATTTCAGTTCCTACCTGCCGTGTATTGTACTTGATTAAATTTTACTGATAAAAAATTAACTTGATCTGTATCTATGGAAATCGCCGCCTACACAAAATTACTACCTACCTACTTGCTTATACTTAAGCGATCGCAAATTTTGTCGCAAGCATAAAGTAGTACTTAGTAGTAGCTAGTACCAAGTTCAAGTACCTATACTACTGTTACTATGTAATTCGTTGAACGACTCGGTGTCCCATACGAAAAGAAGAAGAAGACTATGTAAAGGCAAGAATACTTTTGTTTAGTAAACGGATAATTAATTCAATATGTAGGAATCCTATTTACCTATAGGTATAATATAATACTTATATTTGTATCTAGTGAGAGCCGATAACCTTAAAAAAATATTCATAATTTGTGGAAACTACTGAGTTAGCTCACTAAACACTTCCTGCAAAAAACACGCCGTCGATCACCTCGGACCTTGAGCTGTCATTTCTGACAGCTGTCAGAGTGGCAGGTGCCAAGCAGGACTAGGCGTGTCGCCTCTGACAGGGCGGTGAGAAGTTAATTGATTAATTAAAGCTGTGACTAATTACTGACATGTAATGTAACTAGCTAGCTTTAGTTGTGACAATGTGGATGAGTCAGAACAGTAAAAACCTACCTACAAAGTTTTTTTAGTAATAATGTAAATAAATTAAATGTATTAAGTTCGCGTACCTCTTGATTTCGCAAATGTAAATTTACCTCCTAAATATAAGGCGATTTATACACGTAACGTACGTTTCGACGTTATTTTTGCGCTGCGTTAAGACAATACGAATGTCCTTCCTCTCATACGAATATGGTTTATGTCAAATTGTTTGACAAAAGCTTCCGTCAACGCAGCGTTATGCGATATTTTTGCGCTGACAGATGCGCCTGTCAAACCGTTTCACATAAACCGCAGGTATTTGTATGAAAATGTGGTGGAAAATCGTATTTTTCAAACGCAACGGATAGCGCTGCGCAAAACTAACGCACCAACGGACGTTGCGTGTGTTTTGCGCCTAATCAAAATAGAACTTTGTGACATAGTCTAATGAGGCACTAAGCGCCTTTTACGTTATACTTTATTACTTATAAAACAGTAAGCTATCTCAGCTATGTTATAAAACGAATATTTAAAGCGATTAAAGTATCTACTTAGCTAGCTAGTACCACAGCAGCTACTGCTTTAGAGAAAGCTTATTAGATCAAACTTTGTATTCATAACTGGTTGCTACATTGTGGCATTATTAAACCTCTGATCAACCGTTACATTCTTTTTATAACCGCACCCACTTAATGACAGAGCTTTATCGTAATCTAAAAAAACCGGAGGGAACATTAACCAATCTTTATCGGTTTTGGACAATGAGACGCTGACAACCGACGTCTTCATACAGAGACAAAAACAATGCCCTATCAACTTACACGCTATTAAAATCCACAATCACATCTAATGCAAAAAACACTCTTAAAATATCATACTTCAAAGTCGATATTCCTGTAATTTATCGATAGTTACGTCCATCACTAAAACGGCGTAATAACCGTTTTTATTTTAACCGAAATTGATTCCTAATTCAAACGGAGTGCGTTCGAAGTTTGAATTTCGGTGTTGACTGAAGGGGTTATTATGAAATAACGATATCATAGTGTTGTGACGTGTCTCTTGATTAATAATGGAGCAAGCTTGTCCACTTTCAAGTTTTTATGATGTTGATGTAGGTAACATGTAACGCTTTTAAAACTTAACTTTGTAATTTTTTGTCTTATTGGAGGCATTCGAGTTTTAATCAGGGATTATAATAATAATTCCATATTTTTAATGTGTTCGAAAGTTTTAGGTAGTTATCGTACGCCGGTCATTCAAAAGGTGGGTGTGGTTGGGTTCTGGTACCCAGTGGAGTTAAATATGAAGTGATTAAGCAGACATGGATCTAATTTTACAGGAATAAAGCACATACTTAGGATATTTCACTGAATACATTTTATTAAATTAACTTCCACTCTCTAACTAGATCCAAAAATCATTAAAATTGATCCAACGGCAGAGATAGATCATATAATATGTGACAAACTTACCTACAATTTGAAATAGATTAAAAATTACTAGATTTGTAAAAGTAATTCCCGTTAAAATGCAATCAGATGTGGTTTATCGCAGCACAACTGCGGCCTTGTTTTAGTCTGGTACTACCTAGTGCCATAGCGTAGTGCCAGCTAATATATAAGCAACTGTTTAGAAAAAAAACTGTGCCTGCTTATTTGTTATGTTTATTTCCGGTGAAAAACAATTCTATAAATATTTAGACACCTACATTAACTCGATATCTGTAATGCAACCGCAGAACATTAATTCACGTCCGAAACTACAAAAAAATGTCTCTTTCCGCGATAGATTCTAATACATAATCATCATTAATCATTATACCTCAACTGAGCTATACTGCTTCCGTTAGTGAGAAAGAGATAGAATTATAAGAAATGGAGAAGAGAAAGAGAAACAGCAAACTCGACAACTTAATTGAAAACTCGCGAAGGCGAATAAATACCTAGTGATGGGAATTGTCGACAAAATGGTGACCGATTTCTGACAGATAAACAAATGTAGGTAATTTGTTTCAAGGTCTGACGATTTTTCTCAAGAACATACCTAATTCGGAATATAAAAACTAGTTTTAGCATTTTATACTTTTTTATTAACAAAAATCTGCGGATTGCAATTTCGTAATTAAAGTAGGTACCTATTTAAGTACACATAATATTGTTTGGTAAAACATGTCTCTTTTAATTCCTTTAGCAACTCACCTGTAGATATTACCTATCTACAGGTGTGTACAGCCGTTCGAAATAAGCTAAACATTTGACAAAATTATGGTAATGCCGTAATACGTATACAGCCTTATTTTTTTCAGTTTTCATGACTGCTAGTCTGGGTTTGAGAGCTGTCAGATATGGCTTATTTGACCGGCCGTCCTTCGATAGGTACCTATTGTATATCGACAAGAGAGTCGAGAGTATCGATAGCTGTGTTGTACACCGAATGCTATCACAGGTGTCAGCATGAACATGTCCTGTACCCCAGACTTGCCCATTAGTCCAGGAGCAGGTATCGATATGATGGATGCTATGCAGATTATCTGCTACATGCCCACTGACACTGTCTTAGCCAGTGCAGGTAATTTAAGGTTATTTTATTTTCCAAACGGACAGTATTATATTGTATTTCAGATGTAAAGCTTTGAAATTTTTTATACCGTTCAGTTTTTCATCTATTTCTATGAGCACCTACTGCTAATAATTCGAATGGTTACGATAAACCCCATAGATAAGAGGGTAGTTTTGATTCTCACATTTCCTTGGTTGGTAACTGCCACATCCCATTGTAAAATAGTATCACATAAATTCAAAATGAAGTATGTATAATTTTGGTGCTACCTGTCAATCTGATATAGATAGCTCCGCCACCGCATGTTCTAACAATGTAGCCATTTTATCCGTTGAATTGAGACGTGGCAAAGTGAATAATAGTGTCAGTCTGTCTGTCCGCGTGTCGGGATGATGAATCGTCCACTCTTGTCTTTGTCCTCATCTGTTTGGACACTCAATGGGCCTTTCACGGGATATGCATTTTTGTTTTCTTTAGAAACTGGTGGCAGAATTTAAGAATTATGTTTTAGCTGATAAAAGAGTAGGTATACTAACGAAGGTACCTACTGGGTTTCTATTGGCCGAAATCCGATTTTACTACATATTTTCATATGAGTAAGAAGTTGACGATTACAATATTAACGTTACTAACAAAATAACTTTTTTCCAATTAATCATTAAAAGTTTTAACTAAAATGTTTACCTAGTTGGGTAAAAGCCTTAGGTAGATAAGTATGTTTACATTCAGACACGCATGACGGACTGATTGATCATAAAGAAGTCTGTCGCGTCTTGACTATGTTCAAATTATAAATGATATGGTTTTGATGTTTGTTGAAATTGAGATGCCCTCTCAATAGGGACAAATTTGTTCGTTATTTGATAGAGTGTTGCAAAGTAGCGAGGGAGGTCCTTATCTACCTATCTACTTACCTATCTACACCTAACCAAGTAGGTACCTACTTCTTTTTCACAAGCTTGTGCAATGTGCTTTCCAATTTCAAAGTCATCATATGTCATATCTACCTACTTATTATTTTTAAATATTTTGTTTTTAATACAGGTAGCTTGATAAGATTAGGGCGATATCCAGTCTGAGTAGGTATGACTGATTTCACTTTAGATAAAAATATTACTCAATACGAAATAGATGCTCGAAAAAATATTATAAAGATAAGATTTATATCTCAAAGTACTCTGCAAATATTTTTTTAAAAGCGTATAGTACATGATTGTGAAATTAAGTAGAATGGTAGCCGTATATTTTTTGTGTGAAAGATATGAGAAAAGTACCTACATAGGTATAGAACGTAAACGACAGCTGCCATTTTAGAAAACATGGGAAGAAAAGAAAAAAGTAGCTGTTCGCACCTTGAAATCGATTTATGTCGGATAAATTGAAGCATTCTACGGAAACGGACAGCTGAGAACCATTCGTAGCGAGTAAATAAAAAAACATCCGCCACATCCAGCCTCCCAGATTCGCACTATTATCTCGCCCCAACCAATACAAAATGGAGCGCATCACGACTCGCTCCGATTGGTCGACTGAAACCCTTAAGCACCGCCTTCTTCGCACGCTCCGCCCATTTTACACAAAAAGTTTCCAGAATACCCGCTACCTGCCCCTCACTACGCCACTCAAGCTCAGTCGTATTTTTGTCGGCAAAGGAATTTTTAATAATAAACTTATCCACCGTAACCGGATAACGATTCGTTCCATTAAAAATCACGTTCTTTACCCGCTTATCGGAAACTTGTATCGTTATTATTGAAGATAACTGTATCTCTGTTGTGTTGTGGGATTTTCAGTGCGCTAGAAAGGGATAGAGATTTTTAAAGTTTTTAGGTGTGGTTGGGAAAAATTATGCCGTGCGTGAGGCCACGATCAGTGTTCGTCGGTTCACCTGGCGTGCGGGTGTGCGATCGATAGTGCATGGCGCAGCACTAGCCCGTTTAAATTTCGAACTTTACGAATTCCCGGACGCCAATCGCCGTGCACGCTGATCCGCCGCAGTGATGTGTGTGATGTAAACGGTTGTTATCGATAGACACTGTGATTGTGACAAACATGATGACTATGGACGTCGGGATGTATAACAACCAGCAAAACGGTTACAACGCTGAGTATTACCAGCAGGGTGCAGCTTACCAGCCTCCTTACGAGGGCTACCACGAAGGTTACTACGACCCTGCCACTCATTATTACGAACCCTTAATTCACGGGCAGCCTCCTCATGAACCTACAACTCCCGTTATAAGCACGGACACCGGTCTCTGCTACACAAACTTAGACTATGGAGAGCTACAACAAAATTACCCGTTACACTCATTACCACCACCAGAACCTTTCAAACACAGAGAGGAGTTACCTAGGCACGAAGAAATGCATATGCACGAGCACAAATTGGACAATCATTATTTAGAAACAAAGTACAACATGCATTTCGTGGATGATTCGTCGATGCAGTATAGTCACGGTTCTCCTCTGCCATGTGCGGAGTTCGAGCACTACCAGCCGAAGGAGGAGTACGGAGGACTGAGGGAAGGGTTCCCGCGGGAGGAGTGCGGGGGGGCTCACCACCTCCAGCATCAGCCGCATCAGCAGCACGCGGCGGTGCCGACCTACAAGTGGATGCAAGTCAAGAGGAATGTCCCTAAACCTACGGGTATGTTGATTCTTCTTTTATTAATTTAAATTATCTGAATCATCAACTACCGAAAAAAATACATATCAATCAGGTACCTAACTATCAATAAGCAATTAGATTGACTAAACAAGTTTTGTGTTTGACAGGAGTGTGTGTTATTAATTTTAGAAGCAAATAATTTCATCAGTAGTACCTACCTATCTATCATCCTAGCCCCTAGCTATCAATAACAGAAGAAATAATTTATATACATTATGTAATATATTAGGTAGGTAGGTATACTATGTAGAATACACAAAACATTAACAGCATTCAGATATCATTTTTATAAAGCAAACAAAGCCCGTAGGCCTATAACATTACGCTGCAAACAAATAGAAATAGGACAAAATAAGTAAGTACAATTATTTTGGAATTCTGAAATAATTACCTCATTTTTGATCAAAATATGTACGTTTTTCTTTAATGTCACAAGATATTATTTAGTTTTAATTTATAGGTACAAATACCTACCTACTAAACTACTATACTATAAATACTACTAACTAACTAATAAAACTAATCAAATTCAATTTAATGAAACCCAAAAACCATCACAAGCGCCTAAACTCAAACTTACATCTAATGATGTCAGTCTAGTTGTCGAGTTAGCGAGTGTTACGATATTATGACACATTAAAACTCTGACGGGGTTCTGTAGTTCTGTACAACGGTGTCAGAGGTTGCGACATGGACCTGTGTCACTCACGCTGACGTTAGGAGCAAACAAGACGAATTTTAGAAATGTATGGACCGACTTCATACTAGACAAGCACTTTGTAGTCTCTACCTACATTAAAAACGACTGATCAGATTCTAGTGACATTCGTTACAACTTCAACCAATGAAAGCATTACAATCGGTTCGGTTTTATTTTATGATACGCGAGAACTTTTATACAAACGTTCAACACAACTCGATTTACACATGTACTTGCAGAAGCTTTTGGAGACCCGCGCATATCCAAATAGTACCTATGTAATTCTCAGAAAGTTAGAAACATATTGGGTCGAAAAGAAAATCTCCTTTTCGAAGCCGGTAAGTAATTTGACAGACACACTCGTGCTGTGTGGCTGACTGGTTGACGGCTACCACGTACGATTGTCATGTCTAGGAAGATGAAAGTGATTTCGTGATAAGATCTAGCGTCGAAGAAGTCATATTTAGCTGGACCACACGTCATGAAATTAGTAAAACGTGCTTACATCATTGTTATATTTTATACTTGCAATTATCGGCGCTTGGTGAAACTGTTATGATTTTTCCAACACATGTAGATACTTTAAGCACTTAGTCTTGTGAAACTAGTACAAGACGTGTATGAATCCAAAATAATTTCATCATTTATTTAGTATAGGTATACAAAATCAGTCCTCATCTGCCTGCCTTTATCACAAATCAATTAAGTAGGGTCGGTGCAACATGTTATGTTAGAGCACAAATTCATGTAGGTAGCAAAAGAATTTGGCAATAGTAGGTATTCAAAAACAGTCGTCAACGTAAAACTTCCCAAGATCTGACAAATTAATAATATGCTAATCTCATTTAAAGAGCCTAACTAGGTATACATTTACTTTCATATTTTAGAATTTACACAATTTCCTTGGTTTTAAACTATACAGGCTTAGGAAGTACCTAGGCAGTAAAAAATAACGTAACAGGTACAAAACAATTTGCTACAATACAATTTATGGAAAAGTTGCACACAAGCAAAATAAATATCTGCCTAATCAAATAGGTACTTCCGACAAGATACTAAACATATCATTGACTCAACAAATTAACAACACAATAATTGACTTGAAACGGCTTTTAATTCGACAACAATCGGCCGTCAATTACAACCTTACTCAAACAAATCAGTGTTGTCGACGTTGCTATTAATTTTTATCGACTGGTTCACCAAACCGCGGTTCCCCTCAGATGGCCTGGAGACATATTTTTGATTTAGTAGAAATCTATCGAGTCACTAGACTACGGCAAATAACAATAACAATTTGACCGCTCCTATCGCACATTCTACCTCTCAAATTCAGTCATTATCAGAAATGTTTTGTTAATGAATTCGTATAGTAGAACGTACGTACGATACGAGTAGTAGAACCGCACATTGCAGACTGTCGCATGAACAATCAGATTACTACTGATTCAAAAATAATATTCCTGACCAGAGTGACGTGACGTGGCCGCAGATCGTGGGCAAAGATAACGCGCCAAGCGGCGAGTATGACGTTTGATTTTCAATTTAAATAGCCTACCATTTGTTGGCATAATTTAATTAGTCATTCCATTTTAGTAAGGTAATAAAAGGCAGGTCATTTGTTAAGCCCAGGAATAGCATTAGCTTAAATGGCCAGACAAAGTGCCCAGATAAAAAGAATTATAGGAAAATTTGGCACTTTTACGTAAGACAAACTTTACATTTTGATTAAAACTAGTCTTATTTTTTATGATGATTATCCAATTAATTATAATATTTAGCTATTTACTCAACAAAAACTGCTTAGTTAATTTAAAGAAAGATAAAAACCGGTTTTCCACCTTGTCGATAGATTTTTCTTGCCGCGGCGCATCACTAGCCTCCTAATGTCTTTACAAATAACCCTTAAGAACTTAAGCTCTTCATCAAATACCGCTCAAAGTATCTCCAAACATTTACTAGACAAGTAAAGTAAGTAAGCTACGAATTCCAGTTAATAGACAGACAAGTTGTATTTGGTAAGTCCACTCAAACTCAATGCGAAGGTAGTGAGTTCGTTTTCTTGTACGTAGGTATACTACAGACAAACACTTTTAATTTATAACTTTTTGTTGTCTATTTGGACGAGCATATTTTAATTCCCTAAAATCGTCTAAGAGAATGAGCCTGATAACTAACATCAAAACAAAAAACCAAGACAAACCTAGACCTAGAATAGAATATCTATATATATCTATAATATTCCAATAAAAGATTCGTGGTAAGAATCGTGTTGTAATATTTTAGTAATTATGAAACTTAGATTGTGTAACTTAGGTCCTATGACAAGTATACAAAAGTTAAAGTCTTCAAAATGCAGCTTTAGATATCATGTTGATAAAATCGACCCTAACTAAGATATCGTTAGAATTAATTTAAGGGTTAATTAACACATTTTTAAGGATAGTAAAAAATGTTTTAGCTGCGTTTGTAAATCACAATTTTAACCCTCGGTAGGTACAGTCGGTTAAATAATTGATAAACATTTCACTGTTAAGTACCTATATTAATGCAGTGGGGAATTTCAATTTTATATTTTATTTATAAATAAAAGAAATAATATCATTTCAATAGTATACAGTACAAGTTCGTGATGGTTTGGTAGCACTGTTTTGACTCTACCTACACTTTTAGACACTTGACTTCAATTTAAAAATCAAGTATTACTTATTGTGGGACGTAAAGCTACCAAACAGTAAAAATGTTAGACATTGGCTCGTAGGAGGCATAATAATATCGAAACTTAATTAATTTACGATATTTTTACGATATTTTTTAAAGATACCTACATTATTATATCTAAGGTACTTCAATTCCAAGTACAGTTAACATATAAAGTGTAATCCAGTAGTTTCTACAACAAAGTAACAAAGTTACGACCGGCGGTTAAGTTTAACGACGCCTAATGCGAGTTTTACAAACATAATCTCTAACTTATGGCAATTTAGAGGTACTGCAACTATACCTAGATACTTAAGTTTACTGTAACTTTACTTACAAAGTGTGACAAAGTTAAACGGCTACTTAGGGTAGGTACTTATTAAAACAGCACATCGAGTTGCCCAATTTAACAAATGCTGGTTTTTCATTCATACAGTTAATAAAAACTGCCCGTTAAAGTAAAGACATAATAAATTTCTAGTTATATACAGCTAACAAATAAGGGGAGGATCAAATTAGAGATGAATGATACCTACCGTCCAGGCAGGCGCATAGGTATACCTAGTAGGGTTTGACGCTTAATGTTTTCCATAGCATAATTAAAAATAAACTGTACGTAGATAAAATAAAAATAAAACTGTAGGTAGGTTAACAAAAAGGGAATAGAAATTAAAACAGAAAAAAAACTAAGTTTCAGACTGTTATTATCGATATTTTAATTACGGTTTATCAGAGTTTTTGAAAACATGAAACCAGTTTTTGTAAACAGGATTTTTTGCGGCTTTCCTAATTTTTTCTTATTTTCACCTTTATTTGCGTGTATTTTATCACTCAGATACCTAAAACAACTACCAATAACGTCGGAACAATGTTTAAATTAAAAAATGTTTGATAAAATTGTTTTTGAAAATTTATTAAAACCGTACCTAATTGTTAATATCGGAACTCAAAACCGGTTTTGGCAACCTTCCGATTTTCCATGCTCTACGGTTCTTTTCAAACCTATTGTAACTGCATGCATGAAACATGTGCGCTTACCCTAACTGTTACTGATTTCATTCCTGGTGTCATGATGACTGTGCATTCCGGTAATTCCTGCAGGGAGCTTTATTTGTGGTCACCCTTTATTGTACCTACAAGGAAATTGCTGTGACTATACTTTGTAAGCATTAGAGCATTATGTAGTAAGGATCACACATGGAGATGATTAATGATGCAAATGTGCTGTTTTCTTTGAGAAAAAGTGCAGTAGGAACCAATAAATTTTGTGCTCCTACTATTTTGTTGCAGGAATTTCAAAAAGCAAATAAAAGCTACGCTATGCAACAAGCAGAAATCTATGCAAAAGAAAACGAGCGGGAGTACCTAGTCTTCTCTAGTCTTCAAGTATACAGAGGTCCCTGGTTCAACATTCTCCGAAATTGAAGGAATGTACAGCACATTCCTTACAATCCTCTCTCCTCTAAACCTCTGAATCGGATTTTCAAGCGCAGCCAAAAAAATATTTTTGATGAAATGCAGACGGAGACCCAAATACCAATTTAAAATATTTAGGTAATATTAATTTTACATGTCTTGTCTAAAGTTATTGAGTTACAAAATAAGCTACACTCCTTTTCAAGGGCCACTACTGGCTCAAAGCCACTTGCAAATCGCAAGCGAAATCAGAATCAGACCACACATCCAAACTGTCAAAGATATCATGATCCTATCTATTTATTCGTCCCAGAGCCCATACAAACCCTTGCGAACCTGCATTCTGACATCAATGGAGAAAACCAATATATCTTTACTGCTACTAAACTACAGGTTTCAAATATGAAGACTTTATGCGGAAGGGATAGAGTATATTTTGAGAAGTAATGTGGAAATGTGATGGTAAAGGAAAGTTTGTAGGACGTTTCTGCATATTGACATTTTACGCTTGAATGTCTGGAGCGTGATGCAGAGCGTTTCTGATGGTTTTTATTGCAGATAGGGCTGAACTCTTCCATTATTAATATTATTATTATATTTTTAGAATTTTTAGCCTAGGTAATAGTACTTATTCACACTGCTGGGCAAACCCTCCCCATACCTACTTCTTTCACTTATCTCGATCCCTAGCAACTTCCCACGAGTTCTTATCATAGGCATCCAGGTCATCATCCCTTTTGGCTTCTTAACATCTTAACCCTTTAGTAGGCGCGTGGGGGTCGTTTACACTC
Organism: Phthorimaea operculella; assembly: GCA_024500475.1. Lineage (NCBI taxonomy): Eukaryota > Metazoa > Arthropoda > Insecta > Lepidoptera > Gelechiidae > Phthorimaea > Phthorimaea operculella. The sequence continues at coordinate 5,298,354 of JANFCV010000014.1, read as the reverse complement.
CGACGCATGTTTAATGGTTTATAGAACTTTAAAAGTTTTAAAGGTACCATGCTGATTTTCCATCTACCCTCAAAAATGGATGTTAACTTTGCATACCAGTCTCTAGCAGCGCTCGTTTGTATGTGGTTGTGTCAGAAAACCACGTTTGGGGTGTAGTCCACCCCACGCGCCCGTTGAATCATATAAGAAATGACCACTTGAACATAGTGTGCGAAAAATGTGTCTAAGAAAACAGGTCTCTAAGTACCAATTATTTTTCGTTCGAATTGTTTTGTTTTTTGAAAAGGAGGTTAAAAACGGTAATTTGAAACAAAACTTTAAGTTGTGATGAATAAATTTCTGATTATGCTTGTATTTTGTTTTTTAATAACTTAATCAAATAGGGGTGTCAAACACCCCAGGCGCCTACTAACGTAACTTTTTTAGCGCGCCTACTTAAGGGTTAAACTCTTCAATAGCAATGGAAATTTGATTCAGAATTTCAAAGGGCACGTTGTGTCTATGACACGTTAACTTCCACTCTAGACTGTAGGTTTTACTGAAGGAACACGTAGTCAAATTGTGATCATATAAATCAGGATAAAGTGCAGCAGGTAGCTTTTTATTTAGGTAAAATATTCACATAGCTAAACTCCTAATTATTTAATTCAACAATTATTTCAAAAATGAGATAGCTATAATTAATTTCATTCATAGCAAGCAACCCTTATCAGATTAATTTCTAAGGTTTGAGATATACAAATCGTGTACGGGTAGATCTGAAGAAATAGATAGAACCTTTTCAATTGACGAAAATCTTGGAATTACGCTATGTGGTGCCGGCTTAGAATAGCATCACCCCATATCTTTCCCACGGGTGTCATAAGAAGCAAGAGAGAGTTGATGTGTATTGCAATGCGTCAGGCTGACAGCCTGTCACTATAGTGATACACAGTCTTCTGAATGACTTTCAAACATTGTCAGACATGGTGTATGTAAGTATCCGTTTTACAGCCGTTTACGCTCTGTCTACCCCTCAAGGGATATTGACGTGATACAGGTACGTGTGTATGTAAAATCCTGGAAGCTCTACATCCTTTTCACTTAGGTACCCGTAAACTTATTTCAATAGATGTTGTACCTATATCGTTACGAAATCTCAACTACGCTAGCGACACTTTCCATACCACATTTTTATTGATATAAAACGAGCTGGGGTCATTACCAGCGTCACCGTCACCAAATATCGGGGGGCTTACTACCACACAGAAGGTTCACTCGACCCTATTTAGGATTTTCGCGATCGTCTCTTGTTACATAGCCAGGGCTGCTACGGTCAAAAATCTCAAAGTACCTATAAGAAAATCATAACATAACCAACAAAATCTGATACAAGAACGTCATTTATATACGTTCGTGACAATCATCTTCTTAGTTCCCTAATTCGTGTTACCTACCACCATCATTTAAGGGGTCATGCATGTGTTGTTAGATCTGATCCGATTATTGCACATTTAGATACCTACAATAGGAAAATAGAATACTTTTTAGATACCTAGAATAGCTGATAAAGAGATGAACGGTAGAGAAAGACATGTTGCGCCGACCCCAAATAAGTTGGGATAGGGGCAGGCAGATGATGATGATGAAAAGGATAAAAATGGGACCAAAACATTACTCTCCTTCTGAGGCAGTCGAGTAAAACTATCGCGACACTTTCCATACACCGACACCACATTTTTATTGATATTAAACGAGCTGGGGTCATTACCAGCGTCACCGGTCACCAAATAAGTATCGCAGCCGGTCGAGTCGGTCGCGTGCGGGCCGAGATAACATCACCCCACGCCACGGCGGTGCCGTAATCGGTTTACTAGCGGACTGAGAACTTTGTGAGGAATAAGAGTGGAGAGAAAGGCGGAATATTGTCTTAGCATCACCCCATTGTACGTCAATGAATCCAGGATAACATCACCCCACGCCACGGCGGTGCCGTAATCGGTTTACTAGCGGACTGAGAACTTTGTGAGGAATAAGAGTGGAGAGAAAGGCGGAATATTGTCTTAGCATCACCCCATTGTACGTCAATGAATCCAGGATAACATCACCCCACGCCACGGCGGTGCCGTAATCGGTTTACTAGCGGACTGAGAACTTTGTGAGGAATAAGAGTGGAGAGTAGAGCGGAATTGTGACGTGTGCCAGCATCATCCCATTGCCAGTGGTAGATAACATCACCCCACGCCACGGCGGTGCCGTAATCGGTTTACTAGCGGACTGAGAACTTTGTGAGGAATAAGAGTGGAGAGAAAGGCGGAATATTGTCTTAGCATCACCCCATTATAGCGGAATAGTGACGTGTAGTGCTGGCTTATGATGATGACATCACCCCACGTCACGGCGGTGCCGTAATCGGTTTACTAGCGGTCTGAGAACTTTGGGAGAAATAAGAGTAGAGAACAGAGCGAAAAGGAAGCATTAATAGAGCGACAGGTTGAAAGAAGAAGATAAATAGAAAAAATATGGGCAGTCTACGGATGCAGTTGACTAAAGTTTACTTTATTACCTTGTTGTCAGAGTTTTTCAACCACCTATGGCCTTTGACATGGTTGTGTAACGACCGCCGTCTAAGTGAGCTGATCAGATCATACTTAGACAGCAACCGGGATCGACAGCACTTGAAAGATCTTGCTTTTTGGACAATCAGCCTGAAACTTTTACATTTTTTTTTACACCACAACCGCAAACTTCTCCGCTAATGTAGTGCACAGTGACTTGCAGGTGGGCACTGGTCACCTCCAAGTAATGCTGGTAGCCTGGTACCTGGTAATAACCACTTCAGAAACGGACCCGATCACAGCAAAGCTAAAAGCCAAGAATTATCAAAATATGCTTTCACGAGCGCAAAGGCACTTATGGAAAGCTTACTAAGCATGTTCGATTTAAAAGTAAAAGCTTGTAGGAGAGAAAGGAAAATGTAGGGCTACAAGTATACTAGTAACTTTGGTTAGAATGATGCAGGCTTTCCATGAAAAGCTGTTTAGCATATAAAGATGTGAGTCTCTAAAGCGGGAAGCTAATAAAGCACTAAGAATGGCCTATGACACCCCGCTGGTCATACTCATATCACTTTCAGCCTTCTTCTTCTTCGAGTGGGACTCCAAGTCGTCCAACCCAATGAACCTTTGTGTCAGAGTTTTGTAACGACTCTGATATGGTTGTGCAACAACCGCCGTCTAAGTGACCTGATCGATCAGATCAGACAGCCCAGCAACCGAGACCGACAGCTTAACTTGAAAGATCATGCTTTTCGGACAATCAGACTGAAACTTTTAAACTTTCTTTACACCACAACCGCAAAATTTCTCCGCTTATGTAGTGCACAGTGACTTGCAGGTGGTCACTGGTCACCTCCAGGCAATGCTGGTAGCCTGGTACCTGGTAATGACCACTTCAGAAACGGACCCGATCACAGCAAAGCTAAAAGCCAAGAATTATCAAATTATGCTTTCACGGACACAAAAGCACTTATGGAAAGGTTACTAAGCATGTTTGACTTAGAAGTAAAAGCTTGTAGTAAAGAAGGAAAGAAAATTGTGTATAAGCTGTTGTAATTCTCCATTTTTAGGGTTTCGTAGTCTACTAGAAACCCTTATAGTTTCGTCATGTCTGTCTGTCTGTCTGTCTGTCTGTCTGTCTGTCTGTCTGTATGTCTGTCTGTCTGTCTGTCTGTATGCCGCGCCCTCATATCTTCGTCAGTTTTAGAGCTATCGACATGAAATTTGGTGAGAAGATAGATCGTGTTAACCCAAATATAGAAATGTTAAGAAAAAAATATTTTAAATGTTTTTTGGACCCATTGTATGGGAGGCCATACAAGTGAAAGGGGGGCAATTTTTTTTTATTTCTTCTGTAATATTGAGTAGGGTATCGTTGAATAGGTCTTTTAAAACTAAGGTGAGCTATTTTTGAAACAAAGTCACTAAAATGTTTCTGTCACGAGATATTTGCTTTTAAAAAGGGCGTTTTTGACCCATAATTTGTTCCAGCTGTAACTTCTAAAGAATAAACGCTATAAATGTGAAATAAATATGGAATATAGCTTACAATCTGAAGTTACAATGAAAACTATAACGGATATTGTACCCTTAAAGGTTTCAGAAAAAATTGAGTTTTTCTATTTGCGGTTGGTCATCATACTGCTGCTAACAAACCAGCAACAAAATTAAGTTTGTAATGCTGAAAAACCTGATATTTAAACGTTTACTACGAAACCCTATTTGTGGGCGTGTCAGACACGCTGTTGGCCGTTTTTTTTTATAACTTTACCTACCCATAGCTCGCAGTAAAGAAGCTCTAAAAACAGCCTGCATCTTATTTAGGAAAACTTGCAAAATTTTCACCGCAGACTGGATTTGAACCAGCGACCTTCGCCATCTGTAGGTACAGCCGCTGTAGCCCAGTTGGTACGGTAGAGGCGTCGCCAGTACAGATGGCGAAGGTCGCTGGTTCAAATCCAGCCTGCGGTGAAAATATTTCAAGTCTTCCTAAATTGTATAGGTACCTAACACTGGAAGAGTTTGTTTCAAAAATTTGGAAGCCCGCATCTTGGAAACTGCTGCCTAGTTCCAATCATTGTACCTACTACATTCTTTGCTGCTTCACCAATTTTATTGTAATCTTAGCAGGTTCGACAATGCCGTAACTGAAAAAACGATGTTATTATCGATTGAGTTAGTAGGTAGTTCTTGTGATATGCAAACGAAGACAAACATACATAGGTACACTCCTCAAAGCTTTATTAGTTAGCAACTTTTCAAAATATTTTAGAATAGGTACGTGTTGAGTTGTTATCCTTATTGTTAAAGTCGGTTGAAACGGGTTGTCCAGAATACTTTTTATTACCGACTTCATTAGATAGTAGGTTCCACGTTCCACCATGTCCTAAATATTTCCTAGCATTGGTTTCTAATTTTATGATAATCTCACTAATGGTTTGAGCACAAACTAATGTTCTTAACTCCCACGTCTGATATTAACAATATTAATATACAAAGCTGATCTGTCCGTCGGTCCGTAACTGTGGTTCTTAAAACAATGGCTTTTATCTAGGAATGCGGTTATATCTTACTTGTCTAGTTATTATAATGTTAAAATGTACTTGGTAGTTAAATGGGTTGAAAAGAGATTAATGATGAGACTTAGCTTAGGCCCGCCTTGCGGTTTTACACGCTGCTTCCTGTTTTCCCGTGGGAATATGATTATCCGGTGGTAAAATGTTACTTATGAATATGAGGCTATCTAAAGTTAGGTTAAACAAAATTTCAATGATCTACTAGCAGTAGTAGGCGGTTGAAAAACTCTTGGCACCAGGGTTCACCAGGTCGTTCACCGATTCGGATAGAAGATTATTTTGTAACAAACCCATAAAGTCATTCTAAAAGCAAGATTAGGTACCATACAAATCGCTAGCCTTGGGCGGCCTAGGAGACGGTCAGATATCTTACCTACCTACATATAATATCACGTCTATATCCCTTGCGGAGTAGGCTGACCGTAACCGGCATTTAACACGCCCTATTACACCATACGTCTGTGTATCATCCATCATAGTGACAGGTTGTCAGCCTGTCGCCTAAAATTGCAATACACATCTACTCTCAAATCCCTTAGTCGCTTCTTACGACACCCACAGGAAAGATAGGTATGGGGTGATGCTATTCTAAGCCGGCACCACAAGGCGAATAATAATGAAGTTTACCTACTAATTTAATCTGGCTTTGGTTTGGTCGTGGGTGGTGACGACCGATACCGTGCTTTCTGATGACAGGAGAATGTACAAACTTTTATCGATCTCAGTAAGTTAATCATGCATCAATATTTTGTTTTAAACCTTTCTCGTTGTCGAGATTATAATTTGAGACCTACTATATGATATTTAAAGTACCTATAGATACTCCGGTTTTTACCGAAGCCACAGAAATTCACAGAATAAATAATAGTCCGAAGCTTAGGTACAGTTTTCTCGCAGTAAAAAGAGCCCAAACTTTAGGGCCCAATTAAAATAAATAGTACTTTACTAAAGCTCTTCTCCCATAATATTACCTACAAGCATTTTAAGTTGGTTAAGTCGTGTCAGAGGCTGTATAACTAACTAGGTAGGTATATCAAAATTATATTCTTTCAACATAGGTAGATAGGAGCAAATCCACCTACCCATTTAAGAGATTAACTTATAGTGAATTTCCTTAGTATTTGTATAAAAGTCCAGAATATTTTTTTTACTTGCAAAATTTTCCACCGCAGGCTGGATTTGAAGTCATTTGAACCATCTTTACTGGGGACGCCTCTACCAACTGGGCTAGGCAAAAAAATTATATCTAACATGGGAAGTGATTAAAAACTTGCGTATTCAGTCCAGAATAAGTTATTACATTAAGTGGGTAGGTGGATTTGCTGGCAATAGTACCTATTCAGCACACAGAAGCCGTTTAACAACTTAGTAAAGATACCTCATAAAAACATACCAGTTTTATACTAGCGGTCAATTACTTTTATCTCATAACGGGCTACTTAGTAAGTAGTATAAGCCTTTTCAATTTAATATCAGTGTCATAGTCATCGTACACATAGGTACTATAACTAGAGCTTTATAGGCCTCTAAATTATAGATTAATTGATATGAAATACTTTTACTACCAATAGAAAGCAGATAGGCACTAAAATTGCCTCTAGCAATTTCTACAGTTCCTATTCTAGGTACCCTACCCGTTTTTCCATGGCATTTTCCTGCGGTAGAAGGTAGGTGTCTAATTTTACTCAAGAATAATTCAGCATACTGAAATCGAACCATGTTTAAATTAGTCTAGCAATACTAAATCATCGTCATCTTCCTGCCCTTATCCCAATTACTTGGGGTCGGCGCAACATGTTTTGTTTGTAGACAAAATCATGTAGCAAAAGAATTTGGCAATGTTTTATGACCAGCCGCCTGCCTGACGTCAACCCTCTTTGAAAATGCTACTGTAGGTGGTTTCACCATAGGCTGAAATAGAATAGATTAGAATTAATTAGAATAGACCATAGTCGGCGGATATTCAGCCGACATCAAAAACTCTACATCTCTTGCCTTTTACGAAACACCCTGAGTGGACAAGGGTGTGTATTCTTAGCCGCTACCACACGGTTAATACTCAGTATAGAGACAAAATTTAAGGCGCCTCCCAAAGGTAGGTGCTGCCCCTGCCCTGATTAGCGGATTTGGTTCTTACCAAGCGCTTTAGTTCAAAAATTAATCAAAAACAGAAACCTCCTTAAATGTTGTGTACGAAATAACTTTATCAGTTTTTGCGGAACTAAGTACCTAGTTGCTAAGTTACTGGATATCGAACTTCCAAAACAATTTATCAGCAATTTTAAACCCAGCTTATCTTATCGGACACGAGGAATATATTTTTACCGTCTGCTAAAATGTGTCCTAGAGTTGTAAATCTCTTCAGGTCAGCGATAACTGTCTGTATGCTTACCAAAATCAACGTAAATATTACATTTGATTTGATTTATTGCATCTGCAGGATTAGGGATATCGAGGAATGTGAATGTTTTTGTGTGAATTTTGCTATGATTTATGGTAGAGGCAGGATATGGATAGGTCCATGAAAACGTAAATAAAATTGAACAGAATCGTTGCATTTTTTGTTATATCTAGCTCAAATTGTTTTAGAATAGAACTTACTATTGCCTACTCTCATAAACTAAAATAAAAACAATTCTCGGGGCTCGAATCCGGGACACGAGTGGTACCGTCCCACTACTCTTCCACTGGGCTTCTCAAAATGTAAAACATAAGAAGTCATCAACATAGGTAAGTCCTTTTCAGTTTCAAGATGTCTTCTCGCAAATAGAATGCAAAAACCATCCCACCTAGCTCATAACTGCAAAGCCATCCTAATTTTCCTAACACTGCCCTCATTCCAACCATTCAACTATGCACCTCTACTATAGTGACTTCGTTCCAATTTTTACAAACAAAAAATGTCATCCTAATTATGCAAATCCCCGATCAAAATGTAACGGTCCAACAATGCATGTACCTACGTTACCAAGTTCAGCTGCCCATTTAAGGGACAAAATTATACTGGTTTTTCTTAGTATTTGTATGATTGTCCACTTTAAGGTGGTTCCTTAATGGGTAGGTGGATTTGCTGGCTATAGTACCTACGTTACAAGTCCAGCTGCCCCGATCCATCACGCTCGTATCGGCAGCCATACGTTATTGTACTATCAAGAACACTTCGACTTAACCATTAAGAGTTCAAGTTACATTGGTTTTTCATATAATTTGTAAGGGAAACCAGTATATGTAGAGCTTCGAGAGGTACTGATGGTATCGACTGGAGACTCGGCTTCCGGAGCCAGTGTCAACATTATAATAAATCAATTATATGAACATCTCAATGATAGGTATGTTTGGATGGTGTAGTGATAAGGCTGGTTAGGTGACAGCGAGGATTTTGGTTTTGATGTCTTATTTTCAGTATTCATTCGTACCTATTCAAACAGTCCAGCAACGACCCAATGAAGAAGGAAATTTGATTGTTGTGATCATAGCACGTCATCTATTCTATAGATATGCACAGAAAGCAACCGGATTTCGAACTCTTAAATGTGTTGCCTATACCTAAAGTAAGTAGGTACTTACCTACCTAGATTCTATTGTGAATTTTTCTTTACTTTACTATTTTTTCTGTTGTACCTCACATAATACCCGTATGACTTTATCTTTGCCTATGCACATAGCTACTAGCTACCTAAATCTACCTTCAAAATTTATCGCATATTTACAATTTTTCCCCATCAATCATGTCCACACCCAAAATAGACACAAAACGATAAGAAAATAGCAAACCAAAGATAAAAGTTACAAAGAAAATTTGAAATTACGTTGTAATTTAAGAAAAATGTTACCGTAGATGTTATCTGTTGGCAGATAGGTGGTTATCACCGAATTATGGTAGATATTAGATAAACGTGATGGATGACCCTTGTATAGTCCCAGGCTACTGTGTACTATACTATGCATGAGAACCGGCTACGTATACCCAAATAACTGTAGGAGATTAGCTATTTTCATCCTTACACGCTTCAGCTGATGTTACGTAGCTATAATAGCGTTACTTGGTACCTAATGTAGGTAGGAAGATGCCTAATATAAACTGGAGAAAAAGCAATCGAATGCGGTAGGTGATAAGATGATGCTTAATGTCTTTGCGATTTCATCATCTCCTAGGTATATGGACAAAATAAGTATTATCATTGAAAACAGATAGTTGAACGTCTTTGATGACGCTCACTTTCAATATCTTCGATAGAGTCTGCACAAATAATTTCATCGATGAAAGATAGCCACTGAAAAGCCAAAGTCTGCACAATAATTGGCAATACGCATTCGTACTAATTATGAACATTTATATTTTCTTGTTTCTTCTTCTTTCTTGCCATCATCAACCAGGGATGTGGTGTAGGCCTCCTACTTCTCCACTTCCTTCTGTTCTGGGCAGTAAGAGTCCAGTTGCTACCCGCAAACTTTTTTGATGTCATCTTTCCACCTCATCTTTGGCCTATCTCTAGGTCACTTCTGGTCCCAGGGTCTCCATTCCAGTAGTCTTTTGCACCACGGCTCAGATTTTCTGGCTAATTTTCTTGTTTAATTCAGGTAAAAACCCAAATTCTATACACCTTATCAACTAACCACTTCTATCCTGTAAGTAGGGAAGGGACCTACCTAATATTTCTGTAGCCAAATATTTTCGTTCAACTTTTGCTATCGCTAACATTTATCTTTATCACAGTGATTTTACGCTCGTTGTTCGTCTGATAACTTTTATACAGACTGATCTACACCGTCATATTTTTCTTCAGCAAGAACTTTGTTTTTCTTTTTATTATTTATCTATTCTTCAGAATATAGTCTTTCATTGTTTTAATTGTGTATTTCTTCATTATTATTTATTTTCATTTGTGGAATTTTACACTACTATATTTCCTGCAAAATTTTGGTGTGTGTGTCATCTCATCATAACTAGGGCGGGATATGTAAAGTATAATAAAATAACCCAAAATTTCACATGAACGAGAGTCGAATCTACGTGACTATCATTGATTCGACTACTCTCTATCTGATAATTTTGGCGTCTGAGAAATACCTAGTTTTGTTTACGTAAATAATTCTTGAATGATAGCGCACCCTGTATCTTGCTATCAATACCTACTTACCTGATAGACACACTATCGGGTAACTCGTTATCAAAAGCGACGTGTAAGTATTTTGCCTTATCGCTATCAGCGAGATTTCGTTTCGAGATTTCTGGTAAGTCGTCTTCAGAAACGAATTTGCTGGTGCCTAGATCCGTATCTGTAGCCTTGTCTGCTAATCTAAGTCAATAACATTGATATTAAATACAGTGTATGTCTTGTATTTCTATTATTCATAAGAAATTAAAACATTTGTATAAAGTTTAGATAGAAAAGTTGTAAAAGGGCTTCACTTAGCATGAGATTTTCCTCAGAATGTTAATAGAGCATTGTCTACATATTGTGCTGAAACCTGAAAACACTCTACCTATTACTATGCTAGAATACTATTGTACAGTCAAGTGCAGAGTTACCGGACCCCCCGGGCTACAAACATTTAAACAGAAAAATACGTTTTGAAATGAACCTTAAAGCAAAGCATTACGCCTATGCAATATACCTGAGCAATTCATGCTTCACCCTACCACACGACTAACTCGCAAGCACGATTACTCCGGCAGGGGAACGATATTCAGACCACAAAAGCTATGACAATATTAAAATTGGATTTTGTTTCTGTAATATGTTAAGAACATAATTCTTGACACACACAAAAAAAGTGTAGAAATTTTTCTCATTTGCAACGTCCTTTAAAATAGGTATTTATATTTTATCTTCGTAACTACATGAATATAGATTTAAAATTATTATTTTTTGTTTATATGGTCATTAGACTTAAGTACCTTCACATTGTTAAATATGTAGAAACTTTAGGTATTGGGAAAGTAATAAAAGAGAAAAAGTCTATTTCTTCAGACAATATAGAATTAAAATCCCTGAATTTCCTAAAATAGGCTTTTATATGGATTATAAACATACCCTAAAAAGTGTAGAAAAAAATAAAAATGGATTCGTAATTTATTCGCATTTTTGTTAATTACAAGACCAATATTAAATAAAAGTATGTAAAAATGATCATATTTCATTCGTCTGAAATTCTATTTCGCGTTATCAAAAAAATTGTTTTTGTAAGTTGTACCTATTTGAAGTTATTAATTAAAATCTAGATAAAAATACGTAATTCCCAGCGCGGGGTGGTAACGGCAGCGGCGGGACACGAAAATAAATAATACTGGATTTTCATACAAATACTAACAAAAACCAGTATAAGTTAGTCCCTAAAGTGGGTCCGGATTCCGGATGAATTTTTTTACAATAGTACCCACATATAAATGTAATACTCAGGTAATTATGTGAAAAACAGTCAAGTCTGAGATAAAAGTAGACACGTTTTATGAAATGTAGGTAAGGTATACCCGGGCAAGACAGGATCAAGGGTGAAATCGGATGAATGCAATTTTAGAATTAGTTTTGATTCCTGGCTGCACATTTTACGAGGATGAATTTTACCGAAATACCTAATCTTCTATCGTGTGAGCACCGAATCGATGAACGACCCGGGACATATTCATTTGAAGTTTCAATCATCAGCTCATCAGGTTTCATTTCAGATTCGATCTTCCCCAGGTACCAATATTTAAAGTAACGACTGGATCAACATCTGCACTCAAGGGACTACAATAAAGTGTTCGAAAATGTTGATCCGATCGATATACGAATACATCCTGCGTTAGTTACGGAAATCGTTGATCCAATTGAATGAGCCAATCAGAGCATGGATTTGACTCTTAATGGACTAGACTTCCGCCGCCAGTTTAATGGCTTTGTACTCTCCGGCGGCCACTACCAGATTTGTACTACCTGATATAACAATCGCCGGCCGAGCAGAGCCCAATTCTTTCGGGTCAAGCTCGCCGGCCTTCCCCGGACAACATCACTACCGCCTGACTGGAAGTCGCTTATTGGGTCTGACTCGCCGGCGGTCCCCGAGGAAGACAAGAGCAAAAAGCTGGAACTTCCAACTAATTCGGGAGAAAGCGCTCGTATTAGTTTGAAATCTGCATACAGGTTGTAAACATTTTACTCGCGCGAGGTGCAAAGGGCGACGGCAAAGGCCAACTGCAAAGGGCGACGGCAAACAGCAACAGCAAAAGGCAACGGGATACGGCCCCGATGAAGGGCAACGAGCCCGCGTTTCGAGGAGGAACACAAATTGTTATAAAAAAGAGAAAATACAGCATTTCAAATTTTCTGTTTTTAAGATTGAATTGGAATGTGACTTTTTAAAGAGAATTTTTAAGAGAATCTTATAAATTCCTACCAAGAAATAAATGTTTAAACTTTGACCACGGGCGACGGCGGACGGCGAGGACACGGGGGGAGCCGTCAAAGACAGACAGCTCGATGTGTTCTGCGACGCCAGCTCCGAGGCTATCACAGCAGCGGTCTACTGGCGCCTTTCTTGTAGAGGAAGACTTCATCGTGGAAGTAGTCGTGGTAGCCAAGGCGCGAGTGGCGCCCTTCCGCGCCCAAAGCATCCTACGGATGGAGCAACAATTCTGCACTGGATTCGCAACAACAACGCGAGTCCTTTTGTCGCCGAGATCACTTACACGTGTGACTGGCAATGGATCCCGACGGACCAGAACGTGGCGGACGAGGCGACCCGGCCAAGACGTGAGATGAAGGACGTAGCTGACAAATGGTTCACCGCAACGTCAAGGAAGGGGACCTAGACGTTGTGGTCGACGCAAACCTGCCCCGCAACGTATGGCCACTAGGGGAAGTCATCCGCACCCATCCGGAACCAGAAGGCAAAGTACGCTGCTTGGACATCCGCACCAAGGGAGACGTCTTCCAGCGGCCGGTACACAAGCTCGCAGTCCTAACAGTCCAGGATGCTCCAGAGACTTCGCAAAGGGGGAGGATGTTGCGGATGTTTGGTCCGTAAAAGCTATCTTTCTTACCTAGTTACTCTAACGAAATAGCTTGTTGTGTTCTTTTCTTTGTCACACGAAGAACGCAACGTTGCCGCTTTGTGCCCTATTCGTCAAGTTTGGCGTCGGATGTACTTAGTATAAGTAAATGTGGCATATCAATTAGATAAAATATACTCTAGGTATAAAAATTATTGGCCGTGTGGTGCCGGCAGAATAGAATAGCACCAAACCCTCTCTTCCCGTGGGGGTCGTAAGAGGCGGATGAGGGATAAACCTGACCCAAACAGCCAGGGACAACCGTATGGTGGCGGTTAATCCACCACAAAAGCATTCCCAAGGAGGATTGACGTCCGGTAGGCGGCCGGTCGTAAAATTAATCCAAATCCTTTGCAACACGATTTTGTGTTTAACAAAACGTGTTGCGCCGACCCCAAGTAATTGGGATAAGGGCAGGAAGATGATGATGATGACTCTAGGTATAAAAAAATATTTTCAGTATGAATTTTTTGACCGTAAATGGATTTAAACCAATATCGGCCAAATCGCTGATGTTGTAAGTGCAGATCCACTGACATCGTGACGTCACACGCGCAACAAGGCCGGATCAAACAAAGTATATCAGCGCGGAACTGACTATACATACAAATCAAAAAGGAGGATCAACATTAGTTCTAATTTCACACTGAATCAATATTTACCGTAAACGGTTTATTTTAAAATATATACTGGACTGGGTGTTACAAAACAACCAATAAAGCTGAAAGGAGGTCAAGGTACTCGTAAAACTGAACAACTTTTCCTATGGAACATGGGTCGAAATATGAAAAAAAAGTGTGGTCCTCCCATTATCCCATACAGAATGAACTCCATTTGTATGGGAGTTTTATGGGTTGTTTTGTAACACGTTGTATACAGAGTGTTAGGGACGGTGTACCGAAAACTTTGCAGGCATGATCAGACCATCAAACTGAACAACTTTTATTATGGAGCCAATGATGGGAAAACACAAAATTTTTTCGATCTCCCATACAAAATTCACGATCAGCTGACTGACTTTGTATGGGAGGTCGGGAATTTTTTTTCGTTTCCCACCATTGGCTCCATAGTAAAAGTTGTTCAGTTTCATGGTCTGAGCTGAGCACGCCTGCAAAGTTTTCGTTACACCGTCCCTAACACCCCGTATAATTGTAAAGTAGAAATAAATTATTTTTAATATTTTAATCTTAAATTAGTCGCAGTAGGTGAAGGTAGGTTGAAACCTATTCACTACAACATTATTTGCCAGTATTTTCCTAACGGTTTCTAAATTAAACTGTGAAGAAATAAATAAAAAGTTTTTGAATATAAGTATTCCAAAAATTAACATAATATGTATGTATGTACCTACCTATTACAGCAGCGCGCGACACGCGCTAAACTAAACGAAACGCCACCACCGCCGCACGCTGCGCCGCCGCCGCCGCCGCGCCTCGCTCCCGCGATCCGGGCGGGATTGTAGGTATTTCTGCCTTGTTGCCAAGCGCTAGTGCTCGGACGAAAGAAATCTTACTTCCCAAGTAGTTACGTTTCTACACTTTTGGGTAATGATTATTCTGATAGTTTTGGTGATGATTACCTGATGTTTACAATGTTTAATTCTATAGAAGGCACGAATTTATATAAAAAACACGTTATTTATGATATCCATAACTTTATTTTTCTAAACTTTTGGGACCATGTTTAGTAGAAGTTTTACAGACGTTGCTATCAATATGATGACTTTTAAATTTATATTGGAAGAATTGTAATCATTTTTTAAATTAGGTATGTTCCAAGAAAATTATCATTTCTACCTACGTATCAAAATTCAGAAAATAATGTATTTAACAAAATGCCCTAATTTTTTTCAATTTTAATTTAATATTTAGCTATCTTTTTACGTAAAACACAAATACCTACATTTCTACAAAACCCCCGGTCCAAATTTTCTACATTTTTAAAATATACCTCACAACTATGTACTAAATAACATATCCAAAATCCAGGACTTCTAATTATTTCATAAGAGACTTTCTTTCATCGTCTCGTCTAGATGTCGAGTCCTTTGCATTTTATCTTGAAGTTGCTTTAGTCAAATTTCATTAACAAGAAATAAAATAATAAATAGTCAACATACGAATACAACCCCCGCTGGGATTTGAACCTCCAATCTTTTAGATTGTAAGCATTGTAGTCGGGCATCTTAACCGCTTGGCTATTCAGCTGATGGTTAAAGGCGCGAAATTAGAAGTCACCTGTCGTGCAACTAGTGATGTCATTGTGACGTATGAGACCCGTGTAGACGTTTTGATGTTTTCTAGCAGATGAATAAAATAAGAAGGTAGTTTAAATACTAAATCGTAGAATGTATTCAACTTTATTTAATTACTCAGTTCAATAGTGTGCGTTATGATATTTCCGTTGCTTTTTACTTAGTTACTGGTCAAATCAAATCATGGTGCATAGTGTTTTCTTAAAAGCAAAAATAATTGTTCTGTGGGAACAGAAAAAAGGAAGTTTCACTACGACTTTACAGAGAAACACGGTTCGCAGATGGATTAGGAGATATGAGGAAACTGGTGATGTGAATTGTGAAAATCGAGGGCCGCGCCAAAGCTTACACCAACGAAAATCTACGTCACCGTGAAATTGTTAGCCTTCACAGCGAGGATTGATTTAAAACTACTTGTTCAACATCAAGTTTATACGATATATCTCTGTATACTGTGCGAAGACATTTACACGCTGCTGGCATACACAACTATTAACCAGCTATGAAACCAGCCAAAAAAATTGCGCTGACCAAAGAGCATTGTCAAGCTAGGATAAGATTTGCTACAGGTAAATATTATTTCTGGTGCTGAACTAATACAAATACATTATACCTACATACTTACTTATATAGGTATAGTGTATGTTCTATTGTTTTTTTTTTCTAACTGTTGATAAACGATCTTCATTAAATTAAGTAATGTATTTATGTTACAGAGTATTGCAACTTTGATTGGGAAGGGCAAATATTAATATTCACTGACGAAAAGTGCTTCAATTCAAAGGACGATGTGAAATAATGTGGATGAAATATCCTATGTAGACGACGAGGTGAACGCTATAATCCAGAAAATATACTCAGCACTAGCAGCAGAATATCGCTAGGTTAATTAAATACCCTTAGGACATATGTATTTATAAGTGATCTGTGGTTAAATATAGATTCTTTGTGCTGGTCATTATGAGAGACGTAAATTGTTATTTTACTCAAAGATAACATGTTTGATCTCTTGTAGTGACTAAACAATAATTTTAAAATCCTGAACTATCTATATTGTTGTTTAAATTATAGTCAGTTAACTTAATTGTTAAGTATTTTATTCATGTTTGTATTAAATGTTCTTTACACAGTTTACTGTAAAATTTGCCTAGGTGATACAAACATATTTTGTGTGAATTATGAAGATTCAAATAAAGTAACATTTAAAGTATAATAGATGGTCTTATCAATTTTTAAACTTCTTAATTTTGTCTACAAACAAAACTTCTTTTAAACAAAAAAGAAAATAATAGACAGATATATAAATAAATAGCACTTTTAATAGAAAAAAAAGTTGAACACATCATAGATCCGAACCAGCGATTCTACGTTTTTGACTGCAGTTGCTTAACCCCTTAGCCATCTAGCCATTGACTCAGGAGACGAATTTAGCTATAACTATTATGTCTACTGTTCGTTTATGCGACTCGCACTCGCCAACTACTATGAGATCATTATTGTGTAATAAAACTTGATTGAAAACTAGTTTATGTCAGTGACGTCGCGTCGGCGTGAATCTTTTAGTCGGCTAAGCTCGGGTAGGTTCGGACCATTTCGGACTGTGTTATTTTTGTTTCACTTACTCTTGACTGACTTGACAGATGTTATGGATGCGTAAGGGATATGAGGGCGCGTGAACCTTGTTTTCTATGCTTTCATTGCTGTGTTGGCGTATGTCAATGAAAAAATTTAGCAGGCGTGCGGACAATGTATAGATAAGTAAAGTATGTCGCCGATTGCGCTGTAGGGTAGTAGGGTGGGGTCACATTATTCTGACTTCAACCGTACCTACATAGTATAAAGAAAGGGGGGAAGTAAGTTATCTTAGAACAACCGCACCGCGCGCGGCTTGTATGTGTGCGCGATAGTATCTACGCGTCGCCGCACGCACACATCTAATGGCGGCCCTTACCGAGCGTGCCCGAAACGTCCCGAGATTTGTCAGTGTGTGCGTGCGGCGACGCGTACAGATATATTGCGCACACATACAAGCAGCGCGCGGTGCGGTTGTTCTAAGATAACTTACTTCCCCCTTCCTTATACTATGGTACCTATCTATCAAACAGCTGATCAGGCAATCACAAAATGTCTTCGACTTCGACACCCACAAAATTGTACACAAGAAGGAATTTATATAAATTCGCGTATTTCCATCTATTCATAGAATCTTCACAGACTATTCACAAAACAACTTATTCCCCGTATACAATAGGTATAGGAGTGGAAATAAAAGCGAGCCTTGGCAGACAGCAGTACAGATCCCGAGGGAGGCGATTGATCAATCGTCCTGTGACGGGACGGAACACCCCACTCTACCCCCCTCCGACCCGAGGGGAGGGGTGGGAAGTGGACGTTGCAGCTTTGAGTAGTGTGTGCACAGTAGGTGTTTCAGGGTCTATGATTTTGAAGTACCTAGGTACAAAACTTATATTAAACCTAAAACTAAACATTAGATACTAAGTTCCAATAGTTAATCCCTAAATAGGTAGGTAATCTAGCAAGTAAGTAGCAATACACCAATATTATGGTGAATTATTATAAAACACGACTTGATTTTGGACAAGCCTTTGACGATGTTTAGGTACCGACGGGTCAAGCAAGACGAATATTCAGAAAACAGTGAAATATCCAGAAAATATACCTGGTTCGACAGAGAACCTTCTCTTGCTTGCTGACATTACATCTGAAGTTTTGTGAAAGACAGGAGGACATCTACTTAGTCACTTGTGTCCTACACAAGGGAAATAAACTGAACCACAAATTATGAAATTAGGGAAACGGCGCGCGGGGCACTGAACTACCTAGCAAGAATAAGCATAGGGTAAAGTACGGATAGATGCGCCGTTGGGATAGTTGCGCAGGTTTCGAAAACACTATGTTCTAGTGAATTTCAGCACTATTCCTTATTAAAACATAGTAGTCTTCCTCCTGAAAGCCCAAGTACCACGTTAATTATTGGAGTAATTGCACAATTTACGCCAGTTTAAGCAAAAAATTTCGGTAGCGTGGTCAATCCGGGCGTCGAACTTATTTTAGCACATTTTGTTTTTCGGGTATCTTTTCTCACGATTGTAGAATCGCTCACATTTTTATTTCCTCGTATGCACTACTTTATAAAGTATGTGCCCATTTATTAATTATTCCAAAATATCAAATCATTATTTTTTTTAGTTAAATGCGCAACTATCCGTACCAAAAAGGATATTTGCGCAGGTTTTTTGCACGGATAGTTGCGCTTTGGGGGATAGTTGCGCAGATTGATATTTTTGATTATTTTAGTATGTTGCAGATGGATAAAATGCTTCCAAATTACAGTCTAGATATGGACGTTGTTCAACATACATTTTTATGCTACCTACGCGTTGATACAATTTTTTTACTGAAATAATGACTTAGCACTCAATAACTTTAGAAATAGTAATAATATTAAGGTTCGGAGGCCTATTCGATTTTTAAATTAAGTATTTAATCAAATTAATTTCAAATTGGTTTGATTTAAATAAAGTATAAATTTCATAGTAAATCACCTAGGTAATCTTCAAAGCGCAAGTATCCCCCCATGATTTTTTAGTGCTGCAACTATCCGTGCGGGTGCGCGACTATCCCTTTTTCAAGAGGTCAAATAAAACTGGATTTACAACAAAAAATAAAAAATAAATTCATGAATTAGGGCTTTAATGAAAGATTAAAGATCAATCCTTTAATCTGTAAAGATAATTTTGTAAATAAGTTCTTAATTAGGTATTGAGTTATAGAGCATTTTCCAAAAGGTGCGCATCTATCCGTACTTTACCCTACTATGCTGATATGCGTTATTTTGTCATCAGAGGGCAGATAGGTACTGTCGTCAACATTACCTAGGTATAATCTGAAGTTTGTCCGATAAATCGAGTTGAACGTTTAAAAATAAATCTTTTCTTGTCTAAACCGCGGCTTTAAGATATGACGTGTAATCTCCACGTGAGTATGACTCTTAAAATTTTCCAAATCTTTTCTGGGAACTGGTTGAAGTGACTCCACCTAGTGAAACTGATTCCACCAAGTGAAGCTGGTCACCCGTCTTCGAGCTACCAAGGCATTCTTCTAGTATAGATGGTTTTTAAACATAATGTTTTATTGCGTTGAGTCTGTAGTTGAGTTTCAGGGTTTATCGGGTCGTTTGACTCGGTGACTCTAGGATGTGACAAAAAGATTCCGTTCAGTTAGTTACCTACGTAAATTGCGCCATAGCCATCAATGAGCAGATTATCTGAATAGATACTGAGCACGATTTCGGGTAGCTTCATCCAGTTTTTCCCATGCTTATTTTCTTTTCCTATCAACATAGCAGTAGTTCAATTATTAAATGGGAATTCAAAAAAAGAAACAAGGTCTACCAAAAACGTACTATTGGACCCCACAAAGAGGCACAATATTCATAAGAACTTCCCCTAAAATACCAGCCACAAAAATTCATTACCTTACCTCGATGATTGCATTACGCATCACAAAAAAGGTCCCACCGAAACGCGTTGATGTCTAAAATTGCGGGGCCCTTACAGGGGCCCTTACGCAAATTTGCCCGGCAAATATTATTACACCGGTCGACTGGAGGCCCTTATCGGTGGATTAAGGGATCAGCAGATTTATCCTGGAGATTTTAAAGTATTTTGAATGGAAAATTAGGTTATGGGTTTCGGAAAAGGTAGCTTGAAGTTTAGCCTAGTAAGGGGTGAGTCTATCTTAAAAATGTGTGGAAGGGCTAGACGTAGTAGTCGTAGATTCTGAGCTTTTACGTGCATGCATAAATTGGATTCTTAAATATCTGAATCTATGTTAGTACACTGTCTTGGGTGGCACATAGGTAAGTCTTCACCTTAGATACTATGATTTTTCTCTCAATATTCTTCATCGAATCCATGAGGTGGTATCCTTAAATTCGAATTTACCTACCCCTTGACCTACTCCTTACGTGTTGGAAAAACGTAGCATTGGTTAGCATCATAGGGATTAGCGCTAGCCAATACCTACTTACTTTGTGTCATAGGCAGGCAACATTGTAAGCACCTATGGCACTAACTCCACAGGTGAGGCGTAAGACATGAGACGAAAACGTGAGACATGCGACATCACGACGATCGAAACCGTATCCATATAAAATGCATGAAACGGAAGAGACGCCGTCTACACACGTGAGACGCGCGTAGCAATGATGACGGCCGACGATCACTTGTCTGACAGATATCATCTGACGTCTCGCGTCGCACGTCTCTTCTCATCTCATCGTTGCGCTTGAGGAGCTTAAATCCAGCAGTGATCTACTGATGTCTTGGTCGACACAGAAGCTATCCTTAGAAACGTTTCAATTCCTAGAACTTCACCACTTGAAACCCCAAAACCTTATCCCGGGACAAATCGTCCCTGCAGGGTTCCGCAAATGTTAATATATCCGGAACCGTGTTTGTGCATTATTCGGGCGACAGCGTATGACGGATCACCGGCGCGCAGAAAAAATATTACATTCGCCTAAAATTGTAAACGCGGGGGAGTCGATGATGGGAATATGGAATTACGTGTCCTGTATAATTTAGTCAATAATATTATACTCTCTATTAGATTAGAGGGGTACCTATGTGAAGAAAAATCTTCCAACCTACATTCCTACCTAGAAGACGTCTTTGCCTAGAAGAAGTAGATATGGTCGGGGTCAAAAGGCAAATGGTCCAAAATATCTTTTTATTCTTAAGGTCCAAAGTAGACATATATTTTTTTTACTTGATAGAGTTTAACTAGCTGCATATACAACAAAGTAAATAAATTACTAAAGTTATGTAGTTTAGGAGATATTTTGAACTATTTGAGGTGGTCCTAGGTAAGCTCTTTAGACCCCGACCGTACATTAGGACATTTCTCTAAAAAATTGCCATAATATATTACGCACTAAAAATGCTATTAATTCTCAACTGCAGTGCATTCATGTATAACCTAAGTTGTTTTTTACAATTGCGGCCTGAAACCCTAAGGCCATCTTTCGTTGGTGAGACTCTAAAATTACGCCATCTTAACACGTTCAGTGCGGTACCAGGTCAAAAAGACGTGGTTTATGACTTGCTTAGCGTGCGGCTAAGAAAAGTATAGACTTCGCTGTCGTGCGGAGGGCATAACTTTAGATTTGATCGTTGTGGGAAGGAGACAAATATATTTTTATGTTGTGTTACTAACGTAGAGATCGAAGAAGTGGTCAGCATATAACTAGGTTTTTTAGACCTGGTTCCGCACTGAAGAATTAAAATGTTAATGCAGTGCGGCACCAGGTAGAATACGCCTGGTTTCCCCGAGCACCTGGTGCCGCACTACACGCGAGCTTCGCGCGGCTAGTGTTGTGATAGTAT
The DNA here is from genome assembly GCA_024500475.1 of Phthorimaea operculella. Taxonomy (NCBI): domain Eukaryota; kingdom Metazoa; phylum Arthropoda; class Insecta; order Lepidoptera; family Gelechiidae; genus Phthorimaea; species Phthorimaea operculella. Next base: position 5,276,542 of record JANFCV010000014.1, on the reverse strand, counting down.
TCGATAAAATGCATGCGGGACCTTTTTTTTAACCATAAGGCTACGATAAAAAAGATCCCACAAAAAGATCAATTTATAAAAGGTCGTAAAAATAATTGTGTTGGGTGTTATGCAAAATTGAGAGCCAATCCAAACCACAAAGAAGCCGTAAAAGTAAAAAAAATTAAGTGATGTGTTGAGTGTGAAAATCAGTACCTACTCCCATGCTTTAATGAAAAATATTAAACTTACTTAATTGCTTTTTTAATAAAACTTACAAAAAGGTTATCGATATTTTGATTTCTCAACACTAAAATTTGCGCAAAACTGCCCGTGTGCAGTGCGGTACCAGGTGCAAAAGATCCGGTATTTTGTTTTAGCTACAGCTCCTAAACCAAATTAGCTATTCACGTACGCCTTCAGATTCATATAAATCAATTCATAATTAATGATGTCAAATGATATTTTTTTGATTTTCATTTTAAATTATGTCAAAAAGAGCATTTAAGTTTTTTTAACGTTACCAGGTTTAACAGACCCCGTACCGCCACAACGGAAAGTTTAGTACCAGGTGAAATACGCCTGGTCCCGCTGTAACGGAAAGTATCCAAAAATTGCCGCCGCTTTGAACGTGTTAATTGGTAACTGTAATAATAATATCCCACCATAACATCTCCTTCACGTAGGTAGGTATTTTGACTTGTTCCTATGAACGTTGTATCAAGTTAAACTAAGCTCTACATTTGTAATTTAAACGATGACCATTGAAGCGGTGCTCCAAAAACAATGTTACAACCCCAAAAAACACGACCCACTCGACGTTATCGTGTCACTGACATTAATAAACGCATAATATCTGTTATCTGTGCAGCGAGCTTACAGGATTATTGGTATTGGTGGCTTGGAGCACCCTAACCGTTTTGACAGGCATCGACGGTCACTGAAAATGCGCTTTTATTAAAATTATCTACCTACGTCATTTTTGACTTACCTATTCGTTAGTTTTTGAGTATATAGAAAGATGACCACTTAGAGGTAGTACTTTCCGAATTCGTAAAACATTAAGTCCAAAGTAGAGACAGGATTAATACATTTAATTCAAATAGGTTTTCAAATAAAATTTCTAACTGCTACGTGACTAAAAAAACTTTAGTAGGTATGTTCTTTGCTCTGTCATAAAATAATCAAGTACCTATATGACAATCAGTCTTCATGTAACTTTTGAGTAAGTTTATCTATTGCTGATTGTATCTTGCACTATTTGCTATTTAAAATTATAATGCATTTCGCTTTACATTACAACAAATTAAAATCGTGTTATTTTACCCGGTCGCAACTCAGCCATAAAATTAATTTGTAATTCCGACTCGAATGAGGAGCGATGCATCATGCCATCCTCGCGACCGTATCAAACCATCGTATAATTATTACTTTACTTACGAGTGCCATTGCACCCTTATTTACCTTTTCATACATGTTACATATCTCTACATCTCCTGTCAACTCGCTTCACGCCAAATTGAAACGTTCAGCTGCAGCAAAAACGAAACGAAACAGGTTTTTTGTAACACCCATTTTTCGGTAAAGAATTTGAGCAAACATGGCTGGCTGGAAAAAATAAATTCGAACATTTCGAGCGCATCTGCTGCATTGTCCAATTTCCAACCAATCGGCGCGCTTCCCGCTCCCCTAGCTGTCAAGCGGCTGACATCCGAATTGTTCGAAATTCGAATGTTATTTTTTTCATGGGCGTTGACGTCGAGTACATGTGTACAGCCAGTGGTACAATTGGGCTGATTGAATTAGTGTTAATTCTGACGGTTGGGATGGACAGGACGTTATGGATTGCCACCCGCATTGTCTGGGAAAACGGTAAATAAGACTAAAAGGGTAAATTATTTGTTTCATCTGACTCGAAACGAAACACGCGTTCACGTTCACACGTTTTAGAAATCTATGTTCTTTTAATCAACCAACATACAATAAAGCTACGAGAAAAACAGAGAGAGATACGTAATTAGTGGGTGTGCTAGCTCATTTTTTGTTAAAAAGCGGAGGTACCAACTTTCCTTCACAGGGTAGCTAAGCTAGACATGCTTATCTATAAGTACCTATGTTAGATAATTCGGGTGGGCATCTCAGAGTAGGTACCTAGTGGCTTTTAGAAAAGGTGGCTATTCAAAGATGGCGGCTGTATGGCATGGCATGGCAATATGCAGTAAAACTTAAGGGTACCTACACATTTTCCTTTTTACGGCAGTTAGATATACTTATGTTATGAGGATGTAAATAAAACCATAATGGCCATCTCTAAGTAGTAGTTGTCAAAAATGGCAGCCAATCAAATATGGCGTATGTGGAATTTTCTAAAATCGAGCATATCTAGAGAATCACTGAACCGATTTCAACTCATTTTTTTTAAAACATGCTGGTGATTTGTGTCGCCTACCCTGTGAAGGCAAGTTGGTATCTCCAACTTTTACCATTTTTGGAAATTTGGCTTGCTAGCACACGGATCAAATGTTAAAAAGGTATTTCAGCGAATAGTTAGATGATTAGCTAAATATTGGAGGCAAGTTTTACTGATTTGGTAAATAATGGTCTCTCTTCATTCGATTTCTTTCAATCTTAATACGACTAAAAGGTAAATAGAATACATGATAAGTTCAATCTTGGTCACCAAAATATTCAAACAATAGATAAAGACCCATCGATACTCTAGTAGAGCCTGTCTAAAAACAAAGAAATCCTAAAAAAAAACCCGCACCGGTCGGCTGTCGGTCGGCAAACGCAACCGAGCCCGAAATCCCGCTTGCGCAAACATTTGCCGACGCGTAATGGATTAGCGATGTCGCTCCGTCTACGGTTACAGCACACAGATTATACAAATACAGTCATAGGCCGCACAAAGCTTTAAAAAAAAAAAACAAAGGACTATTGCGTTACTGGCAGGCCGTGCTGGCAGGCTGCCTCCGTCCGTGGACTAGCGAGAAAACTGAATTTTTACCTTAGGATTTCTAAGATGCTGTTTTGATTTTCTGGGACACACCGTAGACCGTAGTGTGAATGGATGAGTGATGTCGCCGCGTCTACGGTTACAGCACACAGATATACAAATAAAGTCATAGGCCGCACAAAGCTTTGCGTCAAAAAAACAAGTCCTATTGCTTTACTGGAAGATTGCCTTCGTGGACTAGCGAGAAATCTTAGCTAGGCGTCAGATTCAGGAAATTCCTTGTTCGAATTTTTGTCTTAGGATTTCTAAGATGCTGGTTTGCTTTTCTGGGGTGTGAATGGATGAGTGATGTCGCCGTGTCTCCAGTTACAGCACACAGATTACCTTAAAAATTTCAAAAGCCAAAGATTCTCCGGAGTCCAAAAAGACTGACTTATTGCTGGCTGATTGGTTCTATTGTCTATCGGCCTGAATTTGTTGTCAGTACCCGAAAGTTCTTGATTCGATTTTCTGGGACTGCGACCCAAATGATAGGTATTTGCTAGTTATCTATCACATTTGATAGACTAACAATTTTATGAGATTGTTCTTGGTTTAGTTAAGTAATTTCAGTTAGACCAAACCACCTAATTCCCCGATGTGCCAGCTTTAGGTAATGTTTAATTGACATGGCATGGCATTGCTAAGGTAAACAAAGTAAAGGCATTTCCGGAAAACTAGCAATATTTTCCATAAACTTTAGATAAACCTAACACGAGAAGTGTTTTAGAATTTGGTATTCTAAATTAAGCCATTCACTATTTCTCGGCGAGAACAGACAGAAGTTTGGAGTTCAGACGGCATACCGGCATACCTGATATTTGCTTGCGTCACCGAGCACTGTCAATAATGTCAAACTTTGTGCGTATGCGCTGCCCAGCGCCGCACTGTTTGAAATTAGAATACCGTTCCATTGTCTTTGAATTAGAAATCGGCTTATGTGTTAGGGTGCCCCTTCCAACGCATAACATTTTTACTCCTATTTGCATTACGCATAACACTTTCGGCATAGTAGTCATTACGCATAATTGTAAATTGGCATAATTTTTTAAATGCATAAAGGACTAGCAGCCCGCCCAGCGGTTTCACCCGCTGCTACTTACCTGTTTTCCCGTAGAAATTGGATGTTTGCCCATAGTAAAAAGTCCATTACTCCGATCCAGCAGAGGTAAATGTGCGAGCAGAAGCGGCCCGTCATGCTGAATAACTTTTACTTTGAAGCCATTACCGTATCTCTTATTGTTTATATGGCATGCTGGTGGTCTACATAAGGTACTCCAGACCCTCGTGACCCTGTGCCAGCAGAAGCGGCCCGTCATGCTGAATAACTTTTACTTTGAGGCTTTTACCATATCTCTCATAGTTTATATGGGATGCTGGTGGTCTACATCAGGTACTCCAGGCCCTCGTGACCATTTGCCAGCAGAAGCGGCCCGTCATGCTGAATAACTTTTTCTTTGAAGCCATTATCGTATCTCTTATAGTTTATATGGGATGCTGGTGGTCTTCATCAGGTACTCCAGATCCTCGATGACCATGTGCCAGCAGAAGCGGCCCGTCATGGTGAACAACTTTTTCTATGAAGCCATGACCGTATCTTTTATAGTTTAGATGGGATGCTGGTGGTCTTCATCAGGTACTCGTACTCCAGATCCTCGAGGGCTGACAAAAAGTAGTCCATGTCCATCTTTACTATGCTAGTAATATCAGTGCCAAATTTCGCGAAGATCGGTAAAGCGGTTTGGCTTATTTGGGTAATATCCGCTGTATTCCCGCTTTTCCTGCTGCTAACCGTTTTCCCGTGGAAATGAGGAATTTTCCCGTGGTAAAAAGTAGCCTATGTTACTCAGGAATGTTGTAGCTTTCTAATGGTGAAAGAATTTTCGAAATCGGTCCAGTAGTTTCGGAGTTTATCGATTACATACATACAAAAAAACAAACAAACAAAAAAACAAACAAAGTTTTCCTCTTTATTATATTAGTGTAGATATATTGGCATAACAATAAATATCCATAATTTTGTTTAGCATAACGATTATAGCCATAAACTTAAAACCTCATAAGAATCATGGAATGGATAAGTAGTAAATGCTTATTCAGAAAATACACTTGGGCACGAATGGCACCATGTAGGTAGGTACTTTGCCGTATTCCTCAGTGGAGTATTGACAAAAAAAAATTGGATATAATAAACATGCAAATAATAATGCATTTTTTTTCAAACTTTAGTTTTTTTTAATAGTATTTAGTTGCCGTGTCATGCCATCTTAGAAAAGCATCACCCCAATACTAGCCGTGGGTGTCGCAAAAAGCAAGTCAAAGATTAAATTTGAGATGGATGGGCAGCGGTGTTCCCTGTAAATGCAACATTTTGCACTGCACTCGTAAATCCTCTTGCCAATCGTGGCAAATATACAATCTAATACTTACCTACCATATGAAGAATGCTATTTTTGTTACAATTAAGGTGAAACCGCGCTGCGCGGCACGGCGCGGCAATTGCAATTGCAAATTAACCATTTTGTGCAGATTTTATCAGATAAAAAATTGTGTCATATTGCGATTGTACTTTTATTCCTACTGCCTTTTATGTATTTACTTCGTTATGCGTATCGATCGTATGCCAAAGAAATGTATGCCAAAAAAGTTATGCTTGATTAAGATTATGCGAAAAGATGAGTATGCAAAAACAGGTATGCAAAAGTACGTTAGGACAGAAAATTTTATGCATTCGAATATGGACCCTATGTGTTAATGTCCTCGTCGTATATTATCTATGAAGATCCAGATGCTTCTTATACCTTTCAAAGACACCATTCCTTGTTACCGACTAAGATCACAACACTTTATTCACAACACAAACTTATAATACATAACGTAGGTAGGTTGTTTAGATGAAAAGCAAAGAAATTCTTCCGTTCTTTCTTACTCATTTAAGAAGATCAATGACAACGTCTTTGCAGGAGGACACATATATGTTCTGAAAACAACTTCAGTCTGTCCGATTTGCAGTTAAAATCAGATCTACTTCTACTACGGACACACACACACCCTCGACTTATAAGCTGTTGACAAAATGTCCACAAATAAGTCTAGTCCAAATGGGCATTGCGCACATACAGATAAAATAAAAAATAAATAAATAACAAAATAAAATTATTTATTTTAAAACAACTACAATCTGTCGGAATTGTAGTGAAATCGGATCTACTTCTACTACGGAAACACGCGCTTCTACTTATAAGTTGACAAAATGTCCACAAACTTAGTCCACATGGGCATTGCGCAAATACAGATGGACCACTATTTGTTCTCACAACGGATTTGAAGGTTAGAAACAGACCGGTGTAGAATCAAGCTAATGAAGTGCAGGCCTGCAAAACAATTCTGTTGGTAATTTAATGTCGCATCGACAACCTATGAACATTTTTTATTAGAATTAATTAGTATCTAGCTACCTAACCGCTAGCTTCGCCGCTAACAGTTTCCCGAAATAAAATATTTTCCCGTAATTTAAAAAAAAGCTATGTTGCTCATGGATGTATCTTATAGGTAGTTGCTTTTGAATCGGATCAGTATTTTCACAAAATAAGTAAGTACCTATTGATTAGCGGGAGCGGTGGCAGTTTCGGAGTTTATCGACTAATACAAATAAAACATGGCTCTACACTATGCATGATAACCTTACATAATAATTATGTGCTTATAATAATTTATAAATAGTATAATTAATGAGTTTCCCATCTAAAGGGTTTTCTTCCGTTGAGAGCGATTATCCATCTAGTTGTTCTATTGCCATCTCAGATTGGTAGCCTATAAAAATGGCGACCAATCAAATATGGCAGTTGTTTTAGTTTTTATCAAAATAACCGTATCATAGAGATATTGTTACATACTTATTTTTAGTTAATAGTTTTTTGGTTCCTTGAAAGCTGAAAACTTACCATATTTTTTTACCGGTTTAAGACAAATATCACTTACGAATATCAGTAGGTACCTACATATAGTATATAGCGGCCCGCCCAGCGGTTTCACCCGCTGCTACTTACCTGTTTTCCCGTAGGAATTAGATTTTTGCCCGTTGTAAAAAGTCGATTACTCCGTTCCAGCAAAAGTGACTCATCATGACATGACCATGTGCCAGTAAAAGAGGCCCGTCATGCTGAACAACTTTTACTTTAAAACCATTACCGTATCTCTCATAGTTTAGATGGGATGCTGGTGGTCTGCATCAAGTACTCCAGATCCTTGATGTTCATGTGCCAGCAGAAGCGTCCCGTCATGCTGAACAACTTTTGCTTAAAAGCCAATACCGTATCTCTCATAGTTTAGATGGGATGCTGGTGGTCTGCATCAGGTACTCCAGATCCTTGATGTTCATGTGCCAGCAGAAGCGTCCCGCCATGCTGAACAACTCTTACTTCGAAGCCAATGCCGTATCTCTTATAGTTTAGATGGGATGCTGGTGGTCTGCATCAGGTACTCCAGATCCTCGATGACCATGTGCGAGAAAAAGCGGCCCGTCATGCTGAACAACTTTTGCTATGAAGCCATTTTCGTATCTCATATAGTTTAGCTGTGCTCCTGGTGCCTTCCATCAGGTACTCCAGATCCTGAAGGTCTGACAAAAAGTAGTCTGTGTCCGTTTTTAATGTGCTAGCAATATCAGTGCCAAATTTCACGAAGATTGGTAAAGGGTTTGGCTAATTTGGGTAATGCCGCTTTATTTCCCGCTTTTCCTGCTGCTAACCGTTTTCCCGTAGGAATGAGGAATTTTCCCGAACTAAAAAGTAGCCAATGTTCAGGAATGTTGTACCTTTCTAATGGTGAAAGAATTTTGAAAATCGGTCCAGTAGTTTCGGAGTTTATCGATTACATACAAACAAACAAACAAACAAAAAACAAACAAATCTTTCCTCTTAATTATATTAGTGTAGAAAATGAAGTCGATGTCGTGGAATTCGCTAACTCCTCCTAAACAACGCAACAGATTTTGATGCGGTTTTTGTAAAAGTCAGAATTATTTAAGAGGAAGGTTTATATTATATTATGTAAAACACACACCGGGAAAAGGCCTTACCGCAGAAAAATCAGTTGCATGCAAGGGGTGAAACCGTTATCGGGGCCACAAATTTTGGAATAATTATTCCCTACAGGAAAGAAATAGAAATAAACTGTACCTACCGTTTCCGGTCCAACCCTTCTATCGGATCAACACATCTGTCCCGTTTTCATTAAACGCGATCCGATAGAGGGCGCTGACAGCCAATTAATCACCACTGGTCATCTTGTCGTCCTGTCAATTAGAAAGGATTATCGGAGGATCAAAGTTGCAACCTGCAAACGACATGTTTCTTATAGTCCTACGGCCAAATGTATGAAACATGCTGCACCTGAGAGAAGGGTTAATTGTACCAAACTTTAGAACTCTTCTCTCTACCGCTAGGACTATTAGGATACCTAGGTATTTCGATGAGGTGACGAAGCTTCAGTTGCGGACTATAGTACGGTCGTTCGAACAGGCCATATTTGACAGCTGTCAAAAATTATGTTAATGCTATGACATAAGGTCTATCTTTCTTTGTTGATATGTCTTCTAGTATGGGTTTGACAGCTGTCAAATATGGCCAATTCGAACGACCGTACTATAATTACGTTTAAACTTAGAGTATCAATGTCAACTCTGACACCAAGGTTCGTCGGGTCGTTGGGCGACTCAGTGTCCCACTCGAAAAGAAAGAAGTATCAATATTTTGCGCCAATCATCATCACATCATCAGCCTGCCCTTATCCCAACTCAGTTGGGGCACAGAATACATAATAGTACAGGGTTGGGGTCGGCGCAACATGTTTTATTAGAGTGTAAAATCATGTAGCAAAAGATTTGGCAATGACGCCTGCCTGACGACAACCCTCTTTGGGAATGCAAATGTACCTAGGTGGTATCACCGCCACCATCGACAGATATTCAGCCGAGGTTAACACGTTCCCGGACAGAACGGTCATAGCATTCGCTTTTGCACTTGGTCTAGTGACAGAACTGTTATAGCCTACCAAATTGACGGTCAGTTTTAAGCCAGAGCTGTCCAGACATGCGCTCGATTCATACAAAAATAAGAAGAGCATTTTTTAGTGTCACTGGGCAACTTTTTCCAATATTGTCAGCGTCAATTAGAGCAGTTTTTACATCTGTTTAAAGTTTCGTGTTACCTGTCTCCCCCCTCCCCCCCAAAAAATGACAGAGCGGCTATACCATTCCCGGATGTATGAAATTTTCTTCAGTCGGCCGGCGTGTGTCATTTTTAGCAGACGTGTCCATGTGACCGTTTTCGCGCCAAATTTTAAGGATTTCTAATCGATGCCAGGAGCCTGTTTTTTGCTTTATATTGATGTAATAACATTAGATTTGAAGTGTAAACTCAAATACTCTATCCTCAATTCAATTTTTATAACCTAAACACTTCAATTAAGTATAGATCACAGTAAGAAAATAATCAATTTTGTGGTTTGTTTGTATGTGTGTTATCAATAACTCCCGTAAAAACAGATCAATTTCAATAATTTTTTGACTATCAGAAAGCTAAACTAACGCTGATTATTATTATTTACTTATTGACTCGGTAAAATATCTAATTTCTATAACAGAAATTTGCTGAGCATCTCATTTGTACTAACTGAGTAATATTTTAAGGGTTTGAGTATGTGTTCTTGTTACTTATTTAAATTCTAATGGCATGCAGCTTGGATAAAAACTGGTAGATTATAGATACGTAGCTTTTTACCTCGGAAAATTTGCTAACTTCTACGTACTTGTAAATCCACCCTACAGCTTTATAAGATAGCAAATTTCATAATTAGTCTGATATAAAAATTACTTTATAATGAAACCAAGACGGATGTAGAAACATCAACGTTGATCCACGGTCCTCAAATCGATATTGTGCGATGCGTATCTTCCCAAGATTCTGCCAAATCAATGATTTATTGGAACCACCTAAAGCCTTGTCTAAAGGAATCTCCTGATCAGCAGCAAGACTTGTCTGATCAAAACAAGATATAAGTTGAAACATGAATGCTTACCCATGATCCGCACATCAATATTCGGAGACGCATATCTTTCCAAAATCCTGGTGGTAGTAATCAGGTCAGCTGTCAGAACAGTTCTGTCACGATTTATAGCAACATCTGACTGTAGCAGATGACAGAACTGCATTAACATTCGCTGCTATAGCCGTTCTGCCGGACTTAACAGTGTCTACTCACTATTGCATACGACAGAGCTGCGGTAACAGTCGAAGGCTTTAGCAGTTAGTGTCACAATTTGATTACGCGTATTGCAACATATGTGACAGAACTGCTATAACTTTCCATACAAAAAAGTAGTGTCAAAGTGGTGTGACTTAGTGTCCGGGAACGTGTTAAACACTCTACGTCGTCGCCTTTTACGAAACACCCTGAGTACCTGAGTGTACTAGGGGTAGCAGTATTCTTAGCCGCTACCACACGGCTAAAATGTGTCAATATTTATAATTTAAAATTATACTTATTTGTATCTGGCTTAATTTAATTACATTATTAAATACAGCATCGGATACCACAGTCTTGCTTTCAATTTAGAATTGGAAAAGATTATGAGATCCGAAAAACTAGCATTTTCAACCTGCGAGTGACATCAACTGAAATGTCATGGCTTTTTTGCAATATTCTTTTTTCTTGTGCAATCAAGTATATTTTTAACTTTTATCTTTATCATATCTCTTACATGTTTTGATGAGCTTGCTAAATCAAGGAGCTCGATTCGCACGAGACATTTTCTTGGCTAATTCTTAGCCAGTTTGGTACTTTTTCGATCAGCAAATGAAAAGGTGCACCCGTATCTTTCTCTCTGTTTACCCTCTGATTGGCGGTAGAGAATGCCGCGTGGCATTAGGCCCGCCTTTTGCACTAAGTGTTAAAACTTATAAAGTATAAAATAAAATAAATAAATAAAAGGTACAGGTATAATTTCTTTGTTAAACTGCCTAAAAAAAGGTCCTCTCCTGAATAATTAATTATGTAGGTACACAGCTATTTCAAGTTTCAACGTAGCTGCACCAAAGCTGCACTGGCTACACTAAAATATCATTACGCAAGTCGATTATCTAATTTCTTAACAAATCACTCCAGAAAAACGACATAAAGTCGTCTAGATATCCATTACTACCTCAGATACCACTACAAAGCTTTTGACTTTAAAACCCGTAGCAAAACAACCATAAGATTACCTACCTGCCTGTCCAAATAAGGCGGACAAACGCACTGTAAAACTAAGCCAATATTTACACGAAAAACCACTTCCTGGTAATGTCGCCAGCAAATCAACGTACCATTTAAAAGACCACCTTATTTTTGTTTTTCTTCGTATTTGTACGAACAACCTGTATAAGATGGTCTCTTAAATGGTACAATCACGTGGACAATGCGTATTTTGACTCTTCTATTAGATAATAGACGTCAAATCGTACAGGTAGAGTCGGTAGTGTGGAGATGATCCTAATAATGGATTAGCAGTGTTTTGATTCAGTTTAGAATAGTAACTTGCGCAGATAAAGATTGGAACCGGCTACATTATCGTTGACATTCTGCTCATTCATATGTCTTATAATATATGATAGAGAGGCAAACAATAATGTTGCCAATTCGGATCCATGCCTTATCTGCGCAAGTTACAATTATATTATAACAGATAGTCATCAGATAGTTATATGTAGTATAGAAAATTTTGGTGTCGATTCAGTCGTGCTATTTGTTTACGCCATTTTGAGATAGGTACCTACTTTTGTCACCTATTAAATTAAAAAGGACAAACAAATGAGAGAAAGTCTTTATGTGCTTTGATATGTAAAATTTTTAAGTTATTTTTATTACATAATATTTTATTTTATTGTATTATGTAGGTATACAAAAACAGACATCATATTATGGAACCAAAATCACTCACTCACTCGGTCACTTAATACTCAAGACAGTGACAAAATCCTCGCTTCTATCAGCTAAGGACCTTCTAGCTACGCAAAACTTCTAACCAATGGTATTGATTAGTTTTCTACTTATAAGGACATCAGTCGAATAGTGCCCCTGTCCAGTGCCACACAATAAATGTCAAGTTTTGATACTTTTGAAAGCTAAACAGCGAGAGCACGCGAGTTCGCCGCGGGGGGGCACCACGGACATATTGAAATATCTCGCATCCAAACAACGTTCTGTTTAGAAAAAGATGACACCTGTCACTTTGCTCCCACGAACGCTTTTTGAGATAATCCTGGCTATAGGTAAACCAAGAGGTAAACAGTCGTATTGTATTGCAAAAAATGTATGAATTGAGGAAGTTAAGGTGAATTTTGAGGTTTTGTTGTTTTGGACAATAGGATGTTTGCAAACACTGTTTGTTTGTTTAGTTGAATTGACAAACTCATAGTATTCGATTTTCCGGTTAATAAGATTATTTCATTACAACATTGATGATTAAAGAAAAGAGATTGTTTGTAATTTAGTAAATTGGCCACGATTCTGACAGCCTAGTTCTTTAGCTTAATTTACTTAAATAAGTTCGATAATTACTAAATCATATCGTGATTTGATCATCAATCTGCGTTTTTACAGACCCGATAAATTGATTTATAAAAAGTCACTTTTACCATCTTGTCCTTTTACCTAAATCCTGTCAACCACTTTAACTAATGTTTCGTTTTTCTTCCACAGCTCCAAAACTGATGATCCCGCCTCCCGACTTCGTGACCCAGGGGGTACTAGGGAGTCCCCAAGACGGCCTACGGACCCCCACGGGCTCTCAGATGCTCGCCAACCCACTACTGAACCTCAACAACACCGGAAGAACTAACTTCACCAACAAACAACTCACAGAACTCGAAAAAGAGTTCCACTTCAACAAGTATCTAACCCGAGCGAGGAGGATAGAGATAGCGTCCGCCCTGCAACTGAACGAGACGCAAGTGAAGATTTGGTTTCAGAACAGACGGATGAAGCAGAAGAAGAGGATCAAAGAAGGTTTGATCGTGCCGCCTGAAGCGCCACCTACGACGGTAGCTAGTACTATCGGCTCGAGTGAGAATAGTAGAGAATCTAGCTAAGTAGTGAGTGACTTTTGAACCGATTTTTTTGTGATCGGGTGCTGTTTGGGACTATTTACCTAAAATGAGATTTTTTGTTGGGTTTTTAATTTATTTAGGAAACAGATCATATTGATTTACACGGAGCTAACGTTAGTCTTGTCATTTACCTAATATGAAGATTTAAATTTAGTTTTAGACTGTGGTTTTAGAATCGAGTCCATTGAGAAAACGATTTTTTGTGTTTGGATTTATTTAATAGGCGTGTTACTACCAGATTCACAGAAAAAAAAGTACAAAAAATGGCGGCGGTTCCAAAAGTGCGAGGGAGAAAGCCTGATCGCCTGGTGTACCTATAAGATCCTTAGTGCGAGCGTGAGAAAGCATGACCTCCAGCCGCCATTTTTATCTCCCTCTTCTGTGAATCAGGTAGTATCAGCTATATTCGATTTCATTAACTACTAACTAAATATTGTAAGAAACTAGGTACAGTATTGAAAAATATGATGGATTTTGTGAACATACTTATTCGTAATAAGTGGAAATTAAGAAAGTCAGTACTTAGATAAGCTGAATAGATTAAAATTAATCAAGATAAAGTCAAGCCATGTGGAAGTATACAAGGTGTAACAAAAAGGGTATAAAATCCTATGGGGTCTCTTCCGTGTCACTTTTTTACGAAGCGATGATAAGTCAGGAAAGACTACATCTGTAATTTTTTTTCTCAATATTTCTTTTAATAAATCTACTGGGCATGACTATAAGAGATAGTGTTTCAGTTTCTTGAGAATATTGACCTCCTAATCTTTTAGTTACACTTTGTATTATAAGGTGTTTGTCTAATAATTATGTACATTTGTATAAAAGTTATCCTATATTAATGGTATATTACGCTAGAAAATGAAAACTCCGTAACTCGTATAATAAAGAGGAAAGAAAAATTTAAGTTTTAGAAAGCGTTTGTTGCCAGGGGCCGGTCTTACAAAGATGACAATTTAATGTACATTGCGTCATTAGCGAGCCGATTCGCTACCAGAAACTGAACTATCCTTACAAGCTTCGCAATGTAAGTTGAATTGTCATTGTAAATTACAATTGTCATCTTTATAAGACGGGCCCCAGGTCGTCCCATTTGTAACTCGTCCCATTGTATCATTCGCAAATCGTCCCATTCGCAAATCGTCCTAAAATGTAAGAGAACATAGAACGTGAACTAGCCCATGAAACTAAACAACTTTTCTCAAGGAACATAGGAGAAAAATTGGACCTCCTAGTCGAGCGAGCCAACATTTTTGAGACGTGTTGCGAATGGAGCAAGTTTTTGACATGAGACGAGTTGCAACAAATATAATTTTATTTTAACTACAGACCAGCGAACTCTTAATTTGAACGCTTATTTTTTCATGTAAGTAACAAGAATTTGATTACTTGTTATTAATCCTTTAAAAAGAGCTTTATGATTGTAGAAAGAAAAAAACGAAACCTACAAGTACTTTCTAAGTTATTCAGCCATTTTGCAAAAAATAATTGTTATAATATTGTTTGGTCCTGTTTGCCATTATTGTATTAATATTAATAATAGTATCCTCGCATTTTTTATTTATTTCTTTTATTTACGCGCTTTTTATAAATTGCAGAAGCACTTGACTAGTTTCAAGAAAATTTATATAAGAGTGCGTAGATAATAAATACTATTTAGTCCAACTTAATTTTTATTTTTGTGACCAAAGCTCAATCTTTAACTTATTTACCTAAGCTTTTCTTGTAACTATGATAAGATGTACAGAAATATCAAAAATGTATATAAAAATGTGTGTTAAGTTGGTGTGTGTACATTGTTGAACTAGAATACTGATTAATGATTATCATTAAATTAATTATATCTATTTTCATGGTTGAGTTTTATATTTTATTTGTGTGACTCTTGGTCAATCCCGTCCCTTCTTTGATTATTTTACAGAGTACATGGTTCTTTGAAAATAAATAATAGTTTATACAGGGGGTTACAAAAATGGTCATAATAAAGTAATCATTCAAAAGGTCTTTTCATAAAATTGACAACTGATTTTCAGAACTTGGTTATATCATTATCGAATAAATTAGGTACTTACTCGAAATAAAAGGCATTTAGTTTTTAGGTATTAATATTTTATTGATAAAAAAGGCACTGCAATTATATTGCCATAAATATACACGTAAAATACACACGACTATAATTTAAAATGAAAATAAACTTAAAAATTACACAACACCAAAACGTAAAACCATAGACCCTACCGCCATCTCTCGGTTCGATTTGGTACTTTACACATCCCAATTCCCAAAACTTCTTTTATCCATCCCTTTCTAATTTACGGAATGACTTTAGGGAATGGCACTGAAAATAACATAACAAAGTATGAAATTGCACTAGAAACTGTGTCACTAGTAATATCACAGAAATATAGCACTAGACAAGTGAATCGATTAGATAATATGGCTGCTAGCGACATCTATGCGCATTGAGCAGAAACACGTAGTGAGGTATGAATAAGTTCAAACATCATTATGTAGATGGCGTTATGTTACAGTACAACCTCACATACCAAATATTATACCTTACACGTTTTTGGTACGAGCTATTTTTTAAAACATTTTTAAGTATAAATTATCAAAATAAATAAGTTCATTGGTATAATAACCCGCTAAATATTACATTATCAATAATCGAAAGTTTTGATTAAATATTTAAAAGGGAATATATGGAAAACAAACTGTAATGTGCGTTTCGAATGGCGAATAGTATACTGTTATTATTAACTACATACAGTCAAACTTTGCAGGCACGATCATCATAGCATAATGAATAAGATACTTCTTCAACCTCGTATACAAAATTATCATATCAGCTGACTATGACTGAGAGATTAAAATACTCAATCTCAATAGTTACCCCTCAACTTGTAGTAAATGTAGTAATCGTCCGTTGTATAAATATAATACTGCCTACATATCGCTTTGGTATAGTATAGCGATTACCACATTGCTGCTTATAAGGGATGACTTTAAACTCCATCTGTTTTCCTCTAAGTGTTTAACTTGGTTAGCGGTACGAAAAAAAGACCAAATCAGCTGATCGGGAATTTAGTATTTTGAGGTTAAAAAGTTTCTCTTTTTACCATCATAGCCTCCATAGAAAAAGTTGATCAGTCATACTGATCGTACCTGCAAAGTTTTCGGTGTACCGTCTTTCACACCGGGTATAAATACTGACTACATATCGCTTTGGTATAGCCCCGTAAGGACCAAAATCCTTTTTTTAGTATGAAATAATCATCACATACAGACCCAAATAAAAATCTTTTTTGCAAGAATAAACATACACCATACTTAATTTAGGATCAAATAAGTTTGTTGTTTTACGCAATTTAAAGCCGCGACATCGCCCTTTAGCGAAAGTTTACGCATTTTGCAGTGAGGGAAAATAGTCTCTATTTACAGATATTTAAATGTTGTAAATATGAAACTTATCTTTGCCATTTTTACAAGTATAAAAAAGAAATTTGGGTCTGAAGGACTATAAAAAATTAATATTATAAAAGGCAATTAAACTCTTGATCGAACAGACTAAATGTTGGGCCTTACGAGGATAGTATAGTTGTAACCACATTACTTGTCGTATGGGATGACCTCGAATTTCATCTGTTTGTCCTCGAGGTGTTTGACGAGGTCGGTGTTGCGGAATGCTATGCCGGTGGTGAGTACGCCGCCACTGGAACAAAGGATTTATTGTGAGGAGGGTACAGGATAATCTTCAGGAGTCTATTTATTTGGGTTTATCGTGAGGGTACAGAATATTCAGGAGTCGATTTGTGACGTTATCAGCGTAAAGGGACCTTATTGTCGGTATCGATTTATTGATATCCCCATAATCTAGATACAATTTCCTATCGAATAATAATCTTGGACCCTAAAAAAACGAAGACAAGAACCCTTTTCATTGTTATTGTCACATTTATTTTTCACTAGCAGCCCGTTAGCGGTTTCACTTCCTACAGTTCATTTTTCCGCTGTTACATATAACCCTTCCTCTTGAATCACTCTAACTATTACAAAAAACCGCATCAAAGCCGTTGCGTGGTTTAGGAGGAGTTAGCGAATTCCACGACAGACAGACAGAGAAACGCAAAAAGCGACTTCATTTTTTACATTGTATTGAATAACTAAATTAGAGCTTTTCAACAAGAAATCATTTTTTTTTTGTGAAGAATTTTTATCCATATTTTTCTACAGCATCCTTTCCAGTTACTAAACCAACTTTGAAGCTATAGCGCGCATTTAAATGGGGATTTTTTGGACTGACTGCTTCACGAGCTCAAACTAGATGGCGCTGTTAAAATAAAGGGATCAGCTGTCAAATTCAACCACCATGACATCACAGATTATACGAAACATGTGTTGCCACTTTCTAAACTGCAAGTCCTTATAAAGTGTTTGGCATATTTTCTCGATTTGAGGTATCGTAAATATGCGGTTTTGCAAAAATGGTTTGTTTTTTCTTAAATTATATAATTTCTACATAATACTAAAATAAAACATATTGTTTAATAAAAAATATACCCTTAATTAAGGGAAATCGCTTCTGAGCATTTCCATGATTCGCCATCAGCGCCATCTACTAGAAGCTAGATGAACTAATTAAAACTTTCCCATTGACACCCTTTATAAAAGGATAATATTAAACCTTCCATCAAACATCTTATCCTACACATATGTACCTACTTCCCTCTAAAATATTATTCTAAAACACTTAAAATAATTTTGCCACAATTAAACTAATCCATTATCAAAATTAGTTGCGCCAAACATTTTCAAAATTTGCAGCAATATGTAACACATTTTTATTATCACGCGCAGCAAATATTCTACTATTACAGTAGGTATATTATTCTTGCCTAAAATTCTACTAATGTTACACATTTTTTTCTGACACGATACACGAAATGTCTAATACGAATTTTAAAATCGTACTCATATTATAAACAGTTTTGTTCAACGTTTATGTTACTCAAATAATTATTATTGAATATCTAATAATGGCTTTCGTACTACATTAATTCTGAAAAAACATTACAATTACTTATAAAACAATTCGCGCGCTTGCGGCGCGTTGCTTTCTTGCTTCCGCAATAATAATAAAAACCGGCTAAGAGCTTGTCAGACACGCCCAAAAATTTCGTAGTCATCGTTTAACAAGTAGATGTGTTATAAAACAAAAAACCCGACTGCGGTAATTTTAAATTAGTATTTTGCTGTAAAAATCCGCCATCATGATTTTATAATTTTTTTAATATTACCAGTGTCACTCGCGCTGCTGAGACGAATCTAACGACACCTCATAAGTCAAAATCCAACTATCCGTTTGGGCTCTAGCCCGTGAAAAAGAATTTTCGTGTCCACATACATACATACATACTCTCGAAAAACATAACCCGCCTTCTGAAATAGTCAGGTAAAAATTATCTAATTTTCTGAGTTACTTCGGGTTGAGAACTATATTCCACATCGTTTTAATTTTTTTGTAATTAATAGGTACTTTAGAAGTCACAGTTGGAACAAGTTATGTCTCAAAAATATGGCCCCTATTAAAAGCAAATATCTCGAGATAGAAACATTTTAGAGACTTTGTTTCAAAAAAAACCTCCCCTCAGTTTTAGAAGATCTATTCAACGATACCCTACTCAATACTAGAAGCAAAAAAAAAATATGTTTTTGCCACCCTTTCACGTGAATGGGGGGAAGGGGTCCAAAAAATATTTAATTCATTTCTTTCTATCATTTCTAAATTCGGGTCAACACGACCCTTCTTCACACCAAATTTGATGTTGATCGGTCCAAAACTTAATTATGTGGGCGCGGCATACAGATAGACAGACAGACTTGACGAAATGGTAAAGGTTTCTAGTACGAAATCCTAAAAAACTGAACACATTATGTGTAATGACAAATAAAACATTGTAATAGCAAAGACTTTTGTTATAATTTTGTTTTATTTTTGATTAATACGGATTAGTACAAAATAGCTTTTAAGTTTGGCATTTCACTTTATTACGTAATTATTTGTAATAAATAAAACTACATTGTGATTTAATTGATGTTTGATTTAAATATACTTTGCAGAACATTGTTTGAAGTCAAACTAAATAAAAAAATAATCCTTTAATAAATTAGGTGCATTATTAGTTTTACATAATTGCAACAGTAATTAAATAAGAGCTCATTAAGAAATATTTATGTGAGCATATTTTTGTGCATAATCAGTATTTTAGATGGAAAAATGGCAAAAATTGATAGAAAAAACGAGAATAAATTGAGGTATAGTTAAATACCATCCTTTATAAAATACTTACTGCGGAGGCATCTTTTCCTTCTGCTTGAGGATGTTGATTGCACAATACACCAACGCGGCCGTCGTAGCGCCGTAGCCGGGGTTCATACCAGATACCTGAAACAAACAGCATAATATTACTTATTACTGCATGGTCTAACGGTTGCCGCGTGGTACCGGCTTAGAATAGCATCACCTACAGGGTTATTTTTTAGTCAGTGCGCAAACTTTGCAGGATGTTTCTACTCGTGATTCTGAACAACTTTTACTATGGGGCCACCGATGAAATCTAAAAAATGTTTTGGGTGTTCCATACATTTTTGCCGAGTAGGTATGAATTTTTCTATGGAACACGCAAAAATTTTTTTGCGAATCCGCAGGTGGCCCCATAGTAAAAGTTGTTCAGAATCACGAGTAGAAACACCCTGCAAAGTTTGCGCACTGACTAAAAAATAACCCAGTATATCGTAAGAAATGGCTAAGGGATTTGAGAGTTGATGTGTATTGAAAATTCAGGCGAAAGGCTGCCAACCTGAACGACTTTCAAACTTTCGTCAGACGTGGTGTTTACGCTCTGCCTACCCTGCAAGAGATACAGCTGTGATATATGTATGTAAGTACAATCAAAACTTATATTATGTTCATTTTTTGATTTAGTTGTAAGACAAATAGATTCGAGCACCAGTGAACCCTGTGAACAAAACCTGGGAGTTGGGTGAAACAGTTTCAAAAAACGGAGCTTATCACCAGTCTACGAGCTCCGCAGGCCGAGGAGAAAAAAGAAGAAGACAAATCGACATGATAATAAATAATAATATCTCACCCTGACAGCAATCTTCTTATTGGGTTTGCTTCCTTCGTCTTCACCCCTCGCCCAGCCCTCACCGAACAGCTCCACCTTGTAGTAAGTGGCTTCCATCACCTCGTCGATAGTTTGACACGAGGATCGTAAGAAATTTACATAAACTACTTAGAGTATTAAAAGCAAGCTATACAAGGAGTAACAGAAAGGGTATTACAAGCCGAAAGGAGGTGAAGGTACTCATGAAACTGAACAACTTTCCCCATGGAGCATGGGTCGACATATGAACAAAAATTGGACCTCCCATAGCAAATCAATCAGCTGATCGGAGATTTTGTATGGGAGGTCCTATTTCTTTTTCATGTTCCGACCTATGTACCATAGAGAAAGTTGTACAGTTTCATGAGCACCTTCACCTCCTTTTGGATTATTATACCCTTTCTGTTACTCCCGGTATGTATGTATGTATGACTTTCTACATCGGTTAAGATAAAGTATACTCACCCTGACAGCAATCTTCTTGTTAGGTTTGCTGCCCTCATCTTCACCCCTCGCCCAACCTTCACCGAACAGCTCAACCTTGTAGTAAGTGGCTTCCATCACCTCGTCCTTTGGACCTTCGTGAGACACCCAGCCGAATGTGAAAAACCTGGACACACAAAAAATACTGGGTGTTACAAAACAATCAATAAAGCTGGAAAGAGGTCAAGTTACTCATAAAACTGAACAACTTTCCCGATCGGACATGGGTCGAAATATGAAAAAAATATTGGGCCTCCCATACAAAATGAACTCAATTTTGGTTGTTTTGTAACACGTTGTATAGCTAGCGAAATACAAAATTAAATAAGAGTTTACATAAATCCGAAATCATGTTAAACAACCATTAAATTTTCGTGAATAAGTGTAAGATTTACGTAAACAAGTGTAAGATTTACGTAAACAGGTGCAAGATTTACGTGAGCAAGTGTAAGATTTACATGAACAAGTGTAAGATTTACGTAAACTAGTGTGAGATTTACTTGTATAAGTGTAAGATTTACGTTAACAAGTGTAAGATATACATAAACGAGCGTATGATTTGAGTAAACCCGTGTAAGATTTACGTTAACAAGTGCAAGAGTTACGTAAACAAGTGTAATATTTACGTTAACAAGTGTAAGTTTTACATAAAGGAGTATAACATTTACGTGAAAAAGACTGGTTTTTGTGTGACCAATCCAAAAAAACATCCAAATTTTGAGGAAAGATGAAGTTTAGTGAGTATGGCATTACTCCCCGATAAGCCCATGTCCAGCAGTGGAATGTTGT
Organism: Phthorimaea operculella; assembly: GCA_024500475.1. NCBI lineage: Eukaryota > Metazoa > Arthropoda > Insecta > Lepidoptera > Gelechiidae > Phthorimaea > Phthorimaea operculella. The sequence goes on along the minus strand of JANFCV010000014.1, from coordinate 5,254,979 downwards.
GGCTATTATGGTTATGGTATGGGAGGTTTTTTTTGTCAACAATTATATTTAAAAGAAATATGCCTACTTGGGATGATCAAGTAGTAGTTTTCTGGTGAAGCTGCACATGCACATGAGATACAGCATCACCCCACCGAACACTGCGGCCATGGTGGTGAAGAACCCTCCTTAACGTGCCCTACGAAGCACGGAGCCATCATGTAAACCTCCTTAACGTGCCCTACGAAGCACAGGGCCATCATGTAACCATCCTTAACGTGCCCTACGAAGCACAGGGCCATCATGTAACCATCCTTAACGTGCCCTCCGAAGCACGGAGCTATCATATACTCACTTGGGATGATCGAGGAGTAGTTTTCTAGTGAAGAACCGTCCTTAACGTGCCCTCCGAAGCACGGAGCTATCATATACTCACTTGGGATGATCGAGGAGTAGTTTTCTAGTGAAGAACCGTCCTTAACGTGCCCTCCGAAGCACGGAGCTATCATATACTCACTTGGGATGATCGAGGAGTAGTTTTCTAGTGAAGAACCGTCCTTAACGTGCCCTACGAAGCACGGAGCTATCATATCCTAACTTGGGATGATCTTAACGTGCCCTCCGAAGCACGGAGCCATCATATACTCACTTGGGATGATCTTAACGTGCCTTACGAAGCACGGAGCTATCATATACTCACTTGGGATGATCTTAACGTGCCCTACGAAGCACGGAGCTATCATATACTCACTTGGGATGATCTTAACGTGCATTCAGAAGCACGGAGCCATCATATACTCACTTGGGATGACCTTAACGTGCATTCAGAAGCACGGAGCCATCATATACTCACTTGGGATGACCTTAACGTGCATTCAGAAGCACGGAGCCATCATATACTCACTTGGGGTGACCTTAACGTGCCCTACGAAGCACGAAGCTATCATATACTCACTTGGGGTGACCTTAACGTGCATTCAGAAGCACGGAGCTATCATATAATCTTAACGTGCATTCAGAAGCACGGAGCTATCATATACTCACTTGGGATGATCTTAACGTGCCCTACGAAGCACGGAGCTATCATATACTTACTTTGGATGATCTTAACGTGCCCTACGAAGCACGGAGCTATCATATACTCACTTGGGATGATCTTAACGTGCATTCAGAAGCACGGAGCTATCATATACTCACTTGGGATGATCTTAACGTGCCCTACGAAGCACGGAGCTATCATATACTTACTTTGGATGATCTTAACGTGCCTTACGATGCACGGAGCATCATATACTTACTTGGGATGATCTTAACATGCCCTACGAAGCACGGAGCATCATATACTTACTTGGGATGATCTTAACGTGCCTTACGATGCACGGAGCATCATATACTTACTTGGGATGATCTTAACGTGCCTTACGATGCACGGAGCATCATATACTTACTTGGGATGATCTTAACGTGCCTTACGATGCACGGAGCATCATATACTTACTTGGGATGATCGAGTAGCAGTTTTCTAGTGAAGCTGCACATGCACATGAGGTACAGCATCACTCCACCGAACACTGCAGCCATGGTGGTGAAGATCCTTCTTAACATGCCCTACGAAGCACGGAGCATCATATACTTACTTGGGATGATCTTAACGTGCCTTACGATGCACGGAGCATCATATACTTACTTGGGATGATCTTAACGTGCCTTACGATGCACGGAGCATCATATACTTACTTGGGATGATCGAGTAGCAGTTTTCTAGTGAAGCTGCACATGCACATGAGGTACAGCATCACTCCACCGAACACTGCAGCCATGGTGGTGAAGATCCCTTCTTAACATGCCCTACGAAGCACGGAGCATCATATACTTACTTGGGATGATCTTAACGTGCCTTACGATGCACGGAGCATCATATACTTACTTGGGATGATCTTAACGTGCCTTACGATGCACGGAGCATCATATACTTACTTGGGATGATCTTAACGTGCCTTACGATGCACGGAGCATCATATACTTACTTGGGATGATCTTAACGTGCCTTACGATGCACGGAGCATCATATACTTACTTGGGATGATCGAGTAGCAGTTTTCTAGTGAAGCTGCACATGCACATGAGGTACAGCATCACTCCACCGAACACTGCAGCCATGGTGGTGAAGATCCCTTCTTAACATGCCCTACGAAGCACGGAGCATCATATACTTACTTGGGATGATCTTAACGTGCCTTACGATGCACGGAGCATCATATACTTACTTGGGATGATCGAGTAGCAGTTTTCTAGTGAAGCTGCACATGCACATGAGGTACAGCATCACTCCACCGAACACTGCAGCCATGGTGGTGAAGATCCTTCTTAACATGCCCTACGAAGCACGGAGCATCATATACTTACTTGGGATGATCTTAACGTGCCTTACGATGCACGGAGCATCATATACTTACTTGGGATGATCGAGTAGCAGTTTTCTAGTGAAGCTGCACATGCACATGAGGTACAGCATCACTCCACCGAACACTGCAGCCATGGTGGTGAAGATCCCTTCTTAACATGCCCTACGAAGCACGGAGCATCATATACTTACTTGGGATGATCTTAACGTGCCTTACGATGCACGGAGCATCATATACTTACTTGGGATGATCGAGTAGCAGTTTTCTAGTGAAGCTGCACATGCACATGAGGTACAGCATCACTCCACCGAACACTGCAGCCATGGTGGTGAAGATCCCTTCTTAACATGCCCTACGAAGCACGGAGCATCATATACTTACTTGGGATGATCTTAACGTGCCTTACGATGCACGGAGCATCATATACTTACTTGGGATGATCTTAACGTGCCTTACGATGCACGGAGCATCATATACTTACTTGGGATGATCGAGTAGCAGTTTTCTAGTGAAGCTGCACATGCACATGAGGTACAGCATCACTCCACCGAACACTGCAGCCATGGTGGTGAAGATCCCTTCTTAACATGCCCTACGAAGCACGGAGCATCATATACTTACTTGGGATGATCTTAACGTGCCTTACGATGCACGGAGCATCATATACTTACTTGGGATGATCTTAACGTGCCTTACGATGCACGGAGCATCATATACTTACTTGGGATGATCGAGTAGCAGTTTTCTAGTGAAGCTGCACATGCACATGAGGTACAGCATCACTCCACCGAACACTGCAGCCATGGTGGTGAAGATCCCTTCTTAACATGCCCTACGAAGCACGGAGCATCATATACTTACTTGGGATGATCTTAACGTGCCTTACGATGCACGGAGCATCATATACTTACTTGGGATGATCTTAACGTGCCCTACGAAGCACGGAGCATCATATACTTACTTGGGATGATCTTAACGTGCCTTACGATGCACGGAGCATCATATACTTACTTGGGATGATCTTAACGTGCCTTACGATGCACGGAGCATCATATACTTACTTGGGATGATCTTAACGTGCCTTACGATGCACGGAGCATCATATACTTACTTGGGATGATCTTAACGTGCCTTACGATGCACGGAGCATCATATACTTACTTGGGATGATCGAGTAGCAGTTTTCTAGTGAAGCTGCACATGCACATGAGGTACAGCATCACTCCACCGAACACTGCAGCCATGGTGGTGAAGATCCTTCTTAACATGCCCTACGAAGCACGGAGCATCATATACTTACTTGGGATGATCTTAACGTGCCTTACGATGCACGGAGCATCATATACTTACTTGGGATGATCTTAACGTGCCTTACGATGCACGGAGCATCATATACTTACTTGGGATGATCGAGTAGCAGTTTTCTAGTGAAGCTGCACATGCACATGAGGTACAGCATCACTCCACCGAACACTGCAGCCATGGTGGTGAAGATCCCTTCTTAACATGCCCTACGAAGCACGGAGCATCATATACTTACTTGGGATGATCGAGTAGCAGTTTTCTAGTGAAGCTGCACATGCACATGAGGTACAGCATCACTCCACCGAACACTGCAGCCATGGTGGTGAAGATCCCTTCTTAACATGCCCTACGAAGCACGGAGCATCATATACTTACTTGGGATGATCTTAACGTGCCTTACGATGCACGGAGCATCATATACTTACTTGGGATGATCTTAACGTGCCTTACGATGCACGGAGCATCATATACTTACTTGGGATGATCGAGTAGCAGTTTTCTAGTGAAGCTGCACATGCACATGAGGTACAGCATCACTCCACCGAACACTGCAGCCATGGTGGTGAAGATCCCTTCTAACATGCCCTACGAAGCACGGAGCATCATATACTTACTTGGGATGATCTTAACGTGCCTTACGATGCACGGAGCATCATATACTTACTTGGGATGATCGAGTAGCAGTTTTCTAGTGAAGCTGCACATGCACATGAGGTACAGCATCACTCCACCGAACACTGCAGCCATGGTGGTGAAGATCCCTTCTTAACATGCCCTACGAAGCACGGAGCATCATATACTTACTTGGGATGATCTTAACGTGCCTTACGATGCACGGAGCATCATATACTTACTTGGGATGATCTTAACGTGCCTTACGATGCACGGAGCATCATATACTTACTTGGGATGATCTTAACGTGCCTTACGATGCACGGAGCATCATATACTTACTTGGGATGATCTTAACGTGCCTTACGATGCACGGAGCATCATATACTTACTTGGGATGATCGAGTAGCAGTTTTCTAGTGAAGCTGCACATGCACATGAGGTACAGCATCACTCCACCGAACACTGCAGCCATGGTGGTGAAGATCCCTTCTTAACATGCCCTACGAAGCACGGAGCATCATATACTTACTTGGGATGATCTTAACGTGCCTTACGATGCACGGAGCATCATATACTTACTTGGGATGATCTTAACGTGCCTTACGATGCACGGAGCATCATATACTTACTTGGGATGATCTTAACGTGCCTTACGATGCACGGAGCATCATATACTTACTTGGGATGATCTTAACGTGCCCTACGAAGCACGGAGCATCATATACTTACTTGGGATGATCTTAACGTGCCTTACGATGCACGGAGCATCATATACTTACTTGGGATGATCTTAACATGCCCTACGAAGCACGGAGCATCATATACTTACTTGGGATGATCTTAACGTGCCCTACGAAGCACGGAGCATCATATACTTACTTGGGATGATCTTAACGTGCCTTACGATGCACGGAGCATCATATACTTACTTGGGATGATCTTAACGTGCCTTACGATGCACGGAGCATCATATACTTACTTGGGATGATCTTAACGTGCCTTACGATGCACGGAGCATCATATACTTACTTGGGATGATCGAGTAGCAGTTTTCTAGTGAAGCTGCACATGCACATGAGGTACAGCATCACTCCACCGAACACTGCAGCCATGGTGGTGAAGATCCCTTCTTAACATGCCCTACGAAGCACGGAGCATCATATACTTACTTGGGATGATCTTAACGTGCCTTACGATGCACGGAGCATCATATACTTACTTGGGATGATCTTAACGTGCCTTACGATGCACGGAGCATCATATACTTACTTGGGATGATCTTAACGTGCCTTACGATGCACGGAGCATCATATACTTACTTGGGATGATCTTAACGTGCCTTACGATGCACGGAGCATCATATACTTACTTGGGATGATCTTAACGTGCCTTACGATGCACGGAGCATCATATACTTACTTGGGATGATCTTAACGTGCCTTACGATGCACGGAGCATCATATACTTACTTGGGATGATCTTAACGTGCCTTACGATGCACGGAGCATCATATACTTACTTGGGATGATCTTAACGTGCCTTACGATGCACGGAGCATCATATACTTACTTGGGATGATCTTAACGTGCCTTACGATGCACGGAGCATCATATACTTACTTGGGATGATCTTAACGTGCCTTACGATGCACGGAGCATCATATACTTACTTGGGATGATCTTAACGTGCCTTACGATGCACGGAGCATCATATACTTACTTGGGATGATCGAGTAGCAGTTTTCTAGTGAAGCTGCACATGCACATGAGGTACAGCATCACTCCACCGAACACTGCAGCCATGGTGGTGAAGATCCCTTCTTAACATGCCCTACGAAGCACGGAGCATCATATACTTACTTGGGATGATCTTAACGTGCCTTACGATGCACGGAGCATCATATACTTACTTGGGATGATCTTAACGTGCCTTACGATGCACGGAGCATCATATACTTACTTGGGATGATCTTAACGTGCCTTACGATGCACGGAGCATCATATACTTACTTGGGATGATCTTAACGTGCCTTACGATGCACGGAGCATCATATACTTACTTGGGATGATCGAGTAGCAGTTTTCTAGTGAAGCTGCACATGCACATGAGGTACAGCATCACTCCACCGAACACTGCAGCCATGGTGGTGAAGATCCCTTCTTAACATGCCCTACGAAGCACGGAGCATCATATACTTACTTGGGATGATCTTAACGTGCCTTACGATGCACGGAGCATCATATACTTACTTGGGATGATCTTAACGTGCCTTACGATGCACGGAGCATCATATACTTACTTGGGATGATCGAGTAGCAGTTTTCTAGTGAAGCTGCACATGCACATGAGGTACAGCATCACTCCACCGAACACTGCAGCCATGGTGGTGAAGATCCTTCTTAACATGCCCTACGAAGCACGGAGCATCATATACTTACTTGGGATGATCTTAACGTGCCTTACGATGCACGGAGCATCATATACTTACTTGGGATGATCGAGTAGCAGTTTTCTAGTGAAGCTGCACATGCACATGAGGTACAGCATCACTCCACCGAACACTGCAGCCATGGTGGTGAAGATCCTTCTTAACATGCCCTACGAAGCACGGAGCATCATATACTTACTTGGGATGATCTTAACGTGCCTTACGATGCACGGAGCATCATATACTTACTTGGGATGATCGAGTAGCAGTTTTCTAGTGAAGCTGCACATGCACATGAGGTACAGCATCACTCCACCGAACACTGCAGCCATGGTGGTGAAGATCCCTTCTTAACATGCCCTACGATGCACGGAGCATCATATACTTACTTGGGATGATCTTAACGTGCCTTACGATGCACGGAGCATCATATACTTACTTGGGATGATCGAGTAGCAGTTTTCTAGTGAAGCTGCACATGCACATGAGGTACAGCATCACTCCACCGAACACTGCAGCCATGGTGGTGAAGATCCCTTCTTAACATGCCCTACGAAGCACGGAGCATCATATACTTACTTGGGATGATCTTAACGTGCCTTACGATGCACGGAGCATCATATACTTACTTGGGATGATCGAGTAGCAGTTTTCTAGTGAAGCTGCACATGCACATGAGGTACAGCATCACTCCACCGAACACTGCAGCCATGGTGGTGAAGATCCCTTCTTAACATGCCCTACGAAGCACGGAGCATCATATACTTACTTGGGATGATCTTAACGTGCCTTACGATGCACGGAGCATCATATACTTACTTGGGATGATCGAGTAGCAGTTTTCTAGTGAAGCTGCACATGCACATGAGGTACAGCATCACTCCACCGAACACTGCAGCCATGGTGGTGAAGATCCCTTCTTAACATGCCCTACGAAGCACGGAGCATCATATACTTACTTGGGATGATCTTAACGTGCCTTACGATGCACGGAGCATCATATACTTACTTGGGATGATCTTAACGTGCCTTACGATGCACGGAGCATCATATACTTACTTGGGATGATCGAGTAGCAGTTTTCTAGTGAAGCTGCACATGCACATGAGGTACAGCATCACTCCACCGAACACTGCAGCCATGGTGGTGAAGATCCCTTCTTAACATGCCCTACGAAGCACGGAGCATCATATACTTACTTGGGATGATCTTAACGTGCCTTACGATGCACGGAGCATCATATACTTACTTGGGATGATCTTAACGTGCCTTACGATGCACGGAGCATCATATACTTACTTGGGATGATCTTAACGTGCCTTACGATGCACGGAGCATCATATACTTACTTGGGATGATCGAGTAGCAGTTTTCTAGTGAAGCTGCACATGCACATGAGGTACAGCATCACTCCACCGAACACTGCAGCCATGGTGGTGAAGATCCCTTCTTAACATGCCCTACGATGCACGGAGCATCATATACTTACTTGGGATGATCTTAACGTGCCTTACGATGCACGGAGCATCATATACTTACTTGGGATGATCTTAACGTGCCTTACGATGCACGGAGCATCATATACTTACTTGGGATGATCTTAACGTGCCTTACGATGCACGGAGCATCATATACTTACTTGGGATGATCGAGTAGCAGTTTTCTAGTGAAGCTGCACATGCACATGAGGTACAGCATCACTCCACCGAACACTGCAGCCATGGTGGTGAAGATCCCTTCTTAACATGCCCTACGAAGCACGGAGCATCATATACTTACTTGGGATGATCTTAACGTGCCTTACGATGCACGGAGCATCATATACTTACTTGGGATGATCGAGTAGCAGTTTTCTAGTGAAGCTGCACATGCACATGAGGTACAGCATCACTCCACCGAACACTGCAGCCATGGTGGTGAAGATCCCTTCTTAACATGCCCTACGAAGCACGGAGCATCATATACTTACTTGGGATGATCTTAACGTGCCCTACGAAGCACGGAGCATCATATACTTACTTGGGATGATCTTAACGTGCCTTACGATGCACGGAGCATCATATACTTACTTGGGATGATCTTAACGTGCCCTACGATGCACGGAGCATCATATACTTACTTGGGATGATCTTAACGTGCCTTACGATGCACGGAGCATCATATACTTACTTGGGATGATCTTAACGTGCCTTACGATGCACGGAGCATCATATACTTACTTGGGATGATCTTAACGTGCCCTACGATGCACGGAGCATCATATACTTACTTGGGATGATCTTAACGTGCCTTACGATGCACGGAGCATCATATACTTACTTGGGATGATCTTAACGTGCCTTACGATGCACGGAGCATCATATACTTACTTGGGATGATCTTAACGTGCCTTACGATGCACGGAGCATCATATACTTACTTGGGATGATCTTAACGTGCCTTACGATGCACGGAGCATCATATACTTACTTGGGATGATCGAGTAGCAGTTTTCTAGTGAAGCTGCACATGCACATGAGGTACAGCATCACTCCACCGAACACTGCAGCCATGGTGGTGAAGATCCCTTCTTAACATGCCCTACGAAGCACGGAGCATCATATACTTACTTGGGATGATCTTAACGTGCCTTACGATGCACGGAGCATCATATACTTACTTGGGATGATCGAGTAGCAGTTTTCTAGTGAAGCTGCACATGCACATGAGGTACAGCATCACTCCACCGAACACTGCAGCCATGGTGGTGAAGATCCCTTCTTAACATGCCCTACGAAGCACGGAGCATCATATACTTACTTGGGATGATCTTAACGTGCCTTACGATGCACGGAGCATCATATACTTACTTGGGATGATCTTAACGTGCCTTACGATGCACGGAGCATCATATACTTACTTGGGATGATCTTAACGTGCCTTACGATGCACGGAGCATCATATACTTACTTGGGATGATCTTAACGTGCCTTACGATGCACGGAGCATCATATACTTACTTGGGATGATCTTAACGTGCCTTACGATGCACGGAGCATCATATACTTACTTGGGATGATCTTAACGTGCCTTACGATGCACGGAGCATCATATACTTACTTGGGATGATCGAGTAGCAGTTTTCTAGTGAAGCTGCACATGCACATGAGGTACAGCATCACTCCACCGAACACTGCAGCCATGGTGGTGAAGATCCTTCTTAACATGCCCTACGAAGCACGGAGCATCATATACTTACTTGGGATGATCTTAACGTGCCTTACGATGCACGGAGCATCATATACTTACTTGGGATGATCGAGTAGCAGTTTTCTAGTGAAGCTGCACATGCACATGAGGTACAGCATCACTCCACCGAACACTGCAGCCATGGTGGTGAAGATCCCTTCTTAACATGCCCTACGAAGCACGGAGCATCATATACTTACTTGGGATGATCTTAACGTGCCTTACGATGCACGGAGCATCATATACTTACTTGGGATGATCGAGTAGCAGTTTTCTAGTGAAGCTGCACATGCACATGAGGTACAGCATCACTCCACCGAACACTGCAGCCATGGTGGTGAAGATCCCTTCTTAACATGCCCTACGAAGCACGGAGCATCATATACTTACTTGGGATGATCTTAACGTGCCTTACGATGCACGGAGCATCATATACTTACTTGGGATGATCGAGTAGCAGTTTTCTAGTGAAGCTGCACATGCACATGAGGTACAGCATCACTCCACCGAACACTGCAGCCATGGTGGTGAAGATCCCTTCTTAACATGCCCTACGAAGCACGGAGCATCATATACTTACTTGGGATGATCTTAACGTGCCTTACGATGCACGGAGCATCATATACTTACTTGGGATGATCTTAACGTGCCTTACGATGCACGGAGCATCATATACTTACTTGGGATGATCTTAACGTGCCTTACGATGCACGGAGCATCATATACTTACTTGGGATGATCTTAACGTGCCTTACGATGCACGGAGCATCATATACTTACTTGGGATGATCTTAACGTGCCTTACGATGCACGGAGCATCATATACTTACTTGGGATGATCTTAACGTGCCTTACGATGCACGGAGCATCATATACTTACTTGGGATGATCTTAACATGCCCTACGAAGCACGGAGCATCATATACTTACTTGGGATGATCTTAACGTGCCTTACGATGCACGGAGCATCATATACTTACTTGGGATGATCTTAACGTGCCTTACGATGCACGGAGCATCATATACTTACTTGGGATGATCTTAACGTGCCTTACGATGCACGGAGCATCATATACTTACTTGGGATGATCTTAACGTGCCTTACGATGCACGGAGCATCATATACTTACTTGGGATGATCTTAACGTGCCTTACGATGCACGGAGCATCATATACTTACTTGGGATGATCTTAACGTGCCTTACGATGCACGGGCATCATATACTTACTTGGGATGATCTTAACGTGCCTTACGATGCACGGAGCATCATATACTTACTTGGGATGATCTTAACGTGCCTTACGATGCACGGAGCATCATATACTTACTTGGGATGATCTTAACGTGCCTTACGATGCACGGAGCATCATATACTTACTTGGGATGATCTTAACGTGCCTTACGATGCACGGAGCATCATATACTTACTTGGGATGATCTTAACGTGCCTACGATGCACGGAGCATCATATACTTACTTGGGATGATCTTAACGTGCCCTACGATGCACGGAGCATCATATACTTACTTGGGATGATCTTAACGTGCCTTACGATGCACGGAGCATCATATACTTACTTGGGATGATCTTAACGTGCCTTACGATGCACGGAGCATCATATACTTACTTGGGATGATCTTAACGTGCCTTACGATGCACGGAGCATCATATACTTACTTGGGATGATCTTAACGTGCCTTACGATGCACGGAGCATCATATACTTACTTGGGATGATCTTAACGTGCCTTACGATGCACGGAGCATCATATACTTACTTGGGATGATCGAGTAGCAGTTTTCTAGTGAAGCTGCACATGCACATGAGGTACAGCATCACTCCACCGAACACTGCAGCCATGGTGGTGAAGATCCCTTCTTAACATGCCCTACGAAGCACGGAGCATCATATACTTACTTGGGATGATCTTAACGTGCCTTACGATGCACGGAGCATCATATACTTACTTGGGATGATCTTAACATGCCCTACGATGCACGGAGCATCATATACTTACTTGGGATGATCTTAACGTGCCTTACGATGCACGGAGCATCATATACTTACTTGGGATGATCTTAACGTGCCTTACGATGCACGGAGCATCATATACTTACTTGGGATGATCTTAACGTGCCTTACGATGCACGGAGCATCATATACTTACTTGGGATGATCTTAACGTGCCTTACGATGCACGGAGCATCATATACTTACTTGGGATGATCTTAACGTGCCTTACGATGCACGGAGCATCATATACTTACTTGGGATGATCGAGTAGCAGTTTTCTAGTGAAGCTGCACATGCACATGAGGTACAGCATCACTCCACCGAACACTGCAGCCATGGTGGTGAAGATCCCTTCTTAACATGCCCTACGAAGCACGGAGCATCATATACTTACTTGGGATGATCTTAACGTGCCTTACGATGCACGGAGCATCATATACTTACTTGGGATGATCTTAACGTGCCTTACGATGCACGGAGCATCATATACTTACTTGGGATGATCTTAACGTGCCTTACGATGCACGGAGCATCATATACTTACTTGGGATGATCTTAACGTGCCTTACGATGCACGGAGCATCATATACTTACTTGGGATGATCGAGTAGCAGTTTTCTAGTGAAGCTGCACATGCACATGAGGTACAGCATCACTCCACCGAACACTGCAGCCATGGTGGTGAAGATCCCTTCTTAACATGCCCTACGAAGCACGGAGCATCATATACTTACTTGGGATGATCTTAACGTGCCTTACGATGCACGGAGCATCATATACTTACTTGGGATGATCGAGTAGCAGTTTTCTAGTGAAGCTGCACATGCACATGAGGTACAGCATCACTCCACCGAACACTGCAGCCATGGTGGTGAAGATCCTTCTTAACATGCCCTACGAAGCACGGAGCATCATATACTTACTTGGGATGATCTTAACGTGCCTTACGATGCACGGAGCATCATATACTTACTTGGGATGATCTTAACGTGCCTTACGATGCACGGAGCATCATATACTTACTTTGGATGATCTTAACGTGCCTTACGATGCACGGAGCATCATATACTTACTTTGGATGATCTTAACGTGCCTTACGATGCACGGAGCATCATATACTTACTTGGGATGATCTTAACGTGCCTTACGATGCACGGAGCATCATATACTTACTTGGGATGATCTTAACGTGCCTTACGATGCACGGAGCATCATATACTTACTTGGGATGATCGAGTAGCAGTTTTCTAGTGAAGCTGCACATGCACATGAGGTACAGCATCACTCCACCGAACACTGCAGCCATGGTGGTGAAGATCCCTTCTTAACATGCCCTACGAAGCACGGAGCATCATATACTTACTTGGGATGATCTTAACGTGCCTTACGATGCACGGAGCATCATATACTTACTTGGGATGATCTTAACGTGCCTTACGATGCACGGAGCATCATATACTTACTTGGGATGATCTTAACGTGCCTTACGATGCACGGAGCATCATATACTTACTTTGGATGATCTTAACGTGCCTTACGATGCACGGAGCATCATATACTTACTTGGGATGATCTTAACGTGCCTTACGATGCACGGAGCATCATATACTTACTTGGGATGATCTTAACGTGCCTTACGATGCACGGAGCATCATATACTTACTTTGGATGATCTTAACGTGCCTTACGATGCACGGAGCATCATATACTTACTTGGGATGATCTTAACGTGCCTTACGATGCACGGAGCATCATATACTTACTTGGGATGATCTTAACGTGCCTTACGATGCACGGAGCATCATATACTTACTTGGGATGATCTTAACGTGCCTTACGATGCACGGAGCATCATATACTTACTTGGGATGATCTTAACGTGCCTTACGATGCACGGAGCATCATATACTTACTTGGGATGATCTTAACGTGCCTTACGATGCACGGAGCATCATATACTTACTTGGGATGATCTTAACGTGCCTTACGATGCACGGAGCATCATATACTTACTTGGGATGATCTTAACGTGCCTTACGATGCACGGAGCATCATATACTTACTTGGGATGATCTTAACGTGCCTTACGATGCACGGAGCATCATATACTTACTTGGGATGATCTTAACGTGCCTTACGAAGCACGGAGCATCATATACTTACTTGGGATGATCTTAACGTGCCTTACGATGCACGGGCATCATATACTTACTTGGGATGATCTTAACGTGCCTTACGATGCACGGAGCATCATATACTTACTTGGGATGATCGAGTAGCAGTTTTCTAGTGAAGCTGCACATGCACATGAGGTACAGCATCACTCCACCGAACACTGCAGCCATGGTGGTGAAGATCCCTTCTTAACATGCCCTACGAAGCACGGAGCATCATATACTTACTTGGGATGATCTTAACGTGCCTTACGATGCACGGAGCATCATATACTTACTTGGGATGATCTTAACGTGCCTTACGATGCACGGAGCATCATATACTTACTTGGGATGATCTTAACGTGCCTTACGATGCACGGAGCATCATATACTTACTTGGGATGATCTTAACGTGCCTTACGATGCACGGAGCATCATATACTTACTTGGGATGATCTTAACGTGCCTTACGATGCACGGAGCATCATATACTTACTTGGGATGATCTTAACGTGCCTTACGATGCACGGAGCATCATATACTTACTTGGGATGATCGAGTAGCAGTTTTCTAGTGAAGCTGCACATGCACATGAGGTACAGCATCACTCCACCGAACACTGCAGCCATGGTGGTGAAGATCCCTTCTTAACATGCCCTACGAAGCACGGAGCATCATATACTTACTTGGGATGATCTTAACGTGCCTTACGATGCACGGAGCATCATATACTTACTTGGGATGATCGAGTAGCAGTTTTCTAGTGAAGCTGCACATGCACATGAGGTACAGCATCACTCCACCGAACACTGCAGCCATGGTGGTGAAGATCCTTCTTAACATGCCCTACGAAGCACGGAGCATCATATACTTACTTGGGATGATCTTAACGTGCCTTACGATGCACGGAGCATCATATACTTACTTGGGATGATCGAGTAGCAGTTTTCTAGTGAAGCTGCACATGCACATGAGGTACAGCATCACTCCACCGAACACTGCAGCCATGGTGGTGAAGATCCCTTCTTAACATGCCCTACGATGCACGGAGCATCATATACTTACTTGGGATGATCTTAACGTGCCTTACGATGCACGGAGCATCATATACTTACTTGGGATGATCTTAACGTGCCTTACGATGCACGGAGCATCATATACTTACTTGGGATGATCGAGTAGCAGTTTTCTAGTGAAGCTGCACATGCACATGAGGTACAGCATCACTCCACCGAACACTGCAGCCATGGTGGTGAAGATCCCTTCTTAACATGCCCTACGAAGCACGGAGCATCATATACTTACTTGGGATGATCTTAACGTGCCTTACGATGCACGGAGCATCATATACTTACTTGGGATGATCTTAACGTGCCTTACGATGCACGGAGCATCATATACTTACTTGGGATGATCTTAACGTGCCTTACGATGCACGGAGCATCATATACTTACTTGGGATGATCTTAACGTGCCTTACGATGCACGGAGCATCATATACTTACTTGGGATGATCTTAACGTGCCTTACGATGCACGGAGCATCATATACTTACTTGGGATGATCTTAACGTGCCTTACGATGCACGGGCATCATATACTCACTTGGGATGATCTTAACGTGCCTTACGATGCACGGAGCATCATATACTTACTTGGGATGATCGAGTAGCAGTTTTCTAGTGAAGCTGCACATGCACATGAGGTACAGCATCACTCCACCGAACACTGCAGCCATGGTGGTGAAGATCCCTTCTTAACATGCCCTACGAAGCACGGAGCATCATATACTTACTTGGGATGATCTTAACGTGCCTTACGATGCACGGAGCATCATATACTTACTTGGGATGATCTTAACGTGCCTTACGATGCACGGAGCATCATATACTTACTTGGGATGATCTTAACGTGCCTTACGATGCACGGAGCATCATATACTCACTTGGGATGATCTTAACGTGCCTTACGATGCACGGAGCATCATATACTTACTTGGGATGATCGAGTAGCAGTTTTCTAGTGAAGCTGCACATGCACATGAGGTACAGCATCACTCCACCGAACACTGCAGCCATGGTGGTGAAGATCCCTTCTTAACATGCCCTACGAAGCACGGAGCATCATATACTTACTTGGGATGATCTTAACGTGCCTTACGATGCACGGAGCATCATATACTTACTTGGGATGATCGAGTAGCAGTTTTCTAGTGAAGCTGCACATGCACATGAGGTACAGCATCACTCCACCGAACACTGCAGCCATGGTGGTGAAGATCCCTTCTTAACATGCCCTACGAAGCACGGAGCATCATATACTTACTTGGGATGATCTTAACGTGCCTTACGATGCACGGAGCATCATATACTTACTTGGGATGATCTTAACGTGCCTTACGATGCACGGAGCATCATATACTTACTTGGGATGATCGAGTAGCAGTTTTCTAGTGAAGCTGCACATGCACATGAGGTACAGCATCACTCCACCGAACACTGCAGCCATGGTGGTGAAGATCCCTTCTTAACATGCCCTACGAAGCACGGAGCATCATATACTTACTTGGGATGATCTTAACGTGCCTTACGATGCACGGAGCATCATATACTTACTTGGGATGATCGAGTAGCAGTTTTCTAGTGAAGCTGCACATGCACATGAGGTACAGCATCACTCCACCGAACACTGCAGCCATGGTGGTGAAGATCCTTCTTAACATGCCCTACGAAGCACGGAGCATCATATACTTACTTGGGATGATCTTAACGTGCCTTACGATGCACGGAGCATCATATACTTACTTGGGATGATCTTAACGTGCCTTACGATGCACGGAGCATCATATACTTACTTGGGATGATCGAGTAGCAGTTTTCTAGTGAAGCTGCACATGCACATGAGGTACAGCATCACTCCACCGAACACTGCAGCCATGGTGGTGAAGATCCCTTCTTAACATGCCCTACGAAGCACGGAGCATCATATACTTACTTGGGATGATCTTAACGTGCCTTACGATGCACGGAGCATCATATACTTACTTGGGATGATCTTAACGTGCCTTACGATGCACGGAGCATCATATACTTACTTGGGATGATCGAGTAGCAGTTTTCTAGTGAAGCTGCACATGCACATGAGGTACAGCATCACTCCACCGAACACTGCAGCCATGGTGGTGAAGATCCCTTCTTAACATGCCCTACGAAGCACGGAGCATCATATACTTACTTGGGATGATCTTAACGTGCCTTACGATGCACGGAGCATCATATACTTACTTGGGATGATCGAGTAGCAGTTTTCTAGTGAAGCTGCACATGCACATGAGGTACAGCATCACTCCACCGAACACTGCAGCCATGGTGGTGAAGATCCCTTCTTAACATGCCCTACGAAGCACGGAGCATCATATACTTACTTGGGATGATCTTAACGTGCCTTACGATGCACGGAGCATCATATACTTACTTGGGATGATCTTAACGTGCCTTACGATGCACGGAGCATCATATACTTACTTGGGATGATCTTAACGTGCCTTACGATGCACGGAGCATCATATACTTACTTGGGATGATCGAGTAGCAGTTTTCTAGTGAAGCTGCACATGCACATGAGGTACAGCATCACTCCACCGAACACTGCAGCCATGGTGGTGAAGATCCCTTCTTAACATGCCCTACGAAGCACGGAGCATCATATACTTACTTGGGGTGATCTTAACGTGCCTTACGATGCACGGAGCATCATATACTTACTTGGGATGATCGAGTAGCAGTTTTCTAGTGAAGCTGCACATGCACATGAGGTACAGCATCACTCCACCGAACACTGCAGCCATGGTGGTGAAGATCCTTCTTAACATGCCCTACGAAGCACGGAGCATCATATACTTACTTGGGATGATCTTAACGTGCCTTACGATGCACGGAGCATCATATACTTACTTGGGATGATCTTAACGTGCCTTACGATGCACGGAGCATCATATACTTACTTGGGATGATCGAGTAGCAGTTTTCTAGTGAAGCTGCACATGCACATGAGGTACAGCATCACTCCACCGAACACTGCAGCCATGGTGGTGAAGATCCCTTCTTAACATGCCCTACGAAGCACGGAGCATCATATACTTACTTGGGATGATCTTAACGTGCCTTACGATGCACGGAGCATCATATACTTACTTGGGATGATCTTAACGTGCCTTACGATGCACGGAGCATCATATACTTACTTGGGATGATCTTAACGTGCCTTACGATGCACGGAGCATCATATACTTACTTGGGATGATCGAGTAGCAGTTTTCTAGTGAAGCTGCACATGCACATGAGGTACAGCATCACTCCACCGAACACTGCAGCCATGGTGGTGAAGATCCCTTCTTAACATGCCCTACGAAGCACGGAGCATCATATACTTACTTGGGATGATCTTAACGTGCCTTACGATGCACGGAGCATCATATACTTACTTGGGATGATCGAGTAGCAGTTTTCTAGTGAAGCTGCACATGCACATGAGGTACAGCATCACTCCACCGAACACTGCAGCCATGGTGGTGAAGATCCCTTCTTAACATGCCCTACGAAGCACGGAGCATCATATACTTACTTGGGATGATCGAGTAGCAGTTTTCTAGTGAAGCTGCACATGCACATGAGGTACAGCATCACTCCACCGAACACTGCAGCCATGGTGGTGAAGATCCCTTCTTAACATGCCCTACGAAGCACGGAGCATCATATACTTACTTGGGATGATCTTAACGTGCCTTACGATGCACGGAGCATCATATACTTACTTGGGATGATCTTAACGTGCCTTACGATGCACGGAGCATCATATACTTACTTGGGATGATCGAGTAGCAGTTTTCTAGTGAAGCTGCACATGCACATGAGGTACAGCATCACTCCACCGAACACTGCAGCCATGGTGGTGAAGATCCCTTCTTAACATGCCCTACGAAGCACGGAGCATCATATACTTACTTGGGATGATCTTAACGTGCCTTACGATGCACGGAGCATCATATACTTACTTGGGATGATCTTAACGTGCCTTACGATGCACGGAGCATCATATACTTACTTGGGATGATCGAGTAGCAGTTTTCTAGTGAAGCTGCACATGCACATGAGGTACAGCATCACTCCACCGAACACTGCAGCCATGGTGGTGAAGATCCCTTCTTAACATGCCCTACGAAGCACGGAGCATCATATACTTACTTGGGATGATCTTAACGTGCCTTACGATGCACGGAGCATCATATACTTACTTGGGATGATCGAGTAGCAGTTTTCTAGTGAAGCTGCACATGCACATGAGGTACAGCATCACTCCACCGAACACTGCAGCCATGGTGGTGAAGATCCCTTCTTAACATGCCCTACGAAGCACGGAGCATCATATACTTACTTGGGATGATCTTAACGTGCCTTACGATGCACGGAGCATCATATACTTACTTGGGATGATCTTAACGTGCCTTACGATGCACGGAGCATCATATACTTACTTGGGATGATCTTAACGTGCCCTACGAAGCACGGAGCATCATATACTTACTTGGGATGATCTTAACGTGCCTTACGATGCACGGAGCATCATATACTTACTTGGGATGATCTTAACGTGCCTTACGATGCACGGAGCATCATATACTTACTTGGGATGATCTTAACGTGCCTTACGATGCACGGAGCATCATATACTTACTTGGGATGATCTTAACGTGCCTTACGATGCACGGAGCATCATATACTTACTTGGGATGATCTTAACGTGCCTTACGATGCACGGAGCATCATATACTTACTTGGGATGATCTTAACGTGCCTTACGATGCACGGAGCATCATATACTTACTTGGGATGATCTTAACGTGCCTTACGATGCACGGAGCATCATATACTTACTTGGGATGATCGAGTAGCAGTTTTCTAGTGAAGCTGCACATGCACATGAGGTACAGCATCACTCCACCGAACACTGCAGCCATGGTGGTGAAGATCCCTTCTTAACATGCCCTACGAAGCACGGAGCATCATATACTTACTTGGGATGATCTTAACGTGCCTTACGATGCACGGAGCATCATATACTTACTTGGGATGATCGAGTAGCAGTTTTCTAGTGAAGCTGCACATGCACATGAGGTACAGCATCACTCCACCGAACACTGCAGCCATGGTGGTGAAGATCCCTTCTTAACATGCCCTACGAAGCACGGAGCATCATATACTTACTTGGGATGATCTTAACGTGCCTTACGATGCACGGAGCATCATATACTTACTTGGGATGATCTTAACGTGCCTTACGATGCACGGAGCATCATATACTTACTTGGGATGATCGAGTAGCAGTTTTCTAGTGAAGCTGCACATGCACATGAGGTACAGCATCACTCCACCGAACACTGCAGCCATGGTGGTGAAGATCCCTTCTTAACATGCCCTACGAAGCACGGAGCATCATATACTTACTTGGGATGATCTTAACGTGCCTTACGATGCACGGAGCATCATATACTTACTTGGGATGATCGAGTAGCAGTTTTCTAGTGAAGCTGCACATGCACATGAGGTACAGCATCACTCCACCGAACACTGCAGCCATGGTGGTGAAGATCCCTTCTTAACATGCCCTACGAAGCACGGAGCATCATATACTTACTTGGGATGATCTTAACGTGCCTTACGATGCACGGAGCATCATATACTTACTTGGGATGATCTTAACGTGCCTTACGATGCACGGAGCATCATATACTTACTTGGGATGATCTTAACGTGCCCTACGAAGCACGGAGCATCATATACTTACTTGGGATGATCTTAACGTGCCTTACGATGCACGGAGCATCATATACTTACTTGGGATGATCTTAACGTGCCTTACGATGCACGGAGCATCATATACTTACTTGGGATGATCTTAACGTGCCTTACGATGCACGGAGCATCATATACTTACTTGGGATGATCTTAACGTGCCTTACGATGCACGGAGCATCATATACTTACTTGGGATGATCTTAACGTGCCTTACGATGCACGGAGCATCATATACTTACTTGGGATGATCTTAACGTGCCTTACGATGCACGGAGCATCATATACTTACTTGGGATGATCTTAACGTGCCTTACGATGCACGGAGCATCATATACTTACTTGGGATGATCGAGTAGCAGTTTTCTAGTGAAGCTGCACTTGCTCACTGGTACAGCATCACTCCACCGAACACTGCAGCCATGGTGGTGAAGATCCCTTCTTAACATGCCCTACGAAGCACGGAGCATCATATACTTACTTGGGATGATCTTAACGTGCCTTACGATGCACGGAGCATCATATACTTACTTGGGATGATCTTAACGTGCCTTACGATGCACGGAGCATCATATACTTACTTGGGATGATCGAGTAGCAGTTTTCTAGTGAAGCTGCACATGCACATGAGGTACAGCATCACTCCACCGAACACTGCAGCCATGGTGGTGAAGATCCCTTCTTAACATGCCCTACGAAGCACGGAGCATCATATACTTACTTGGGATGATCTTAACGTGCCTTACGATGCACGGAGCATCATATACTTACTTGGGATGATCTTAACGTGCCTTACGATGCACGGAGCATCATATACTTACTTGGGATGATCTTAACGTGCCTTACGATGCACGGAGCATCATATACTTACTTGGGATGATCTTAACATGCCCTACGAAGCACGGAGCATCATATACTTACTTGGGATGATCGAGTAGCAGTTTTCTAGTGAAGCTGCACATGCACATGAGGTACAGCATCACTCCACCGAACACTGCAGCCATGGTGGTGAAGATCCCTTCTTAACATGCCCTACGAAGCACGGAGCATCATATACTTACTTGGGGTGATCTTAACGTGCCTTACGATGCACGGAGCATCATATACTTACTTGGGATGATCGAGTAGCAGTTTTCTAGTGAAGCTGCACATGCACATGAGGTACAGCATCACTCCACCGAACACTGCAGCCATGGTGGTGAAGATCCTTCTTAACTTGCCCTACGAAGCACGGAGCATCATATACTTACTTGGGATGATCTTAACGTGCCTTACGATGCACGGAGCATCATATACTTACTTGGGATGATCTTAACGTGCCTTACGATGCACGGAGCATCATATACTTACTTGGGATGATCTTAACGTGCCTTACGATGCACGGAGCATCATATACTTACTTGGGATGATCTTAACGTGCCTTACGATGCACGGAGCATCATATACTTACTTGGGATGATCTTAACGTGCCTTACGATGCACGGAGCATCATATACTTACTTGGGATGATCGAGTAGCAGTTTTCTAGTGAAGCTGCACATGCACATGAGGTACAGCATCACTCCACCGAACACTGCAGCCATGGTGGTGAAGATCCTTCTTAACATGCCCTACGAAGCACGGAGCATCATATACTTACTTGGGATGATCTTAACGTGCCTTACGATGCACGGAGCATCATATACTTACTTGGGATGATCTTAACATGCCTACGAAGCACGGAGCATCATATACTTACTTGGGATGATCTTAACGTGCCTTACGATGCACGGAGCATCATATACTTACTTGGGATGATCGAGTAGCAGTTTTCTAGTGAAGCTGCACATGCACATGAGGTACAGCATCACTCCACCGAACACTGCAGCCATGGTGGTGAAGATCCCTTCTTAACATGCCCTACGAAGCACGGAGCATCATATACTTACTTGGGATGATCTTAACGTGCCTTACGATGCACGGAGCATCATATACTTACTTGGGATGATCTTAACGTGCCTTACGATGCACGGAGCATCATATACTTACTTGGGATGATCTTAACGTGCCTTACGATGCACGGAGCATCATATACTTACTTGGGATGATCTTAACGTGCCTTACGATGCACGGAGCATCATATACTTACTTGGGATGATCTTAACGTGCCTTACGATGCACGGAGCATCATATACTTACTTGGGATGATCGAGTAGCAGTTTTCTAGTGAAGCTGCACATGCACATGAGGTACAGCATCACTCCACCGAACACTGCAGCCATGGTGGTGAAGATCCCTTCTTAACATGCCCTACGAAGCACGGAGCATCATATACTTACTTGGGATGATCTTAACGTGCCTTACGATGCACGGAGCATCATATACTTACTTGGGATGATCTTAACATGCCCTACGAAGCACGGAGCATCATATACTTACTTGGGATGATCTTAACGTGCCTTACGATGCACGGAGCATCATATACTTACTTGGGATGATCGAGTAGCAGTTTTCTAGTGAAGCTGCACATGCACATGAGGTACAGCATCACTCCACCGAACACTGCAGCCATGGTGGTGAAGATCCTTCTTAACATGCCCTACGAAGCACGGAGCATCATATACTTACTTGGGATGATCTTAACGTGCCTTACGATGCACGGAGCATCATATACTTACTTGGGATGATCTTAACGTGCCTTACGATGCACGGAGCATCATATACTTACTTGGGATGATCTTAACGTGCCTTACGATGCACGGAGCATCATATACTTACTTGGGATGATCTTAACGTGCCTTACGATGCACGGAGCATCATATACTTACTTGGGATGATCTTAACGTGCCTTACGATGCACGGAGCATCATATACTTACTTGGGATGATCGAGTAGCAGTTTTCTAGTGAAGCTGCACATGCACATGAGGTACAGCATCACTCCACCGAACACTGCAGCCATGGTGGTGAAGATCCCTTCTTAACATGCCCTACGAAGCACGGAGCATCATATACTTACTTGGGATGATCTTAACGTGCCTTACGATGCACGGAGCATCATATACTTACTTGGGATGATCTTAACGTGCCTTACGATGCACGGAGCATCATATACTTACTTGGGATGATCGAGTAGCAGTTTTCTAGTGAAGCTGCACATGCACATGAGGTACAGCATCACTCCACCGAACACTGCAGCCATGGTGGTGAAGATCCCTTCTTAACATGCCCTACGAAGCACGGAGCATCATATACT
Organism: Phthorimaea operculella; assembly: GCA_024500475.1. Lineage (NCBI taxonomy): Eukaryota > Metazoa > Arthropoda > Insecta > Lepidoptera > Gelechiidae > Phthorimaea > Phthorimaea operculella. The sequence goes on along the minus strand of JANFCV010000014.1, from coordinate 5,230,765 downwards.
TACTTGGGATGATCTTAACGTGCCTTACGATGCACGGAGCATCATATACTTACTTGGGATGATCTTAACGTGCCTTACGATGCACGGAGCATCATATACTTACTTGGGATGATCGAGTAGCAGTTTTCTAGTGAAGCTGCACATGCACATGAGGTACAGCATCACTCCACCGAACACTGCAGCCATGGTGGTGAAGATCCCTTCTTAACATGCCCTACGAAGCACGGAGCATCATATACTTACTTGGGATGATCTTAACGTGCCTTACGATGCACGGAGCATCATATACTTACTTGGGATGATCGAGTAGCAGTTTTCTAGTGAAGCTGCACATGCACATGAGGTACAGCATCACTCCACCGAACACTGCAGCCATGGTGGTGAAGATCAACTCTTAACATGCCCTACGATGCACGGAGCATCATATACTTACTTGGGATGATCTTAACGTGCCTTACGATGCACGGAGCATCATATACTTACTTGGGATGATCTTAACGTGCCTTACGATGCACGGAGCATCATATACTTACTTGGGATGATCGAGTAGCAGTTTTCTAGTGAAGCTGCACATGCACATGAGGTACAGCATCACTCCACCGAACACTGCAGCCATGGTGGTGAAGATCCTTCTTAACATGCCCTACGAAGCACGGAGCATCATATACTTACTTGGGATGATCTTAACGTGCCTTACGATGCACGGAGCATCATATACTTACTTGGGATGATCGAGTAGCAGTTTTCTAGTGAAGCTGCACATGCACATGAGGTACAGCATCACTCCACCGAACACTGCAGCCATGGTGGTGAAGATCCCTTCTTAACATGCCCTACGAAGCACGGAGCATCATATACTTACTTGGGATGATCTTAACGTGCCTTACGATGCACGGAGCATCATATACTTACTTGGGATGATCGAGTAGCAGTTTTCTAGTGAAGCTGCACATGCACATGAGGTACAGCATCACTCCACCGAACACTGCAGCCATGGTGGTGAAGATACCTTCTTAACTTGCCCTACGATGCACGGAGCATCATATACTTACTTGGGATGATCTTAACGTGCCTTACGATGCACGGAGCATCATATACTTACTTGGGATGATCTTAACGTGCCCTACGATGCACGGAGCATCATATACTTACTTGGGATGATCTTAACGTGCCTTACGATGCACGGAGCATCATATACTTACTTGGGATGATCTTAACGTGCCTTACGATGCACGGAGCATCATATACTTACTTGGGATGATCTTAACGTGCCTTACGATGCACGGAGCATCATATACTTACTTGGGATGATCTTAACGTGCCTTACGATGCACGGAGCATCATATACTTACTTGGGATGATCGAGTAGCAGTTTTCTAGTGAAGCTGCACATGCACATGAGGTACAGCATCACTCCACCGAACACTGCAGCCATGGTGGTGAAGATCCCTTCTTAACATGCCCTACGAAGCACGGAGCATCATATACTTACTTGGGATGATCTTAACGTGCCTTACGATGCACGGAGCATCATATACTTACTTGGGATGATCTTAACGTGCCTTACGATGCACGGAGCATCATATACTTACTTGGGATGATCGAGTAGCAGTTTTCTAGTGAAGCTGCACATGCACATGAGGTACAGCATCACTCCACCGAACACTGCAGCCATGGTGGTGAAGATCCCTTCTTAACATGCCCTACGAAGCACGGAGCATCATATACTTACTTGGGATGATCTTAACGTGCCTTACGATGCACGGAGCATCATATACTTACTTGGGATGATCGAGTAGCAGTTTTCTAGTGAAGCTGCACATGCACATGAGGTACAGCATCACTCCACCGAACACTGCAGCCATGGTGGTGAAGATCCCTTCTTAACATGCCCTACGAAGCACGGAGCATCATATACTTACTTGGGATGATCTTAACGTGCCTTACGATGCACGGAGCATCATATACTTACTTGGGATGATCGAGTAGCAGTTTTCTAGTGAAGCTGCACATGCACATGAGGTACAGCATCACTCCACCGAACACTGCAGCCATGGTGGTGAAGATCCCTTCTTAACATGCCCTACGAAGCACGGAGCATCATATACTTACTTGGGATGATCTTAACGTGCCTTACGATGCACGGAGCATCATATACTTACTTGGGATGATCTTAACGTGCCTTACGATGCACGAGCATCATATACTTACTTGGGATGATCTTAACGTGCCTTACGATGCACGGAGCATCATATACTTACTTGGGATGATCGAGTAGCAGTTTTCTAGTGAAGCTGCACATGCACATGAGGTACAGCATCACTCCACCGAACACTGCAGCCATGGTGGTGAAGATCCCTTCTTAACATGCCCTACGAAGCACGGAGCATCATATACTTACTTGGGATGATCTTAACGTGCCTTACGATGCACGGAGCATCATATACTTACTTGGGATGATCTTAACGTGCCTTACGATGCACGGAGCATCATATACTTACTTGGGATGATCTTAACGTGCCTTACGATGCACGGAGCATCATATACTTACTTGGGATGATCTTAACGTGCCTTACGATGCACGGAGCATCATATACTTACTTGGGATGATCTTAACGTGCCTTACGATGCACGGAGCATCATATACTTACTTGGGATGATCTTAACGTGCCTTACGATGCACGGAGCATCATATACTTACTTGGGATGATCTTAACGTGCCTTACGATGCACGGAGCATCATATACTTACTTGGGATGATCTTAACGTGCCTTACGATGCACGGAGCATCATATACTTACTTGGGATGATCTTAACGTGCCTTACGATGCACGGAGCATCATATACTTACTTGGGATGATCTTAACGTGCCTTACGATGCACGGAGCATCATATACTTACTTGGGATGATCTTAACGTGCCTTACGATGCACGGAGCATCATATACTTACTTGGGATGATCGAGTAGCAGTTTTCTAGTGAAGCTGCACATGCACATGAGGTACAGCATCACTCCACCGAACACTGCAGCCATGGTGGTGAAGATCCCTTCTTAACATGCCCTACGAAGCACGGAGCATCATATACTTACTTGGGATGATCTTAACGTGCCTTACGATGCACGGAGCATCATATACTTACTTGGGATGATCTTAACGTGCCTTACGATGCACGGAGCATCATATACTTACTTGGGATGATCTTAACGTGCCTTACGATGCACGGAGCATCATATACTTACTTGGGATGATCTTAACGTGCCTTACGATGCACGGAGCATCATATACTTACTTGGGATGATCTTAACGTGCCTTACGATGCACGGAGCATCATATACTTACTTGGGATGATCTTAACGTGCCTTACGATGCACGGAGCATCATATACTTACTTGGGATGATCTTAACGTGCCTTACGATGCACGGAGCATCATATACTTACTTGGGATGATCTTAACGTGCCTTACGATGCACGGAGCATCATATACTTACTTGGGATGATCTTAACGTGCCTTACGATGCACGGAGCATCATATACTTACTTGGGATGATCTTAACGTGCCTTACGATGCACGGAGCATCATATACTTACTTGGGATGATCTTAACGTGCCTTACGAAGCACGGAGCATCATATACTTACTTGGGATGATCTTAACGTGCCTTACGATGCACGGAGCATCATATACTTACTTGGGATGATCTTAACGTGCCTTACGATGCACGGAGCATCATATACTTACTTGGGATGATCTTAACGTGCCTTACGATGCACGGAGCATCATATACTTACTTGGATGATCTTAACGTGCCTTACGAAGCACGGAGCATCATATACTTACTTGGGATGATCTTAACGTGCCCTACGAAGCACGGAGCATCATATACTTACTTGGGATGATCTTAACGTGCCTTACGATGCACGGAGCATCATATACTTACTTGGGATGATCTTAACGTGCCTTACGATGCACGGAGCATCATATACTTACTTGGGATGATCTTAACATGCCCTACGAAGCACGGAGCATCATATACTTACTTGGGATGATCTTAACGTGCCTTACGATGCACGGAGCATCATATACTTACTTGGGATGATCTTAACGTGCCTTACGATGCACGGAGCATCATATACTCACTTGGGATGATCGAGGAGCAGTTTCTTGGTGAAGGATTCGTCCTTAACGTGCCTTACGAAGCACGGAGCTATCATATACTTACTTAGGATGATCGAGGAGCAGTTTCTTGGTGAAGGATTCTTCCTTAACGTGCCCTAAGAAGCACGGAGCTATCATATACTCACTTGGGATGTTCTTAACGTGCATTCAGAAGCACGGAGCCATCATATACTTACTTGGGGTGATCGAGGAGTAGTTTCCTGGTGAAGCTGCACATGCACATGAGATACAGCATCACCCCACCGAACACCGCGGCCATGGTAGTGAAGAACCCACCGATACGGACGTACGGCTGAAAGTCATAACAAAACGTGCTCAATTACTGCACGAAAAAACCGGCCAAGAGCGTGTCAGACACGCCCACAAATAGGGTTTCGTAGTCAACGTTTAAATGTCAGGTTTTCAGTATTACAAACTTAATTTTGTTGCTGGTTTGTTAGCAGCAGTATGATGACCAACCGCAAATAGAAAAACTCATTTTTTTCTGAGACTTTTAAGGGTACAATATCCGTTATAGTTTTCATTGTAACTTCAGATTGTAAGCTATATTCCATATTTATTTCAAATTTTTAGCGTTTATACTTTAGAAGTTACAGCTGGAACAAATTATGGGTCAAAAACGCCCTTTTTAAAAGCAAATATCTCGAGACAGAAACATTCTAGTGACTTTGTTTCAAAGAAACCTCACCTTAGTTTTAAAAGACCTATTTATCGATACCCTACTCAATATTATAGAAGAAAAACATTTTTTTTGCCCCCCTTTCACTTATATGGGAGGGGGTCCAAAAAACATTTTAAATATTTTTTTCTTAACATTTCTATATTTGGGTCAACACGATCTATCTTCTCACCAAATTTCATGTCGATAGCTCTAAAACTGACGAAGATATGAGGGCGCGGCATACAGACAGACAGACAGACAGACAGACAGACAGACAGACAGACAGACAGACAGACAGACAGACATGACGAAACTGACTACGAAACCCTAAAAACATTGGATAGAAACATAGAACCTCTATTATAAGAAAACTATATAGTGCGTGTATTGTCCCGTACCATACTGTCAAAACGTAAGCAGTTGCTCCGTAGATACCGACGTCAAATGTTATAGACGTCCAATAATGTTGTCACTGGCATTTTGCTACTGATGGACATAGGCAAACCGTTCTAACTTTTTAAGCGCACTCTATAGCTTGCTTATATACTTTAAGCATAGAACACAATAAGGAGGAAAACTGGGAAGTAAATTACGATACTTACAAAATTGTGATTACTTTTCGTGATCGGTCGAAGATATGTCAAAATGTTTTGACTCCTTATTGGCGAGTTTAAACACAGTCGCGCTTGGTGCGATTTGCAGGAAACTATGAGATTTTCTTCTATGTAAAAAACACCGTCTAAAAAAGTCATTAACTGGCGGCTAGAGATTGAATAACGATGATAATTCTTACCTTGAACTGCACAGGTCGTTTCTGCTCAGTCTCGTACAGTATTCGTACGGTATACAATAGAAGCGAAGATATGAACAGACGGGCTTATTGCTAATATCTACCAGGCAACCTACCTTGAATTGCACAGGTCGCTTCTGCTCAGTCTCGTAGAGGTATCGTTGCGTACGGTATACTATAGAAACATCAGGTAATATGAACAGACGGGCTTATTGCTAATATCTACCAGGCAACCTACCTTGAACTGCACAGGTCGTTTCTGCTCAGTCTCGTACAGTATTCGTACGGTATACAATAGAAGCGAAGATATGAACAGACGGGTTTATTGCTAATATCTACCAGGCAACCTACCTTGAACTGCACAGGTCGTTTCTGCTCAGTCTCGTACAGGTATCGTTGCGTACGGTACACTATGGACGCATCAGCTCCCATGAATGGAACATTCCATTTTCCGAAACGGGAGTGGACACCACTGAAATAAAGTTAATTAGAAAATAAATAAATGAATGAGAGAGTGACCCTTACGGCTTCTTTTTCCAAATATTACAAGTTAATTTTATTCATTTATTAAAAAAAGACTACGATAATTTCAAAGTTAAATTTAGCGTTTAAAATCCGCTATTTTGAATTTATGAATGTACTCTCCTCTTGAGGCAGTCGGGTAAAAAAGAGAAAGACTGGGTGTAAGGGACGGAATCTACAGATTTTGTCCTATTTTTTTTTCTTTCACCTGCATTCCGGCAGCCAGAAGGAATGTTAATAAGACGACTGGTAGCGACAAAATGACTATAATCAGTGTTCGCGTCTTCCGGCGTGCCCTGGGAAGGCCTACGTCTAGCCACAAAATCTTATCTTACTAATATTATAAAGGCGAATGTTTGTGTGTGTGTTTGTTACGACATCACGCTAAAACGGCTGATTAGATTGACATGAAACTTTGCACAAATATAGAAGATCATCTAGAATAACAAATAGGCTACTTTTTACCACGGAAAAATGTCTCATTCCTACGGGATCACGCATTTTCCAATATTTTTGAAATAGGTGGCGCGACTGAGCCGATTCGCGTTTTAGAAACTAACAGCGACATCTCTTGGTGAGTAACTAAGCCCAAATTGACTGAATGAATTAGAAGAATCACTAAGACGCGGGTGAAACCGCGGGACAGAAAGCTAGTAAAAAATAAAATAGATTGGCGCGGGCCATTACACCTCTAGACAACATTAGCCATTGTTGTCTAGAGGTGGACTACTATTGACTGATCAGTGATGTGTGTGTGATATTGTTATATTTACTTACCGAGGCTTAAGCTTGGGCTGGAATGTAGGCAGAGTGCTCGACCACATCTTCTTACGCAGCGGCCCCAGCTCGTTGAAGTGCGCCAGGCTGAAACAATATAACGTAAAATCATGTTTCAAATTATTGGGATTGTAATGCACTCACAGTGCTATATTATTCTCACAAGTGAAAATAAGAAAAAGAAAAGATTACGTACATCGACCGGGAATCGAACTCGGGCCGCATGGGTAAACGCCCCACCGCTCTGCCACTGAGCTATCGATGCACGGCCGATGGACGCCAAATTTTCTATCTCTTGATGCTCGTCTCCAAGCGACGATCCAGCGACATCTATAGTATTTAGAACTTACTACGACGAGCATCAAGAGATAGAAAATTTGGCGTCCATCGGCCGTGCATCGATAGCTCAGTGGCAGAGCGGTGGGGCGTTTACCCATGCGGCCCGAGTTCGATTCCCGGTCGATGTACGTCATCTTTTCTATTTCTTATTTTCACTTGTGATGTTTCAAATTAATATAAATACGGGGTGTTAGGGACGGTGTAACGAAAACTTTGCAGGCATGATCAGACCATGAAACTGAATAACTTTTACTATGGAGCCAATGGTGGGAAATGAAAAAAAATTCCGACCTCCCATACAAAATCAATCAGCTGATCGCTTGTGTGGACGCGCCATATTGCTACGAAAGACATACAGACAGATAATCGCAAAAAGCGGCTTCTTTTTATGCTGTGCATTTCTAACTAATTTACTTCAATTAATTATGTTATGGCTACAAAAAATCATCAATTACCTGTGTACGAGAGACTCCCAGGTACCGTAGTGTATGTGCGGGCCCTTCGCGTTTTCAGGAGGGGCTGAACACAAGTATGACTCCACGGAGTTTAGGGTGCCTGCAAATTATATAATTCATCAGAAGGTTCCAGGTTCGATTCTCTGTAGGTCATACACAAAGTTGATATTTATCACTTTGTAAATTTGTTCCCAGTCTGGCTGAGCTGCAGGCTTCTTCTTTTCGAGTGGAGCACCGAATCGTCCAACAACCCTATGAACCCAGGCTGAACAACCTGATTGTCCGAGGGCACGTTAAGTCGTCGGTCCCGGTGGCTGTATATGATCACTTAGACGGCGGTGGTTACCCAACCAATTCAGAGGCTTGCCACTTGCAATAGGCGGTTGTAAATCTCTGACACCAGGGTTCATCGAGTCGTTGGATGATTCGGTGACCCATTCGAAAAAAAAGAAGAATATTTAAGCTGCATTTATTATTTTACAATAATAATAAATGCATTTATTATTTTACAATAATAAAATACGCGACAATATTAAGATGCCTTGTGATACAAGCTAGCATCATCCCATTTTTTCTCAAGAGTTTCGTATAGGGCGACTATGGCAAACATTCCCATAGATTGATACATCTTAAAATGGTTACGGAGAATCCTAGCCCAGTCAATCAAGTCTGAGTTTGGTACAAGTATTGTCTTGCTTTCTAGCTTTGCTTGCCACAAAGCAGGAAGGGATATTTTAACATCGAAACTAATGCCAGAAAATGTCGTGATTTCAAATTGTTTTAAACGTAATAAGTACCTACTATTAAATTGTTATTGGATATAAACGAGATTACGACACCCTTTGCTACACCGTCAAAACCGCAAGCGATGATTATGTGATGCTGGCAAATGTGTAAATCTACCGCTGTCATATTCAACATTATCCGAATGGACCCGAGGCCTATTAGAGGTTAAAGACGGGCAAAGGCAAAGCATTTATTTCTCAGTAGGAATTACAAAATTCAGTTTAAGAAAGTCATATTCTAATTCAAACTTTAAAAAGGGAAAATTTGTAGTGCAAAATATTCTTTTTTAAAATAAAGGTACTGTCTCGGGGCTGGCCAAGCTAACCACACAGCATGTATCTTTATGCCTCAATGAATGACACGTAAATGGAAATAATCACTAAGTCAATATTTAAAACAAGAAAGGTGTTACATGTGTGTGTATACATCGGGCCTGCGGTCTCCCAAATGAAAAGAGAAAGACTCACCGTCAAACTGTTGCTGCATATAAACGACCCCCATGTCATTTGGCACCGAATCCAAACCGCAAGCACTGATTATGTAAACCCCAGCCTCTTTCGCAGCTTTGTCGTAATTCAGTTGCATAGTTTCTATGAACTGGAAAGAAAAGAAAAGCATTTCTTATACAGGGTGTAAAGCAAACACAGCGATAACTTTGCAGGCATAATTAAACCATGAAACTGAACTACTTTTACTATGGGGGACTACCTATGCTAAGAAACGAGAAGTAAAAATTTCCCATACAAATTTCCAATCAGCTGACTGCCTCTGTGTGGAAAGTCCATAGTAAAAAATATTCAGTTTCATGGTCTGAACATGCAAGCTATCTTTAACCATGACAGTTTCTTGATACTCTTCTATTGATTATTTACCTATGGACTTTTACTAAGAAACTGTACTGCCAATGAAAAGGAGATTGCCCATTTCTGGTCTAAGAAATCGTCTCGCCTCAAAACGAAAATTAAAGCAATATGTAATATCCCTCATTCTAATCAAGAATAGCTACGGCAATTGTTGTACAAAACAGGGAAACTGACTTAACTGTTGAAGGTATTTCTACCGTTAGGTATTTTTTCCAAAGTTTTACTATGGTGTGAACTTTTTTTGCACTGTTTACTTCGGTTTAGCTCACGATAACGATTTAAGAACGAAATACTCGATATACAGCCAAACTTTAGAATTTTTGTCTCTTCCGATACCCAACTTTAACATTCAATAACTTCAGAACTCCTGTCATAATAAAATCGTTTTCAGTTACAAAATGTTAAGCAATAATTAGACTTTATAATTATTTAACTTTGGCTTTGATGCGAGGCCTGCAAGTAGTGAGGCAAGCAATAGGCGAACATCCATATTAGAGTGGGCATGATTCTTTATATCATACATACACATTACCAAGGACCATATATTACGTTAACTTGCTTTAATTCAACATTCGTTTGCTTCAATCATTAATTTTTATTTACGTTTCTAAATTGACAATTATCAATATAATTTATTTATCTATCGCAGTGCAGTACCACGAGTAACTTATTTATACCTCTCCTCTTATCAAAATTTCAAAAGATCGCAAACGGACCTGGATTAACTGATTACAGCTGATTGAGCTGTAAAAATGTATTACGTAAGGCTATTATGCAAAATATACATAACGACACGGCAAATATTGTTATCCAATATAAGGTGTAAATGCAAGTCGAACCCTTAGAGCATATAAGCAAGCTATAGAGTGCGCATAAGGCCCCGCGGCGTACTGTCAAAGCGTAAGCAGTTGCCCCCTAGATACAGACGGCAAATGTATATGAGAAGATATAGAGTTTCAATAGTGCTGTCACTGGCGTTACTTTGCTACTGAGAGATCGTGAGCAGACTTCTGCCGACTGTTCTAACTTTTTAGGTGCTCTCTATAGCTTGCTTATATATTCTTACTCTAAGGTCGTACCTGTTTGCCAATCGTTCGTAATTCTCAATATGCTCATAGCTCTAATAAGTTTCACGAATAAAGGTTATTAAACTATAGCTAGCCACTCGTTCTATGTACAGTACGCGCGCGAGTCCATTGCATCCGTCCATGAAGTAAGCGCATCCTTATCTTGACTGTCCCGATGGGGCGTAGTGGATAGTACCCCTGCCTTCTTGCCAATTATTGAACTATCGTTTAAATCAACAAGTGACAAACGTGTGTTGTCCTGACGCCTCTTTTGAGGATATTGTTAAACAAGTAGCTGTAGGGAAATTTGACGAGCACACCACTATAATAATTATGATAGGAAATCATTCCAACATTAGTCGTAGTGCACTAGATAATAGCTTGGAGGTGTTGCTCAATTTACACAATCAGACAAAGTGCAAGTTCATTTTGTGCAACTTTCCATATTGTACGAATTTATCAGCACAACAAAACAAATGTGTGCATAAAATGAACATGCACTTGTACAATATAACATGTCATCATAGCGATGCTATTTCTTATTTTGATGTGAATAATTTTATTCACAAATTTATACTGACTCAGGATACTATGTACCTGTCGGATTATTATAAGAAGCAAGTCGCTACATTGTTAGCATATAATATAAGCGACACAAAATACGTGTCATCATCTACATTAATAAGTAACATTATTAATAATGATTTAAACTAGATTTTAAGACAAAGGAAACCCCGTCTTTGACTGATGTAAATGACATAAACAAACCGGGGTCTTCTTGCACTCAGCATAAGACAAAGGAAAAGCTAAATCAATTACAAGTTTTACATCAAAATATTCAGGGCTTTTCCAGCAAGGTATTGGAAATTGAATTGTTTTTAGAAAAGCATAACTATGATGTAGTCTGCTTTACAGAACATTTCCAAAATGATCATGACATTTTAATAAATTATGAAAATTACTGTATTGCCAGTTCTTTCAACCGAAAATCCGCAATCCATGGAGGCTCATTAATACTCATTAGAAATAATATTAAATTCAAGGAACGTAAGGATGTTGTTGGATTGTCGGTTGAGAGTTGTACTGAGTTATCTTGTGTTGAGCTGGAAAGTCATGTTATAGTATGCGTATACAGACCGCCTATAGCTAACAATTTTACTACATTATTAGAAGTTATGGAAGATGTACTCAAATTAGTCACAAAAACAAATAAACATGTTATTGTTGCTGGAGACTTTAATGTAGACATTTTAGTAAGAAATGCGTTCAGTGATAAATTTTTAGGTCTTTTAAATCATTTAACTTGTCTAATGTATTTTATGAGCCTACTCGTGTGACGGCTACTTCTGCCAAATGTATTGATAATGTATTTAGTGATTGTGACCCTGTAGATAAATGCATTATTAATTCTCTTCAGTCAGATCACAAGGGTCAATCCGTATTATTTCCGTTCAAATTCCATATTAAAACCATCAAAATAGAAACCAGGCGCATCACTGCTAGTAGGTTAGAAAAATACCAAAATGTATTGATGAAGAAATTACCATTCCATAATTATAACTTAGATAATCCTAATACCTTATACCAAGACTTTTTTAATTTATTAAGTGAAGAATTTGAACTGATTTTTAACATAGACACAAAAGAAATTAATACGAAATTTAAATTCTGTGATTGGGCGACCAAAGGTCTTAGGATTAGCAGAGATAGACTTTTGAACTTTACGAGCTTAAAAACATGACAACTGATGGCAGTTTTAATGAGCTGGTAAAAAAATATTCCAAAACTTTTAAGATAGCTTGTCTAATTGCTAAAGCAAATTTTATTAGTAATAAAATAAAGTCTTCAGGCAATAAAATTAAAGCTGTCTGGAAAGTTATTAATAGCGAAACAGGTAAAACTAAGCCACGCGAAAATAACTTTTCCTTAATACTGACAACGGCATGATTAGTACAAATTCAGATGTAGCGCAGGAGTTTGAGTCATTTTTCACAAATATACCGCTAAAAACGACTGAATCACTGAACTCTTCACCATCAATTTCATCTATTTTACTGAAACAAAATGTAGATGTCTGCAATTCGGAATTAAAATTTCACCATGTTAGTCCACAGTGTATTTTAAAAACTTTTAAAGATATTAAGGTTAAGAGCACCGAAGATTTATGGGGCATGTCAGTTAAAGTTTGTAAATCAGTGATTGAATTGTTAGCGCCATATTTGGCTGATATCTTTAATGATTGTATTGATCATGGCATCTTTCCCGATTTAATGAAAGATAGCAAGGTAGTTCCGCTGTTTAAAGCTGGCGACAGACAAGATCCCAGTAACTATAGACCTGTATCTATTCTGCCAGTTCTGAGCAAAGTATTTGAGAAGATCATACTCAATCAAATGCTGTCCCATTTTAATAGAAACAATTTGTTACACAACCAACAATTCGGTTTTACAAAGGGACGTTGTACCACAGATGCTGGTGTTGCTCTGATGAAACATGTATTTAATGCCTGGGAAGAATCAAAGGATGCCATTGGTGTTTTTTGTGATCTTTCCAAAGCGTTTGATTGCGTAGATCATGAAACTTTATTGCTAAAGTTAGACCATTACGGTATTCGAAACACAGCTCTAAAACTGATGAATTCATATTTAGATAATAGAACTCAAAAGGTCCAAATAAATGGCGCCAAATCACAGGGTCTCGTGTTAAAATTGGTGTGCCTCAGGGCTCTATATTAGGACCATTTTTATTTCTAATTTATATAAATGATTTGCCTTACATGGTACAGAACTTGTCCAAGATTGTATTATTTGCTGATGATACATCCCTTATATTTAAGGTTGATAGACATGCACAGAATTATGACGAGGTAAATCACACTCTTGGACAAATTCATAGTTGGTTTACTGCAAATAATTTAGTTCTAAATGCGAAGAAAACAAAATGTGTATTATTTACTTTGCCAAATGTAGTACATTCATCGAGTAATTATGTACAACTTAATAATGAAAAATTAGAATTTACTACCAGCACAGTTTTCTTAGGGATTACTCTTGACTCAAAGCTACAATGGGGTCCACATATTACATCTTTATCGGGAAGATTAAGTTCGGCTGCCTATGCGGTACGTAAAATTAGAGAAGTTACGGATATTGCAACTGCACGACTTGTTTACTTTAGTTATTTTCACAGCATTATGTCCTATGGAATTTTGTTGTGGGTCGCGCCGCTGATATTGAAACAATTTTTGTACTTCAAAAAGGGCCATTAGAGCAATTTATAAACTTTGCAGTCGTGACTCCTTAGAGAACTGTTTAAAGAAATTAATATTTTGACCGTACCATGCCAATATATTTACGAAAATATCATGTACGTCAGAAAGAATATAAATACTTTCACTAGAAATTATGAAAGGCATAACCGCAATACAAGGAGTAGAAATGAATTAGATCAACCTAAGTTTAGACTAACCAAAGTTAGGACTTCATTTCAAGGTCTAAGTATACGATACTATAACAAAATACCGGAAGATATATTAAGTCTATCAGAAAGTAAATTTAAGTCTGTTATTAAGAAAACTTTATGTTATAAAGCTTATTATAAGTTAGATGATTATATTAATGACAAAAATGCGTGGACTTCTGAAATTCCAGCGCAGCACAAGAAACACGCACTTGTTTTGAATACCAAATCAGGACTTACAAGGAGTATAAAATTGTCATAATCAATTGTAACTTCGTCTTAATCATAATTTGAATTTTATATGTACCTACTTTTATTATATTTGATTTGTTTAATATTGACATTCTAAAAGTATTCTTTGTGAATCTACTTGGAAATAAAAGTTTTGAATCTTGAATCCTTCTACGCCGAGGGTAATGGGTTCGATTCCCACCAGATACAAATATTTGTAAAAGTCTATTTTCAAATATTTGTGTTTAGTCTCGGTGTATTCTATGTATTATTGTTTAAAACAGGATTATTACCGTGATAATATTTTTGTTGATCCCGATATTTCGGGGCGGTTGCACGCCCCATGGTCACGAGTAGACTGGCTTGGCGAGTGATGTCATCTTTCTAAGGGCAAACATATCTGTCTACCCTCTTTCGGATTCGTCGACTGCGTTCTACACGGTTACTCGAATCACTACTATTGTCACTCACTATTTTGTCACGATCACGACACACCACACTAACAGTATCACTTCGCGAGTTTGAAGTCGAGTGTTTTTTGCGGTTGTATACGTTTAATACTGGATTCCACGCACTGGACAGCTTGAAACCATCTTCACGATTAAAGTTTTTATATTTTGTGATTTCGATGGCTTCTCGCACTAAACGAGGTATATAGTGATGTTCTGTTGACAGTACTTGCGGGTTATCACGGTAATAATCCTGTTTTAAACAATAATTTTAGTGTTGTGAACAACCGTGAAAACCTAAAAACTTATATTCTATGTATGATATGTAGTTGCATAGTTCCCATAATACAAGCTTTGCTTAGTTTAGAGCTAGTTTAAATAAGACAGAAGACATCTCATTTATCTAACTATAGTGACTTATATTACCATTCCTAAAGTAAGACACAAATTCATAGCATTGTGTTCTATACTGCTATCGACAGCTGTAGATCGAGTAGGTAGCTATAGTTAGTATTCTTTGGCTGTATGTAGATTTAATGGCCCTTTGTTTCACTGATTAAATAAAAAGAAAGAAAAGCTATTTCTAGACTGAAGTACAACAAATATGTCTGTCTCTATGGCCAATTAACATTATTGTCAGATTGCATGTAACCGAGTCAGAGACGCATATAATACGAAGCTGCTAGTTATGTAAAACGATATAATTATGTACTATTCCGGCGGAACGCGATAAAAAGTGATACAGTAGTTACATACATACTTAGTTAGCATTATTGCTTGTTTCATGCACCAATACGCAAGTTGCACATTTTTGTTCTGCTAAATTACTTTGTCTGCCTAGCTAAATGATGCAAAATTGTTATTTTAGTGCCTCCCATACAAACATACATATATCACGCCTATATCCCATATGGGGTACGCAGAGCGTAAACGGCTGTAAAAACTCATAGTCCGATCCGTTCTTCTCATAGTCCGATCCGTTCTTCTCATAGTCCGATCCGTTCTTCCCAGAACAACTCGTAAGCCCAACCGCGCCCCAGCCAACACACACACACTTCCGGGTGAGCCTTCCGCTCCCCAAAATTCAGCTAGGTGTAGATGTCGCAGCCAACTGGATAAAAACGCTGTGTAATTAAACAACTAGTTCTTTAATCAAACGCCGCCATCTAACCAGACAACTAGTTCACTGGCTGAATTTTGAAGCATTCCTAACGTTCAATACAGCGGCGGACCGAAAACCCGCTGTTTAATTGAATAAGTACGTTTTTCGCCACTACGGCGCTAGAAACGGTTTGTTTACAAGATGGCGTCAGCGGCACAAAAATTAAGACCGTATTTTGTTATTTTATGTTAAACTAGCAGCCCGCCCAGCGGTTTCACCCGCTGCTACTTACCTGTTTTCCCGTAGAAATTGGATCTTTGCCCGTAGTAAAAAGTCCATTACTCCGATCCAGCAGAGGTAAATGTGCGAGCAGAAGCGGCCCGTCATGCAGAATAACTTTTACTTTGAAGCCATTACCGTATCTCTTATTGTTTATATGGCATGCTGGTGGTCTACATCAGGTACTCCAGACCCTCGTGACCATGTGCCAGCAGAAGCGGCCCGTCATGCTAAATAACTTTTACTTTGACGCTTTTACCGTATCTCTTATAGTTTATATGGGATGCTGGTGGTCTACATCGGGTACTCCAGATCCTCGATGACCATGTGCCAGCAGAAGCGGCCCGTCATGATTCACAACTTTTTCTATGAAGCCATGGCCGTATCTCTTATAGTTTAGATGGGATGCTGGTGGTCTTCATCAGGTACTCCAGATCCTCGATGACCATGTGCCAGCAGAAGCGGCCCGTCATGGTGAACAACTTTTTCTATGAAGCCATGACCGTATCTTTTATAGTTTAGATGGGATGCTGGTGGTCTTCATCAGGTACGCGTACTCCAGATCCTCGAGGGCTGACAAAAAGTAGTTCATGTCCATCTTTACTATGCTAGTAATATCAGTGCCAAATTTCGCGAAGATCGGTAAAGCGGTTTGGCTTATTTGGGTAATATCCGCTGTATTTCCCGCTTTTCCTGCTGCTAACCGTTTTCCCGTGGAAATGAGGAATTTTCCCGTGGTAAAAAGTAGCCTATGTTACTCAGGAATGTTGTAGCTTTCTAATGGTGAAAGAATTTTCGAAATCGGTCCAGTAGTTTCGGAGTTTATCGATTATATACATACAAAAAAACAAACAAACAAACAAAAAAACAAACAAAGTTTTCCTCTTTATTATATTAGTGTAGATAATCAGTAATTAGCGTAATCAGTGCTGTTTCATGGTTATAAGTGATGGAGGCGCCTACGGGAGAAACGTTTGAACAAAAATTCAAACAGTTGTTTGAAGAAATTCTGCGAAATGATGAAATCCAACATCAAGGTAATTTTGTTTATTTGAATATTGAGCCATTAAATGTTTATTAAACTGTCACAAACCTAATAAAACATGGGTAATTCGTTACGTAATCATTCAATTTGCAGTATCTACTAATTTTCGATGAAAATAGAGTGATGTGAACGTAGGTAAGGTACTTACAAAGTATAAAGCCCTTTACGAACTGCAGCGGGATTCGGATGGGTACTTGGGTAGCGTGGTGGAACTCAATCGCTTGACAATATGTAGGCACCAGTCACAATACCGCGTATCCATGTACAGAGCCGGTTCCGCTCCGGTTTGCTTAGCTCATGCTTGGGGCTAGACTGTAGGGGAGACTGGGGTTGCTTGCACTAGAGGGGCGGCCATACAAATGCCACTTAAAAAAAAAGTCTTAGTTATAGTGGTTTTACTGGTTGAGTTGTTTGAAAGGGGGCTGCCTGTAAAAAGAAAAAAATTTACCCCCCCTTTTCGCCTCCACAACAAGCCCTCTTGGGGTCATATAGACCCCCCTGTTTTTTGACGGGAATGTACAGGGTTGCTCATCAGCAACAATGTTCACCTAGAACACTTTTCTCTGGAGGCCCAAAATCGGTCAGAGGCCCCCAGGGCCCCGTTAAAGGATCCCATGGACCCCTCTATTTTTTGACGGAAATGATTAGAATGGCTCATATTCAACAACGTTTATCTACAAAGTTTTCATCTGGGAGGCCTAGATTTGCCTGGCCCTACAGCCTTAATACTGGGACTTAAAAAATAATTCGACCTGTGGGTCGCCAATTTTTTGACCGGGAATGGAAAAGGTTGCTCATCAGTAACAACGTTTGCCCTAAACACTTTATTCTGCGGCTTAAAATCAGCCGGTGGTCCCTAGGGGGGCCTTAAAAGGTCATCCCACCCAAAACATAAATGTGAAAGGCTGCCAAGTTCGATAATATTGGAATGCTTCGCCTATAAAAGAAGTGAGATCTAAATAAGTACCAAGTTCCATACACAGACCTCAGTTAAAAATAGTTACAGGAATGCACACTTGATTTTCCGCAGTTTGGAAAGTAGATTCTTATTTCCAAACTGCGAAAAATCAAGTGTGCATTCCTGTAACTATTTTTAACTGAGGTCTGTGTATGGAACTTGGTACTTATTTAGATCTCACTTCTTTTATAGGCGAAGCATTCCAATATTATCGAACTTGGCAGCCTTTCACATTTATGTTTTGGGTGGGATTTCATTTATTTTTGTAAGGTTTATTTTCTTTTTTTCTTATGATTAAGTTAGGTAAAAAATATCTCATTTATACTTTACTTTGACTGAATACAAACCTTCGTAACGAATTTTAGGTCGGTACGACGATTGGAAGATATAGATAAATTTTTTGTTTTAGTTCCTTAGGGGTATGAATTTACACCTTCATTATTTTTAAAACCGACTCACACTTGGCCATTTTCAGATTTTTTCCTTTACCTTGACCTAAAGACCTACCACCATGCCAAATTTCAAGTCAATACGACCATTGGAAGTGGTCTAGGTTTTTGATGAGTGAGTCAGTCAGTGAGTGTATAGTAAAAATAGCGATTTTCTGACGTCAATATCTCAAGACCTACAATAGGTACATTAATGAAATTTTGTATTTTAGATAAGTAAGTAGATCTCGACAGATACTAGAAATTTCATATGCGTAGATAAAATAGATTTTGAGTTATAGGTGGGTCGAACTTGGCCCGAAATGGTTCGTGTAATATAACCCACGGCCGGTGTGTCGCTTTTTTTGTTCGAACTTGGCGGACACACTGCCGTGTGTCTAGATAATGGACCCCTCCATTTTTTGAAGGAAATGGATTGAGTGGCTCATATACAACTACTTTTATCTACATTTTTCATCTGGAGGGGCCTAGATCAGCTTAATCTAGGCCTGTTATGGCCCGGGTGACTACTGCCTGTTTTTGAGGCCGCAGAAAAAAGTGTTCTACGCAAACGTTGTTGATGATGAGCAACCTTTTCCATTCCCGGTCGAAAAATTGTAGGTCATCATGGCGACTCACAGGTCGAATTATTTTTAAGTCCCAGTATTAAGACTGTAGGGCCCTACAGGCTAATCTAGGCCTCCCAGATGAAAAATTTGTAAATAAAAGTTGCTGTATGTGAGCCACATTAGCTATTTCCGTCAAAAAATCGAGGGGTCCATAGAATCCTTTAACGGGGCCCAGGGGGCCTCTGACCGATTTTGGGCCTCCAGAGAAAAGTGTTCTAGGTAAACATTGTTGCTTATGAGCAACCCTGTACGTTCCCATCATATAAAAGGGGGGTCAATATGACCCTAAGGGGGCCTATTGTGGAGGGGGAAAGGAGAGAGTATTTTTTTCTACTAGCTTTCCGCCCACAGTTTCACTCGCGGTATTTAGCTGTTTGATTTTGGTCTAAGAAAAAAGTTTGAAAAACATTGCATTTAAAATCCACGATTTTGAATCAGATTGCATCAAAAATCACGAAATAACATATGAACCTTATTAAAGGTTTTTCGACAACAGATGGCGCCACTACTTCACTTAATTTTCAAGTTAAGGGATTGTAAAAGCCCTTATATCTTTAAAAATACGCCCTTTAAGTTAAAACGGGAACTTTCTTGTTCGAGGGGAGATAAAGGGCTATTGGACAATATAAGTCCCTTTATCGTACCGGAAATACTTTTTAAGTTTTATCGGCACGTACATTTTATCAACTTAGTTTTATTATATATAATGATTTACAGGCAGCCCCCTTTCATACACCACAATCAGTGAGAAACACTAAGAAAATTTTGAAAAAGTGTCATTTGTATGGCCGCCCCCTAGTGCACTCCAACCCCAGTCTCCCCTATAGTCTAGCCCTGACCATGAGCTATGCCAACCGGAGCGGAACCGGCTCTGTTCGTGGGTACGCGGTATTCTGACTAGTAAAAATATCAAGTAATTGAGTTCCGGACTTCCGGTACTCACGTACCTAACCGGATTCCGCTATATTTCGAAAAAGCTTACTTTCAGATCACAGAATCAAGACATACGCGGGCTCTGCGCGTGTTGACAGTTTGGTACGCACCCACTGGGCAAACCACGCGCTGCCCTTGCGTTTGCGACTCGCAACGCGTAAGTTGTGAGTGTGACATTATAATAACGCGCGTGGAGCCCGCGTATGTGTGAATATGCATGGCTAGTGGCTACCCTAGCAAATTGAACGTACCTAAGCCAGTTGGCTAACCGTCATACAGCTGTAGTGTAGAACGTAATCTTCAACCACTTAGCTGATGAATGTTTAGTTGTTTGGTTAGATGGCGACATTTGATTAAAGAACTAGTTGTTTAATTACACAGCGTTTTTAACCAGTTGGCTGCGACATAGATATCGCGACCTAAATAGGTAGTTATCGTAGGGCCAAGTTAGGAAAAAAAGAACTGTAAAAACTGCCATTTACACCACGTCTGACAAAAGTTTGAGAGCCATTCAGAAGACTGTGTATCAACATAGTGACAGTTGCCAGCCTATCGCCTAAAATTGCAATACCTACACATGAACTCTCAAATTCCTAAGTCGCTTCATACGTGATCCTATTCTAAGCCGGCACTACACACAGAGGCGTATTTAGAGATTGGGCGCCCCGGGGCACGCATGTTTCGGCGCCCCAAATTACAACCAAATTACGAACCAGCTACATCAGTGCTGACAAGTAAATGTATTGCGAGCGAAGCGAGTTCAACAGTTCACGTTAAAACTGATATCAACTAATAAAGGGAGAACCAGGGAGGTGCCACAGTTACACCAAACGTATTGCGAGCGAAGCGAGCTCGAATTATACAAAAAAAAAGCTGGTGTCATGCATGCAAGCCTAAAGGAGAGCTAGAAAGGCGCCATACTAGGCCACACTAACACAAAACGTAGCGAAGATAGCTCGACTATTCACAATAAAACTGGTGAGTTGTAAGTAGCCCTTAGGGAGAGCCAGAAAGGTTCCTAACTAACACAAACCCTATTGCGAGCGATGCGAGGACCAATAAAACTGTTCTGGTGTAAGCAAAACTAAAACAGAGTAAGTGTCAGTACGCCAACATCTCCTTTTTATGCTCTTTAAGGGGGGAGCTCCTATGAAGCGAGCTGAAAACGAGCTACGTTTTCCTATATCTACACTAATATAATAAAGAGGAAAACTTTGTTTGTTTTTTTGTTTTTTTGTTTGTTTGTTTGTTTGTATGTAATCGATAAACTCCGAAACTACTGGACCGATTTCCAAAATTCTTTCACTATTAGAAAGCTACAACATCCCTGAGTAACATAGGCTACTTTTTACAATGGGAAAATTCCTCATTCCTACGGGAAAACGGTTAGCAGCAGGAAAACGGGGAAATAAAGCAGATATTACCCAAATTAGCCAAACCGCTTTACCGATCCTCGCGAATTTTGGCACTGATATTACTATCATATAAAAGACGGTCATGGTCAGCCCTCGAGGATCTGGAGTACCTGATGAAGACCACCAGCATCCCATATAAACTTTAAGAGATACGGTCATGGCTTCATAGAAAAAGTTGTTCACCATGACGGGCCGCTTCTGCTGGCACATGGTCATCGAGGATCTGGAGTACCTGATGTAGACCACAAGCATCCCATCTAAACTATAAGAGATAGGGTAATGGTTTCAAAGTAAAAGTTATTCAGCACGACAGGCTGCTTCTTCTGGCACATGGTCACGAGGGTCTGGAGTACCTGATGTAGACAACCAGCATCTCATCTAAACTATAAAAGATTCGGTAATGGTTTCAAAGTTAAAGTTATTCAGCATGACGGGCCGCTTCTGCTCGCACATGGACACGAGGGTCTGGAGTACCTGATGTAGACCACCAGCACCCCATCTAAACTTTAGACTCGGTAATGGCTTCAAAGTTAAAGTTATTCAGCATGACGGGCCGCTTCTACTGGCACATGGTCACGAGGGTCTGGAGTGCCTGATGTAGACCACCAGCATCCCATAAAAACTAAGAGATACGGTAATGGCTTCAAAGTTAAAGTTATTCGCCATGACAGGCCGCCTCTGCTGGCACATGGTCATGATGAGTAACTTCTGCTATAATGGATTAATAGACTTTTTACTACGGGCAAAGATCCCATTTCTACGGGAAAACAGGTAAGTAGCAGCGAGTGAAACCGCTGGGCGGGCCGCTAGTATTACATAATCTAGGACACGTCATTATAAGAAAAAAATTGAATTTTGTTCTACAAAATATGGGGAAAAGCTTCCTGAAACCCAAAAATCGAAGTTTATCCCAAAATACTAAGAAATAAAAATGTGAAGTTACCTCTATTTTTCACTGTTATCATGACCATGCTACCATATTGTACAAATGTTTTGCGTCAATGGTTATTGAAAATTATTAAACTTTATATGATTATTACTCACTATTCAATGTTGAACTCATCACAGATGCAACTTTTTGATAAACCTACACCATTATCAAGTAATCTTGCGACAAACTTACTGTTTCCGGATTCATTCCAAGGAATCAATGGTTGATAAAAGGTATTTGTTTTGATACGTTTCCCCTGCAGTCAAAACTGACGTGGAATGGGTCATAGATAAACGTAATATGAGGCAGACCCACCAAACTGTTCATTTGTACCCATTTGCACTTATTATAGCAAGAAATTTGTCGTAACTTATTTTCCAATTTTTATTATGGCATTTTGCCCAATGATATAACAATTATGCCAATGTCAGTACTACTTTGATTCATTGGGGCGCAAGATAAAAACGAGGTAGGTAGTCGTACTAAAAAAAGTTACAAATCAACCAATAAAACCGAAAGGAGGTCAAGTTACTCATGAAACTGAACAACTTTCCCCAAGAAACGTATGTCGAAAAATAAAAAATCATTTTTTAACTCCCATACAAATGCACTAGCTGAGCAATTTAGTTTGTATGGGAAGCCCATTTTTTTATATTTAGTCATATGTTCTTGAGGGAAAGTTGTTCAGTTTCATAGACTGGTTCACCCTTTAAAATATTGTTTGTAAAGAAGGCCTTGTATGCCATAAATGGAATGTCAATCATGTTTAAACTTGCATTTATACCGTGATCACACATGCGACTTTTTGTCGCGCGACACACGTATTACCTTCTTGTTCCTTTGCACATGTGTGAAAGGGACTACAAATAAGTCGCCGGCCAAAGTCTCTTTAGTTTAAACGCGCGGTTACTGATAATTTTGGGAAGGTCGAATAGGGTTACGAATTTATTGAGTAGGTACCTATTTGATGACGTTATGGTAACCCTGAATCCTTGGTATAACCTGATTTATAAAAAAGGGGACCCGAAATGGCAACATTATTGTTGACATCTTGCTCAAAAGACATGTAACATGAAAAAGACGCAAACAATAATGTTCCCATTTCGGGTCCCATTCTTCTACGAATCAGGTTATAATACCGAAATATACCATAAATTGTATACCTAAAGCAATGAATTCCCTTTATAAGGATATCTAATTCAAGACCAAAAATCACAGGATTATCCAAATAAAAATGGATTAAAAACCTTCACAAAAAACCTTTGACAAAAAAGCAAGCCATAGAAATCCCAAAGATTTAGAAATTTTCTCGGTTAGTTAAAAGTGAACGCCTCGCCTATCTAGCTGCACAATACTCCGCACGTGCCGCATTAAATTTAATTAAGTTCAAATATTGAAGTGACCCTCTTCTACCTACAAAACTGAACAACTTTTATAAGAAACAAAAAATAATACTTTTACAACATTTTTATGTGTTTTTTTTTCATATTTCGACCTTTGCTGTTCCTTATGCGCACCCTGCATTTTTGCTATCAGTTACGTACTAGTATCTCAACCTATGTTTTAATTGTTTTTTTTCGTTTGCGAGATCTAGTCGCCGACACTTTGAACCTTTAAGAATAATATAGCGCTTATCGTCCCTTTCAAAACGTAAAGACGTAACTTGATTTTTTACGAAAATGAGTTATATACACTAAAAGATTTAGAATTTTTCGTAGTTTTTTTCACGCTTATGGATGTATTTCTAAGTACCTTAGTTTCCAAAATAAGGTAAGTCGTAACTTATTTCACAACATATTGCTTTTTAACGTAGGGATGTAAGTTAACTTACCCCTTTACGTCGCAAAATTTTTATTTTATTTTTAGAGATTTCCTAAGTTACGTCTGTATGTCCCTTACTGGTTCTTTTAGCTACCTGTGTCGGTTACCTTGGTTCGTCTACGGATCTCCTCGTTTCTGATTTGATCACGTAGGGAAACACCGAGCATAGCTTTCTCCTTAGCTCGCTGAGCGACTTCTAGTCTATTTAGGAGGCCACGTCTCGGCACCGTATGTCATCACTAGCATGACACACTGTTCAAACACTTTCGTCTTGAGACACTGAGGAATTTTGGACGTTATGACGCTGCGTAACTTCCCGAATGCTGCCCAGCCGAACTGAATTCGCCGAGAAACTTCTTTTTCAAAGTTAGATACTCCTAGTTACACTGTTTGTCCTAGATAAACGTATTTGTCCACCACTTCGAGTATCGAATTCCCTACTGATATTGGGGTGGGCGCTACATAAGAGTTGGCCCTGACTCTCGTTTTGTCCCTAAAGCATTTTCCTGAGGTTGAGGCCCTGTAGCATTTTCCTGAGGTCTTCGAGTTCGAATTCGAATTACTCTGCCGTGACTACGATATCGTCGGCAAACCGAAGGTGAGTGATGTATTCGCCATTGATATTGATGCCAAGTTTTCCCATTCCAGGAGCTTGAAGGCATCTTCCATCGCATTGGTGAAGAGCTTCGGAGATAATACATCTCCTTCTCTTACACCTTTCTGCGATTGAATTGCGGCCGTGGTCTGATCTTGTATTCGAACTGACATTGTGTCGTTTCTATACAAACACTTTAACACTTCGATATAGGTACCTGTAGTCAATGTGGCACCGCTGTAGAGCCTGCAGTACTGCCCATGTCTCGACAGAATCAAAGACCTTCTCATAGTCCACAAACGCTAAGCATAATGGCAGATTGTACTCCTCGGTCTTCTGTATAATGTGCCGCAGCGTAAAAATGTGATCTATGGTACTGTACCCTTGTAGCGATTATTGAGTTGCGGTTCTGTTTTCCACATCCATCTGAGAATAGATCCACAGTCCTGTAATTCTGTGTGTCACAAGTTATCAAAAATGTGTGAACGCAAGTTGCAATTTCAGAAGAGCGACGTTTCTTCATGCCATAAAAAGCAATGACAATCTTTAGTTCCCAAGTATGTATCGTAAAGTTGTATAATGAAAGCCTTCTTTTATAAAAAAAAACTGCACTTTCTTTCGATTGAGGTAGATGTATTACCTGCTGCAAATCAAACACAGCACTGGCACGTTTTTTTTTTGGAATCGTTGTCTTCTAAATATAGTGTATATATTTTTGTCAAAGTTAAATCTTCGTAAATATGTTCTTTAGAAGTTTTAGCGCGATAATAATGACATTCGGTACGATAGAATTTATTCGTATGATTTGTAATTCACCTCTGTTATCTTTTACTACGACTCCTGTAGACTGTATTTTTTTATAAATACCTAACTGTTTTTCTGATCAGAATTTATTTTCATAACATAATCAGATCCAACAAAAAATTTGCATAAGATTTCAAAACGAACTGATGAAACTATTGATTTAAGCAGGTGTAACTTAAATTGCTTTGATTTATTTTTTTGCATAAAGACGTAAGTCGAATTTTAATTTTTTATAAAATAACCTGTAACTTTTTTCGAAATTAATAAGTATATTCTTAATTTTAGCCATTTGACGCCTTAGCATAAAAAAAATTATGATCGTAAATGTAAACATAAATTTATGACACAATTTTAAACTTTTTATCAACTTTCAATCGCTTCTCCTGTAAAATTAAGTTTTTCAAGTTACGTCCATACGACTTTTAGGGGACGTTATATGAGGTGAAATTTTACTAGTTACCGATAGCGAAAACTCAGAACCGGCTAGTGATAAGGAACAACTTTCCCCAAGGAACATAGGTCGAAATACAAAATAATTTTTGGACCTCCCATACAAAATTGCCGATCAGCAGATTTGAGTTACTATGGGAGGTCAAAATATTTTTTCGTTTTTCGACCTATGTTCCTTGAGGAATGTTGTTCCTTATCAATAGCCGGTCCTGAGATTTCGCTATCGGTCACTAGTAAAATTTCACGCTATATAATATAGCGCTGTGAGTGCATTAAAAACTCCAATACATTGAACCTTTCTGTCAGAGTTTTTCAGCAGCAACTAGTAGGCCTCTGACATAGTTTTGTAAAAGGTGCCATTTAAGTAATCAATCATGCTTATTCTGACAAAGTGCCTTCTAAAGCACGAAACTATATTTTTTCCGGATAATCAGGTGGTTTAGGTTGTAACCTAACCAAAGGCGGTTTTTTTACTGGTAAGTTTTAAATAACTGGACGCTGGCAAAAGTGTCTTCATATTATATGAATAAACTGATTGACCATAGTCGTCCATCAATAAAAAAAAACTTTTTGTCAAAGTTCGCGCGAAGTGCGTATAATGATACTGGCCACTTGCACTTTCGGAAAACTTTTTCTTCCAAGAGTTTCTTAGTAAAATGTAAGTATGATCGATCACAATATAAAGGTTTATTTTTGGATGAATTTATTCTTTTCGTTTACTGAATGTGAAGAAATATCAAGCAAACTAACAGTTCAATGTAAGGACGTCATTATTCATCACCATTCAACATGCAACGTTTTCTATACAATAACCTACAAAGAATAATCCGCAAATAGTTTGATATGCTGCTGATAGTACGTACCTACCTAAATTTTCTAAGATTGTTGGAATGGTGAGTGACACCTCTGTAAAACTACTCATTGACCAGCTCGGACACGACTTCCGAATATTATTTGAATTTCGAACCTTCCGGTAGAGGAGGGGGCGGTAGGAGCCTTAATATAGGCAAGAGGCCCACCAACGAGACTAACGAGATCCACACGTACCTACCTATTGCGAGCGAGGCAAGCTTGTGATTTTACATTAAAATTGTTGGGGGAGATGCCAGCAGGTAGTCAGTACTATATAGGTACTAACAGAGCTCAAATGGCGGGCGCTACACCGCAGTACTCGTATTGCGAGCGAAGCGAGCTTGACATTTTCAAGTTAAAAATAGATAAAGGCGGGGTTCAACATTCACAACTGTTGTGATGGGCTCCTTTGTAGATACAAAGGGCGGCTGGCGCCGCCCCCCAGGCCTTGCGCCCTGGGGCACGTGCCCCACTTGCCCCTATGGTAAATAAGCCCCTGACTACACACCAAATTCTTAGCAAGGGAAATAGGCGTGATATATGTATGTACGTATGTAAGTAGATCTTTGTTCAAATACTCTACACCCAGCGATGTCTAAAACTGCAATATAATTCTTATACTTATTGATAAGGTCGCATAGTTGCAGCCGCGTTGTGTTTGCAGCTATCATTATGTATGAATTATTAACCTTTGAACTGCCGCCTATTCTTGTTATCTCATATGCATCTCAACTCCAGACATTATTGTGCTGCTGCAAAATATGCTTGTCTATACATTTAAACTATAGATAGATAGGTAGGTTTGTTGCCGAGTACAGATAAAAATACAGAAATAGAATGTTGATGAATGAATCCTTGACAATGTGCTTGTAGGCAAGATAGGTGTACTTTTTGTACTTACCTACCTTGGATTGGAATTTAAAAATATTTTTTAACGAGTAAAGCGTGTCTTGTTCTTTTTTGAATGGGACACGTCCAACGACCCGATGAACCCAATCACTGATTTCTTTGAAAAACCTTTTCAAACTATACGTCTACGAATGAAACTTTTGTCTAAAATCTTCCCTTACCTGCGGCTCTCCACTGACATCCACGTAATGCGCCTTAGCCTCAATGCATGCTTTGACAACTGGTTCTCCATACAACCTGCAAGAAGGATTGCCAACTTTATTCACAAAGAAAACGGCGAAGCGAAGAGGTTGCAAAATGAGTACTAAGGGCGCCTTTCTATTGTCCATTTTTTCCATGATTGGTCAAAAATGTATTAATGCTAAAGTTTAGTTTACATCATCTTATTGCGTTTAGGCGCAGTCGCTTCTGCTACAATAAGCTTGCAGTTTTCCTTCCATTTAAACAATATCTTATCATGCCTAAACAATTCATGATAGGTATGATGTCCAACCTTTTATATGCCTTACCAAAAAAGTTCAACAGTCTAGCGTTTTTTGATTGAAGTTTAATTTTAAACACCCGCTCAACGCATGTCTAACTTTTTTGTGGTAAGGCCCTTGTGGTCTTGAACCACTGTATGGCTGGGAACCTTACCTGTACCACATCAGTTGACGAGCACTTTGCATTGACTGCACATTTCCTTCAACGCCTTCTCTTGAAAAACTCTGACACCAGGGTTCATCGGGTCGTCGGGTCGGCTCAACGCATGTCAAACTTTTTTGTGGTAAGGCCTTGTCTTAAACCACTGTATGGCTGGAAGCTTACCTGTAAGGGCCACAGCAGTTGACGAGGACTTTGCACTGACTGCACATATCCTTCAACGCCTTCTCGTCTGACACGTCTGCTATGATGATCTTGATTGATGACAGGTCTTCTCCTGGAGGAAAGGCGTATATTTGTACCAGTGTTAGATTAAATGTAGGTCGGTACCTATTTCAAGCTTTCGTGAAGAAGATTGATCAGGCTTAGCCACATTAGAGCATTATGCACATTTAAAAATTGCCAAAAAAAAGGGAAGACTTCAGTAACAGACATAGTCTTAAAGCATAGCAGGGGCATTCCACGAAAACATCAACTTTTTGTCGCTTACGTGACGTTGTCTGTATTTAAGAAATATTTGTGTCTTTCGCAGAACTACTAGAAATCAGGACGTATTAACGTAAGCGACATGTTCGTGGAATTCTCCAGCAAAACAGTGGGCTGGTCACATCTGTCGTAGAAC
Source organism: Phthorimaea operculella (assembly GCA_024500475.1). NCBI lineage: Eukaryota > Metazoa > Arthropoda > Insecta > Lepidoptera > Gelechiidae > Phthorimaea > Phthorimaea operculella. Next base: position 5,201,772 of record JANFCV010000014.1, on the reverse strand, counting down.
CTATATTTGGTGGAATAAAATGAAGGCCACGCCACGGCAAAATATCCATAAGCATTGGACGCCCGACCACATGGACCAATAAAGCGCGGCGTTTAGTACCTATGGTAGCGACTGGATGACGAAAACAGTCTGGGGGAGGCCTATGTCCAGCAGTGGACTATTATAGGCTTATGTGATGTGACTTGCCGTGTGGTGCCACGGGCATAGCATTACCCCATAATATCTATCCCGTGTGTGTCGTACTCGTAAGAAGCGACTAAAGGATTTAAGAGTTGATGTAGCAATTAGCAATTTTAGGCGACAGACTGACAACTTGTCATACTGTAGGTGAAGGTGGTGTAAATAACCGATTTTTAAAAGCCGTTTACGCCCTGTCTGCCCCGCAACGGACATAGGCGTAATATATGAACAATTGAATGTGATGTGACTGAAAAAGGGTCCACCAAGGGTCCAAACCACCACTAACAATAAGTACCTTACAATAGTAGAAGTTATTAATTTACGATGAGTCATATAGTTCTTACAAAACCTTATATTGGTCGAAGTACAAAACAGTATAATCAAAAGAAGCAGTAGGCTTTTTATGTTACGTTGTTTACCTTGAAATGAGGTTTGTAAACAAAAACAGGTAAAAATCCAAGACCCAATACCTACAAATTGTTTTAAAGCCCTTTTTCCTTGTATTGTACATACATACATATACCACGCCTTTATCCCTTGCGGGGTAGGCAGAGCGTCAACGGCCGTAAAGGTACGGTCATTAACGCCACGTCTGACACATATTTGAGGGCCGCTTTAGCTATTGTCGTGTATCGCTATAGTGACAGATTGTCAGCCTGTTGCCTTAACCTTCCCCATCCCAGCCCAGTAGGTACTTCGAAATATCAAAAACCGCCATTTCCCAAGCGATTTGACGCGAATTGAAACCGAGCGACCTGATATCGTGTTAGGGCCGCCGCCGACAGAGTGGACACTTTTCCGCGCGCCGTCGCGCGACTCTAACAGAGAAATCGGAAAATGAACCGTACGCAACTGACGTAACGGCGATAATGGCCGGCGGCGGAAAAAGTCCGAGCGCCATTTGTTCGCGCGGCGCCGCGCGAATTCGCGCGACTCCGCGCGGCGCCTCTTGAGTGCGCTTGCGTCCGCCGGGCGGCCCAAGGCCGCAAGCGGACATTCTCCCGGTGTTGCCATCACAATAGAAATAAAAAAGATAATGTTTCTCAAAGAAAAGTGTCGATTACTAAAATAAATCAAAATAAAAAATATCTAAACATTGTTTTGAATAAATATTTATAATATAAGTACCTACAACCTTGGTGTTTATTGGGTCGTTAGGTTTATTACGTGGGTCGTTGGTGTTTGTTGGGTCGTAAGGGTTATTTATGTGGGTCGTTGGTGTTTGTTGGGTCGTAATGGTTATTACGTGGGTCGTTGATGTTTAATGGGGCGTAAGAGTTTAATACGTGGGTCGTTAGTGTTTGTTGGGTCGTAAGGGTTTATTACGTGGGTCGTTGATGTTTGATGGGTCGTGAGGGCTTATTACGTGGGTCGTTGGTGTTTGTTGGGTCGTAAGGGTTTATTACGTGGGTCGTTGATGTTTGATGGGTCGTTAGGGTACCGTACGTGGGTCGTTGATGTTTGTTGGGTCGTAAGGGTTTCTTACGTGGGTCGTTGGTGTTTGATGGGTCGTATGAGTTTATTTTGTGGGTCGTTGATGTTTATTGGGTTGTAAGGGTTTATTACGTGGGGCGTTGGTGTATTTTCGGTTGTAAGGGTTTATAACGTGGGTCGTTGGTGTTTGATGGGTCGTAAGGGCTTATTACGTGGGTCGTTGATGTTTGATGGGTCGTAAGGGCTTATTACGTGGGTCGTTAATGTTTGATGGATCGTAAGGGTTTATTACGTGGGTCGTTGGTGTATTTGGGGTCTTAAGGGTTTATAACGTGGGTCGTTGGTGTTTGATGGGTCGTATGGGTTTATTACGTGGGTCGTTGATGTTTGATGGGTGGTAAGGGTATCTTACGTGGGTCGTTGATGTTTAATGGGTCGTAAGGATATCTTACGTGGGTCGTTGATGTTTGATGGGTCGTAAGGGCTTATTAAGTGGGTCGTTGATGTTTTTTGGGTCGTTTTCTTACGTGGGTCGTTGGTGATTGATGGGTCGTAAGGGTATCTTACGTAGATCGTTTGTGTTTGTTGGGTCGTAAGGGTTTATTACGTGGGTCGCGTTTGTTGGGTCGTAAGGGTTTATTACGTGGGTCGTTGATGTTTGTTGGGTCGGTTTTCTTACGTGGGTCGTTGGTGTTTGATGGGTCGTATGAGTATATTTTGTGGGTCGTTGATGTTTTTTGGGTTGTAAGGGTTTATTACGTGGGTCGTTGGTGTATTTTGGGTTGTAAGGGTTTATAACGTGGGTCGTTGGTGTTTGATGGGTCGGGCTTATTACGTGGGTCGTTGATGTTTGATGGGTCGGGCTTATTATGTGGGTCGTTAATGTTTGATGGGTCGTAAGGGTTTATTACGTGGGTCGTTGGTGTATTTTGGGTCTTAGGGTTTATAACGTGGGTCGTTGGTGTTTGATGGGTCGTATGGGTTTATTAGGGTCGTTGATGTTTGATGGGTCGTAAGGGTATCTTACGTGGGTCGTTGATGTTTAATGGGTTGTAAGGATATCTTACGTGGGTCGTTGATGTTTGATGGGTCATAGGGCTTATTACGTGGGTCGTTGATGTTTGACGGGTCGTAAGGGTTTATTACGTGGGTCGTTGATGTTTGTTGGGTCGGGTTTCTTACGTGGGTCGTTAGTGTTTGATGGGTCGTAAGGGTATCTTACGTAGATCGTTGGTGTTAAGGGTTTATTACGTGGGTCGTTGATGTTTGATGGGTCGTATGAGTTTATTTTGTGGGTCGTTGATGTTAATTGGGTTGTAAGGGTTTATTACGTGGGTCGTTGGTTTTGATGGGTCGGTCTATTTCGTGGGTCTTTGCTGTTTGATGGGTCGTACGGTTTTATAACGTGGGTCGTTGATTTTTGATGGGTCGTAAGGGTTTCTTACGTGGGTCGTTACGTAATAAACTCTAACGACCCATTTAACACCAACGACCCACGTAATTAACCCTTACGACCCATCAAACATCAACGACCCACATAAGAAGCCCTTACGACCTATTAAACATCAACGACCCATGTAATAAACCCTTACGACCCAACAAACACCAACGATTCACGTAATTAACCCTTACCACCCATCAAACACCAACGACCCACGTAAGTAACCCTTACGACCTATCAAACATCAACGACCCACGTAATAAACCCTTACGACCCATCAAACACCAACGACCCACGTAATAAGCCCTTACGACTCAACAAATACCAACGACCCACGTAAGAAACCCTTACGACCTATTAAACACCAACGATCCACTTAATTAACCCTAACGACCCATTAAACATCAACGACCCACGTAATAAACCCTTACGACCCATCTAACATCAACGACCCACGTAATAAGCCCTTACGACCCAACAAATACCAACGACCCACGTAATAAACCCTTACGACCCATCAAACATCAACGACCTATGTAATAAACCCTTACGACCCATCAAACACCAACGACACACGTAATTAACCCTTACGACCCATCAAACATCAACGACCCACGTAATAAACCCTTACGACCCATCAAACATCAACGACCCACGTAATAAACCCTTACGACCCATCAAACACCAGCGACCCACGTAATTAACCCTTACGACCCATCAAACATCAACGACCCACATAAGAAACCCTTACGACCCATCAAACACCAACGACCCACGTAATTAACCCTTACGACCCATCAAACATCAACGAACCAAACAAATACCCTTACGACCCATCAAACATCAGCGACCCACGTAAGATACCCTTACGATCCAACAAACACCAACAACCCACGTAATTAACCTTTACGACCCAACAAACACCAACGACCCATGTAAGAAACTCTAACGACCCAACAAACACCAACGACCCACGTAATAAACCCTTACGACCCATCAAACATCAACGACCCACGTAATAAACCCTTACGATCCAACAAACACCAACAACCCACGTAATTAACCTTTACGACCCAACAAACACCAACGACCCATGTAAGAAACTCTAACGACCCAACAAACACCAACGACCCACGAAATAAACCCTTACGACCCATCAAACATCAACGACACACGTAATAAACCCTTACGACCTAACAAATACCAACGACCCATACAAATAACCCATACGATCCATCAAACACCAACGAGCCACACAAATGACCATTTTTTTTTCAAACGTGGCAAAAATTAGTTCAGTGACAATCGTAACGTAATGTTCTTTAATTTTTAATAGGTTGGATTCATCTGAACCACCCAATTTATTTTTAATAAGATTAGCGGGCAACACTGTCTAGCGAACCGGCGGACGCACGCGCCACGTGGCGACGCCGCGCGGAAGAATGCCGCTTGGTGTGCTCCGCGACCAAGAGGCGTCGCGCGATAAGTGTCGCCGGCGTCCGGTCTATGTGCGCCGGCCCTTAGTGGTACAAAGAGGCATTTTTCTCGCTGACCCGATATCCAGCCAGTGGTATTCAAGAGGTTAAAGAATCCTTTAGTCGCTTCTTACGACACCCACAGGAAAGAAATGGCGCGATTTATGCTATTCTAAGCCGGCATTACACGGCAAATTCTAAGCCGGCAACACACGGTTATGATGGCAAATAAAGATAATTTTATGAAAACATTACCTATAGTCCGACAGGTTCGTGCGCGACCTTCCTGCGGGGTACAGACGGTGAGGGGGCGAGTAAGCACGTCATTTTAATATGACGTGCGGCGCGGATGCGCGCCTTTCACTTCCCCGCTACACCTCCCGCTACCCGCTGACATCTCCCCTCCCAACGTCTGTCACCCCTAGGGAGGGTCGCGCACGAACTTGCCGGACTATAATTGCTGTGCTGAGTGACTTGAGTTTATATTTGAGAAATGTTTTCAGTCCAATTGAATAACTGCCTGCCTGATTAATAATACAGGATGTAAAAAAATCAACTGCAAATATTTTAAGGGGTGAATCAGCCCATGAAACTGAACAACTTTCCCCAAGGAACATATGTCGAAATATGAAAAAAAATTTTGGACATCCCATACAAAATGTACCAGCCGGCCGAGTCAATTTGTATGGGAGGTCCAAAATTTTTTTTCATATTTCGACCTATGTTCCTTGGGGAAAGTTGTTCAGTTTTATGGGCTGATTCACCCCTTAAAATATTTGCAGTTGATTTTTTTACACCTTATATGTATATCCAAATTGAAGGTGAAACAGCCAGGACCTTTCGCCATCGGCACTCATCGCTTCAGCTTAAATGCTGACTAAGTCAATTTTGATAGGTCTTTGCTTGGAAGTAAACTTTCAAAAATCTTACCAGTCTTCAGCCACCTCCTGTAGGACACCCTGCAGCTTGGTCTGTCACGTCAAGCTCTCCGACTTGCCTACCCCGCTAGGGAGAAAGGCGTGCTTTTTTTTATATTTTTTTTTATGTTTGTTTGTATGTATGTATTATTTTTTATTTTATTTATGTATGTATGTATTCTTACCAGTCATCTTAGCCACCTCCTGTAGTACAGCCTGTAGCTTGGTCTGCGAGCGCCCGGCGATGCCCCACGTCACATTCTCCGACTTGCCTACCCCGCTAGGGATACAGGCGTGATTTACGTATTCTTACCAGTCTTCTTAGCCACCTCCTGTAGAACGGTCTGCAGCTTGGTCTGCGACCGGCCGGCGATGCCCCACGTCACATTCTCCGACTTGCCAAGCTTGGCGAGCTGACGCACTGCATACTTGCCGGTGAAGCCTGTGGCTCCAAACACTACCAGGTCTAGTAGTCTAGGCCTATTCTTACCAGTCTTCTTAGCCACCTCCTGTAGGACGGTCTGCAGCTTGGTCTGCGACCGGCCGGCGATGCCCCACGTCACATTCTCCGACTTGCCAAGCTTGGCAAGCTGACGCACTGCATACTTGCCGGTGAAGCCGGTGGCTCCAAACACTACCAGGTCTAGGCGGGACATCTAGAAAACATTATAAAACATACTGGGTGTTAGAAAACAACCAATAAAGCTTAAAAGAGGTCAAGGTACTGGTAAAATTTAACAACTTTCCCCATGGAACATGGGTCAACATATGAAAAAATAAAATTTGGACCTCCCATACAAAATTAACTCAATTTGTATGGGACTCTTATTGATTGTTTTGTAACATGTTGCATAGTGTATCTAAAATGTCCTGACAAAATATGACGGCGCCACTTTGTATAAAAAGTGTTAGTTCCATTTTATTTAAAGTCAGGACTTTTTAGACAGAACAGTGTGTTTGGTTTATGGATGACTTCACAAAACTTTAGTATTTTGTATGGAAGTACCACAATTTTATTATTATTTGATTTGAAAAAAGTATGAAGGAAAGTTGTTCACTTTCACATCTAGAAAACACCCAAAAAGTTTGTACAGTCATTGACCAAACATACACTTGTGTACATAATTTCTACTTGTCCCAAATATGGTACAAATAATTACAGCAAACATAGTACATACATTTTAGTAACTACAGTTCTGTTATTTAGGAATTTCTAGAAAAACTGGCTGGCCTGGTTACTAAGTGGTTAACTCTTTAAAGCTATGGAGACTAAGTACAAATAAGGAATGTAAATAATTTATTAATGCAAAAATTGCACATTTTGTAGGTAAAACCCAGCAACCATTCAAGGGATCAACATACGGGGTGTTAGGGATGGTGTAACGAAAACTTTGCAGGCGTGCTCAGACCATGGAACTGAACAACTTTTAATATGGAGCCAATGATGAGAAACGAAAAAAAAAAATTCCAACCTCCCATACAAAGTCAGTCAGCTGATCGTGAATTTTGTATGGGAGGTTGGAATTTTTTTTCGTTTTTCACCATTGGCTCCATAGTAAAAGTTTGTCAGTTTGATGGTCTGATCATGCCTGCAAAGTTTTCAGTACACCGTCCCTAACACCCTGTATACTGTTTTATCAAAGTATTTGTATAGGAAACCAGTATAAGTTGGCCCCTTAGATGGTAGGTGGTATGCTGGCAATAGTACCATACCAATATGATTAAGTACCATTTTTTTAAATCAAAGTTATTAAAGTTATTAGCATAAAATTGTTACCACTAAAAGTTTCTCTATTGAAATTAGCATTTTTTATTAAGTAGGTAGACGCAAAAATTAATGACTCAATTTTTTCAAGAGAATAAACTTTGGAGATGATGAAATGTTGTTTCAAATGTAGGTATACATTGGTGGAATTATAGTAAACACCATAAAAATAGAAAATCAAATTAAAGTTAAGCCCTTAATGCCCTCCACTTATCACGAACTGCATTTGAACTTTGACCCATAATTTTTATCACTAATTACAGGTAGCTCTGTAAACGGAAGGTTACAGAATGCTTGTATATTTTCCGTGATGGTGTTTGATGATTGTAGCTGGTCCGGCTAACTTCTTAAACAATTATTTACCCACATTATTCAGGCAATGAACCTCCTACGTTGCAATACCGTAACTACTGAATATTCTATGAGCTATTTGCACCGGTGTTCCGACCAAATATGATTCAGTTAGAAAACTATAGCAATACATACAGAGGAAGAAGTTAAAATCATGAAAGCGTTAAAGGTACTCACGTTGAATTTCGCGCTGCAGTTTTGCCGCTCCTGGTGCAAAGTAAATGGAATAAAACAAAATCACGACACAGAAACCGGTTCTCAACCTCAGAACGACAATGAAATACTAACGTTCCGTTAGTTAGTTATTTCCTTGTTTGTGTCAAAATGGAGTATAATTTTATAATTTATTCAAACTCAAAATAATAATAAAACAAAATTCAATAATTAAAACCAACCAAACCGATTTAAATAATGAAAACCAAGTTGCAAACTTACTTGGAGAACTTAACTTTTTATTTTATTACACAGCCTAAAAGGAAAAATTAGAAAAATAAATATTCCGTGGAATGAAACGTTGGCTACATTTGACTACTTAGTGATGTGGTAGAGTTTGAAGTTTTTATCGATACTTTTACCAAACCGTTCCATGAAAAATAATGTTTCTAAAACGTAGAACAAGTGGGACTTAAAATGTGCTCACTTGTTCCACCGTAGAACTAGTGGGCAAAAAAGTTCTCACCTGTTCTACCGTAGAACTACTCAGTAGGACAGGTGGGAACAAACGTGCAGGTGCAGGTTAAATGCGTCAAAAATTATTCGACCGAAAATGTTCATCACAAAATGTGCAGTAAATATGTCATGTGGGTGATAATCTATAAATTCTCAGTCAATGAATTTATTAAACGATGAGTACTGATTTTTGAAAAAACAATTTCTGCGCGTTTCAGTCGATTGACATAAATCGCGTCGGCATAGATAATCTGCATCACGCAGTGCACAGCCTAACCCTCTGCGAACAAGATTAGAAAGTAGCGCGAAATTAGTAAGTTTCAATGATAATAAAATAACCCTCTAAGTTGACTTCATTAGAAAATCGTGTGAAAAGTTTCTTGGATGCAAGCTGGGTTCTCCAGCAGGCTTCTCCTCCCTTGAATTTAAATCATTTTATCTACACTCAGATCGTAATATTCGTTTTACAGAATCGAAAGTACGAACGTAATGAACTGCATTACGAATATACAGCCTTTAAAAAAACTTTCATACTACTGGCAGGCAGCTACATAAAGTAACTCGCTTTCTAGTATTTGAAAAAAAATTAAACGAATTGACCCGCGTACCAAATTGTTATCTGTTCCAATTTGACACTGGCCATCAGTAAGTCGAATGAAAAAAAAACAAGTGTCATCCGCGGCGGGACGACACTTGAAATTATGAGGACTTATTTATTATTAAATCTTTGCTTCAAATCATTTTTGGAATTAAAATTGGGATATTATAAATTGCATATCAAATAAATAATCGCCTATCAATACATATTCATCATTTATATATTTTATTTTACATCAAATATCTTACTTTACTACAAAAAAACTAAATGTTTAACAAAACATAAACTGCAGATAATTTGAAATTTTACATCAATATGACATAACTTTTTTCCTCATAATGCAATACAGATAAATTTATTTTTGTACAAAAATACTACATACGTAGCATTTATACTGAATGCACAGCAAATTTTCCATATTTCATAGCAAAATAACAATCCCAGTCGCATATTAACCAGTAAACATACGTAAGTAAACATAAGTTTATAGGTCCGTTAGGTATAGCCTAACCGAAACTGGCGCGGAAAGCGCCAGGTTAGGTTAGGTTAGGTTAGAACTTTGACCACAACGTACGAGCCGAGCGAGCGGAGCGAGCGTGCCGCGGCAGCGGCCGGCGATGTGCCAGAAACGACACGCTATGCGCGTCATCAATTTAAAATATGATTATCGATGTGTATGATTAACGATGATGGGTCATCTCTAATAAAAACTGCTGTAAATAATATAAAAATAGAAGCTATATTTAAAAGAAAAAGAGTTAATAGGTAAAATGTGCATTAAGATTATTAGCTGTGCATGAAAAAGCTTTTGCTTTAGGATAAATCGCTGTACGCTGCGAAAATAAATTGTAGTGTGTTTAGTGATATTTTGAGTTGAATATTATGCTGTGCAATAAGTAATTTTGATGGGAATTTGGAATCTTATTGCATAGAAAAAGGATATTTTTTGATTTGCGTTTAAATACTACCCATTAAAATTCACCGATAAATGCTATTATGAATAGGCCCCGATATCGTTGCAGCACGAATTTAATCTTTATAGAGTTGGCAAATTATAGACACGTGAGATGCCTATCGATATAGTTAATTTTACGCAATGGCGTCGCAAGACTCTTAATCGATTTAAAATATTGGCTGACGAGATTCATTTTATTTTGTTTGAAATTGCATATTCGAAAGCATTTTTTGTTGTGCTGTTGTGCGATGTCACTTTCCTTTAACATATTTGTATTACTATAATATTGTTTCTGAGAAAAGTTAATCTATTTCATGGGACATTCATCTTATAGTATTATTTCTAGATATTTGTAGGCCTGTTTTTAGTTATGTAAGAGAAGGTATTGTAGGTTAACATCGATAGCTTGTTACGATAAAATTCTGTGACTCGTCTCTATGCGATGTCAACTTCATTCGTGTTCCAAAGATAACGAGGTATAATTTACGAACAATGTACTTATCGACACTTTGTCTATCGATATCACGCGTTCCCTTCCCTATTACTGCAGTGCGTGCGTGACATACGTCAAAATGCGTTTATTTCGCTTTTTATTCAGCGCAAGTGAAATTTTAAAGTGATCAAATGTTGTAGAGACATGTAATCTTGCATCACATTCTAACATGTAAAAGATTACCGTTTTTACGTTGTAAAAGCACATTTTGAAGAGCGTTTCGTGGATTCATAACCTAATTTTGCTCTTTTCTAGTAATTAAATATTTTGTAGCCGAAATGGAGCTAAACGAAAGGATTTTGCATTACCTAGACAAAGCCGATAAAGTGGACACTTTAGTGTTAGCCAAGGAATTCGGCGAAGATCATCAGAAAATTGTCGGGGCAGTGAAAAGTTTGGAGGCTCTTGAGATGGTTACTTCGGAGCCCGTAAAAAGTACCAAATGGGGCTTGACGGACGAAGGCCAATTGGTAGCAGACAAGGGAAGTCATGAAGCCGTCCTTTATAGAAGTATTCCTGATGCTGGGATACCGCAAGCAGAAGTTATGAAAGTACGAACCGAACTGTAATATTTTGATAACCTTTCCGAATTTCTGATAAGATGCCATGTATTGAAGAGCACTACGTGGTTTTTGATAACATTGATACTTTTACGATAGGCTGTCTATAGCATATTTCTTCATACAAATTTTTAACAAAATTTGAAAAGCCTATCCTGGTCTAAAATATTAATGTGAAACAATTATAAACTGCAATAATTATTTATTTATTATTCTGTCATGATTTTCTTGGAAATATATGAGATTCTAAATCTTTACTCACATTTTACAGACTGTACCAAATGCAAAAGTAGGCTTCAGTAAAGCAATGTCTGCCGGCTGGATCCTTATAGACAAATCCGGGGGCGCACCACTAGTCAAGAAGAAGGTCGAAACCATCACAGACACTGTACAGGATCACCTTAATGAAATAAAGAAAGGAATCGATAACTTACCTGATAACGTCAGAAATGATTACAAAAAGCGAAAGCTCGTCCAAGAAATTACAATAAAAAGTTTTGTATTATCAAAAGGACCCCAATTCTCAACAACTATTCAAAAGCTTGAAACGGATTTGACGAGTGAAATGTTGCTCACGGGCTCGTGGAAGACGTTGCAGTTCAAACCATACAACTTTGATGCTTTAGGTGAGTGAGATACAAATATTGCCAACAAACTTGATAAATCTAGCAGCAGGTTTTTATTGTAAAATGGTACATTTCTTCAAAATTGAGTTGCTCATTTTCCATCAACATAAATTAATTCTGACCAAAACTTAAGTATCCCACTTCAGGCAAAGGCAACTTTTTTATAAATAAAATATCAAATATCCTAGACAATTCACTTTTTAGCCCCAAACTAGCAAAGTTTGTACTATCGGAACTAGATAAGGCTATAAATAAATACCTACATATCAATACATAGAAAACACCCAGCACATCATACAATATTTGAAAAAAATATATTTTTGTATAGAATCATAATTCATAACAATATATAATATCATTGTGTAGAATGCTTATGTGCTATCCACTACACCGTTAGGATAGTCAAATTATAATAATTCTTTACATTTCCATCTGCAGGCCAGCCCCCAGACAGCGGGCACTTGCATCCGTTGCTAAAAGTGCGATCGGAGTTCAGAGAGATCTTCCTGGAGATGGGCTTCACGGAGATGCCCACCAACCAGTATGTGGAGAGCTCTTTCTGGAATTTCGATGCCCTTTTCCAGGTATACGGAGATGGATCAATAATAGAAGAAGTTAATTCCCAGAAAAACTGTGTTTCACATGGGAAAACATCTGTTATTGACCTGTAAAATGAACTTGCACCTTTAACTTACATATTAAGCTCCATAAACCTGCCTATTGAACAAACTCTATCTATTAAAATGTTGCATCGTTTTAAAGTAGTTAGCAGTGTGCAAGACGAAAAGAAGACAAGAAGAAGAAAATTCATTTTAATAAAATTTGCTGCAACACAATTTAATCAGAATGATTTTCATTGTATGAAAAATATTTGTATCTCCGGGAAATAACATGTTTTCTTTAAGGAAAAGCAAGCTTATATTTCCGAAAAAGCACGCAATGCAGTTTTTTAATGATAATACTTTTTAAACCAAAAGTTTCGTGAATCTTTTATGAATCAGAAGACCAAACAAGCAGATTCATGGCAGCATTTTTTCAAAGTTCCGCAACATTGTAGCAGATAGAAAAGTTCCCAATGAAGACGCATCTTAAACAATGTTTCGAAACAAAGTTCCCGACGAGGGTGCGTCTTCGTTGGGAACTTTTTGGGACAATGCCCCGAAACATCGTATAAGATACAAAATGTCTGGGATTCTGTCCCCAATGAAAATTCGCCTTGAATCAGCAAAATACTCACATGATTTTCTATCACATTCCAGCCCCAACAACACCCAGCCAGGGATGCCCACGATACTTTCTTTGTGTCATCGCCCGCCACCACCACCAACTTCCCCATGGAGTATCTGGAGAGGGTCAAGAAGGTCCACAGCGAAGGTGGTTACGGATCTCAGGTGAGGACCTTTTTTAAATTCATTAATGGGAAAAAAAATATTGTTACAAAATTCTACAAAGATCAGAGTAAAATCAGTTGTTAAATAGAAAACAAAGAAAAATCATCAAAATCCGTTGTGTGATTAAACGACTTTATCATGTATATTAAATCAAAGAATACTATACTCTCACTGGCGTGGAGTATTAAATTGACAAAGGATTATTAGGTAATGATATAAGCGTACGAGAGTGCGCAGGCCAAGTACCTAAATACAGTTGCGGTAATTCCTGTTATTCTTTTCCAGGGTTATAAATACGACTGGAAGATAGAAGAAGCCCAAAAAAACCTTCTCCGCACGCACACAACTGCGGTCAGTGCGAGGATGTTGTACAAACTGGCTCAGGGAGAATTCTCGCCCAGGAAATACTTCAGTATTGACAAGGTAAGTCATATATGTTTTTAAATTGAAAAATCTTATTAATTTCGAAACTTCTTTCGTCATATCATGATATTAAATGAGGGTGGATCATTTAGCGTTCTTTAAATAAAATATTATGTCAACCATTTTGTGCTAAGAAGACCGAACTTGCCATGTTATGAATACCTACATTATTTTAAAAAAGTAACTATATTATTTTTCTAAATGTGCAGCTGATGATTATTTTTCTAAATGCCATTTATTTTTGAAATTACCTTGTGTAGGTAGCTCTTTTATTTGATACCCCACACGATAGGCTCTAGAAGAAATATTTTTAGTGCAATACAAAAAAATAAAACGACCATCCGCGATCTTTAAATCTAGTGGATTAAACTTGGGATTTAATTTTCACACAGAGCACCAAATTGTCATTCGCAGCCCCGTGATAGAGCCGCCCTTTGAGCAATATAGCGTGTCAATTCGGTTTACCGAATGGCTAACGCCAGTGTTGCCACCAGCTTATATTTCTCGAACTTGACGTCCTTTTTTAGGGTTTCGTAGTCTACTAGAAACCCTTATAGTTTCGTCATGTCTGTCTGTCTGTCTGTCCGTCTGTCTGTCTGTCTGTCTGTCTGTCTGTCTGTCTGTCTGTCTGTATGCCGCGCCCCCATATCTTCGTCAGTTTTAGAGCTATCGACATGAAATTTGGTGAGAAGATAGATCGTGTTGACCCAAATATAGAAATGTTAAGAAAAAAATATTTTAAATGTTTTTTGGACCCCCTCCCATACAAGTGAAAGGGGGGCAAAAAAAATTTTTTTCTTCTGTTATATTGAGTAGGGTATCGTTGAATAGGTCTTTTAAAACCAAGGTGAGGTTTCTTTGAAACGAAGTCACTAAAATGTTTCTGTCACGAGATATTTGCTTTTAAAAAGGGCGTTTTTGACCCATAATTTGTTCCAGCTGTAACTTCTAAAGTATAAACGCTAAAAATTTGAAATGAATATGGAATATAGCTTACAATCTGAAGTTACAATGAAAACTATAACGGATATCGTACCCCTAAAGGTTTCAGAAAAAAAATGAGTTTTTCTATTTGCGGTTGGTCATCATACAGCTGCTAACAAACCAGCAACAAAATTAAGTTTGTAATGCTGAAAAACCTGATATTTAAACGTTGACTACGAAACCCTATTTGTGGGCGTGTCTGACACGCTCTTGGCCGGTTTTTTTGACTCCCACGTGTTATTTGTAATTTTACCATTTTGTTTGTAAATCGCCCTTACTCTAATACTAATGATGCAATAAAACATGCTGTACTATAACAGCCGCAACAGTCTACTGCTAGACATAGGCCTTCCCTTATTAGGGGGGTATTTGCCATGTTTGGCAGGCGGATTGGCGAGCGCAGTTCAAGCCTCGCTTGCTACTCAGTTTTTTCTTTATTTACTGAACCACCGAAAAATGGTATACATATTCCACCGAAAAACCGATTTAAGTTTGACAGCTGTCATCTTAAATGTAGATCTCATCAAGACCTGCAACTTCCTTAATAAAACTAGTTGTGTAGCATGCGAAGTTTCTAACATAAACGGGTTTTAAGTTTGACAGCTGTTATATAAAATGTAGATCTCGTTAAGGCCTACAACTTTCCCAAAGAAACTAATAGTCTAGCACACATAGTTTCCGATATAAACGACTTTTTAGTATGACAGCTGACACCTGTGATAAAGATCTCGTTAAGGCTTACAACTTTCCCAAAGAAACCAATAGTCTAGCACGCATACACTCCGAATGTATCTATATTCTTTTGGCAACGGATATATGTGTATTTTGAAAAGACGGTTGTGGCAACACTTTAGGGTGAGTGCACTCTGTTCCGAACCATACGCACAGCACCGTAAGTGACATAGAATTTCATACATAAAATCAAAATATGACGTGTATGACGCGTACGGAACGGTTAAATGAGCTCTCACCTCAAATGGCCAACTCGGTCAAAAATGACACGCTTGTCTTGTATAAAATTTTGCCAAAAAGCGTGTCTACTAGCGCTGCGCGAAAAAGGTTTAATTTGTCTATGAATTTTCATTTCTGAACAAAGCTGTAAATACTGTGCCAGCAATAAAGCTTTTTTCTAAGAATCAAGACTAGAAGTATCACTAGAACTCCAGTTGAGCGCACGGTAGTGCACAGGCCAAGATTATTACAATCTCCGTTTTTTAGGTGTTCCGTAACGAGACCCTCGACGCAACTCACCTCGCGGAGTTCCACCAAGTTGAAGGTGTGGTGGCCGACCGGGATCTAGGGTTGGCAGATCTCATTAGCGTACTCGACACGTTCTTCAAGCGGCTCGGATTCGACCAGCTGCAGTTCAAACCCGCGTACAACCCTTACACCGAACCTAGCATGGAGATCTTCGCGTATCACACTGGTAACATTACGTCCTTGGCTTTGAATAGCATCACCACATTTCCCCACTTATGATACAATCTAGTATTTGTCTGTTTGCAGGTCTCGGCAAATGGATAGAGATCGGCAACTCGGGCGTATTCCGGCCCGAAATGCTCCTGCCCATGGGTCTACCTGAAGATGTGAACGTGATCGCGTGGGGCTTGTCGCTCGAGAGGCCCACCATGATCAAGTACGGGCTCAACAACATACGCGACCTCGTCGGGCCCAGAGTCGACCTGCAGATGGTGCAGAACAACCCCATTTGTAGGCTCGATAAATAGTTGTGCAGTGTGTTAATAAATTATTTATATTGAAATCTTGGTTTTCTTAAAAAAAGCTAGATGGCGGCTATAGTCGAGCAGACAAGTCGCTGACTACAGCATTGCCGCCGGCAACAGCCGGCGGCTATAGTCAGACAAACAAGTCGCTGACTACAGCATTGCCGCCGGCAACAGCCGGCGGCTATAGTCAATCACAAGTCGCTGACTACAGCATTGCCGCCGGCAATAGCCGGCGGCTATAGTCAGACAAACAAGTCGCTGACTACAGCATTGCCGCCGGCAACAGCCGGCGGCTATAGTCAATCACAAGTCGCTGACTACAGCATTGCCGGCTTGTGATTGGCTATAGTCAGACAAACAAGTCGCTGACTACAGCATTGCCGCCGGCAACAGCCGGCGGCTATAGTCAATCACAAGTCGCTGACTACAGCATTGCCGGCTTGTGATTGGCTATAGTCAGACAAACAAGTCGCTGACTACAGCATTGCCGCCGGCAACAGCCGGCGGCTATAGTCAATCACAAGTCGCTGACTACAGCATTGCCGGCTTGTGATTGGCTATAGTCAGACAAACAAGTCGCTGACTACAGCATTGCCGCCGGCAACAGCCGGCGGCTATAGTCAATCACAAGTCGCTGACTACAGCATTGCCGGCTTGTGATTGGCTATAGTCAGACAAACAAGACGCTGACTACAGCATTGCCGCCGGCAACAGCCGGCGGCTATAGTCGAGCAGACAAGTCGCTGACTACACCTCTCAGTTCTTCTACTGTAAAAAGATGTGAGATCCATGCGATGCCAAGTCGGTTATTGATGTATTCAAGGACTACTTCAGGGAACTTTCATCTTAATCTATTGCGTAATTAGGTAACAGACATCATCTTATAGTTACCATATCGATATTGAAAAACTTCACACGGGTCATTCTAGCTAGTTATTGTAAATATGAAAGTTATTAAATATCGATATGGTTACTATAAGATGTGTTATAAAATGTAAATATTGCCACTAAAACCACGAGTTTAGATGTTTGCTATACAGCTATTTTTATTAGAGTGATGTTTCTTATTCTCTATCAAAGTGACAAAGTCAATTCAAAATATACAATGGACAGGGTGTGCCATTATGTAAAATGAGTATTTACAACACCTCCCCGTAATGGGACATCCTGTACCTATATATAAATAAATGACGTATCAAAGCTTACTGTACAAATACACGATAACACAACACAAAATTTACACTATACACAAACAAAAATAACATCAACCTGTATATACACTTCATCAAAAAATTCATCCTGTATATACACCTAACCTAGAGAACTATTTACATACCTAACGATGATCTGAATCCTAGCCTAATCCTAATGCACATGAAAATTTACAGTGTTTGATTTTTGGGAGAGGCTTGGTGAGGATGTCTGCGATCATGTTATGTGTCGGTATGTATGTGATGATGTAGTCCTGTTCTGAGAGTAGGCGTATGAAGTGATGTCGAATGTCGATGTGTTTTGTGCGTGCGTGGAATGTGTTGTTGCGGGTGAGTTTGATTGTGCTTTGATTGTCTGTATGAATGGTGAGTGGCTGTATGACGTTATAGACTTCTTTAATGAGGGTGCGGAGATAAATGGCTTCTTTACAGGCTTCGCCTAGTGCCATGTATTCTGCCTCTGTGGTGCTCAGTGCAGGGGTGCGCTGTTTCTTGGATTCCCAAGAAATGGCAGCACTGCACATCTTGAATACGTACCCCGTGTACGAGCGTCTATCAATAACGTTGCTGGCGTAGTCGGCGTCAGCATAGCCGGTGGGATACCCTTCACCATTTTTATAAGTTAGTTTAAGGTCCTTAGTTGCCTTCAAGTACCTTAAAACCCGTTTGGCAGCCCTAAAATGCACCTCCCCGTAATGTCCATTGAACTGGCTCAGATAAGATACAGCATAGGATATATCTGGTCTGGTGCCAATTGCAATGTACATTAGAGAACCAATAAGTTGTTGGTATGGCAAATCGGGTTTCTCATCATCCTTATCAGGGATTGTGAGCTTCATACCAGGTTCTATGGGTACTGAGACAGGGATGGCGTCAGTCATACCAAACTTTTCGATGACTTTCTCGATATACTTAGTCTGATCGAGAGATATGTTGCCAGGCTTTTGGACAACACGCATTCCGAGACAGTCTTTGACAGGACCAAGGTCTTTGACCACAAATAGTTTCTTTAAACCGAGTTTAAAGGTGTCCTTCATGCTGTCGTTACTGCACAGGATAAAAAAAATCGTCGACGAAAACTGCTACTACAAGCAGGTCGTTGCCGTCGCGTCTGTAGTACAGGCAATGCTCGTTAGAAGCTTGCTGTAAGTTAAGCTTTTTCATTGCTTCGCAAACTTTCAAGTTCCATTGTCGTGGAGCTTGCTTAAGGCCATATAGAGCCTTTTTGAGAAGACAAACTTTTCCTTTCGGGTCTGTGGAGAAACCGTCTGGTTGTTCCATATAGATTTCCTCATCGAGGTCACCATTGAGGAATGCAGTTTCCACGTCGAGGTGGTCAACTTGCAGTCCACGTTGAGCCGCAAAAGCCAATAAAAGTCGCACTGACGACAGTCTAGCGACTGGTGCAAATGTTTCACCATAATCAATTCCAGCTACTTGGGTGAAGCCTTTTGCAACTAGTCGGGCTTTGTATTTTGTTATTTGGCCGCTGGTGTCCTTTTTTAATTTAAATACCCATTTGCATTTAGTTGTTTTCCTACCGGAAGGTCTGTCAACGAGAACCCATGTTCCATTTTTGATTAGTGAATTATATTCAGCTTTCATAGCTTCTAGCCACTGTTCTTTCTCGGCGTGATCTGTTACTTCTTTGTAAGATTCGGGTTCCAGGTCTGAAGTGAGGTAGCCGAAGCGTTCAGGAGGATTCCTTAGACGGGCTGGGTACCTGCGCTCAGTTTCAGTAGGAACATCTGGAGTAACAGGTTCATCCGGTTCAGAGGTAGCTGACAGATACTCTGGTGATGCTGGTTCAACAGTTGCAGATGTATCTAGCTGTGGTAGAGGCTGTGGGTGGGTTTCAATGCTTTGAGGGGTATCAGACTCGGGGAGTGGAACTGGAATTTCTGAGATCTGAGGTGGCGGTGGACTTGGCTCTTGTTGTGTCGTTGGTGGTTGTGGTTGGTCTACTCCTGTACTCACGATTAAATCGTAAGCGAGACTATTGTTTGGGATGGTGGGTTGCTGCGGTTCAGTAACTCCAAGTTTATCTTCAATGAAGACTACATCCCTTGACAATATGATCGCTCGTGGGTTACGGGGATCTATAAGGCGATAGCCTTTAGTCTCGGTTGAGTAACCTACAAATATGCAAGACTGGGTTTTTGAATCCAGTTTGCTGCGCTTTTCTTTTGGTACAAAAGAGTGCGCTTCACAGCCAAAAACACGAAGGTGGGAGACGTCAAGTCGTTTACCGTACCAAAGTTCGTCAGGAATTTTGTTATGTAAAGCTTGGGTGGGCGAAATATTTTTTAAGTAAATTGCAGTATTTACTGCCTCACCCCAATACGCTTTTGGGAGTTTTGCGTCATGCAACATTGCTCTGGCCTTTTCTATAATCGTCCGATTAACCCGTTCAGCGACGCCGTTTTGCTGAGGGTTGTAGGCTACAGAGGTCTGATGGATAATTCCATTCTCCCTTAAAAAGCAAGACATCGGTCCGTTTACAAATTCACGACCGTTGTCGGTGCGAAACTTTTTAATTTTTTCGCCAGTTTGTTTTTCTACAAGTTGTTTAAATTCAACAAACTTTGAAAAAACTTCACTTTTTGACTTTAACAAGTAGCCAAAAGTTTTGCGCGTAAAGTCATCTGTGAAAGTAAGTAGGTATAGGGCACCGCCCCACGAATGTGTGCTCATTGGTCCACAGAGGTCCGAATGAATGAGTTCACACTTTTTGAATGACTTACTTTTTGACCTTTTAAATGGCTTTTTTGCCAGTTTACCTTGAAGACAAGGGACGCAGGTTTCATTCAAACCTAAACTATTTATTTCGCAATTTATGCCAACTGTTCTCTTTTTTAGAGAAGCTAGCGCTTTGACATTTAGATGTCCTAAGCGTCTATGCCACAGAACAGCTGTCTCATTGTTGACATTTGTCAGCTGTGCTTGTTGTGGCTCCGAGATTTGTAATTTATACATGCCCTTATAATTTTGCCCTGTTGCGACTAATTCCCCCGAAATTTTTAAGCTATTTTCTATAAAAATTTGAGCACCCTTACTGGTAAAAACTGTAGCAAAACCCTTCCCCGCCATGGAACTAACAGATAATAAATTAGCCGAAAGTTGAGGTACCAAAAGAGCGTTAGAAATTTTGTCTATTTTACCACTATTTACAAAAATTGTACCTATACCTTCGCTGGTTATCTGTTGGTTGTTGGCTACGGTTACTGTATCTGACTGGGGTGAAAAGTGACTGAATGAATTTCTATCATTACACATATGTGATGTTGCACCCGAGTCAATGAACCAATGTGAGGAGGAATGAGGTGTTTTGGAAGAATGACAAGATGAATAAAGTGTAAAATGTGTACTGAAATTAGCCTTATTCGACTTCTTGCGTTTCCGGCACTGCGAGACGAGGTGTCCGTGTCGCTTGCAGAACGAGCAGACGAGCTTTGGGCGCGGTGGCACAGGCGTAGGCTTGGGAGCAGGCGTAGATGTCGATGTCTGAAGTGCAGTCGATGTCGCTGCCGATGGTCTCTGGTCCTCTTTGAGTAGCATTGTTGCTACGGAGTCCGACGAGATCTTCGTTCCCGATCCTTCCAGTGCCATCACCATAGGGTTGAACTTTTCGGTTAAACCGGTTAACATTATTACTCCTACGAATTCGTCGTCGACGGGAGCCTTTATTTCTGCTAGCTGCTGCTGCGTGCTGCGAATTCCGTTGACGTATTCTTCCATGCTTTGACAGTTCTCCAGCCGTGTGTTGAAGAGCCTGCGTAGTAGATGTAGGCGCCGTAGAAGGCCGCTATCTGCGTAGGCAGTTTGTAGTTTCTTCCAGGTCTCCTGGGCTGTTGGGCAGCTCGTTATTACCGGGTATATGGAGGTAGATACAGAGAGTGCGCCGACACTTGCCAAAACCTAAAACAGTCAAATACGCGATTCGTCAAATTTGAGACTGGTCAATTCCAGTAGACAGTAACCAAAACCTAAAACAATCAAATACGTGATTCGTCAAAACCTAAAACTGTCAACTGGTTCCAAGTAAAAACTCTTTCACATGGAAAAGTATTTAAGCCAGACTGTCAAATTCCTAGATGATGTTGTAAATCTTGATGAAACCGACACATAGTATGACAGCTGTCAAGCTAAAACCTCGTGTATCTTGGAAAATATGGATGCTAGATTGCTAGACTATCAGTGTTTTAGAGAAAGTTATAGGCCTTGATGAGATCTACATGTCAGGTGACAGCTGTCAAATAAAAACCTCGTTTATCTTGGAAATTACGCGTGATAGACTATCAGTTTGTTCGAGAAAGTAGTGGTCCTCGATGAAACCTACATTTATGAAGACAGCTGTCAAACTAAAAACTCGTTTATCTCGGAAACAAAAAATCTTAGACAATATGTTCCTTTGAGAAAGTGGTAGGCCTTGACGAGATCTATCAAATGACAGCTGTCAAACTAAAAAATCGTTTATCTGGGAAACTAAAAATCTTAGACAATATGTTTCTTTGAGAAAGTGGTAGGCCTTGACGAGATCTATCAAATGACAGCTATCAAACTAAAAACACGTATAACTTGGAAAGTTTGCATGCTGCACTATCCGTTTGCTTGAGAGAGTTGTGGACCTTGATGAAACCTTCATTTATGATGACAGCTGTCAATCTAAAAACTCGTTTGTCTCGGAAACTAAAAATCTTAGACAATATGTTCCTTTGAAAAAGTGGTAGGCCTTGACGAGATCTATCAAATGACAGCTGTCAAACTAAAAAATCTTTTATCTCGGAAACAAAAAATCTTAGACAATATGTTCCTTTGAGAAAGTGGTAGGCCTTGACGAGATCTATCAAATGACAGCTGTCAAACTAAAAACTCTTTTATCTCGGAAACTATGCTTGCTAGACTTAGTTTCTTAGAATCAGTTTTAGGCTCGGCTCAATATAACACTTAGTCATGTTACTGGGACAAAAAGTCCGACTGATTAATATAAAGTCACAACCGCAAGATAGCCTGGCATCGCTGTTGTTTTATGTCTTTGACCTGTCTGTATGCCGGGCCCTCATAACTTCGTCAGCTTTAGACCGATCGACCTCAAAGAGCTACCGACACAAAAACTCTTTTTCATGGCCAGAGTTGAAACATATCAAAATCAATGAAGCATAAAAATACAAACCAAAAGTATCCAAAGATAAAAAATCGTAAAGCGTATAGTTTCGGAGATATACGGTATTAAGTATTTTTTTTGTTTACTTTTTTATTAGTTTATTTTATTATTATTCTCAATTTTTCCAAGTTATACGTGTTTTTAGTTTGATAGCTGTTATTTGATAGATCTCGTCAAGGCCTACCACTTTCTCAAAGAAACATATTGTCTAAGATTTTTAGTTTCCCAGATAAACGATTTTTTAGTTTGACAGCTGTCATTTGATAGATCTCGTCAAGGCCTACCACTTTCTCAAAGGAACATATTGTCTAAGATTTTTGTTTCGAGATAAACGAGTTTTTAGTTTGACAGCTGTCTTCATAAATGTAGGTTTCATCGAGGACCACAACTTTCTCGAACAAACTGATAGTCTATCACGCGTAATTTCCAAGATAAACGAGGTTTTTGTTTGACAGCTGTCACCTGACATGTAGATCTCATCAAGGCCTATAACTTTCTCTAAAACACTGATAGTCTAGCATCCATATTTTCCAAGATACACGAGGTTTTAGCTTGACAGCTGTCATACTATGTGTCGGTTTCATCAAGATTTACAACATCATTTAGGAATTTGACAGTCTGGCTTAAATACTTTTCCATGTGAAAGAGTTTTTACTTGGAACCAGTTGACAGTTTTAGGTTTTGACGAATCACGTATTTGATTATTTTAGGTTTTGGTTACTATCTACTGGAATTGACCAGTCTCAAATTTGACGAATCGCGTATTTGACTGTTTTAGGTTTTGGCAAGTGTCGGCGCACTCGATACAGAAAGGCATATCTTTGCCTTTGTCTTGGCATCAAGACGCTTGAAATGGGCTTCTCCAAGCTGTTCTTGGATTGAACTTGGGTTTTCGACGAAATCCCATAAGTCACTTACTATGAGTACATTCTTCATTGCGAAGCTCCAACTGGAGAAGTTCCTTGCTCCTTCCAACTTTTCTATGCTTGGCACGCCGATTTGCTGGATTGTCAGTGGATGCTGCGGCTGTGTACCTGGTGAAGCTTGCGCTGGTGGTGCCGATGGGTGATGATCACCCGCCGATGGAGAGTCGTTTTGGGTCTCCATAGCACTTTTGAAGATACTCTAGAATCTAAACTTAGGTTAGAGGGGCAAGAGGAGGCCCATAACCTGTTATAAAATGTAAATATTGCCACTAAAACCACGAGTTTAGATGTTTGCTATACAGCTATTTTTATTAGAGTGATGTTTCTTATTCTCTATCAAAGTGACAAAGTCAATTCAAAATATACAATGGACAGGGTGTGCCATTATGTAAAATGAGTATTTACAACAAGATGATGTCTGTTACCTAATTACGCAATAGCTTAAGATGAAAGTTCCCTGAAGTAGTCCTTGAATAAATCAATAACCGACTTGGCATCACATAGATCTCTCATCTTTTTACAGTAGAACTGAGAGGCGCGACTTGGTTCTTTTTACAAGTGAATGTTTTTGGTGGGATTCTATTTACAAATACGACAGCTGACATAAAAATTCTCGAATATTGACATTTCTAACATTTGACAAGAAACAAAACTTCCAATATTGCAATATTGCGTGTTTATTTCAAAACTCGCCAATAATTTGATTGTTACGAAAGTTATTTCAACGTAATTGTTAGTTATTTATTCTAGTTTTAGACAAACTTATCGTAAGCATGTTTTCCAAAACTATTGGTCGTGTAAGTGCCCAAACAAGTTGGGGAGTTGAAAAGTTGTCTCCCGTCGGTTGGCGAGTCTGCCGGCGATCTTGCCACGGCAGGCAGCCTACCTGTGGCGGCATCGGCAGCGCGGGCGGCGGTTCTGGCGGTGGATATCAGATTCCTCCACACCTGAGTGACGTTGCCACCGATAAGGATCCTAGTTTTTTTCGGTAAGAATCTGCTATTCTGTAATTAAGCTTCAGTGTGTTAGGTAGGTATCCTACTTTATTCTCTATCACTAAGCGAATTTTTGAATTGCGTTTTGTATTAGCGGGGTACCTACACGGATACATTTTAACGCAGTTATCAACCAAGTTTTAAAAATAATTTTTCTCCTTTCAAATTTTTCTTTTTCTTTTGGAAGAGAGAAAAGATATGAAATCTACAATCTTTCGTGACTTCTTCATTTTAGGATGGTGGAGTATTACTACCACAACGCGGTAAGGATTTGTGAGCCTTCACTCAACGCGTACCTGAAGAAACACACCCATCTCTCCGACAAGAAGAGAAACAACAGAGTTGCTGGCATTTTAAAGGTAACGAAAATCCTATAAAAATTTGGAATGTAAAAATGCCAAGTTCTGAAGTCAAGTGTGTTAAATAAGGAGTTTAGTAGGCACCTGCAAAATGTACAAAATCATGTTCGTGTTTTTGGTTGCTTGGTAGATAGAACTTTTTTCAAAAAGGTTACCCTTCTACTTTTTACTGCATTCGATGTTACAGTATAATAAAGAAACGCAAGTGATCTAAATTTTCAATATCATCATACGAAAGCTCTATCTATTCAAAAAATTAGTACCTATTAAAATACTATCCCGTTCGCGATTCAGTAATGGCTTCACTTAGCTTTTTTATTTGTGAATTATTAATATAATAGGACATTTCCCAAAGGTGATGGGGTCGTGCAATAGCTCATTGCAATTCGAATTCCCGCTGCAACGCAAGACGGGCGAGTACGAGATCATCCAGGCGTACAGGTCACAGCACAGCGTCCATCGCTTGCCTGCCAAAGGAGGTGATTGATTTTTGTCCCCTTCTTTTGTACCTTCTACGGTTAAATACCTACTTACCTTTGTTTTTTAACCGATTATTCAAGAGATTCCTTCGTCGGCAAGGTAACCAAATAACCTAGTAGTTATCGGCGTAGACGATACTTTAAATTTTTCTGAGGGCACAGTCGTGCTTCCGCCAAGACGAGCCAAGCGACGCTCGAGGCTAACGCCTACTTACCGTTCTGTGAAGGGAAACAGCAGATCTGAATAAATAAAACTGTTAGATAGCATTTCACAATATGTTCACTTCGATCAAAACATAGGAAGGACCTACATAGTCAGATATGCAATAGGGCATGCAATATCGGAAGTTTATCAATTCCGGAACTGAGTTTCGATATTAATGCCTAATTCCGGAATTCCGGAACCAATTCCGGAATTAACAATTTTTTGATTGTGTTCAATTTTAAATAGCGTTACTAAGTATTGAGCTAATGCTTACGTAGAATTAGTCTTTTAATCACTTTTTGAGAACAAATCAGCTAAGTATGTAAGGAAACATTAAGGGTAAATTAATTTTACTTAATTTTGAAACGTTTTAAAAATTTATATTACCTGGAGGGGCAGAATGAAAGGATGCACTGTTTTTAGAAATGCAGAATTAACCTGGTTCACGAATGGGCTCAGGAGAGAGGGACATGCTCGCTCTGGTGTATTTTATCATAGAGCCAAATTCAGTGTGTCCACTGACCTGGAATATTTTGCGATCGTCTTCCAGACCGAGATTGAGTACGTCTGTCTTAACCTGACATACAAAGGAATAAGGATACTCAATAACGTCTGCTCCTAAGAACACACAGGTAAAAGTAAACACGTAGAATATCCTAATGAGATAAGAATTTAAGCAAACTCCAGAGTCGGTCAACACAAAAAAATAACGTCGTCAGCTTCAAGTTATATAGACTATTGAGCTCTTGAACCATCTCGCCAACAGATATGTGATCCAGCATGGCACTTAGACATAGCAGGAAACGGAGCTAGGCATCAACATAACTGCAACTCGCAGTGTCTTGAACAAATGGGTTAACCAACAAGCCGAAGAACTCTAGAAGGGATCAGCAAGCCTAACACGCTCTAAACGGCTGATCCGGAGATTATCACAGAAATATATTTCCGCGATACTATTAATGAACCGAAATAACGTCATGTAATTAGCTTCGTTCAGTTTGTACTCTGAACGTGAAAGAGAACAAAAGACGAAAACTATATTTGCAAAATAAGTAGGAAACTGTTTCGATTTCAGTTCATCTCTTTAGGTAAGAAAGTGAACCTTATGGCAGTTATTCGAAACTGCGTCCATATGGACTACTGGTGCAAATTTGCAAGGCATCGGTAAACCGTATGAACGTAGTTTCGGAATAACCTCAGGTTGATTACAAGGACCCTTTCGGGTTCGGCACAGTAAGCTCATCTGCCAAATCTACATACTATAAATTTTGAGCTGAGGACGATGAAACACAGCTTCACGATCTCTGCGAACGTGAGGCACTTGTGCAAATAAGATGCAAACCGGACTACGAGCCGCCACTGGCCACTAGTTGTCCTCGAAGGAGGTCTAATCTCTTGACCCAGAACAGGTTGTGATATTCCTTGAAATGGCCCGTCATCTAACAAAAACGGGCAGCCACAATAGATTTACAAAGGTCACAGTAGCTGTTAGTCTTTTCAGGACCAACGCTTTTTTCTTAATTAATAGTAATATACTAATATCGGAATAACGATATTACATCTTCCAATTCCGGAATTGTAATATCGGAAAAAACCGTCCGAAATTCCGGAATTACGAAATTCCGGAATTCCGGAATGCATGCCCTAATATGCAATTCAAAGAAATAAAATATACTCTTTCAACGTTACAGGAATCAGATTTTCCGACCACGTAGACCAAGAAGAAGTAAAGGCACTGGCTGCTTTGATGACATACAAATGTGCCTGCGTTAGTGTCCCGTTCGGAGGAGCAAAAGGAGGTCAGATTAGAACATAATACTTTCTTTGCCTGTTTCTTAAAATACTTAGTTCATTGGTTGAACTTGTGCGAAAAGAAAAATGATTCCGTGCTTCGCGCACGTTAAGCTATCCCTATGACAGGTAACTTAGACGGTGGTCGTTTCAACAAAACCATGTCTGTAAAGTGCTAGTAATAAATAGTAGGCAATTGAAAATAATCATCTTGACACCAGGGTTTATTGGGTTAAAGAAGGTTGAATTTGTGAGTTAAATTGAGTTGGTTGGCTAGAATAAAAATTAAATCAATTCCGTCTATTCCAGGAGTTTCGATCAATCCGAAAAATTACTCAATAGCCGAACTACAGAGGATAACTCGCCGTTATACGCTAGAATTGGCAAAGAAAAATTTCATAGGTACGTTGCTCATTTCAGTTACAGCATTTTTATTTGCACACGGTCGTGCCCTCGCCAAGACGAGCCATGCTAAGTGCGAAGGCACTAGCACTTCTGCACCTTTTCTCAAAGTGCTCCGTCGTTTTTGTTTTAACCTGCATAACTTTGGTTCCCATACTGATTTAATCAGCATATTGTAGGTAATTAGAAATGTTGAAGATATTTTGTTATTGATAACAAACACGAGAACCGTCTACACAATCTATCATACTCAATAATAATTTTGATTTACGCCAGGAGCGGGTGTTGATGTGCCAGCTCCAGATATGAACACGTCTGGCCGAGAGATGTCGTGGGTCGTCGACACATACATCAAGACGTTGGGTCAGTATAAGTACTACGATAATGTTGATAATGTTGAAAATCATGACATTGATTTTGTTTGTTTACCAGGGCATCTGCAAGTATCCCCACGTATACCTTGTCATCCTCTAAGCTTTTTTAACTTCATAAACATTGATTTTAATACAAAGTCAGTTGGCCAGGTGGAATAACAACTGACTGACTGACGGATGTAGAGTCTCTATTAATCTGATCGAGTATTTTATGAAAAGAGAAGCAAAGTTTGTCGAGTACGAAGGAAGTCTTAAATGACAATAAACCAGAACAATAAACAGTTGCTGCCTAATGAATAGCACATGGGTAGACTTATGAAAGCATTTTATCACTTGGAAATTTCTAGTTCATGTCATAGTTTGACTCTAGGGTACAACGACTTGAACGCTGCGGCTTGCGTGACGGGCAAGCCGATAAACGGTGGTGGGATCCACGGACGGGTGCAAGCCACCGGCCGAGGAGTCTTCATGACCATCAGCGTGTTCATCCACGACGAAGCCCATGCCACTATGTGTGGGCTTACACCAGGTCTAAAGGTAGGCAAGCTAGGCAACGCCAGTATATATCGAACTATTTGTTTTTGTTTAAATCGAATGCAGACATGAATCTAGGTATTATTATTTCCGAGAATGCAATATCTTGCACTGTGCTCGCCGATCCGCCTGCCAAGCGTGGTGAGTTTGGCAATTATCCCCAAATAGGAGGGGCCCATGTTCAGCAATGGACAGTTGTTGCTGTTTAGGAAGAAGCAGGAAAAAGTAAATGCACCTGACTTATGCGATTTTAGTGTTTTCTTAGACGGCCAAGAATGAGATAAAATAAAGAACGTAACCTAGTACATTGATCCTCAAACAGGACAAGACAGCAGTTGTACAAGGCTACGGTAACGTCGGTAGCTATGCAGCCATATACTTACAGCAGCATGGCGTGAAGGTCATCGGCGTGATCGAGTTTGACTGTACGCTCCGCAATGACGAAGGAATTGACACAAAGGTATCTTCATCCCTTTAGGCGTTAGTAGATTTTTTCGACCACTCAAATTTCCCAATGATCTTATAAGGTTCAATTCGCAAAAAGTCCATAATAATATGTGAGTCGGACATTTTGAGAAATTTTACATTTTGCGAATCAGACGTTTGAAAGTTTGAGAATTAGGCTTTATGCGCCATATTTATTTTTATGCGTCTTTATCTTGTAACCTTATCTTCAACATAAGAAACAACTTATTTTCCTTTCTTTCTGTTAAAGGCGCTTCTGATATACAAGGCGAAAAATAAGGGCAGCGCAAAAGGGTTCCCTGGAGCAAAAGAATCCAGCAGCGATATAATGTTTGAGAAATATGATATACTAGTACTAGCTGCTATGGAGAAGACTATTAAAACAGAGGAGGCTCAAAAATTACAATGCAAGGTAAATGATGAACAGTTAGCTCTTATTTTGGTCAACGAACAAATGCAAATTACAGTGACTGGGCAAAATGTTAGTATTTTTGATGAATTTTTTTTGACATCTTCAACTGCGCTTTGAAATGTGTGATTTTTAGTGATGTTTTTTTTAGATTATAGCGGAAGGTGCAAATGGGCCTATTATCCCGGCTGCTGACAAAATCTTGCAAGACAAGAAAGTACTTGTTCTTCCGGACTTGCTTTGTAATGCGGGCGGCGTCACTGTCTCCTACTTCGAATTTCTGAAGAACCTCAACCATGTCAGCTTCGGGAAGCTCAGCATCAAGTTTTGGAGGGATTCTAACACCGCTCTCTTAGGTAAATTCTCGGGTATTTCTTTTACTTTTCGTGTGGTTCATCTGAGTCGACGAAAGACCTGATGAACCCTGGTACCAAGAGCTTTTTAACCGCGTACTACCAGCAGTAGGCCTTTGACATGGGCTGTGTGTCGACCGCCGTCTAGATATTACCCGCACGCGGCTTAACCTTGGCTTAACGTGTCCTTCGAAGCGCAGACGTATCTTTATTTTCTGAAAATTGAACCTGATTGCAAGCTACTCACAGTCCATTTGTCTTAACTGGCACCAATGTATAACATGCTACTGCTAGCAACCTAGCAAGAGATAGCAGTGTAGATAACATCGAATCAACTTTCTTAAATTCTTTACCAGAATCCGTAGAGAAGTCTCTGAAGGCTGCCAACATAGACGCTAAGATCACACCAACGCCCCTGTTTCAAACGATGATGTCAGGCGCGGGAGAGAAGCACATCGTCAACACAGGACTGGAATATTCCATGACGAACGCCTGTCATGTAAGCATTTCACGTTATGTAGCCTGTTGAATAATTGAAGAGATAACTCGTAGAGGCAAACAAAATTTACCATTCACTTCGGATAACTTACCCAGTAATGTCGAAATAATTCTATATTTGATTCCACCATGTTATTTTAGTAAGCTTTTATTTATTTTATTATTTTTTTATTTCGTAGAAGACGATGCGTGCGGCAAAAACTTACGATTTAGGATTCGACATACGCTCGGCGGGCTACATTAACGCGATCGAGAGGATTTTTACAACTTACGACGAAAAGGGCCTGGCAATATAGTTTTATTTTATTATAATTAATTTGATCGTAGGATATGATTGTTAGGAATTTAAATATTCAAGAAAAATCATGGTGACAAATTCAAATGCTTCAAAATGTTTGGTAGCTTTGGACTTGGCCCACGGCACTACCGTGCGCTTATATTTTTGTTACCGTGTATTTTTATTAAGCTGTTTTGTTTGTTCTTAGTTATTTATTTAGTGCATACCAATTACGAATTATGTTATTAAAAATATTTTGAATTAATTTATTTTTCATTTGGTAAACTATTTTGAAAATAGATAAGTATAAAACATCAATGCTTTGAAAACTCCTCTTAAAAGACAGCAAATCTTTTGATCGCCGCGCTCGGTCGCCGCGCCACCGCCGGTCGGTAGGTATAAACTGATTCATGGAAGAACACAGTGGAAGAAAGGGACCTGAAATGGAAACATTACCTATTGTTTGCGTCTTTTTCAACAATAAAGTTGCCATTTCGGGTCCCCTTCTTCTATGAATCAGGATTTGAGTTGGACATTTTGATGATCCTGACCTTAAGTATGATTGGACATTTTGCGAATTGGGCATTATGTACTAATTTGCGTTTGTCTTCAGACTGTGATGGCGACGTCAAACACCTATAGTCTCGGCATGAATATTCGTGCGTCGGCTTACATCTCAGCTATTGAGAAGATTTTCGCCACTTATGACGACTCGGGCATCGCTATTATTTGACACAAATACATAACAGTGCGCGCGCGTGTTCATGACCATCCTGAAATATGAGCCTCCTTGTCGAACTTACAATGCTCCTGGCCTGTGCGACAAGGAAATGCATAGGTATAAGTGGCGCGCGCTGTAAGTGGTCGAGTTATACAGAGAGTAACAGAAAGGGTAAGTATAACAAGCCGAAAGGACGTCAAGGTACTCATGAAACTGAACAACTTTCCCCATGGAACAAGGGTCGAAATATGAAAAAAAATTTGGACCTCTCATACAAAATCGCCGATTAGCTAATTGGTTTCCTATGGGAGGTCCAAATTTTTTTCATATTTAGACCCATGTTCCATGGGGAAAGTTGTTCAGTTTCATGAGTACCTTCACCACCTCCTTTCGGCTTGTTATACCCTGTCCGTTACTCCCGGTAGAGTGTAAGGGACCGAATTTTGATATGGTACTTTTGTGTGACTTGTCCTTTATGGAAGAAGATATGTAAATCATAAAAATTAAGGAAATGAATAAAAACGTAAGTAAACGATAAATCATGTTTATTCAATAAATAATATCCTATATAAGTATAATACACAAATAGATAAGTATAAGGCTTACACTTGCCTCGATTTATATTTGTCCGCCATCCGCCAGCGGTCAAACCGCTCGTCCGCGGCGGAGAGCGGTTGTAGATATACTGGGTGTAAGGGACAACTCTCCGAATACTGATAGTGTGAATTCAGACCATGACTGAACAAAGATAATATGTCAGGAAAAGAAAAAAAAATATTTTACCTTCCTAACAAATTCATTCGATCAGCTGACTGCATTTACTAAAAGAGGAAGTATTTTTTTTACGTCTTTTCAAATATTTTCTTATTTAAGTTCTACATTTTTATGGTATAAATGCATCTCTCATAGTATGACTGGTTTGTATGGGGATGTCGGAAAGACTCCATACTATCTATAACGCCGTTACGCTCGGTTTTGACCTTTATCAGGAAGTATTCGGATAGTTATCCCTTAGTGTCTCGACACACTACGATCAAAATTACGCGACGGAATTCGGTGCAATTACGCCAGCAATGATATATTTAGTACGGGTGGCACACTTCAGCCGAAATTACGTCGCCGAATGTCAGTCCGAAGTAATTCGGCATGATTTGTAAGTAATTTAAAACGCCGAAAACTGACGGAACGGAATTCAGCCGCCGAATTTCAGTCGCGTAATTTCGGTCGTAGTGTATTCCTGCGTTTTCTTTGAAACTTGCGACCTGACCGCGGCGGGGAGCTGTCGTATATAATTCGATCATCACACCATCTTTTACGTCCTAGCAGTCTCCCTATTCTCCTTAAACCACGTCACAGTATCCTGAATGGCCTTATCAAACGGCGTAAACTGGAAGTCTTTATACAAATCCCTTAGTTTTTTATTTGATGCGGTTTTCTTATACTGCCCGTCGGCTTTGGTAGTGTCGTATATGATCTCTCCGGTGAAACCGTGGGCTTTCTTTATAGCTTCGGCTACTGCTGATATTGATACTTCGTCCTCTTCGTTTACTGTTGAAGAAATTAAAGAAGGTGAATGGGTTAAATACTTTTGAAAAAGATTGTGTATCTATAGCTAAGCTCTCATTGATAAAGTCTTTCCTCATAACGCTACCGAACGGACCTATACTATAACGAAAGGTAAAGTTTAAGGTCAAAATAAAATAGGTACTCTAAAATATGGCTGACCATGTAAGTTGCTGGGGTTGGAACTGGTCAACTTAGTGGCTTATCATCATCTTCAAAGGTGAATCTTCACAAGTGTAAACGTTTCGAACGGTAGAGACATGTTTTGTAATTTTTGAAAATTAATATAGCTTTCAACGCCAATAAAAATAATTACTAAGAACTGGGGTTATCCAATCTTACGTCAAAGGATGGACAATTAGACACCCTGGGGGAATAGGTTGGAAATGTATTGGAATTTTTAATGAACTCACAGCGCTATATTATTCTCATACATAAATTTAATTATGAGTAAATTGAAAAATTTTCTAGTGTCCACTAGGCGCCCGTAGCTCAGTCGGTAGAGCGGTGGAACGGTGATCCACAGTCCCGGGTTCAAGTCCCGGCGGTAGCTAGTGAATTTTTAAATTTTCTCATTATTTAATTTAGGTTGAAAATGTTTGTCCAACCAGTCACCCTGGCTATGTATCCACACTAGCTCTGAGTGACTGGTTGGACATACTTTTCCAATATATCCCCCCAGGGTGTCCAATTGTCCACCCTAGAGTGTCCATCTTGGGGTGGCAGATTGGAATAACCCCGAAAATTTAATGAACAATACCCACCTGACAAAATAATCGGTTCCGTGGAGTCATAATGCCTCAGAGTCCATAGGAACAATCTCGCTAGATCCAGTGAGTAAATGAATTGACGTAGGGGCTTGCCGCTACCCAGCACCGTGAACGTGGATTCGCCTGCAAATAATATTGATATCTTGAGCACAAATTAGGAAGACGGCGCGCGAGGCGCCTTTACAGATGGCTCACTCAGTACTAGCGACGATTTTGAGCTTACTGACTTTAACTGGAAATAACTGGAATGTCGGTTGCCGTGTGGTGACGGCAGAGTAGAATAGCACCACCCCCTCTCTTACCGTGGGGGTCGTAAGAGGCGACCGAGGGATAAACCCGACCCAAACTACTATTATAATTCTGTGCCCAAACAGCCAGAGCCAACCGTATAGTGGCGAATAATCCACCACGAAAGCATTCCCAAGGAGGGTTGACGTCTGGTAGGCGGCCGGTCGTAAAATTCAGCCAAATCCTTTTGCAACACGATTTTGTGTTCAACGAAAAGTGTTGCGCCGACCTCAAGTAATTGGGATAAGGGCAGGACGATGGAACTGGAATGTCGGTGACATGTTGGTAATAAGTCGGTAATATGTTGACAACAAGGCGGGGATACGTTGACAACAAGTTGTTTAGTTTCAAGATGGACCGATGACTTAAAGAGCGGCTGGTAGCGACTGGATGGCGAATTCGTCGTGCCTTGTGCCGTATCCTTGTGGAGGCCCACGTCCATCAATAGGTTGATGTTAAGTGACAATGTGAGAAATAATAACCTAATTCAAGAAAAAAGGGACCCGAAATGGCAAATTGAGACAATAGGGTGATTGGATGATATGAATGACATCGTCGTTTGAAGACAAGCATCAAGAGATTGAAAAATTTCGCAGGCATCCACAGGTACATCGATAGCTCAGTGACAGAGCGGTGGGGCGTTGGCCCATGAAGCCCGGGTTCGAGCCCTGGTCGATGCATGACAGTTTCTTTAATTTCTTATTTTCATTTATGTGATGAATACCTTTCTGCATTGCGTCGTCCATTCGTTTAATCAGCGCGGGGATGACGTGAGAAGAGGCTAGTTGAAAATTGTCGTGTGGACCGAACACATTGCAAGGTATCGCCATAGCCCATAGCCTATTTCACTTGGTAGTTGGCAATGTGGCTATCAATCTATAAGGCCTACATTCCGCTCTTTGTTTTAGCCAGGTATTCATTGGGGAGAAAATCCCAGATACTTTGTATATTAAACAATGTTTCTAGACAATGTTCCCAAAGTGGACATATTTTAAACAAAGCTCCCCAAGAAAAAGCTTCCACATTGGAATGTCCACAATTTATTATATTCAAAGTGTCATGGATTTTTTCCCCAATGAATGCCTGTTTTTTTCTGTATGTACATTTCTTGTTTTGGGGGCACTATACCTAAAGTATAATGCGTTATTTATACCTTTCTGCATAGCGTCGTCCATTCGTCTAATCAGCGCGGGGATGACGTGAGAAGAGGCTAGTTGGAAATTGTCGTGTGGACCGAACACATTGCAAGGGATCACACTGGTCAACTAGCCGATAGATTGTTGTAAACTAACTTGTAATGTTGACAATAAATCACTGACAAGCGGCCCGCCCAGCGGTTTCACCCGCTGCTACTTACCTGTTCTCCCGTAAAAATTGGACCTTTACCCCGTAGTGAAAAGTCGATTACTCCGTTTCAGCAGAAGTGACTCATCAGTACCATATGTGCCAGCAAAAGCAGCCCATCGTGCTGAACAACATTTATTTTGATGCCAATACCGTATCTCTTAGAGTTTAGATGGGATGCTGGTGGTCTGCATCAGGTAAAGCAAGATTTGAACAATAATGTTGCCATTTCGGGTCCCCTTCTTTTATCAGTCAGGTAGGTAGTGGTCAGCCTACCTTGCTGAATAGCGTCGTCCATTCGTCTAATCAGCGCGGGGATGACGTGAGACGAAGCTAGTTGGAAATTGTCGTGTGGACCGAACACATTGCAAGGAATCACACTGGTGAATTTGCAGCCGTGTTGCTGCGCGTAGCCTCTGCAAAGAAAGAGAGAGATGTTTTATTGCACCGTTATGGGTTTGAATTATCCCTTAGTCGCCTTTTACGATACCCTAGGGTTGAAATAGGTGTGATACTATTCTAATGAAGCGGACAAATATAATTTGAATATTGTAGTAATTCGAGTGTTTTTATTTTGTATAACAAACATTAACTTTCAACCAGCGACTTGGCTTCACAGCTTCTCTCTGGGCGCAGTATGCAAGTTTTATTTTATTTTATGTTTAATGAATTCTCCTAGACAAGAATACGGAACAGCTGAACTACAATCGTGAAGTTTGTAGGTACCTGTTTAGAATGTCGATCATTCTCTTTGCGTAACTGTATCCATAGTTAGAATGATGAGGTGGGCCGTTGTGGACCTGAAAGAATAACATTGGATTTGGTACATTTCCTTGATTTATTATCATTCATTACTAACGTTATAAATAAATAGCATGAAAATAAGAATATTCGTTAACGTCGTCGGCTGTCGCGAATTGAATCCGGGACTCTGCCAGCTAAGTTTCCGACGCTTGGCCAACCTTATTGAAATTTTCAACCTCTTGATGCTCTTCTCGAAGCGGCGATTTAAGCGACATCTATCAGAATAATATTATAGCATTGTGAGTGCATTGAAATCCCAATACATGTCAGAGGCCTGCTGCTTGCAGTAGGTGGTTGAAAAACTATAACACCAGGGTTCATCGGGTCGTTGGACGACTAGCTGTCCCGCTCGAATAAGTAGATGGGCTTACCATGGTCTCGTCAATTGGGTAGGTGGTCTTATTAGGGAAGATGCATGTGGACAGACAGGAGACCACTTTCTTCACGTTGCGCGTGTAACTCGCGCGTAGGACGTTGCTATTTATTGACATGTTGTCAATCTGAAAGAAAAGATCAAAGGCTCAAGAAAGTTAAAGACAAAAGCCCAACTGAAAAACTTTTTCCAAGGCACATAGATGAAAATATGAGAATACAGTCTTATTTTGAAAGTTTTCTAAACGTATGCACTGGTACTTGGAATCCCGAACAGAACTACTGAGCCAAAGAAGGCAACTTTAAAGCGGACTAAGTCCCGCAAGTAAGGAGTGCAAGTGGGGAGTAAGGGGAGAACGGTTATAACATCTTCACACCGGCCCAAATGTCAACCTCACCTGCCCGCGGAGGTAGTTCGCATAGACTGCCGACGGCGATGGTCTCACAGCCGTCGTGGTGCTCCCTGCTAGATAACGGACGAGGCTCTGGCGACCGAGCAATGACGGTATAACCATATACCCAACCGGGAAACTGGATGGAAGAGACTACAGCGGCCTTGGGGTTCAAATGGCTCCTAAAATGTCTGGTGCAGAAAGCAAGGGGATTACTACTGCACTATTCTCCCATGAAAACCACATGAACAATATCCGAAATAGATGTGTGATGTCATGCGATCCGACTGACGCTCGGCGCCATGATGATTCCGGGTCGCATGGTGGGTAGTTGGCTACCGGCCACTTAACTGCGGACCACCAGACAGTAAGTGGAAAATATGCTACTGGTCAAGGTACTGGAAAAACCTCATTGCGAAAACACCTCCGCATGGGGACATGGAATGTCAGAGGACTTCTGCATCCTGGGAAGTTAGAAATAGTAGAGAAGGAGATGCAAAGGTGCAACATTGACATCTTAGGGCTTAGTGAAGTGCATCGACGTGGAAGTGGTCATTTTGCGACCAATAGCGGCAACATGATGTATTATGTCGGTGTTGAAGACCATAGTGGAAACGGAGTCGCTTTTATTTTACCAAAAAAGTTACAGAACAGTGTCAAAGGATATCTCACTCCAAACGATCGTATGATTGCTATTAAACTAGATGCCAGCCATGTACCAATCAATATAATTCAGGTATATGCTCCTACATCTCTGTCAGCTGAGGAAGTGTCAGACCAATTTTATGCCGATTTAGATGCCCTGCTAAATACCATTCCATCAAGGGAAGTAACTATTGTGTTGGGTGACTGGAATGCGAAAGTTGGCAGCACAGACGGTGATCCACTTAATGGCACAATCGTCGGCAACTACGGTCTAGGAGTAAGAAATGATAGAGGTGAAAAATTCCTGCATTTTTGTGTAGAAAATCAGCTTTCCATCATGAATAATTTCCTGGTTCAAAAACCACCCTAGAAGACTCTATACGTGGACCGCTCCTAATGGCCATAGAAACCAAACCAGAATTTATAACGATCAAATCCAGATGGCGATCGTCAGTAACCAATGCCAAAACACTGCCTGGTGCGGATTGCGGTAGTGATCATGAACTGGTCATAGCTGATTTCAGATTACGCCTAAAAAGTACTCGTCCTAAGCCCTCAAAGACTGCTGTACTGAACAAACCTGCTCTAGAACATTTTCGCAATACAGTAGACAAAAATATCAAGTCACTGGTGTGGGACCCATTCGACTCTAGCGATACCAACGAGCGATACTGATTGGAGAATCCTAAAAGAAGCTATTTTAGATACCGCAAAGACGAGCAGGGAACTGTACAAGGTTGTATCCAAGAAAGAGGAATGGATAAGTACGAGTCGTGGGCTCTGATTGAGGAAAGGAAGGCGTTGAAAAGTGAAGGTCTGGCGACAAACAATCAGAGAGACCGCTATAATCAACTACATGCTCAAGTGCAAAAGTCCACCCGAAGAGATAGAGATGAGCACATTAACAACATATGCAATGAGATTGAGAGGCATGCTGACAGGGCACAAACTAAAGACCTTTTCTTAAAAGTTAAACAACTCACCGGTACCTTCAAACCAAAGAGCTGTATTATTGATGATGACAGTAGAGGTAACACCTTGACAGAATTGGAAATGGTTTTGGAGAGATGGAGGAACTACTGTTATGAACTCTATCGGGATGAAGAGGGTCAGATTATTGAGAGAAGATGGGATCACCACGCAGAAGAGCCTCATTTACTGCTTTCCGAGGTGCAAGATGCCATCAAAAAACTAAAGCATAAGGCTGTAGGCCCTGACGGCGTGACGGCGGCGATGCTTCAACACATGGATGACAAGGGAATCGGGATTTTACACCAAATATGTAACAAGATTTGGAAAACAGGTCAGTGGCCTGAGGATTGGGTACAATCTGCGGTTGTCCCGTTACATAAAAAAGGCTCCACAAAGAAGTGTGAAAATTACCGGACCCTCTCTCTCATGTCACATGCGAGTAAAATTCTGCTGCGCATAATTAACAACCGACTTTCGCCTTTCATCGACCACCAGATACCGAGTGAACAATCTGGTTTTGTAGCTGGAAAGGGTACTCGCGAACAGATTTTGAATGTATGCGTGCTTATTGAAAAATGCCGCGAGTTTAATATACCACTGGTCTTGTGCTTTATAGATTATGCTAAGGCGTTTGATTGCGTGCAGTGGAATACCATGTTTGATGTGCTTATTGAGATGGGTGTGCCTGAGCACCTTGCCTTCCTGATTCAGAATCTGTACCTTGATGGCACGAGCTTCGTGAAATTGGAGAACCAGAATTCTAAGTCCTTCCACACAGAACGAGGAGTGCGTCAAGGCTGCATTTTGTCTCCAAAGTTGTTTAACCTCTACGGCGAACATATTATGCGGAAAGCATTAGATGGCTGGGATGGCGGCGTTGCTGTTGGTGGTCATAAAATTACCAATCTTAGATACGCGGACGATACTACGATAGTTGCGTCAAGTGAGTTGGAGATGGCAAGTCTGCTGAAGAAAATAGAAGTAGAGAGTGCCAAGCTTGGTCTGAAGATCAACCATACGAAAACGAAAATTATGGTGGTAGATAGAGCTCAACTACTCCCTCATACCGATGTACTCGATAAATATGAGAAAGTCAGCAAGTTTGTGTATCTGGGATCGCTGATCACAAGTGAAGGCAGCTGCACTGATGAAATTCGCCGAAGATCCGGTATGGCTAAAAGTGCTATGATTAATCTCGAAAAGGTGTGGAGAAACCGCAGTATTCGACGAAAAACCAAAGTGCGTCTGGTCCGAGCACTCGTCTTCTCGATATTTTTGTATGGTGCCGAAACCTGGACCATCAAGAGTTGCGATAGCAGCAAGATCAATGCTTTCGAGATGTGGTGTTGCCGGAAACTACTTCGGATACCATGGACTGCCATGAGAACAAATGAGTCCATATTGAAGGAGCTCAATATCACAAAGCGACTCTCCACAATCTGCCAGGAACGCGCGCTGGGTTTCTTCGGACACATGCGATCACCTAAGCATAGCCTAGAGGCAAATTATTTTGGGTAGAGTGAAGGGGAAGCGTGTCCAGGGCAGGGCGCCAACTAGATGGTCGGATGCTGTGAAGAATGCTGTGGGCGGTAGCATATATCGAGCAGTCCACAAGAGCTACAATCGCTCGGAATGGAGGAGACTCTCATGTGGTCGCGATCCTCAGCATTGAGGGAACGAGGAAGAAGAAGAAGTCCCGCTAAATTGCATATAAGGTCCTATCAAATTTAATGCAAATATTTACAGGATGTGTTCTACTCATAACATTTTTCCCAAATATAAAAATATTTTTTTAATCTCCCATACAAAAATGTCCAAAACAGTTTATATGGGAGGTTCAATTTTATTTTTCATCATTCGAAAAAAATACTAAGAAAAGTTGTTCAGTTTCACAAGTAAATACTCAATACTCAATTCTTTATTGCTTTCATGTTGTACATAAATAAGGTCTTATAAAATAATGTTGCTTGACACAAACATGAACCCGGATAGGGTATCGCAATTTTGGTGGGTAACACCAGGTATATGATAAGGTTATTTACTAAACCTAAATAACAAGACAAGTGTAAAACACATCCTGCAAATATTTGCACTGAATTTAGTAGGACCTTACATTTAAAAGTTGCCCAATAACGGTTCAGATGCATTTATGGAATGTTGTGGGACAAAGTTCTCAACAAGGATGCATCTTCATTGGGAACTTTTCAAGAACATTGTCCTGCAACATTGTTTCAGATACAATATCCCACAGATTTGTCCCCAACCAATACCCGCCTTCATAAACATGAATTATAAGTGTAACTTACAAAGAAGTCCAGGTTATGTGCCATGTTATGGAACAGTCCTCCAACCATTGCTGCCAAATGGATCACATGGGTTGGCTTGTATTTATCAAATAAAGCCTCTGTTTGGGCCTTGTCCCTGAAATACAGGAAATATCGTTAGTCAGGATTAACCCTGGCACCCTACACTATTTTTAGTTCTCTGGTATACCTACATTTTCTAACACTATTCAAAAGCTAATCACAAATTATTGCGTTTAACTCAAATTAAATTATAAATAGTTTTAATTTTATTTTGCTTAAATCTAACCCAGTCACCTTTTACAATGGTACAGAGTTAGAAATGTTTCAATGCTATTCCAATCCGATTCACCATGGATAAGATTAGTTATCTAATAAAAAAAAACATACCTCAAATCACCATCTTTAGAGCCACAGAAGATCCAAGTTTCATTCTTGGAATTCTGACTTCCTGTTGCTTTCTCTTCTTCAACTACTTGTCTGATGGCCTGCCCCACCAGCCCAGAGCCTCCGGTCACTAATATAACGGACTTCTCTTCGCTCATCTGGAAATAAAAAAAAAGTACGGGACGAATTGAGAACCTCCTCCTCTTTTGTTTTTTCGTCAGTTAAAAAAGGATTCATAGAAAAGAATTAAACCCTCTTTAAAACCTTATGAAGAGTTTATTTGATGTTGTTTATTATGGTTTAGAAATATAGAGTTTGCAAAGCAAGCCATTCACATTTTATTATTGCTCTTTCAGGCATAAAAATAATGAACCAGAAATAATTAGATAAACATTGACATTGATAAGGTGTTATCATAAACATAACCAATAAATACCGGTAGAAACAAACAAGTACAGTTTTAGGTGCTGAAAGATAAGTATTTCGTCAGGAATACCTACCATGAAGAACAGCAGATCGCACAACAAACACAAAACAAAAAATAATAATTTTCACGGAAATTCAAAAATATGTGGCACTTTCACTTTCTTTTTTTTTCACAGTGATGTTTCGTTTTGTAGCCACACACAGCGTGCCTCAGCTGATCATGATACTACGTTCGTTACACTATCGCGTTTTTGTAAACATATGTACGTAGGATTTTATGCAATCGCGGTTTTGTAATAAAACCTATTTTGCTCCGTAAAAAAAATAAACACTGTCCATAGACAGAAGACCTCGTGGGGTTGTAGAACTCACGATAAATAATGCTATCGATAATCGATAATCCATTTTTATGTTTTTTTTAATCTGTTCGTTTGGAAATGTTCAGTAGCGATTTCCCTTATGTAGGGGTAGTATTTTTTTATTATATTTATCTTTACTTTCTTTTTTTACTATATTTTTTATCATATTTTGTAACATAATTTAAGAAAAATAAGCCATTATTTATAAAACCGCTTATTTTCCGTATCTCAAATCGAGGATATACGCCAAATCAGATAATTGTGGTTATAAGGACTTACAGTTTAGAAAGCGGCAACATTATGTTTCATTTAATCTGTGATGTCATCACCGGCGGATCCAGCCTTGGCTCAGGGGGGGGGTCACATAGACAATTTTATAGGTACTATAGGTAGGTCAAAATGACCCGACTTTTTACGCTACAAACGGCGAGCAGCCTAAACACTAGCCGCGACTGTAAATCAGACAGAGTCCATGTATCGCGAGCGAAGCGAGCTCGACTTTTCACGCTACAAACGGCGAGCAGCCTTAACACTAGCCACGACTGTAAATCAGACAGAGCCCATGTATCGCGAGCGAAGCTAGCTCGACTTTTTACGCTACAAACGGGCGAGCAGCCTTAACATTAGCCGCGACTGTAAATCAAACGGATACCTAGGCATATGTATCGCGAGCGAAGCGGGCTCGACTTTAACGCTACAAACGGCGAGTAGCCTAAACACTAGAGGCGACTGTAAATCAGACAGAGCCCATGTATCGCGAGCGAAGCTAGCTCGACTTTTTACGCTACAAACGGGCGAGCAGCCTTAACAATAGCCGCGACTGTAAATCAAACGGATACCTAGGCATATGTATCGCGAGCGAAGCGAGCTCGACTTTTCACGCTACAAACGGCGAGCAGCCTAAACACTAGAGGCGACTGTAAATCAGACAGAGCCTGATTTTATACGCCTGTAGCGTAAAAAGTCGAGCGAGCGAAGCTAGCTCGACTTTTTACGCTACAAACGGGCGAGCAGCCTTAACTCTAACCGCGACTGTAAATCAGACTGTGCATAATGCGCGGGCTTGGAGTGAGCCGCATCGCTGTAGCCCAGTTGGGAAGATTTGTGTAGACATTTAAAAGTGCCAGTTCTGTCAGGCGGTCTTCACCCATGGAAGCTCCTAGTCATGTTTTCAATCGTCGCAAAGTAGAAAAAGATTTCTATTCCTTTCCGCTGTGGCTACACTAACGGGTAGTGTATGTAAATCATTATATAACCACTTAGCCAAGGTCCTGGGCCCGGCTCAGGGGGGGGGTCATGACCCCCATGACCCCCCCCCCTGGATCCGCCACTGGATGTCATGTTCATGTTGGTGAATTTGATATTTGCCAGCTGATCCCTCTATTTTAACAGCGCCATCTAGTTTAGACTCGTGTAGCTGTCAGTCCAAAAAATCCCCATTCAATACATTACATTCATCCAGACAAAAAAAAACAGACAAGATAACGCTGCGAAATTTAGGGGAATTCCCAAAAATTTGTTGAAACTGCATGTAGTGAACGAAAATGCGGAGATGTGGTAAATTATTTTATCAATCCATACACAAAAACAGCAAAAACATTGAAGGAAATTTGAATCCGATAAGGTATCGCCTCATATCACGTTTTCCGATCGGAATTTTCTTACTGACTGTTCTGAGTCAGCGCCACAATATCACACCAGAGGGCGTAGTGCTAATGTGAAAAAAAATACGCTGTTATCTTTACCTTTTATAAATATAAGCCTTGCTCTTCGATTCAGCAAAACTCAGTATGACCAGTGGCAATCATGCAATTTGTCAGATCTTGTTTTACTATGTGTTTATAGCTAATTAATTACCCACATTTGGTTTGATTTGTTACGAAATAAAATTGTCTTGCTTTTTTATCACGACAAAGGTAAGTCGAAATTATTTTGTTGGCAACAATAGCTATATAGCTTAGCCGCGCTATACTGCCACGTGTTATCGCATGATACCGTTACCGCTTAATGTGTAGCAACCTTTAGTAACTGGTAAAAATATCTCCTCTTCCTTTTCAGTTTTTAGGGTTCCGTACCTAAAAAAGTAATAAACGAAACCTTTATAAGATCACTTTGTTGTCCGTCCGTCTGTCATTCTGTCGTCAAGACCCTATATCTCAGGAACGCGTAAAGATATCGAGTTGAAATTAAAACTGTATACTCAAGTCTATGAAAGCTAGTAGTTCTAAAAAAATCAAGCACCTAACTTCAAGTAAATAAAAGATATAGCCGTTAGGGTCGACGTCAGGCAGGCAGCCGGTCGTAAAATTAGGCCAAATCCTTTTACAACATGAGTTTGTGTGCATACAAAACATGTTGCG
Source organism: Phthorimaea operculella (assembly GCA_024500475.1). Taxonomy (NCBI): domain Eukaryota; kingdom Metazoa; phylum Arthropoda; class Insecta; order Lepidoptera; family Gelechiidae; genus Phthorimaea; species Phthorimaea operculella. The sequence goes on along the minus strand of JANFCV010000014.1, from coordinate 5,157,635 downwards.
CCGACCCCGAGCAATTGGGAAAAGGGCAGGAAGATGATGATGATAGCCGTTTATGGGGAATCAAAATTCAGAGGCTACTTCCCGTAGACCTAGAACAATGAAATTTAGCAAGCAGCTTCGTTTTAAAGTACGAATTAAGGAGAAACTAAAAAAGAAAAATATTTTCATAGGCTTATGGTTTATAAGATACCCAAAAAAAACATATATTTTAAGAAATTTGGCTAGTTGTTTAAGTCGAGTATCATATAAAATATAGGTTTACCAACTAGATAAACCTACAAATCTTAGCACGGAACCCTCGGTGGGCGAGTCCAACTCGCACTTGGCCGTTTTTTTGTTATGTCATTTTTTTTCTAATATTGACGTGTTTTTACTAATATTGAACGTTCCTTTAGTATATTTTAAAAAGAAAGGCGTTCCAAGTTCTGAGGGGTGGAAAAAAAAGTTGCCAAGTGCAAGTCGGATTCACGCATAAAGGGTTCCTTACCATAATGTATAAAAATGAAAGAAAATTAGGTGTCACGTATGAGAGGGAACCCCCTTAAAATTTATTATATTCTGTTTTTAAGTAATTGTTGTCCAGTTGTCGTTGCGGCAACAGCAATACATTTTCTGTGTAATTTTACAATTATCTTACTTGTTCACGAGATACAGCCTCCGATACCTACAGATAAAAATCAAGCATGAGTACATGTTTTTTTTATAGGAGCCATTTTTTAGTTTTATTTTATTGTATTGAGGCCTTTTCTGACAGCTATTAAAAAATAAAGTCAAGTACTTAGTAGTTAAATACAACAAAAGCCCAGGAGAGGATGGTGTCAGCACAGAAATACTGAAACTATTCAAAAACACTCTCATTCCTCACGTCACCACTTTCTTTAACACTATATTACGTTCAGGACAAATGCCTCAACAGTTCACCCACTCAAACATTATACTTCTCCATAAGAAGGGCGATAAATCAGACATAAACAACTATAGACCTATAAGTCTGATCTCACATCTATACAAATTATTTATAAAAATAATCCACAATCGTATAAGAGGTCAGTTAGATCAGCACCAACCAGTCGAGCAAGCCGGATTTCGCCTTTCCTTTTCCACAACAGACCACTTGTTCACACTCAACCAAGTGATGGAGAAGTATAATGAATATAATATTCCACTATACCTGGCCTTTGTGGACTATTCTAAGGCCTTTGACAGTCTCAATCACGAAGCGATTCTTTCATTTTTACGCTCTCAAAATATAGATGACACATATATAAAGCTCTTGGAATCGGTCTACAGGGCCAGTACAGCTTCAGTAAAGCTTCTCTCTCCTGGTCCAGCATTTCATATAGAAAAGGGCGTGAAGCAGGGCGACCCCCTTTCCCCTAATCTATTCACCTGTACCTTGGAGGAAGTTTTCAAAAAATTAGCGGTCCCATGGAGTACGAAGGGGATAGCCATCGAAAACAAGAGACTGTCAAACTTGCGGTTCGCTGACGATATTGTTCTCTTCGCGTCCACGTCAGCGGAACTCCAACTGCTTCAAGAAATGCTTCAAGATCTGAGCACGGCAAGCCTTGAGGTTGGACTCAAAATGAACATGACCAAGACACAGACCATGACCAATAGCGCGAGACGTAGGGTCGAGGTTGATGGGCAGGTAATACAATATGTCGACGAGTACATTTACTTGGGCCAGCTAGTCTCCTTCGAAAACAGGCAAGAAAAAGAAATCGATCGCCGCGTCGAGAACGCCTGGAAGAGCTACTGGTCCATGAAGCAATTCATGAAAGGAGATCTTCCTCTTTCATTAAAACGTAAACTTATCGACATTTGTATCCTGCCTATCCTAACCTACGGTGCACAAACCTGGTCTCTCACTGAGTGTCAAAAGTCCAAACTCAAGGTATGCCAGAGAGCAATGGAGCGCAGCGTACTGGGTGTCAAGCGGATAGACCGAGTTAGGAACACCACGCTTCGCGCCAGAACTGGTATTGCTGATGTTGGCAAAAAATCGGCTAAGTTAAAGTGGGACTGGGCCGGACACGTCAGCCGTATGCACCCTGAGCGATGGGCACATGTTGTCAACCAATGGGTCCCCCCTGACGGACAACGTCGACGGGGTAGACCTCACAAAAGATGGCGCGATGACCTGGATGCCTATGATAAGAACTGGTGGGAGGTTGCTAGGGATCGAGATGAGTGGAAGAAGTATGGGGAGGCCTTTGCCCAGCAGTGGGACAATATAGGCTAATAATAATAATAATAACTTAGTAGTTAGTATAATCATCGATAGATTGCGATATGCGGTGATCCACTTGTACAACTGAAATATGGCAACTCTCAAAAATTGATACAGACGGGCAGGCGGTAGACGGATAGATAGCGAATTCTCAATAATAGGGTTCTCTTTGTCACCCTTGGACCCTAATACGTAAAATTTATCGATATAATTTGCTCGATCTTTTTTGTACATCAATCACTATATTCAAAAAGAAATAAATAAGTTGTCTATGAAAGAATTCTTGTTTGTGATTGGTCAGTTGTTTTCTACGAGCGTTCGTTCTTGCACCGAAGATTCTTTGGCGGGAATTTGAATCAAGAGGGTGAAAATTTTTCAAAGAAAATTTTAAAATTGCTTTTTGCAGAATAAATTGATAATTTCTTAGTAAATTTAATTACTAGTAACTTATATTCTAATAGTGCAATAAAAAAGCAACACAGCTTTGCTGCCCAGCCATGGGTCGCAAAGGCAAACGTAAAAAGGGAAACGATGGCGGAGAGGTAAGCGAAGGAGAGGACCCCGCTATGAGCGATGATGCGGGCGACGACGATGTAGACAAATACAAGCCATACAAAACGGAAAACTACATTCGTCAGTATCCGGAGGATGGCGGTGAGTTCGAATATATAGTAATTTACGAGAGCGCGGACGACAAGACGCCGATAGGTGAGAGAGACTTGATGGGCTTGGGAAGCGCATTGAAGCTTCATCATCATTGGCCTCATACGTCTGTGACAGACGATTTATTCAGTGTCTGAGGCAAGCTTGAAGCTTTTTAATTGAAGCTTAGTAACAAAGGTATCAAGCAATTGAAAAGAATCAATCGTTACAAAATAGCGGTTATATTTGAGCGACCAGGGTTAGCAAATGCTGCTCTTAATAATCTCAAGTCTCAAAAAGAGCTAAAGTTGAGGGCGACTATTCCAGCAAGATTAACGGAAGTGACAGGGGTAATAACAAACGTTCCAACATACATGAGCAACAAAAAAATATATGATGGAATTTCTAGTTGCAGAAATGTTGTATCTGTACGCCGATTCATGCGACGTTCCAAAGACGACGAAGGTAACTCCTGCTTGGTACCAACACAAGCGGTATCGATAACTTTCGCTAGTGCAGTACTTCCTGATTATGTGGATATTAACAGCTGGTATTTCGAAGTAAGGCCATACACGCCTCCTGTGAGCCAATGCCTGCGATGCCTGCGCTTTGGGCACATTGGTAAATTCTGTAAAAACGCCCAGAGGTGCTCAATCTGCGGTGATTCTCACAATTATAAAGATTGCGTAAAACGGCCAGAAGAAGCAGTCTGTGTTCACTGCAAAGGAAAACATGTTGCAATTGCCAAATCATGCCCAGTGAAAATTCAAAAGCAGAGGAGATAAAAGTTCAGATGCGCAGGGCCTCGTATTCTGAAGTTTTTAATAACAAAACTTCCCCACTAAAAGTAAAGTAGACCCAGTTCAACAATTGTTTAAATCGGAACAATTCATGAATCTTCTGATTTCTTCAATTATAAAAATTATTTCCGCTAGTAAAGATGCTGAAAATCCCATCCCAATCTCTACTCAAAGTATAAAAGCGCTTTACTTGATTCATTCAGTATCAATAAAACCACAGACCATAAAACTAAGTAAATTCTAATTTATGGATCAGTTAAATATTGTTCAATGGAATGCTCAAAGTTTGTCTAGTAATTTACATGCTTTTACTTATTTTTAATATAATAATAATATTCATGTAGCACTTATTTCTGAAACCTGGTTAAAACCAGGAAAAAATTAAAATTAAAGGTTTTAACATCGAAAGATTAGATATAGGTACTAAACACAATGGTGTTGCTATATTAATACAAAATAATTTGCGTTACAATTTGTTAAACACACATTCTGATAACTCATTACAAAATTTGGCAGTTCAGTTACATTTCAACAATGAAATTATTACAATAATTAGTTTCTATAGTCCCACGTTGGCTTCTCCTTCCAACTTTACTTATTCCCGTCTTGATAGTTTGATTAAATCTGTACCGGGGCCTCTTATTATGGCTGGGGATTTCAATGCACACAGTACTTCGTGGGGTTGCACGTCAACTGATGCGCGTGGTATAATTTTGCAAGATGTGATTGATGATAATAATTTATGCCTCCTTAATGACGGCCAAGCAACTACTGTGGGTTCACATGTGTGGAAACCAAATGCATTGGATCTTACTCTCGTTTCTTCCTCATTATCATTACGTTGTAGCTGGTCAGTTCATGATGATCCAATGGGAGTTATCATCTTCCCACTGTTACTAGTATCCTTGGTTCTGTAAATAGAATTAACAATTCCAATTTAAATCAAGGAAATTACATCCGTCCAAATTTTTCAAATGTCGATTGGAAAAATATCAAGAAATAGTTAGTGACAAATTAACTACTTTTAACTTTGACTTTGAACGACCCCAGGAATCCTATTCTAATCTCTGCTCTTTACTACTAAATTGTGCATTTGAGGCTAATCCCACAACCAGAAATAATTCAGTGCAGCCATATTTAACACGTAGGAAAAGACCATGTTTGCCTTGGTGGAATAATGCCTGCACTTTAGCAGTAAATAATTCTAAAGCTGCTTACATTCAATTTAAAAATGACCCAACATTAGAAAATTATATCTATTTTAAAAACAACAAGCTATTAAAAACTTACCATTAAAAGGGAAAGAGAAGCTTCATGGATGGCTTTGTGTGAAACATTTAACCGGCAAACACCTCTGTCTGTAATATGGAAAACAATGCGCATGTTTAATAAATCTTTTCTGAATGTAATGTGATACGGTCTTCTAACACAGATTGGATACCAGCATTTTTAAATAAGTACACAACCGTTTCTCCAAATATTGTCACTACTACTGTTAACTCTCCAGTCACTGGTGGTAATGATTATTTAATTACACCTTTTACTTTAAATGAATTTATTAGTGCACTTAGCTCTAGAAGAGATACTGTTTTTGGTTTAGATCATATTCCATATAAGTTATTAAAAATCTTTCATTGTCAAGTAAAAAATGATTTTGGACATATTTAACTTTCTTTGGTCTAATGACATAATTCCCACTGAATGGAAGGTTGATTGTTTAATTCCAGTTTTGAAACCTGGTAAAGATGCGGATAATTGTAATTCTTATCGACCTATAGCATTAACATCCTGTATAGGTAAAGTTTTTGAACAAATACTAAAACAAAGACTGGAATTTTTTATTGAATCTAATAAGTTATTACCTCCAAATCAGTTTGGTTTTAGACGTGGTCACTCTGCAATCGAAAGTTTGAATAATCTCTTTCTTGACATTCATCATTCCTTCTCATTTAATAAATTTGTTGTTTGTGTCTTCTTTGATATTGTTGGAGCCTTCAATAATGTTAATCACCATGTGCTTGCTGCGGAGTTACAGTTGTTAGGTTTACCTGGAAAATTAATTAGTAGGATATTTAACTTTTTAAATGGTAGGCAAGTATATGTCAAGTTTAAAAATAATTTATATGGACCGCAATCGTCATATTTAGGTGTTTGTCAAGGTGGAATTTTAAGTCCTTTGCTGTTCATCTTGTATATTAATAAATTAAATAGTATACTGGGTACCGAAGTAAGAAATTTACAATTTGCTGATGATTTAGCTATATATTGTATTGGGTCTAACATGCAAGCAACAGAAATCAAATTAAATTTAGCATTAGAAAGATTAAAAACATACTTTGATTATTTACATTTAAGTGTTAGTCTAGAGAAAACAAAAGTTGTGATCTTTAGTAGATCTAGACTTTTAATATCTCATATATATTATGATGGTAGCTTATTGCCAGTAGAAGATGAAGCAAAATTTCTTGGAGTAATTTTTACTAGAAATTTATCATGGAATAAGCATGTGAGTTATGTGTCAGATAGAGCTTCTAGAGCTTTTAATATTCTTAAATCCCTCGCTAGAACATCATGGGGGGCTGATCCTAAAGTTTTACTTATGTTATATAAGTCTGTGGTACGTTCCCACTTTGAATATAGTTTTCTTTGTTATGCTTCCAATCCTATTTTGGTTAAAAGTTAGAAACTTTACAGAATAAAAATTTACGTTTAATAACAGGTGCAATGAAAACAACACCTATTGTTTCTATGCAAGTTGAATGCAATATACCTCCATTGATGTTAAGATTTAAATATCTCAAATTTAGATTTCTACTGAAATTATTTTCTTTTACTCACCATTCCTTATTAGAGAAAATCGCTGAAAATCAAACTTTGGCCTCTGCATCTACTTCAATTAAATTCCCCTTTATTCTGCTTGATTATTCTGAAATAAAAGTTTATAATGAAAGGCATAACATTCACAAATCTGACAAGTTGGCATGTTACGAAGGAGCTTTTGAAAGCAAATTTTGCAATATGAATATAGTTATAGATAACTCCATTAGAACTAGAGAAGAGCTATATGAGAAACTATCATTATGGCCACAATACCAGCATATTTACACTGATGGCTCAAAAACTGATACTGGTGTCTCTCTTGCATACTATCACAGTGCCTTGAAGACAGGAAATGGATATAAACTACCAAAAACCTGCAGTATATTTACGGCAGAAGCTGCAGCAATTCAAGCCGCTTTAGAATATATAAACAATTTAAATCACTCTTTCCCTAAATGGCTTATTATTAGTGACAGTATGTCAGTTTTATCACCTTTAAAGAATAACACTCTGAGTACAAATTATATTATTTATAAAATTAAACAGCTGTGGCAAACACTATACCTACAACGCCAATGTTTCAATTGAATTTTTATGGTCTCCAGCACATAAAGGTGTGTTAGGTAATGAAACAGCTGACTACCTTGCCAGAACAATAAACAATAGCTTAATTGGACAACCCAGAAGAATGTCACTTCCATGGAGAGATTTAATCCCATTGATTCAAGAGGAAATTAGACAAAGCTGGATAAATCAACATCAAATTATAATACAAGAAAAAGGTGCATGGTATGCTGCAATCAATAAGAATCTTGGAGAGAAACCCTGGTTCGCTAAGAATAATACCTTTATAAAAAGAAGATTCTTCACACAAATATGCAGGTTACGATTTGGTCATTGTAAATTTAAAGCCCATCTACACCGCATGAAAATTATTAACTCACCTTTATGTACAGATTGCTCTCTAAATGAAAATCAAACGCTGGAACATATATTTTCAACTGTCCTGCTTTAAATATTAACCGAATTTTATTAATTGACAAGCTGCAAGATATTTACAAAGACAGTATCCCGCCTTCGCTTCAAGAACTTCTATCGAACCCTGCCACTTTTAATCCAATATTTGACTTTATTATCTCCACTGTTGGAGAGCTTTGACATGGATTTAACCCGGACATGGAATTTTATGAACCTGAAAATTACACAAGAATATATAGAAGAAATGGCATTTTTGCCTTGTTTTTATTGGAAATAAGAAATGAACTATAGAAGAATTGGCATTTAATGCCTTATTATTGAAAAGATAACAGAAAGAACTAATAAAAGACTAGGCTGTATGGCTAGTACCATTGCCTATCCTGATGGATGAATTTTTAAAACAAACAACAACAATCTTGCACCGAAAACGCCAACCAAAAAATACGCTTTCAAACCAAAATGGAGGATTTGTCGGTCGAGGTGTACGGTGAAAATGGTGCTTATTATAAGGTTTGTAAATTGTGAAGTACGTTATATTTTCACTAATTTGGTGCTACATTTATTAGTGATTTATATATTCAATCGTTTCCATCAATTTGTGAGACATTTCATCGTATACTTACAAAAATATTTTTCCGGGAAGATCATCGCGGCTGGAATGGACGCCATGTCCGACTGACAGGGCGTGAATTTTCCATGTGTTTTAGTTATGCCGCTTTTTACTTCATTACCCCTAATTTCAGCAGAAAATTCTGGTCGTACCTTACGGGATATTATGATTTGCGCATTTCCACATGTCTGACCCACTTAGCTTATTTATATCTAGCGTAATACCAAGTTGTTGGAAGTGAGGAATGTACTAAAATTCTCCTGTATTTTTAGGCCATTGTCACCGACGTGCTCGACAACGAGGTTCTCGTAACCTTTGAAAATGAGTAAGTTGAGATTTTCTATCAAAATAAGCTTATTTTACTCTGCTGAGTCGCATATGGATATGTAGGTATTGTTTTTTTTTGTTTGTAGCTGGCAGCCGGAGTCTAAGTTTCCGTTTTCGCAAGTGTTCCTACCGCCTAAAGACACGGGAAAGCATACGGAGTTTGTGGAGAACCAGGAGGTGGAAGTCTTCGCAAGGTCTAATGAGAAGGAGGCATGTGGTTGGTGGACAGCTAATATCAAGGTATTGAATTTCACGCAGGCCTAACGCGAGTATTGCATGACTTGTATTTACTGTTGCAATAATATTGCAGGTCATTAGAAATCAGTTCATGAGACTGTCAGAACTAAACAAACATTTTTATTGATGGTTTATTTTTGTTGTTTTGAAATTTGATGACTCACATAGCTCAATATGATATGGAATTCTAAAACAGTTCAAAGGGTATTGACCCTTTATAAATCTAACCTTTTTATCAAGCTAGCAAGCCCTTGGCCTTGTATACCTATGTGTAGGCAAAGTATTTACTATTTGCATAAAGTACCTATCTGTTTGACATGTTGTAGAAATCAATTTGTATAACTTTAGGTAGTAAGGTATATGACTCATGTTTTTAAAGTCTGTTAAGTATTTTGGAGATACTCTGCCTATTCTTATAATACAATCTATTCACTTCTTATCTTGTAAACAAATGATTGTTTATTCAGTTGCTTAACCACATTCTACTAAGTTGTACAAAAATAATGTAGTAAATTTGGGGTGTAAGGGACAGCTCTCCAAATACAGATAGGGTGCATTTAGACCATTAAACTGAACAACAGCCTGTAAGGTTTTATTTTTTCAGGATATATAAAATAATTTTTGACCTCCCATAAAAAATCACAATCAGCTGACTGTATTTACAATGAGAAGGCAAAAATTTTCTTATCTCCTGATGTATTTTCTTATGAGAAGTTGGTCTGAGTGCCAGTATTCAGAGAACTGTCTCTTACACCCTGTATTATTTCGCTTTAGAAGGAATAATGCACATATTACTTTTGGCCTTTATTTTGAGTATTTTTAGGCGATAGGCTGACAACCTGTCACAGTGATGATACACAGTCTTCAGAATAACTCAAATTTTTGTCAGGTGTGGTGTAAAATGCCATTATTTACAGCTGTTTATGCTGGGCCTACCCTGCAATGGATATAGGCAGTGATATATGTATTATTTACATAATTATTGTCCATTTCCAGATGATGCGGGGTGATTTCCTCGTGATAGAGTACTTAGAATGGGACAACTGTTACACGGAGATAGTGCCAAAGGACCGGCTCCGTGTGAAGACGCCCAAGACTCCCATTGACAAGAACACCTTCCACAAGTTTGAGATCCCCGTGCCTGAAGATCTCAAGGACTAGTAAGTAACATTTACCTTACTTTTACAGCCACAGGGGCATTCCATGAAAAAGTCAACTTTGTTGGTTACGTGACGTGTATGGGACCACCCACTTATGCTGAAGATACAAAGTTCAGGAGTTGTAGAACCTAATGGCCTCTAGTTATTTCCAATACTGTATTTAAAATATTTATGTGTCTCACACGGAAATATTAAAAATTCCCTGATTTCTCACATACATACATTTTTGTGAAATGTCCCCACAACAGACCACTGCTGGACATGGGCCTCCTCCTATCAGATATGCCATACTCCTCATGCTTGGCAGGCGGATTGGCGAATGCAGTTCATGATGTTGCATTTACAAGGAATGCTGCTGCTTGTTTCCTGGATGTTTATCCCTTAGTAGCTTCTTATGACAGCCACTCTGTAGAATTCAGGTGATGCCATTCGTTCTAAGTGCATCACAGCACAGGAGAGCAATTTACCATGATTGGTTCTTCTTCTTCTTTTTTTTATTATGGCTTTTGCCAATAAGCAATTCAGCCAGTGTCAGTGAAATTAGATCATCACGTCAAAGAGGAATATTAGGGGGGGTCCAAAAGGATATACGCATAGCCACATTGAAAATAGTCGAAACAAAATATAAATCTACATACTTTTAACATATAATAAATGGGTAGTATTTAAACGCAAATCAAAAAATATCCCTTTTCTATGCAATAAGATTCTAAATTCCCATCAAAAGTACTGATTGCACAGCAAAATATTCAACTCAAAATATCACTAAACACACTACAATTTATTTTCGCAGCGTACAGCGATTTTTCCTAAAGCAAAAGCTTTTTCATCAATGCACAGCTAATAATCTTAATGCACATTATACCTGTTAACTCTTTTTCTTTTAAATATAGCTTCTATTTTTATATTATTTACAGCAGTTTTTATTAGAGATGAACCATCATCGTTAATCATACACATCGATAATCATATTTTAAATTGCTGACGCGCATAGCGTGTCGTCTCTGGCACATCGCCGGCCGCTGCCGCGGCACGCTCGCTCCGCTCGCTCGGCTCGTGCGTTGTGGTCAAAGTTCTAACCTAACCTAACCTAACCTGGCGCTTTCCGCGCCAGGTTCGGTTAGGCTATACCTAACGGACCTATACACTTATGTTTACTTACGTATGTTTACTGGTTAATATGCGACTGGGATAGTTATTTTGCTATGAAATATGGAAAATTTGCTGTGCAGTCAGTATTCATGCTATGTATGTAGTATTTTTGTACAAAAATTAATTTATCTGTATTGCATTATGAGGAAAAAAGTTATGTCATATTGATGTAAAATTTCGAATTATCTGCAGTTTATGTTTTGTTAAACATTTAGTTTATTTGTAGTGAAGTAAGATATATGATGTAAAAAAAAATATAAATGATGAATATGTATTGATAGGCGATTATTTATTTGATATGCAATTTATAATATCCCATAATAAATTTTAAGGAACACAATATGTACATACATCATGCTATACATGCATTTATGCATTATGCATTTTAAATGTCATACAAGTGCATCATTATAATCCCTTATAGGAAAGTGTAGTTGTGGCTGGCATTTCACTTTTATGCAACAACTTTTTCAAGCAATTTAAAACTTACTTTTCTTGCTGGTTCAAATAATCCAAAGGGATTTGGTTTAAAAATGATGAATGCCTATTTTTCAACCATTATAACAACACAAAAACCAAAGCAGCAGTTTTGTTGTGAATATAAATTAAAACAATATAAATACAACTCCTGGAATTAAAAATATGTGCATTATTTTATTATACCTAAAGGTTAATTGTGACTAGTGACTATTGCATTACTTAACACATTAGTTCCCAAGGCATTATGATTTATAAAACTTAGGTACATTACCCCCAAATCCAAAGGTCATTGACCTGACTCGACTAGACATTTAGCAGACAGTCATATTATACCACTGATGTTAAGATGTACTAAGCATGGTTTTCTTAGAACAAAATAATTATTATTTCATAGAAGCGAAACTATAAAACCAGCATTTTAGATTTGGCTTCCATGAGAAAGTTCATTAGGTTCATGGGTGCATTGACCTTTTGATTTGTTTATGTTATTATCTTTTGTGTTGCGTATATTTGCGATTTCATGCACAGATAAAGAAATTGTAGTAAATAGCGTGAGTTCATGTCCAAGGTAATTTCCAAAGTATCCTCTCAAGATTAAGAAACCTGTTAACAGTAATCATCAGGTCGTTGAACGACTTGGTGTCCCATTCGAAAAGAGAGAGTTGCAATGTTACAGGAGTTGTAGAACCTAATGACCTTTAGTTACTTTCAATACCATACTTAAAATATCCGTGTCTCAAACGGAAATATTAGAAATCAGGGTGTCCTTGTACATACATTTTCGTGGAGATGATTATCAAGCGCATGCATTTGTGATTTTAGCCCAACTGTCTGAAGGGTTATTGCCTTCACAGCTTCATTATTTTCTCAAGTGTTGCCAGCAAGAAGGGAACAAATTGCAGGCAGCAGAGAAAGCTAGGGGGATTCCCCAACTCACACCGCATCTGTACGTGGGCGTATAATAACGTTTTCTTGTGTGTGGTGTGGTTAGGTCACTTGCTATTTTCAGAAGACTTCAAAACGAAAGAGGTACTTAAATCGTCCGGCACTCTGTGGTGTACAGAGGTTTGGTTGGACCAATTTCAAAATCACTTTTATTTTTTTCGGAAGTGGTGGAATACTCTAGTTGGTGATCCGATAGTAGCCAGGTCAGGATCTAATAATAGGAAAGATCCTTGAAGTCGAGGAAATGTTCTTTCTAACTGCGAAACTTTACCGGTCTTACCATCTCTCTCTTTTCGTGTAGGACACCAAGGCGTCCAACGACCCGATGAACCCGGTGTCAGAGTTTTACAATCGCCTACTACAAGTAGCAGGTCTACATGGCAGGTTACATGGTTGTGTAACGACCGCCGTCTAAGTGCCCTCCGAAACACGGAACCATCTTCTTTTCACACAATCAGGTGGTATGTCCTAACCAGACTGGGAATAAACAAATGATGATGAATATCAACTTTGTTAGTGACCCACCGAGAATCGAATCTCGAGCCTTCTGCGTCTTAGGCAGTCGCACTACCACTACGCCATATCGGCGGTCAGTCTTACCTTTACAGCCACAACAGCCCACTGCTGGACATGGGCCTCCCCCGTATTGGGGGGTATTGCCATACTCACCACGCTTGGCAGGCGGATTAGCGAGCGCAGTTAATTCTCAGGGAATGTTGCTGACCATTCCCTGGATAATTATCCCTTAGTAGCTTTTTACGACACCCACGGGTAGAATTGGGGTGATGCTATTTTGGGCCGGCATCACACGGCAACATCGTCTCGACATCAACAGCGGTCAGTCTTACCATGACTAATCTAGAATGCGCTGCGACGCGAAGCATTTCTAACAATAAGCGGCCTGCGTAGTACCGATAGCGGCTTGCCACGCGACATACCACGTGCTTTTGTTGTCATAGTATTTACGTTTCCAAAACAAATGTGTTTACCTCTCAGAATTAGTCAGATGTTGGTGCCTTTATTACCTAGAATTTCCATTTTGTTTCGCGTAAACGTTTTCGAGCTAGTTTTCTAACCAAGTCGTGTTTTGCTTTTGTTGTACAGACTTCCTAATTTTGCCAGCCATAATTTCGGTACATTATTTTCCGCTATTGTAAACTTTAGTTCGTACGTGAGCTATTTTTGGTAATCTAACATGCACTGCATTGTAAACGTGCATATTCTAATACAAAAAGTTTTCCATTAGCTACTTTGTCTATCTTAAAAGCTGATTTTGAAGATAGAGGAATTTCCAACTCTCCATCTATTTCCAATCCTTTTATCTTCTCAGTAGATATAAAGTAGTGCCTGGATAGATAGAGATTGTGCCTTAGTGCGTACCCTTGGCCCTACGTCCAGTAGTAGACTGTTCTATGCTCTTCTGGACACCAAGTCGTCCAACGATCCGATTATTCCTGGTGTCAGAGTTTTTCAACCGCCTACTGCCTGGTTGCATAACAAACGCTGCTGTCTGAATGATCATATAGACAGCAACCGGGACCGACCGCTTAACGTGCCCACCCGAAGCACGAAACCCTCTTGCTTTTCTAGCAATCAGGTGGTTCAGCCTGCAATGTCCTAACCAGAATGGGAACAAATTCACAAAGTGATAATATCAATTTTGTGAGTGACCTCACCGGGAATTGCACCCAGAACCTTCTGCGTCGCAGGCAGTCGTACTAACCACTGCGCCACATCGGCTGTCAGTGTCCTATGTTAACGTGACTAATGATGATAGAGATTTCTAGGTTATGCATTCGAAACACAAAACCCGATTAATCAAACAAGAACAACGAACCTATAAACTCAAATACAACCAAAATCTGTGTTTTCTTTACGCGAAAATTCGCCCGTTCGAGGTGATTGACCCATTTCTTATTACGTCACACGCGGCTGGTAGGCGGAGTGCTGAGTTGTGATACATTAGGGAAACGGGAACACGGTTAAGCCGCAGCATTCTTGAGACATTCTCATATTAATAAAAAATCAAAACATCTATTTATAACTGAGTATTTGACTATAGGATGGATGCGGTCTCCTTTCCTGAGACATCGTTGACGGGCGAGGCATTTTTGAGCTCTAATTAATATAATTTCTCATTTCTGATATACCTAATTCAGAACTGCCTGTGTGATGATAGGATAGATAAAAAGCATCACTACTTTTTGTCCCGTGCGTTTCATAGATGACGACTTGGAGATATATCCAGGAAATGGGCAGCAGTATTTTCTGTGAATGTAACATCTTGAAGCTTCTCTCTGTTCTAGTAGCGTAAGATTTTAACCCGACTGCTTCAGGAGGGTTATGTTTTTCAAGAGAATGTATGTATTCAGAAATTCGTTTTCACGGGCTACAGCCCAAACGGCTGGGCGGATCTTGACACGAGGTGTCGTTAGATTCGACTCAGCAGCGCGAGTGACACTGGCTATATTAAAAACTCACAAATTCAAGATGGCGGAATTTTATCCCAAAATACAACTTTAATATTACCGCAGTCGGGTTTTTGATTTTAATACACCTGCTTGTTAGATATTATTCAAACTAATAGATTACTTGATAAGTAGCATACTCAAGCACTATCTATTAGATCAATGACGAGTGGATGAGATACTGAATGTGTCATAGTTATTTGCATAATGCGTGATATTCATTTTCCTAGAAAACTTTGTCTATTAGCCGATAATACGCAGTGTTAGGGACGACGAACGAAAACTTTGCAGGCGTGCTCAGACCATGAAACTGAACAACTTTAATGGTACCCTTATTTTCCAAGCGTCGCGGCGGCGTTGTTGTCGCTGTCAAATGACTGGTTTGTATGTGTTTGTATGGGGATACCAGAAAGACCGGGCGTCAGCCTCAACGACGCCGCCGCGTCGCCGTCACGTTGACAGCGCGCTGAGAACCTCAGGGTTTGTATGGGATGCGGTCGGGTTTTTCTACAAGACCGCAGACGCCGCGCGTCGTTGCCGCGACGCTTGGTTTATAAGCCTACCATTATTATGGAGCCAATGGAACCAATGGCTCCATGGTAAAAGTGGTCCAATTTGATGGTCTGATCATGCCTGCAAAGTTTTCGGTAAACCTTCCCTAACACCCTGTATAAGTAAACTGTGAGATGTATGATGTCATGGTTGGTTGTTTCACATGATGATTGCGAAGGGTCCGGGTTCAATATCCGACATGAAACTAAAAAATATATCCGCGGTAGTGAAAATTTGCCGTGTATGGACACTTATTTTTCTCTGTAACGAGCGCCGTTTAAGTAATCATATTGAACTGCTTAATGTGCCCTCCGATGCACGGAAACACCAAAGAGCATTGTCACGATCGGGTTGTTTAGCCATGGTCTTAACATAATATATTCTGAAGATAGAGATTAAAACACAAAATCAATCAATACATAGGGTAACTGCTATAGTAATTGGCCGTTTAAGAGAATAATATCAGGAAATGTGTCTGAAATGACAAAAACATATGTGCTATCTATGTATATTACTAATTTTACGAAGTAACAATTCAACTGTAACCTTAGTTTATATAAATATTGCGTATTTTTTAACAATAATAATGTATTTTTTAAATTTTTTTCAAATTTCACATGAAATTCAGTAATTGGCCCCAAAATTACAGTAATTGGCCACCAGTAGGACAGTTATTACATTACTGAAGAAATATAAAGAAAATCTAAGTTTTAAAATTAATTGGCTGTATTCCACAATTGTCTAAAATTATATTGTGTTACTGTTCTTATGTTTAATCTTGTACATATCTTCGATATTTTCATGCGATCAAGCTGTAAGAAAACAGAAACACAGTTATTGGCCAGACCTTAGATTAGCTATTGGCCCCCCGGCTAATTACTGATCCCAATAGATTACAAAGGCAGAACTTTGCTATCATATGCTTTAAGGGTCAATTTACTTATATCTTTAAAAAAAATACGCCTACCACCGCAAATTAGCTATTGGCCACCCGCGGCCAATTACTGAATTTAAGTAAACTGTGATACAGTTATTAGCCGACAGAATTTTTTGAAGTTCCGTTTCCAATAAACACTGTAACTAGCTATTTTCTGAAGCTACACTTTCTCATTATTCAAAAACATGTGGAATACAAACAAATGGGGCAAGAATAAGGGAGTTTTGAATAAAATTTCGAAATATGTACCTTAATATTTTGACAACCGAGCAGCTTAATTGACGCCATGTTTGAGAAATAAGGATTTTTCATTGTGTGCGCGCTATCGGTTGTATTTGAAATGATCTTCTAATGACCATCTATTTCCTTAAGAATGTATTTGCGTAACTTTTACTCCCGTTAATGATTACATATGCTTGTTTTTGTCTAATTGTGGTTATGATGGCCAATAACTGTACACCGGCCAATAACTATAGCAATCACCCTACATAGTATAAAATCAAGTCGCTTTTTGCGTTTCTCTGTCGTGGAATCTGTAGTGTACTCCTCCTATTCCTTTTTCCTTCGGGATAATGAGTTGCAGCGGGTGAAACCGCTAATGGGCTACTAGTACAGTATAATTTTGAAATAGTTTAATACTTTTTTGATAAATAAAAAGCTTGTGTTGTATTACGTATGTTAATAATTATGTTAATGTATGCGAAATACCGTGAACGAGCATTTTTGGGCATGAAATAATTTATTTGGTTGCTTTGTTGATATAGGTCGTTTACCTTTTACAAATGCGGAAAGGTAGTCCTCAACAAATACAAATAATGAAATTACCTTTTACAATATTCCAATGTTACTCCTGATGGATTTATATACGAATAATCCGACCCGTTTTCGTTTCGTAGAGTTTTAAAAGCGCCTTCTAGGCCTCTTCTGATGAGATTGTATGGCGACCGCAATCTACGTAATCAATTTTAGACCAAACCTTAGAGCATATATATGCTATATGCTATAAAGGTCCTATTAAATTCACTGCAAATATTTTAGGGTATTTTCTACTCGTGTAAACATAATATATTTCATGTTACTAAGAAAAGATGTTCAGTTTCACGAGTAGAACATACTCTGAAAATATTTGCAGCTATAGAGTGCGCGTACGGCGTACCGGTCTGTCTGTTGCTCCATAGTGAGGTAGACTCACAAGAGTTGTCGCAAGATACTCGTGAGACCGATGCCTCGCAGATTCGTATTCATAGTCCATCTGGACTATACCTACAGTAAACTAAATTAAAATTGTTGTTTGTCCACAGCCTGCATGACATGCACAGCGCGAAGGTGGAGAATGCCCACAAGGAGTTCCAGAAGGCCATCGGTGCGGCGCTCGTCTGGTAAGTACCTTATTTATAGAACGTTTTGTATCCTGCAATCCAAAGAATATGATGCAGTCAGTCACGCGTAGTAACTCAAAGTGTCTGGCATCAAACGTGCATGTAAATCTGTTACTTCATCAGTCAGAGCACACCTCGGACACTCCCATACAACGGGCTCGTTATAGACAACTGTCATTTTTACTTGTGCATGTGTGCGTGACGACAGGCGTGTGAGTGCAGGGTTGACATTCGGGTTAATTTTGATACACCTGATGACTACGTACAGTACCTACCAAAGAGGTTGTAATAAATAAATAATGTACCGACAACCAAGTTGCTGCTAATTTAAAATTATTTTTCATCCCCTCTATTCAAAAAGCTACGCTTTGGCCGCACATAAGTGGGATTAAAATAGGTTATTTAATCCCAAGGGATTAAAATTCATTTGAATTTGGAACACAAATTTTTGCAGCCAATCAATCGAAAATTTACTACAGATGGGTTTTTTCTTGCAACACTACCTGTTATCTGCTATTTTATTGAGTGTTTTACACCTAGTATTTTGCTATTAAAAGACCTAATTCCTAGCAAAATTTAAAATTAAAAAGTAATGTGTCAAATTTTATTTTTCTTTTGGCGCGATAACTGGCCAGCAATGGGCAACAACAATATTCAGCCTTCAATTATATTGCAATAATATGAAATGAAATGAGTGATAATGTTTTGTAAATATTGGATGTTATATTGCAATTTATAAGATGTATTGTAAAATAATGGACAAATAGCAGGCAATATTTAAAAAACTTCGTAGATTAAGTAAGTATTTATTGTTTTTCTCATAGAGGGGGATGAAAAGTAGTATGTATCACTCGGGTATAAAGTTATTTATTCTCGGGCGACTTACATTGAATCCCTCGCTTCACTCACGATTCTACTTTAAAATCCCTCGCTACGCTCGGGATTTTACTCTAGAATCCCTCGTTCCGCTCATGATTCAAACTAAGGCCCTCGCCCTAAATATATTACTTTATTCCCTTGTTATAAAAACTACTATAGGGGCATATCTATTACATTATTAATTGTGAGTCGAAAGTAGGTATGAATACGAACCGATTACTTGCTATGTAGGTTGGTTCTTACCTCTGTTCTTCCCGCGGAAACCGAAAAGATCTCCTGTCTGGGTCTCTGTCCGTAGACATACAGCCGTACACGGCACAATATCGCACCATTTTTTTTATTCTATCCAATAATTTTATTATGAAAAATATCCATCCGCGAATCTAAGGCGAACTCAGTTCAAAGGTTCGGTCCATTTTTTATGGACACGAAAATGGTACCTCCTTCGTTTCAGTCTAATACAAGAAACCACGAAGAAACCTTCTTGGATGAAATGAACATACAACAAGGCCAGCACCATACCTAGCGCTTTGGTTCACTTAAGTCTTCACTAATTTTTTGACATTTCGCGGGCGGGGGCGGGTAAGCGGCGCAGGTGCGGGGGGGAGAGTGTCCGTTCTGTATGTAGTACTATACTACATACTATTGTCTATTCTGTGGTCAGAGTCTAAAGTGATATCGTAATATGAGTTTATTTTCAAGTTGCAAGTTCATTCATAAGTTTCCAATGACCCTAAGAGTTTGAGCTGTGGTAATGGATTTGGTAGCTAGGCGTCGGCAGTACAGATGGCTAAATTCGCAGAAAATTTTGCACGTTTTACAAAAGTTCTACGAAATAGTCTCGTAGCCTGTGTAGAGTGAAAAATCAGGATTCATCAGGCCTTATCGTCGTTTCGAAGCTCCACACGACAAGCAAGCGATCCTAATCTGTACTAAATTACAACTCAATATTTACATAGCTATTTCAGACATTTTTCAGACAGAAAGTGCCTGTGCCTATAAATTCTGCATTAGATTTCCCCGGGTCTCTCGTTGACTCATCATATAACAAGAAAAGCAACTTCTAACCTGTGCCTTCCTTCCCCCAGGTACGTGCCGGAGCGCGGTGCGCTTGCAGTGCTGTCGCGCTGCAGCACGTCGCAGCGCCGCGCCACCATGCTGCAGGAGATGCATTTCCGGTGAGCAACGAATACTTTTCAATACATAATAGTATAAAATGAAAAAAAAGTCGCTTTTAACGTTTCTCTGTCTGTCTGTGTGTTTGTCGTAACAGATTTAGATGTGGTATAGAGTGATTCAAGAGGAATGTTTATATGTATAACACATGCCAGAAAAATTACTTTTTCCCACAGGAAAATGAGTTAGACTGACCGTCAGGTATCGATATTTGTATTTGCGCAATGGGCTTATTAAGGCCGACATGGTGAATCATCGATGATTTACAAACATAGCCAAAAACCACTATATACCAGAATACAATGTGTTTATAATGTGTAACTTTCGCTCACATTCACATCACGGTCCAAATAGACCCGTATGGATAGATTTTTAGGTTTAAAGATTATTAGAGTTGTTTCTTTTTTTACTTATTGTTTATAGATCATTTCTCCAAGCCAATTCATAATTTTGTGCGGTTTTAGGTATTTCGTTAGGTAGATATTTAGGTATTTCTGATTTTTGACATTATTCATAGAAAAAAAAAACTAAAGATGAAAATTTATTGTTCTTGGTATTAAACAAACGGTAATAGATGTGCAAATGCATTTTGTGCCATTTTTTTCAACTAGAATATCGAATTTGAATTAAGCCCCCTATTTTACGCAACTTAAAATAAAAGCAACTCATGAAAAAAAATTAGAGTCGTTTAAATAGGTATTATAAATTTCGGATTAGTAATATATGTCGCTCATACTAATTTGTGCGCAATTCATTCAAACATTTTTTTTTTTATTATTTTTTATCTTGTGACAACCTGTATACCTATAAAAAAATATTAAAGTTATGAGAGTTTGCATTTACATTATTTTATTGGGGTACTGAGTCACAATTTGTAATTTGTGCCTATTTCATCCACTAATTATCATCATTATAATGTTCTTCATACATTATTTCGCAAGCGGGGTTAGCGCTGGGCAGCGCGGGCGGGGCAAACTGTGTGAGGGGTGCGGGCGGGGCAAAGCGGCTGCCGGCCTACGCGGCGCTCGCGCGGTAACGATCACGTGTTGTTTGCAGCGTTGCCAAACCGTCTCCAAAACGGAAGGTTGTTCGTTCCTTTTGGTGATGGACCGTCCCTTTTGGACGGTCAAGACACTCTTTGTTGTAATAAATGATGCCCGTGATGGGCACAAGAAAATGTAGTGAAATGGTTCGACCGCTCTGCTCTGCCAGCGTATTTGTATGTGACTGTATTTTAAATCCGGAAAATCGTATTTCATACATTCGGGCCCTTATATATTTTGTAAAAACTTTGAACAAGTCGGCAACCAAGGTGAAAAAACGCAAAATCTTAATGGCTATTAAAGCTGGGAAGCCGACGATGCTACATGTGTAGTGGCTAAAGCGCACTTCTCTGTGCTTTTTTTTTTTTTTTTTTTTATCTATGATGGGCTTACTCTTGACCCCAATCTTACCCTAGAGCAGAGATGGGATCTACGGTGGAGCGAGCTTGCCCAGAAGATGCCTATTCACTCTAGACTTAAAGAGATTCAGGTTATATGCACTCGGAAATACAGACGCAGGCAGGGAATTCCATTCTTTAGCCGTGCGCATAATGAAAGATGATTTGAAGCGCTTAGTGCGTAATGTGGGTATATCAACTAAGAACGGATGGTAGCCGGCCGTGCGTCTGGATGTCCGATGGAAGAAAGGAGACGGTGGTATGAGCTCATGCAGCTCACGCGCACACTCTCCGAAGTACAATCTGTAGAAGACCGATAGGCAAGCAACCTTGCGGCGGTGAGCCAGGCTGTGAAGCTTGGTCGCCACCAGTTTTTTATCGCCTATTAATCTCTTGGCTCTGCGTTCCACCGAATCCAGTGCAGCAAGTTGGTATTTAGCCGAGCCATCCCAAAGGTGACAGCAGTACTCCATGCAAGATCGGACTTGAGCTTTATAAAGAATTAGAAGCTGTTGAGGCGTGAAGTACCGCTTGACTTTATTCAGAACGCCCAACTTTCTAGCTGCAATTTGAGCCTTGGACTCGATGGTGGTGCCGAAGTTGAGGTCAGAGGACAACTCCATGCCAAGGAGTTGAAGAGTGTTGGTCACTGGAACAGATGTACCCCGAAAAGTAGGAGAAAAGGTGAAAGGACTCCTTTTTGCGGAGAAAAGACACGCCTGCGTTTTTGAAGCATTGAAGCTGACGAGATTGTCTTCGCCCCACTGGGAGACGTTACTTAACGTCAGGCTCGTACGCTCAATCATAGCCTTTCTCAGTCTTTGGATTTCATCACTACTGGCTCCTGCGCCGGACAGATATTTCTCGGTGACAGTACTGTCATCTGCGTACCCAACAATTCCTGAAGATAGAAGGTCATTGATGTGCAGCAGGAAAAGCGTCGCGGAGAGTACAGACCCCTGAGGAACTCCGGCGTCAATAGCCTTGAGGTCAGAGGAGCAGCCGTCTTCACTCGGATCGACCGTTCACTCAGGAAGTCAGCCACCCAGCTACAGAAGCCAGTGGGTATGCCGTACGCTGGAAGCTTGCTCAACAGACTCGCATGCCACACCCTATCGAAGGCCTTTGAAATGTCCAGCGACACTGCTATTGCTTCGCCGTGGTGTTCAATGGCCTCGCCCCAGCAATGCGTTACGTACACTAGAAGATCTCCGTGGAACGCCCTCGGCGGAAGCCATATTGACAATCACTGAGAAGATCATTGTCTTCGAGGTACGAAAGCAGTTGCAGTTCAGAACTCTTTCCATAACCTTACAGAGTACGGAAGTGATGGCGATCGGTCGATAGTTGCTAGGGTCGGCACGGCTACCCTTCTTGGGCACAGGTTGCACATTGGCAAGCTTCCAAGATTTTGGTACAATTTTTGACACGAGAGAGAGGCGGTACAAGCGTGTCAGTACAGGAGACAACTCAGGCGCACAATACCTCAACAATCTTGCTGGTATGCCATCAGGACCACTGGCCTTGTTCACGTCCAGACTGCGAAGGGCTCTACGGACCTCTTTATTGTGCACTGTGATCTCAGACATCAAAGAATCACAGTGAGGTAAGGTGGGTGGATATTTCGAGCCAGCGTCTATACGAGAGTTGCTCGCAAACAGATCGGCAAATAAATTTGCTTTCTCTGCCGCGGTGTGGGCAAGCGACCCATCAGGTTTCTGCATTGGAGGTAGTGAGGACGGCAGAAGTTGGATTCGACTGATTTCGAAAGGGACCAGAACTGCTTACTACCCGGTGGGTATGATGCAAGCTTTGCCCCAATACGGCTAATATGGTCGAACCTAGCTTTTCGTAGCACCCGTTTGCAATACCTGGCGGCGGCATTATATGCTCTCTTCTTTGCTCGCACTCTTCTCGCTCGCACTTTTCGATCACGAGCTTTTACCCAAGCTTGGTAAGCGGACTGTTTACGAGCCTCAGCTCGAGCACAGTCCGCATTGAACCAAGGTTGGGCTTTATAACCGAGCGGGATATCGGAGAAAGGAATGAAATATTCCATTCCCCACCGGATTACAGCTGTGATCGCATCAGCGACGTATGAGGGGTCTTCCGAAGAGAAACACATTTGCCGCCACGGGTATGAAGCAAAGAAAGCGCATCTCGTCCCAGTCTGCTGACTCGTATCGCCATACTCTCCTCGTGCCCCTAGGGTGTAATCCGGAGGAGAGCAGATGGACACGGATTTCACCACACAGTGGTCGGATGATCCCAGCGGAGCCGAGACCGAAACCGAATGTCTGTGCGGATCAGTTGTCAGCAGAAGGTCGAGGCAATTGGGTGTGTGGTCTGTGATATCTGGTATTCGCGTCGCTTGTTCCACCAGCTGGGTGAGATCTAGCGCCAATGCTAGTTTACGCGCCTCTCGCCCAGCATGGTCAGTTTTCTGGTATGGGAACAGCCACTCTTTATGGTGAGCATTGAAGTCCCCCAGAAAAACAAGCTCTGCTGTTGGATATCGCTGAATTGCTGTATCTGCCGTCTCAGAGAGGTACTCCATGAGTCTAGTCGTCTCCTGATCTCCGCTGTGCGAACGATAAACACTGGCATAGAGTTTTCTACTCCAGTGTCAACCAAAAGCCACAGCACGGGAAACCCTGAATTCTCAAAGCCACGGAGACGCTTACAGCAAACGTCATCGCGAACATACACACAGACCCTGCACGCTTCTTAAACTTGTGCTCAAGAGTGTAACCAGGGTAGTTGAGGTATGCCACGTCCAACGGTGTTGCTATCTGCGTCTCCGTTAAGAAGAATAAGTGCGGCTTCTCGGTCTCCAGGTGGTGATGGACCGGGTCTAGGTTTGTGTGTAGACCTCGGATGTTCGTGAGGTGCACTTTGAGTGGGAGGAAGTGTTGCCGTTGGTCAAACTTTTTCTTCTTTTTTAGCTTTTTCATGTTTTTAAAAGAGTTTTTGTGGGGAAAGAAAAGATAGTCGAGGCGCTGCTTAGAAACCCTACTCGTACCTTTCGGTTCAACTGATCAGAGAGGAACTCGCTTGGAGACTGCGGGGACGCCCGAGCCCCCGATAACACTCCACCGGGTCCTCCCATCCAGCCGCCAACTGGCACGGTGGAGTGTACCGGGATTTTCACAGTTGGCGGGGCAGCCTTTGCGCGTGGCTAGCGCGCAAGTCGGGCCCCCTACTGACTGCGGTCGGCCAACGGCTGAGACCGTGCCTCGGATCCCGCTACCCTCCAAAACGAGTTACCGGATACAGCATCACCTAAAGATAAAGACCGGTTCCGGCAGCGCAACTGACTACATTGCTACCCCCCAATGGCACTGGCAGTCCCGCACACCGACGGAACACAGCAAGGCTGTTTGGCGCCGGACTCCGGCGGGATGGTGGTCGCGAGCCAGGCGGCCCCTTTCATGGCCTACCACCGCTTTTGGGATCTTCAGCCGCCAACACATATTGTGAGGACGTTGCCCGGGGTGGACCGCTAGGAGGTAGACCCCACCCACCCCAAGCTTACATCGACTATATGCTTACATACATACATCGACTATATACCCATACCCATAACACTTTGGGGCCGAGTGGGGTATTTTAAGACATTTCAGTTATCTTTTTAGAAACAAAAACACGTTACAATTCATTGCAAAAAAAATGTATTAGTAAGTCACAGCAAGTAGCAGACAGGCATCACCGATGTAGGGAGCAAAACTGCCAAGTTGAAGTGGGATTGGGCCGGGCACGTCTGCAGGATGCACCCGGATCGATGGGCCAAAATCGTCACGAACCACTGGGTGGGTACCTCAAGGCTGGTCCTGTCGCAGAAATAGACCCCGAAAAAGAAGGCGTGACAATTTTGATGCTTATCTGAAGGAGTGGATGGAGGTTGCACTAGACCGCAACAGGTGGAAAACCGCGGGGGAGGTCTTTGCCCAGCAGTGGGATCTGGTAGGCTAACTATAATAGCAAGTAACAAAAACAAATTACCTACACTAAAATGCGATTTAATATACTAGCTGGTGCCAGAGATGGGCAAAAAATATTCGAATAACGAATGAAAATTCCAATATTATTCGTTATTAAAAAAAATAGTTTATTCGCGGAAAAAATATTTGAATAACGAATTATTATCTTTATTCGTTACTCGCGAAGTAATAAATTATTCGCGAATAACTTTATTTATGTAACCTTACTTATTGGTCGGGTTCTGTGGAAACATATTTAGGCCTATGCAACCATGTCAGAAGTCAATGCAACCGTGTAAGAGGCCTCTGCAACCATGTCAGAGGCCTATGAAACCACGTCAGAAGACCCTGCAACCATGTCATAGGTCATTAAAACCATGTCAGAGGCCTCTGCAACCATGTCAGTGGTACTGAAACTATGTCAGAGGACTCCACGGCCATGTCAGAGGCCTCTGCAGCCATGTCAGAGAACTCGGCAACCGTTTCAGAAGACTCTGAAACCATGTCAGAGGGCTCTGAAACCATGACAGAGGCTTCTGTATCCTTAGCAGAGCATTCTGCAACCCTTTCAGAGGACTCTGAATCCATGTCATAGGAATCTGAAACCATGACAGAGGACTCTCCAACCATGTCAGAGGACTCTGCAACCATGTCAGAGGACTCTGCAACCATGTCAGAGGCCTGCGAGACCATGTCAGAGGCCTCTGCAACCATGTTAGAGGCCTTTTCAAAAATGTCAGAGGAATCTGCAACCATATCAGAGGCCTCAGAGACCGTTGCAGAGGCCTCGGACATGGCTGCAGAGTACAAAACCATGGAAACCATGTCAAAGTCCTCTGCAGCCATGTCAGCGTCCTCAGCAACCACGTCAGAGGACTCTGCAACCACGTCAGAGGACTCTGCCACCATGTCAGAGGTTATTGCAACCATGTCAGAAGAATGATTTATTCGGCAAAAAAATAATAAGCGAATAATTATTTAAATAAAAATTTATTCGAGTAATGCCCAACTCTGGCTGGTGCCCGCGAACTTCGTCTCGCTAAGGGATACTTGTGTGCCAACAGAAGCGAAACATCATGCTTAACAACTTTTTAGTATTTATTATACACTTCCCATCAAAAAAATCGAAACACTTCGGTTTTTCTTGTTTTTGGCCGAATTAAACATCAAAAAGTATAGTTTGCATTAGAAAAATTATATGACTGTGTAGCTGGCAGTTTTGTCTTTTCAGTGTGTATAAAAAGTTCAAAATTCAAAATTGGAACCCCACCTGTTTGTTCTGTAAATAAGATGAATGACTGAGACACGTTTCCAGTTTGCGCCTTTTAACGATTTATAACATTTTCAACATTAAACTTTAGAGCTTGTCTTATCTTATCATGAAACTTTTCTTTTTTTAATTGTTTACTGTGACTTTGGATCGCCAGAAAAAAGTTAGATTTTATCTAAATCATGGGTATTTTGCCCGTAGAAGCCGCCCGATTGGTGACATTGCCAACTTTTGGACTTGGTCATCGTTTTGTGGCTGAATGTTTGCATTTAAGCCTGACCTCTGTTCATAAAGCTTACAAACGCTATCAAAAGACTGGTCTGTTTACGCAACGTTCAGAATCTGTCGGAAATCGGGTCAGTTCTGAGCAACATGATCGAATTAATGTTATGAGTTCTTTGCAAAATCGCTTTTCAACTGCGGCAAAAGCTATCAAATGTACAAAAGGTGGTTGAAAGTGGCTCTACAATCAGAAGAAGGTTAAAGCAAC
The DNA here is from genome assembly GCA_024500475.1 of Phthorimaea operculella. Classification (NCBI taxonomy): domain Eukaryota; kingdom Metazoa; phylum Arthropoda; class Insecta; order Lepidoptera; family Gelechiidae; genus Phthorimaea; species Phthorimaea operculella. The sequence continues at coordinate 5,130,679 of JANFCV010000014.1, read as the reverse complement.
GTAGACTGGTACCGCCATAGCCAGGAAACGGGCCAAAATCAACTGAAGACAATAAAATAGCGCGCCTTAATTTTGCAAGTGAGCACCTAAACTGGTCGAATACCCAGTGGATCAAATTCCTCTTTTCTGTTGAGTGTACCTCTAGAATTACGCTGAATGGTAACCACGGAAGCACTATGGTTTACAAAAGGGATTAAAAATGCTTTACACAATGCTGCATTGATAAAAAAGTCAGTTATGGTGACAGTTCGTAAACGGTTTGGGAAGGAATTAGTGCCGACGGCATGACAGATTTTGTCTTTTCGTCTGCAGTTTGACGTTGACGTACGTCTACGTTCTCATAACCTTCTTCTGATTGTAGAGCCACTTTCAGCCACCTTTTGTAGTACATTTGATAGCTTTTGCCGCAGTTGAAAAGCCTAAGGCGTCGATTTCGCAAAGAACTCATAACATTTTTGGAAAAATTCAATTTCCAAAAATTGTTTACCTAACACGAGAAGTGTTTTAAAATTCGGTATTCAACTCATAACATTAATTCAATCATGACTTTGCTCAGAACTGACCCGATTTCCGACAGATTCTGAACGTCGCGTAAACAGACCAGTCTTCTGATAGCGTTTGTAAGCTTTATGAACAGAGGCAGGCTTAAATGAAAACAATCAGCCACAAAACGATGACCAAGTCCAAAATTTGGCAATGTCACCACTTGGGCGGGGCAAAATACCTATAATGCAGATAAAATCTAAGATAAGACAAGCTCTAAATTTTAATGTTGAAAATGTTATGAATCGTTAAAAGGCGCATTCTGCAAACGTGTCTCAGGCATTCATCTTATTTACAGAACAAAGAGGTTGGGTTCCAATTTTGAATTTTGAATTTTTAATACACACTGTAAAGACAAAACTGCCAGCTACACAGTCATATAATTATTTTAACGCAAACAATACTTTTTGGTGTTTAATTCGGCCAAAAACAAGAAAAACCGAGGTGTTTTGATTTTTTTGATGGGAAGTGTACATAAGCCATGCTCCTGGTGTTCCACGTCAGGTAGTTAGGCAGACAGGCCCTCGAGCGCTGATAAAAGTTATCATCACTTATCTATCATAGATGTTGATCAAGACATTTGACTGCTCAAGATTTTTGAGTGATGAATGCATGCACAATCTATGGAGGGGTCCAAACATAACACCTGTTGCAGCGCTAACGCATGCGTCTGTCAGATACATACAAATTTCGAATTACTAAACATTGAAATAAAATAAAATATGAGGGGGGCTGTCATACAAATATTTGTTGAATATCGTATTTCTTGTGGGAATGAGCGACTTTCCCGCGGTAAATAGTATCCAACCAAGGCTAGTAGCTACATCATATTATAAAAAGACTTATCATCATGTTTTACCACACAATACATAATAATACTAGGTACAGAACACGCACTCCGCCATAGCAATTCAACAAATAGAAACCTTCACTCTCGATAATAAAGAACAATTTCCGTCGCGCCGGCTTTGGATACCTACTTTATATTATCGCCTACGACTACGACTACCTCTGAAGGTTACAGCCGGCGCGCTTTGTAGGGATGCGAATTTCGAGATTCATATGAAAGTAGGTACCTACGAAAAGTATACTGGGGTTCATTTCTACAACTTCCGTAACTTAATGCGATACCGATTCGGTATACGGAACCTCCATACGAATACCGTGGCGGTATATACAGACAGAGTCCATAACCGCTAGGGTTTCTCCGGGAAATTTGGCCGTTGTCGGGACGGGAAAAATGGATCAAATTCCTGGGAATTCAGGAAATAAAGTAGAAACAACAAAATTATTAATTTGACGACATTTTGTGTTACTCATTAAAAAAAATATATGTGTATTTGCTTTTTCCACTTTTACTCCCTAATTTTGTTTGATTTTTCGGCCCCCATAAAAACATTAAATTGATGAAAATGAAAATTTTTAAAGTTTTTCCTTAATTCTTACTTCAAAAAGAAGCTACTTGCCAAATTTCATTGTTCTAGGTCTACGGGAAGTACCCTCTGAATTTTGATTCTCTTGAGAGTGTAAAAAACACGCGTTTTTACTGCATAAACGGCTACATCTTTTTTTAACTTGAAGTTAGGTGCTTGATCTTTTCATAATTACTAGCGTTCATAGACTTGAGCATACGGTTTTAATTTCAACTCGATATCTTTACGCGTTCCTAGGATAAAGGGTCTTGCTTGACAGAATGACAGACGGACGGACAACAAAGTGATCCTATAAGGGTTCCGTTTTTTACCCTTTGACGTGCGGAACCCTAAAAACTGTATTGTATTGATTATTTTGGTTTTTTGGTATTTTAATTTACTCACAGTTGTATATTATTATTATTTTCATAAATTCTTAAATTATGCACTTGCAGATCAAAACCAGTTTCTTTTCAAAATTTATTCCAATTATTGTAGTTTAAATGGTATATTTTTAGGTAACTTACGAAGAGAGACTAAATAAACTGTATATATTGTTGATTACGATTTTTTTGTTTAATTTTAAAATCATTTTATGATTTTCAACTAGGAAAATTAATATTTTGACTTCCCGGGAATCGGCAGGAAATGGAGTTCGGGAGTTTCGTGTCCAGGAATTAAAGAAAGTCGGGAAATGAGAAACCCTAATACTCGCTCAACCCAGGCTCGACTTGGCCCCAAAGTTTTAGGGGTAGGTATAAAAAGAAAAGATCAATTTATGTATGTTTGTAAGCACTAAGAAGAGACGCTCGAGTCACTACACATGTAGCATCGTCGGCTCCCCAGCTAAATAAGCCGTTTAGATTTGCCGTTTTTTTTACTATCATTCAGTTCTGATCTACCCATAAACATGTTGGTAGGTAAGTAGGTAGCTAGGTACCTAACCAAATATGCTTCAGAATTACTCAAATATTGTACGTCCACTTTAAAAATCCCATTTTGATAGCTGCCAAATCCATACCAGAAGACCGGTCAACAAAGAAAGATAACTCTCATGTCAAAGCATTGGTATGATTTTTACCTCTTTCAATATTGGTTTTTATAAAAGACGCGAGATTAGAAAGATTTAATCGAAATGACGATAAGATTAAATGTACAAAAACAGGTACCTATGTAAATAAACAAAGGGAGTTTTTCTAAGAAATCACACGCATTGTAAATTGCCGTTTGAGCCGTCGCAGCCGCCACCGCCACGCACTGCGCCGCCGCCGCCGCCGCCGCGCCGACCCCGCTCAAGGACTTACCCCGCTTCACTGCGGTCATTAACCTCTGAACGCATTTTATTGAAAATGTGGAAGATTTCTTGAAATTATGGAATAAAGTTGCACAACTTCATACATCCGAATTGTCACAACTTTACAGTAATAAATTTGTGAACTCTAATGATTGTAATATTCTTTTCTATGTTATGTAAGGCATTTCAGTTCTTCTTTTAAATAATAGAATGAAGTATTGCGTCAATTAGGCACATTTTTATAATTTGATCTTATTTATGCTTTTTAAGATCAGTTGTACATATTTCATTGACACTAATATTTTTTTGATCTCGTTTATGTAATTTTGACATTACTATGGTTTGTAGTGGTCGAAAATTACACAAAATCGAAAATTACACTATCCAATCTGTCACATTCACAATATTGGCATATTTTCAAACTTTAATTTATTTACAGATACTTATAAGTTCAAAATAAAATATGTGTCACCAATCCCTGAATTGCCAATTTTGGAAGCATGACAAATGGCACAATAATGCAAAATGTGCTTTATAGACACACATTGCACCACTATGCAAAAAATGAGCGACTCTAGAATTTTTGTAAGCTAAGGCCTCAAATCAAGCTAGCCGTATCGGACTAAAAACTTACAAGTTACAACAAAGTTTTGAAGTGTCCAGGTCACAAAATACGGACATTCCCAGAAAACGTAGAACTTCTACTTGATTTGATAATGAACGTAGAAGATACGTTGCAGTTGGTCTATAATCTACGAAATCTTGTTCAGCATATTCAATTTGGTTTTTATTTGTAATTTTTTTTTTTGCTATAAAATTTTTGTTTACTGTTTATTATCTACCTCGTGAGTGTGTAACTCACAATACTACTAATGCCGGTGTTTTCTCATTTGTTCCAGAAACATGAATCAAAAGTTTATTTGTTCCAGAAACCTCACCCAGAAGCTGCTGCTGCTCAAGAAGACTGAAGAGGCGGCGCGACAGCTCGAGTCCACCAAGATACACAACCAGGGGGGGTGAGTACTTAACACTTTGATTCTTTCTTCCTTCGAGTGGGTTTTTCAACCGCCTACTAGAAGTAGCAGACCCCTGACATGGTTATTTAACGACCACCATCATAGACAGCAACCGGGACCGACGGCTTAACGTGCCCATCCGAAGCACGGAAGCATCTTGCTTTTCGGACAATCAGGTGGTTCAGCCTGCAATGTCCTAACTACACTGGGAACAAATTCACAAAGTGATAAGTATCAGCTTTGTGAGTGACCCCACCGGGAATTGAACCCGGAACCTTCTGCGTGGCAGGCAGTCGTACTAACCACTGCGCCACATCGGCTGGCTAATGCGCACTCAATACACACAATCCACGGGTTTAGTCAGCGAGTACGTCTAAATCCGTGCTGCTGTGGGTTCACTTCATACTCGTAGCTTGCGTTACAGCTATAATTGGAAACTAAAGCAACTCTTCTTCATCAGGTACACGGACGAATTCAGCGTACGTGAAGATCTAATGGGGCTCGCCATCGGGACCCATGGAGCCAACATCCAAGCCGCGCGCAAAGTGGCAGGCGTCACCAACATCGAGCTGGAGGAGGTGTCTTGCACCTTCAAGATCTGCGGAGAGGTAAGACTCAAGAAAATACAGATATTTCTACACCAGGTACATTGCTATGATCTTCTTCATGAAAGAAGAAGACTGGTGTGATGGGGCTTGCCATCGGGACTCATGGAGCTAACATCCAAGCCGCGCGCAAAGTTGCAGGCGTTACCAACATCGAGCTGGAAGAAGTCTCCTGCACCTTCAAGATCTGCGGAGAGGTAGGACTCCTGTGTAGTATACAGTCATTGCCTTGCTATGTACCTGTATGATGGGACTGGCTATAGGAACCCATGGAGCCAACATCCAAGCCGCGCGCAAGGTTGCTGGCGTCACCAACATCGAGCTGGAAGAAGTCTCCTGCACCTTCAAGATCTGCGGAGAGGTAGGACTCCTGTGTAGTATACAGTCATTGCCTTGCTATGTACCTGTATGATGGGACTGGCTATAGGAACCCACGGAGCCAACATCCAAGCCGCGCGCAAAGTTGCTGGCGTCACCAACATCGAGCTGGAAGAGGTCTCCTGCACCTTCAAGATCTGCGGAAAGGTAGGACTCGAAGAATATACAAATATTTCCACACTAGGTACACTGGTATGATCTTCTTCAAGAAGAAGACTGGTATGATAGGGCTGGCCATTGGAACTCATGGATGGCTCCATGACATCCAAGCCGCGCGCAAAGTAGCTGGCGTTACCAACATCGAGCTGGAAGAAGTGTCTTGCACCTTCAAGATCTGCGGAGAGGTAGGACTCAGTACTCAGTCATTGCCTTGCTAGGGTACACTGTTTTTATTTTTTTTATTATTACGGAGAGGTAGGACTCAGTACTCAGTCATTGCCTTGCTAGTTACACTGGTATGATGAGGCTGGCTTTAAGGACCCATGGAGCCAACATCCAAGCCGCGCGCAAAGTTGCAGGCGGTACCAACATCGAGCTGGAAGAGGTGTCTTGCACCTTCAAGATCTGCGGAGAGGTATGTCATAAGAGTATTTTCTTGCTAGGTACATTGGTATCTAGTAAAAAAGCTGACATCATGGTCTGACATGGTTTGACATCGACCAATATAGCTGGGTGAAGGTTGCTGAGAAAACTGTGGAGAGGTTGGTCTCAGTACTCGGACATTTCCTTGCTAGGTACCAGTGACGAAGGGTGACATTTTCACGAAGACAGGCTGGAGCAAAGAGTACTTCCTAAGTTTCTGAAAGGGAAGCCGATGGGAATCGGTATGGTATGTATAGACCCTTTGCCACTGCTAGGTACACTACTGGTATGATGAGGCTGGCTATAGGGACCCATGGAGCTAACATCCAAGCCGCGCGCAAAGTTGCTGGCGTCACCAACATCGAGCTGGAAGAGGTCTCCTGCACCTTCAAGATCTGCGGAGAGGTAGGACTCAGTAGTATACAGTCATTGCCTTGCTAGGTACACTGGTATCATGGGGCCTGCCATCGGAACCCATGGAGCCAACATCCAAGCCGCGCGCAAAGTTGCTGGCGTCACCAACATCGAGCTGGAAGAGGTGTCTTGCACCTTCAAGATCTGCGGAGAGGTAGGACTCAGTAGTACACAGACATTGCCTTGCTAGGTACACTGTATAATGGGGCTCGCCATCGGGACCCATGGAGCCAACATCCAAGCCGCGCGCAAAGTTGCTGGCGTCACCAACATCGAGCTGGAAGAGGTGTCTTGCACCTTCAAGATCTGCGGAGAGGTAGGTCTTAAGAATCAGACATTGCCTTGCTAGGTACACTGTATGATGGGGCAGGCTATTGGAACCCATTGGAACCCATGGAGCCAACATCCAAGCCGCGCGCAAAGTAGCTGGCGTCACCAACATCGAGCTGGAAGAAGTGTCTTGCACCTTCAAGATCTGCGGAGAGGTAGGACTCAGTAGTATACAGTCATTGCCTTGCTAGTTACACTGATACGCGAAGATCATATGGGGCTTGCTATCGGGACCCATGGAGCCAACATCCAAGCCGCGCGCAAGGTGGCAGGCGTCACCAACATCGAGCTGGAAGAGGTCTCCTGCACCTTCAAGATCTGCGGAGAGGTAGGACTTAAGAATATACAGATATTTCCACACTAGGTACACTGGTATGATCTTCTTCAAGAAGAAGAAGACTGGTATGATGGGGCTCGCCATCGGGACCCATGGAGCCAACATCCAAGCCGCGCGCAAGGTTGCTGGCGTCACCAACATCGAGCTGGAAGAAGTGTCTTGCACCTTCAAGATCTGCGGAGAGGTAGGTCTCAGTAGTATACAGTCGTTGCCTTGCTAGGTACACATGTATGATGGGGCTGGCTATAGGGACCCATGGAGCCAACATCCAAGCCGCGCGCAAGGTTGCAGGCGTCACTAACATCGAGTTGGAAGAGGTCTCTTGCACCTTCAAGATCTGCGGAGAGGTATGTCATAAGAGTATTTTCTTGCTAGGTACACTGGTATCTAGTAAAAAAGCTGACATCATGGTCCGACATGCTTTGACATCGACCATAATAGCTGGAAGAAGCTTGTTGAGAAAACTTTGAAGAGGTAGGTCTCACTACTCAGACATTTCCTTGCTAGGTGCCAGTGGCGAAGGGTGACATTTTCACAAAGATAGACCGGACCAAAACCCTGTGCTACTGCTTATTGACCAAAGTTTCTGAAAGGGAAGCCGATGGGAACCGGTATGTATGGACCATTTGCCACTGCTAGGTATATTGGTATGATGAGGCTGGCTATAGGGACCCATGGAGCCAACATCCAAGCCGCGCGCAAGGTTGCTGGCGTCACCAACATCGAGCTGGAAGAAGTGTCCTGCACCTTCAAGATCTGCGGAGAGGTAGGTCTCAGTAGTATACAGTCGTTGCCTTGCTAGGTACACATGTATGATGGGGCTGGCTATAGGGACCCATGGAGCCAACATCCAAGCCGCGCGCAAGGTTGCAGGCGTCACTAACATCGAGTTGGAAGAGGTCTCTTGCACCTTCAAGATCTGCGGAGAGGTATGTCATAAGAGTATTTTCTTGCTAGGTACACTGGTATCTAGTAAAAAAGCTGACATCATGGTCCGACATGCTTTGACATCGACCATAATAGCTGGAAGAAGCTTGTTGAGAAAACTTTGAAGAGGTAGGTCTCACTACTCAGACATTTCCTTGCTAGGTGCCAGTGGCGAAGGGTGACATTTTCACAAAGATAGACCGGACCAAAACCCTGTGCTACTGCTTATTGACCAAAGTTTCTGAAAGGGAAGCCGATGGGAACCGGTATGTATGGACCATTTGCCACTGCTAGGTATATTGGTATGATGAGGCTGGCTATAGGGACCCATGGAGCCAACATCCAAGCCGCGCGCAAAGTTGCAGGTGTCACCAACATCGAGCTGGAGGAAGTCTCCTGCACCTTCAAGATCTGCGGAGAGGTAGGACTCAGTAGTATACAGTCATTGCCTTGCTAGGTACCTGTATGATGGGGCTGGCTATAGGGAGTCATGGAGCCAACATCCAAGCCGCGCGCAAAGTGGCAGGAGTCACTCACATCGAGCTGGAAAAAGTCTCTTGCACCTTCAAGATTTGAGGAGAGGTAAGTCGCAGAAATAATTGGCGAGCCTATTTTCTCTACATGTTAAAGTTGACTAAACAACAGCAGATTATAAAAGCACGAAAAATTGTTTTGAAAGCTATTCACTTTCATGGACGGATTCAAAGTTATTTATACACTTTGATGGACAGGTTGCAATCCAACTCGTGGACTAAAATAATTTTAAAAATATTGTCTATGGCATTGCCTTTAATAACCTGATGCCCAGCAGAAGATATGTAGTTTATGAGAAACATTGATGGATATAGTATTAAAACAACAGCACATAAGCGACTTTAAGCTGTAAAGTTTCAGTTTGAAGTGGTGTCTGCGGACAGCCGACTCACTGTTCCGCAGACGACTCGTGCTAACAGAAATGCGGGGAAGCTACAGGGTCACCGGCTGGAGGTGCGGCCGAGATGATAGTATTGAGCTTCCTACATTACATATTTCATATTTATTTATTAGCATTCATGTACAAGTATAAGATGATACAAATAGGCTAGATAGGCACATAATAATGCTATGAATGCAGCTAAAAAGTAATGATATACAGTCGCGGATTAACCCTAAGGCAAACTAGGCAATTGCCTAGGGCATCACGCCAGAAGAGGCACAGTTTTTTTCGTATATCGTGCCCTCCTTAGGGTATCGTATCATGTCTCACGGTGTCATCAAAAACGACCTACCACTACCAAAAGTTAGTTAGGCTACTCGCCTGTTTGTAGCGTGAAAAGAAAGAAGGTTCACTCGGTTCTATTTAGGATTTTCGCGATTGTCACTTGTTACATAGCCAGGGTTGTTACTGTCAAAAATCTCAAAGTATTAGAATGTCAAAACAGCATAATCTGATAAAGGATGTATTATAGAACGGTTTTTTTTGATGAGCGAAAAGTGTGAGCGAATTTAGTTTTGTATCATCAGCACATAAGCGACTTTGAGCTGTAAAGTTTCAGTTTGAAGTGGTGTCTGCGGACAGCCGACTCACTGTTCCGCAGACGACTCGTGCTAACAGAAATGCGGGGAAGCTACAGGGTCACCGGCTGGAGGTGCGGCCGAGATGATAGTATTGAGCTTCCTACATTCGTGTTATTTTATTTTGATTTCTAGTATTTCTGTTTTTAGATTTAAGAGCACCGCTCTTTCGAGGAGAAAGTCCCTTGCATAATTATACAAAAGTTCCCCAATAAAGACGCATTATACAATGTTGCGCGACAAAGTTCCCAATGAATACCTGGCTTCATTGTATAATATACAAAGTATCTGAGATTTTGTCCCCAATGAATACCTGTCTTCATTGGGAACTTAGCGGGAATATTGTTTCGGAATATTGTATCAGATACAATGTCACAGAGATTTTGTCCCTAATAATTACCCGCTTTCACTTTCTTATACGACATGACGTCTTTCTATCTATTTTTGTTATTTTTGATGAGCTAAAAATGTAAGCGAATTGGAATTTAGTTTTGTATCATGAGCACATAAGCAACTTTGAGCTGTAAAGTTTCAGTTTGAAGTGGTGTCTGCGGACAGCCGACTCACTGTTCCGCAGACGACTCGTGCTAACAGAAATGCGGGGAAGCTACAGGGTCACCGGCTGGAGGTGCGGCCGAGATGATAGTATTCAGCTTCCTACATTACATATTTCATATTTATTTATTAGCATTTATGTCCAAGTATAAGATGATACAAATAGGCTAGATAGGCACATAATAAATGCTATGAATGCTGCTAAAAAGTAATGATATACAGTCGCGGATTAACCCTAAGGCAAACTAGGCAATTGCCTACCTAGGGCATCACGCCAGAAGAGGCACAGTTTTTTTCGTATATTGTGCCCTCCTTATAGTACCGTCATTCGAATAGGACATATTTGACAGCTGTCAAAATCATGTTAATGATGACATATGGTCTATTTTTCTTTGTTGACATGTTTACTAGTATGTTTTTGACAGCTGTCAAATATGGCCTATTCGAATGACGGTACTATAGGGTATCGTGTCATGTCTCACGGCGTCATCAAAAACGACCTACCACTACCAAAAGTTAGTTAGGCTACTCGCCTGTTTGTAGCGTGAAAAGAAAGAAGGTTCACTCGGTTCTATTTAGGATTTTCGCGATTGTCACTTGTTACATAGCCAGGGTTGTTACTGTCAAACGGGTAATTTTCTGATGAGTGAAAAATGTGAGCGAATTTAGTTTAGTATCATCAGCACATAAGCGACTTTGAGCTGTGAAGTTTCAGTTTGAAGTGGTGTCTGCGGACAGCCGACTCACTGTTCCGCAGACGACTCGTGCTAACAGAAATGCGGGGAAGCTACAGGGTCACCGGCTGGAGGTGCGGCCGAGATGATAGTATTGAGCTTCCTACATTCGTGTTATTTTGAGATCTAGTATTTTTGTTCATAGATATAAGAGCAAAGTCTCGCGACATTGCATAAATACAAAAGTTTAATAAATGTTTTCAATGAAAATGCATTTATACAATGTTGCGGGACAAAGTATCCAATGTTCTCGAAAAGTTCCCAATGAAAACGCACCCTCCGTTTTCATTGGGAACTCTTCGAGAACTTTGTATCAGATACAATGTCACGGAAATTTAGTCCCCAATGAATACCCGCATTCACTTTCATATACGACATCTCGTCTATCTATCTATTATTTTTGTTGTGGTAATTTTATTGTAAAGTAAGATAAGATATTTTTGGGACACATACAAAACTTTCACCGCAGGCAGGATAGTTTTCCTAAAATTTTATACCTGACACGGGAAGTGTTTTAAATTTGAGTATAAGATATTTTGTCAAAGTACCAATACTCAATATGCTTTCGAGTAGTATCAAAAAAACATGTTATCAATTCTAATGTATTCTTTTTCCCGTTCACAGACAGCAGAAGCGGTCCGCGCGGCGCGCTCTCTACTCGAGTACGCGGAGGAGGCGGTCGGTGTGCCGCGCGCTTTAGTGGGCAAGGTGATCGGCAAGAACGGCAAGGTCATACAGGAGATCGTCGACAAGTCCGGCGTCGTGCGCGTGAGTATACATCCCTACCACTATACAGAGCTTACAGAAGTATCACTCGAGCTCTAGTGGGCAAGGTGATCGGCAAGAACGGCAAGGTCATACAGGAGATCGTCGACAAGTCCGGCGTCGTGCGCGTGAGTATACATCCCTACCACTATACAGAGCTTACAGAAGTATCACTCGAGCTCTAGTGGGCAAGGTGATCGGCAAGAACGGCAAGGTCATACAGGAGATCGTCGACAAGTCCGGCGTCGTGTGAGTATACATCCCTACCACTATACAGAGCTTACAGAAGTATCATCGAGCTCTAGTGGGCAAGGTGATCGGCAAGAACGGCAAGGTCATACAGGAGATCGTCGACAAGTCCGGCGTCGTGCGCGTGAGTATACATCCCTACCACTATACAGAGCTTACAGAAGTATCACTCGAGCTCTAGTGGGCAAGGTGATCGGCAAGAACGGCAAGGTCATACAGGAGATCGTCGACAAGTCCGGCGTCGTGCGCGTGAGTATACATCCCTACCACTATACAGAGCTTACAGAAGTATCATTCGAGCTCTAGTGGGCAAGGTGATCGGCAAGAACGGCAAGGTCATACAGGAGATCGTCGACAAGTCCGGCGTCGTGCGCGTGAGTATACATCCCTACCACTATATACAGAGCTTACAGAAGTATCACTCGAGCTCTAGTGGGCAAGGTGATCGGCAAGAACGGCAAGGTCATACAGGAGATCGTCGACAAGTCCGGCGTCGTGCGCGTGAGTATACATCCCTACCACTATATACAGAGCTTACAGAAGTATCACTCGAGCTCTAGTGGGCAAGGTGATCGGCAAGAACGGCAAGGTCATACAGGAGATCGTCGACAAGTCCGGCGTCGTGCGCGTGAGTATACAACATTGTTAACGGTCTGTAACGACCTCTGGGTACAATACGAAGCTCACTCAAAGTGGTTCACAAGTAAGCAAGATGCAACAGAACTTCTTAACATTCCGCAAAATTGCCATCTTAAATAGAGAATTTACAGGACAGCTCGCCCCTTCTTCCAATCATTTATGCCTACTCTCGGGTTGCTACTTTCTTTTTCTGAATTTTTATTATGCCGTTCCTGGGTCAAACATACTTAATTAGGTACATTACTTACATTATATCAAACGTTCACTATAACATACTCTTTAAATGTATTGCCACTTGCGAGTCGTAATTTTGCCGTCCGCCCGCATGAACGCTGTTGACACTCGCTACTAGCCGGTTCGACATTGCGCGTAAACGACGGCGTGTGGATTTCTGTGTGAGTAGCGACGTTCTGGCCAGCCAATACTTTGTGGTACGGTCCTTTGAAAACAAATAATGATGGGCATGATTATCGTTCAATATTGACATCGCTTATTGCAGGTGAAAGTGGAGGGTGACAATGAGCCAGCGCCGGTGGGGCCGCGCGAGGAGGGCATGGTGCCCTTCGTGTTCGTGGGCACCAGGGAGAACATCGCTAATGCTAAAGTGCTCGTCGAGTACCACGTCGCGCATCTCAAGGTAAATAAAAGCTCTAAAAACGGATCAAAATGGTTTACTCTGGAGAGTGGCACCAAAGCCGGATCCGAGAAAATTTAACAGGCAAAATACTTTTCAACAGTGGGTATTACAGTCTTGATGCAAATAACCAATGGCCGGCTGCGCCGGCATATAGTGTGGCAGTAATGTCGACGCATATGACTGTGGCCGGCTGCGCCGGCATAATTATAGTGTGGCAGTAATCTCGGCGAGAAAATATGTGAAATGTTGCTATCACCAAATTGTAGGTAGAGGAATTCATATTACACCTCGCAATATTAACCGTTGGCCCAGATAGCCTAAACCTTTTATAAGTTTTTTGTATTTGTTAATCGTGATTTTTGTGTTCCAGGAGGTAGAACAACTCCGAGCCGAAAAGCTGGAGATCGATCAGCAGTTACGTGTGGTGCTCGGAGGCAGCTCCCATCCCTCATACCCGCCGCCTCGTGGACAACCGCCCTCCAGAGCGCGCCGCACCAGACCCCCGCCACCTAGATACCCGCCAGGTAATTTTAAAAATCAAAATATCAAATGCCGTCCCGAGGCATTTTTGGATGAAAAACTGTATTAAAAACATCCAAGGAAATGCAAATTAGAGCTAACTGCTTTAAAAAAAAATCATTTAAAAGTATTTCATTAATGAATTAGAATTTTTTTATCTTTATGAATTTTAAATTGCAAGTGGCAGCATATATTTTTTTTCTGTAGTCCTTGAAAAATACTCTTTTAACTTGAATGTGTATGTTTGCAGGCGGTCGGCGCATGACGCCGGATCTGATGGAGGAGCGCGGGGAGACGGGCGGCGGCTACCGCGGACGCAACCCCCGCCCCAGGCCTAACCGGTAAGAAAAAATAAACCTTAGGTATGCCTTCTATACATGCTGAAATTCTATGTCTAAGCTATCTCGAAAACCTACTTCTATTCATAAATAGGTGGTTGAATAAGCAGATGTATTATTTCGAAGTGTCGGATAGCGCTATGCTATGGCCTCTTTCCAGACTGACCTTACGAGCAGTCGCAGTTTCTGTAAACGCTTAGGGCTTTACTACAGAGCGTTGAACGCGTGTCTAGCATTTTTTGTATGAAGTTCTGTTTTAACACTTGAACACTTTAACTTTTGTGGTAAGGCCCCTAAAGCCTAGCAATTTATTTCACACTAGCGGCTCGCCCAGCGGTTTCACTCGCTGCTACTTACCTGTTTTCCCGTAGAAATGGGATCTTTGCCCGTAGTAAAAAGTCCATTAATCCATTCTAGCAGAAGTTACTCATCATGACCATGTGCCAGCAGAGGCGGCCTGTCATGACGAATAACTTTAACTTTGAAGCCATTACCGTATCTCTTATAGTTTTGATGGGATGCTGGTGGTCTACATCAGGCACTCCAGACCCTCGTGACCATGTGCCAGTAGAAGCGGCCCGTCATGCTGAATAACTTTAACTTTGAAGCCATTACCGAATCTTTTATAGTTTAGATGAGATGCTGGTTGTCTACATCAGGTACTCCAGACCCTCGTGACCATGTGCCAGCAGAAGCAGCCTGTCATGCTGAATAACTTTTACTTTGAAACCATTACCCTATCTCTTATAGTTTAGATGGGATGCTTGTGGTCTACATCAGGTACTCCAGATCCTCGATGACCATGTACCAGCAGAAGCGGCCCGTCATGGTGAACAACTTTTTCTATGAAGCCATGACCGTATCTTATATGGGATGCTGGTGGTCTTCATCAGGTACTCCAGATCCTCGAGGGCTGACCATGACCGTCTTTTATATGATAGTAATATCAGTGCCAAAATTCGCGAGGATCGGTAAAGCGGTTTGTCTAATTTGGGTAATATCTGCTTTATTTCCCCGTTTTCCTGCTGCTAACCGTTTTCCCGTAGGAATGAGGAATTTTCCCGTGGTAAAAAGAAGCCTATGTTACTCAGGGATGTTGTAGCTTTCTAATAGTGAAAGAATTTTGGTAATCGGTCCAGTAGTTTCGGAGTTTTTTTTTTTTTTTTTTATTTATGATGGGCTTACTCTTGACCCCAATCTCACCCTACAGCAGAGATGGGATCTACGGTGGAGCGAGCTTGCCCAGAAGATGCCTATTCACTCTAGACTTAAAGAGATTCAGGTTATATGCACTCGGAAATACAGACGCAGGCAGGGAATTCCATTCTTTAGCCGTGCGCATAATGAAAGATGATTTGAAGCGCTTAGTGCGTAATGTGGGTATATCAACTAAGAACGGATGGTAGCCGGCCGTGCGTCTGGATGTCCGATAGAAGAAAGGAGACGGTGGTATGAGCTCATGCAGCTCACGCGCACACTCTCGAAGTACAATCTGTAGAAGACCGATAGGCAAGCAACCTTGCGGCGGTGAGCCAGGCTGTGAAGCTTGGTCGCCACCAGTTTTTTATCGCCTATTAATCTCTTGGCTCTGCGTTCCACCGAATCCAGTGCAGCAAGTTGGTATTTAGCCGAGCCATCCCAAAGGTGACAGCAGTACTCCATGCAAGATCGGACTTGAGCTTTATAAAGAGTTAGAAGCTGTTCAGGCGTGAAGTACCGCTTGACTTTATTCAGGACGCCCAACTTTCTAGCTGCAATTTGAGCCTTGGACTCGATGGTGGTGCCGAAGTTGAGGTCAGAGGACAACTCCATGCCAAGGAGTTGAAGAGTGTTGGTCACTGGAACAGATGTACCCCGAAAAGTAGGAGAAAAGGTGAAAGGACTCCTTTTTGCGGAGAAAAGACACGCCGTCACGGAGTTTATCGATTACATACAAACAAACAAACAAACAAAAAAACAAACAAAGTTTTCCTCTTTATTATATTAGTGTAGACAAGTTATTGTGATGATGATTATTCCAGGTCGAGCGATAGAGTAGGTCAACTCGAAATTTGCTGTTTATGTTGGCGCCTAACAATAACCTATGTTTAAAACTTTATTTCTCTTTATGTAATGGTGATGATGATTGTTCCAGGTCGAGTGATAGAGTAGGCGGCGGCGCGGGGCGCGGCGGCGGCGGGGGCGGTGAGGAGCGACGTGGTCCTGTTGAAAACGGCAGACACCCGCTACCACCGCGTAACAACGACCGCAACAACCAGGTAATCACCTCATCCCAACTAACTAACTCCGCTGTCTCAGCGAGGATTCGGCCTAAAGAGGATCTTGGCCTCCAAAACGATGTCTTGCACTGGTACCTGTCTTGCGCGAAATGTTCATTTTTGGTAACATAAATCCTTGACGCTTTTTACCAAAATATTTCTATGTCTTTTCAAAGCTTTTTACAGATGGTTTACTTAGAAAATATTTTGATGATTTTGAACATTTTGCGAACTGGACAATTTTTGCTTTGGACACTTTGAGAATGTGACATAGCGCGCCGAGACGTTTGGGATAAGGGCAGGAAGATGATAATGTGGATTATTTACCATCAATCTTCGCCATCTATACTAGCGACGACCTGTACGTACAGATGGCGAAGTTGCCTGTACAGATGGCTAAGGTAGCTGGTTCAAATTCAGTCTGCGGCGGAAAAATATGCACGTTTTCAAAAAAAATGTATGCATAACACGAGAAGTGTTTTAAAAGGGTATTTGATGATGGTGTGTCTTTGTTTCCAGAGCGGCAGACGGCGCGAGCCGCGCGAGGGCCGACCTGGCGGGCCGCGCGAGCCACGCGAGCCACGTGAGCCTCCCCGACACACCGACGATGACAGCTCCGTCATAGACTCCGCTGATATCTCCAGCGCGGACCGCGGTGAGTCACATACTACATACATACATACAGGGAATAGCAAAAAGGGGTGTCAAGGTTCGTCGAAGTCAAAAGAGAATACCTAGGACCGCCTCAAATGGTTCAAAATATCTTTGAAACTACATTACTTTTGTGAATTATTTCTTTTGTTGACTATGCAGCTAGTTAAACTCAATTCACAACAAATAAAATAATTTACAAAAGTAATGTAGTTTCAGAGATATTTTGAACCATTTGGGGCGGTCCTAGGTATGCTCTTTTGACCCCGACTATACTAGACGAAAAAAGGTCAAGATACTCATGAAATTGAACAAATTTTTCCTTGGAACATAGGTCGAAGTATGAAAAAGAAATTGGTCCTCTCATAGCAAATCTACCAGCTGAACTTCGATTTTTCTGGTCCAGATTTTATTGTCATAAGGAAAGTTTCATGGGAAAAGTTGCTTTTCATGAGTACCTTGACCTCCTTTCGGCTTGTTATACAATTTTTGTTACTTCCGTTAGTTTGCGAAATATAATACGGCCCGATTCGTCTAGCGTCTTACTATGAGAGCGCAATAGAACGAAAGATGTACACGATAGAAAACTTTGTCGTTTAGAGTCGAAATTAATCAGGTCAAACTATATTTCCCAAACTAAAACCTTCGCTGCTCAAGCCAGCCGAGGTGCAGAAAACGCATTCTCTTCAATGCACATACTATAAAAAATGAATGACTTTATTCCTAAAATAAAAACTTTCAGTGTTACTATTATTAATTACAAAACATATTAAATACGGTGCTACCAGTTTTAAATGATACTCATGCCTGTAACTCTGTACCGGTATTTACAAATGAATACACGTTACAAGTGTGGAAACCAGGTATTAGAGGTATATTGATACCGGTATTATAATCGTTATATTGGTACCGGTATGATTACACATGTTAGTGTTGGATAAACCGGTTAAACGTATATTAATACTGGTATTATAATTATGACCGTAACAATGGTACCGGTATTAGAGCATCAAAAACCGGTCCAAATAATATTAATACCGATTACCGGTATTTTAAATTACCATCCGAAATATTTATTTTTCCACATTTTTGTTGTTACTTATTTGTGTTCAATTCAAGATATGTGATATGATATGTCATGTTAATTTATTAGTGTTTGTCTTAACCTCTGCAGTAGGATGAACTGGTAAAAACTTGAACATCTGCATATTTATAAAAGAATGCCATATCACGTATCTATTTTTGCCCACATCCTCCACGGCGTAGAAGCATTCAGGCTTTTAAATCCAAGAAAATACGGTTTATACAACTTTTGCTGAGTTATTCCTAGACTGGATGCTTCTACGTTATTTTCAAACTTTACGCTCATTCATTTGGTTCTTCACTTTCTATTATTATGAGGATGCATGTTGAAAGATGCTGTACCGATGGTGTGGTACCATGTTCTAAGATATGTTGTTTGGTAATATAAACAAAATTCTGAAAATCTGAAAATGTTACTGAATGTGCTAGTTAAAATGTAGTTAGTAGTTTTTGTTATGTATTTCGTTGTAAGTCTATTTAATATTTATACATCACACCAGTATTGCCAACTAAGAAGCCCGTAAACTTGGTGAAATAACGCAGATTTTTATGAGTTTGTTAAGCATGTTTAGTTGGCAATTCTGATTCTACTTTTATATTTTCTCTACTATATTATTTGCATTTCATTTATACCTTTATTATATTACATTACATTTTAATTAGTACATACACTTTTGCCGTAGAGGATGAATGGGATATTTCTTCTGTTTATTATTTTTCTAGCATCGAGTTGTTGTTAGCTGTTGTTTTCTGAAAAAACGTTTTTAATAATTGTTTCTTTAAAATTTCTGACTTAAGTAAAAGATTGAAACCAAGTGCTTGCTAAAGTAATTAGTTTGTGCATGATAATTTGAAGATAAGACAATATAATATGAAGCTTGCATATTAATAATTTATAAATTTTCATCCGATATGTGTATTGAATTCGAAGACAGGACTCAAAAAATATGATATAAATATTCGTTTTTTAGATTTAAAGTTGTTTCTTTCATCGCAATGTCAAAGAACTTAATTAAAAATATTTGTTGTCGTGGATTAAAATCTCGTCTTTAAACTTTATAAGAAACTAGAAGCCAGCCAGTACGGTGGTTTCCCGTGATAAATAATAGCCTATGTTACTTGGAGACGTAGCTTTGTAATAGGTGTGTCCACACCAAGCGAGGCTGCTCGCTGCCTCACTGCCTCGCTAAGCCAAGCCAGCCAAGTTCGGTCCAATTTGGACGCCTAAATAAATTAATAGGCAAACTTCTGAGACGCGTTGATTTTAGCTCGGCCCGCGCGCGTTCGCCCGAGGATGACCTTGCGTTGCCTCGAGTGAGGCACGTATTTTTTGGTCGTTACTCGCTTGGTATGGACGCGCCTATTGGTGAGAGAATTTTCGAAATCTGCCTAGTACTTCTTTATAATATTAGAGGTTTAGAATAGTATCAGTGGCAGGCAAGTACTCGATGCTAGTGGCTAGTGGCTAGTGGTAGCGGGTCGGTGACTAGTCGCATGTTGTATGCAGAGTCGGCGTCGTCGTCGGAGGGGCGCGGCGCGGGCGCGGGGGAGGCCACCGCGAGACGCCGCATGAGGCGCCGGCAAGGTAACGCCGCAGGGACACGATACGTACATACCACACATTACACACACCTATAGAATCGTTCGTCCTATAGTCTGAGAATTTCGCGCGCGACCTTACCTAGGGGTGGTAGACTGCCGAGGGACGAGGTATCCAATATCATATTAAGTGCGTACGTGCCTCAGCCTGAGGCGCGCCTTGCGCGAGACTGCAATCATATGATAGCAGAAATATGACCTTCCAATCTAATTTCAATCTAAGACACAGATCGAAAATAAAATAACCTCAAAAAATAGAAAGATCTACTTATTTAGTTTTAACAGAAATGTTATGTTATGGCTTTGAATACAAGGACAATACATGAACTTTTCGCCATTGTGCGTGACTCGCTAAAACCGTGTTTAAAACACGTCCATACTTGCGAGGCACGTACGGCGAGGCGCCCTTTGAGCACAGTCAAAAAACCGACACCGAATGGCTCGCGCTCGAGGCAGCCTCGCGCGAGGCGCGCCTCAGGCTGAGGCACGTACGCACTTGAGGCAACAGGGCGAGCCGTGCGTGCCTCAGGCGAGGCTGCCTCTAGTCCGTACGCACCTTTAGAATGACGTGCTTCCTCGCCCCTCCCACCGTCTGTACCCCGCAGTAAAGTTGCGCACGAAGTTATCGATCTAAAGTAATAGTAACGCCTCACAGAAAACGCTCGACGACACCCTTATACGACTGAAGAAATATCACATTAAATATGATTGACCCAGTCTGAGACACATAACGAAAAAAGTAAAATCATTTTTTTCTGTTAACTTTGTTCTTACTTCCGGGTTATTTGTTCAAGTAACTGCAAAATGTTTTCTTTTAATATTATGTGATATTACTGTTAAAAATATATTGTGATCAAAATATGGTTATTCAAAACCGGTTATTTTGTTACCGGTTTTCATTTCTGTACACAAATAATACACATTCTTTTTCTACGTTAATTATAGTATTTGCATGACTTGATTGCTTATCCCATTTCATTTTTCTTTAATAGTTATAGATGTTATTCTATTTATAAATTGCACTATGCTTGCCATTAATTTGTATTTATCTAAGAAAGTAATGTAGTACATGAAGTAATATTTTCAGATTTACTAATGTGAAACCTATAAACTATTTCGAAATATATACTAATTTAAATGTCATAGGGCTTGAATTAAGTTGTATCATCGTCACATAAGTTCTTTCCTTGCGAGCTGGCATCCGAACATAACAAATTGGTTTTATATTTTGTGGGAAATCATCGCCAGTATTGAACTGAATTAAAAGCACATCGGCTTGTCATCTGTGTTCACTATAATCATTGTGCAAAACTCCAAGTGAAAGTGGTTAATTGTTTAGTCAACTATTGATATTTTTTTCGAGATACCGGTACCGAAAAACCGGTATGCATTAACCTATTATATTATAACTGTACTTTTGAATGCGGTACAGTACTTTGAATAAAATCGCAAGTCTTTCACTTGGGTGTCTTTTATATTAAATTTACATTATAACATATCTAATCCGCTCCGATTCGATTTTTTCGTCTTTCTATTAACTTTATAGCACACGAATTTTTAGTGTATAAAAATAGAGTGTGATAGGTTGACGAAAAAAATGCGAATTAGTGCTGACGTGATTCAATCCGCTACTGAAAAAGGCGCTTGCCGTAGTACGCATCGTGTCTAAGAATGAATGTTCTGGTGTTTGCAGGCGGCGGCGGCTGGAAGAACGGCGTGAGCGGAGCCGCTGGTGTCAACGCAGCTGGCGCCGCGGGGGAGGGGGCTGACACGCGCGCGCCACGAGGAGGTTAGTTATAGCACAGTTTGTACCGTACAGTTGTTTCAGCTTACGTGATAATTATTACAGCTGGGGTCATAAGGCGTACGTTTTTTTATTAGATCTTTGTATAATATCGTTAAAACAATGATGTTTCGATTGATATACACTTTGTGTTGTGATTTCTTGATGGAACTCCATAGTATGTTACTAAATAGAACACTTTTTTTAAAACGCGACCGGTTTCGTTACGTCATAGGTTGCTTGAAGCTGATGTTACGAAACCGGTCGCGCTTTAATAGCATTTTAATTATAAATAGTGGAACTAGTGTAAAAAGTGCTTTATTTACTAACAATAACGTTTCGGCTTGACTGGCAGTTTTTAAACATCTTTGATTTTTGTCTGTAGCAGGTGGCGCGGCGGTGCCGGCCGGGGCCGGGGCGGGTGCGGGGGCGGCGGCGGCGGGCGGCAAGCGGCGCGGCGCGGGGGGCGAGGCGCTGTCCAAGCCGAAGGCCGAGCCGCTGCTCAACGGCGCCGCGTAATGTACCGCCACCGCCGCACACTTCTTACGTTTGTTTGCCCGTTCACCGCGCCACCAGCCTCGAGAGGAGGCGCCACGCGAGCGAGACCCACACGGCCCTGACGACGATACGCCATACGCCCCGACCATACGCCCCGACGGAGACTAGGCTTAGAGTATATGCAAGCTAGCTGTGCAGCGCGCCCTACTGGAGAAACGTAAGCAGACAGATACAGACGTCAAATGTATGAGAAGTAATAGAGGTTCAATAGTGTTGTCACTGACATTTTGCTACTAGATGCGTCCACACCAAGCGAGAAGCCTCGCTGCCTCAATGCCTCGCGAGGCATTGTGCCTCACCCAAGGCAACGCAAGGTCATGCTCGGGCGAACGCGCGCGGGCCGAGCCAAAAAGAACGCGCCTCAGAAATTTGCCTATTAATTTATTAGGCGTCCAAATTGGGCCGAACTTGGCTCGCCTGCGCACGAGCGTATGCCGCGCGAGGCAGCGAGGAAGCGAGCAGCCTCGGGCAGTGTGGACGCACCTACTGATGGACAGAGAGGTTATGTTCTGACTACTGCCGACGGTTTCGACTTTTTAGGCGCACTCTATAGCTTGCTTATATATACTCTAAGGACGATATTATATCCCAACTAAAGGCGCAATCCATGAAAACACCAATTTTGTCGCTTACGTGACTGTATGGTAACCCCTATTTATGATACAAAGCTACAGGACAGAACCTAAAGCTTATTTATATCGATTCAGTATTTACGAAATCTATGAACCTTACTTAAAAAAGTTGACGCATGCTAAACGCGTTTTAAAAGAATATTCACGCGAAAATAAAACGTTTAACACGCGTATAACTTTGTAAGGCATTATATGTATTACACGAAAGTATAAGTTAAAGTATGTGTAGAACCTAAAGCTTTTAAGTTTAATTTCGTATTTGTGTGTATTTGTTTAAAACAGATTCAAATCACGTCGTCACGTAAGCGACATTTTCATGGAATGCTCCTAAACATGTAGCGTGTCCGATTGAACATCCGGACATGAGCGGAACAAATACACACGGAATCTGCCCTAAGCTTTTCGGCCGAGGGTTTTGCCTAATATTAACCAGGTTAATTTATTTAATCGTATGGCAATAAGTATATTGGGAAACATTAACATTAACCAGGTTAATAACATTGTAAATTCGTTTAGCTCTGCCTTATAAAGCGTAGCTCGTAGAAAGACCTGTCTCATATTTATGGTCTGCTCTGTAAGGCAGCTTTCTTTTCGCCCCCGCTTTTTAACAGCTGAGCTGTAAATGCGGGTGGCAAGTAATATTGCATGTGACAATTATAAGGTCTTAATATTAAATTTACTGCAAATAGTTTTAGGGTATGTTCTGCTCGTGAAATTGAACAACTTTTCTTAGTAACATGTTTTCGAAATACGAAAAAAGTTTATGGACCTCTCATACAAAAATGTCCAAAACACGTGTCATTTTGTATGGGAGGTCAGAATTGTTTTTGATATTACGGAAAAAAGTAACTAAGAAAAGTTGTTCAGTTTCACGAGTAGAACATACCCTAAAAACATTTGCAGTGAATTGAATAGGACCTTATATAATGACTAGTTTGCGATGGGTTTAGAAGTGTTTTCTCCCTTGTGTGTGAATGCTGGCAGGTTCCGTGCGTGTGTGTTGCGTTAGCGCCCGCACGCGCCTGTGGAGGCTCTTGCTTCACTAATGTTATTGTAAAGCGAGCGGGGCTTGAATTTTCGATCATTTCTTTTTTTGTATACGTAGTTATGGACTTACGGAAGCGATCGATACGCGACTTTTATTTATATTTAGCGGCGAAGTTGCCGCGGCGCTTCGAGTCTAGTGATGTGTTGCTGCGTCCGCCGCAACCGCACCGCGCGGCGGCGCGGCGCCGCATCGCAAGTCCCGCACACGGCCCCGACAATGCGGTCACTTTATGGTTTCAGTGACCGCTTGCGAGGTAGCCCCGGCGATGGTTAAGTTACCAGCGAGATACCGATGTCGTAACCGGTTTCCCGACACCGGTATCGCGACGGTCACCGGTACCGTATTACTTTAGTATGCCGGTACCGGTTTAGCATTTTTTGTTTTATAATATGTTTTGTAGTTAGCGCGGGCATCTCGCCGTGTGCAGGGCGGTCGGACGCCACTAGACTTACTCGTATTATGCTTTTATAAGAGATTCGTGATTTGTATTCCTGATTATTCGATAAATATGAAAAATTAAAGATGTGTACGTCACTCCCCGGACGATACTAGCCGCACGCGGCCTTTCGGCACCTTTATGGGAGATGTGGACATACAGTACATACGTGTGTCGTAGCCTGTACTCTGTGAACATGTGATTTCCTATAAAATAAACATTTCTGTACATATTTTCAATAGTATTTTTATTTATTTGTACAAATATCCGACCGCGCGGACCGATACCGGCCCGCGAGACCCTTTACAATCACGATACATACAGTTTATAAAAATAGTATGACTAAGTGGAATGTTTACAATGAGATCGATTTAAAATTAGTAATACTAAATTGGAAGATCCCTTTGGGTCTCCAGGATTTAATGGGAAGGCTTGGGGTCACATTTATTTGTGAGATTTTAAAATTCTAAGGTGATAAATCTTACAAGTATTTACAATCCCATCTGGCGTATTTCTAGCAAATAAGAATGTCCACTTTAACATTTCTTGAAGATTTTTAATTTTCTTAAAAGTTTCGGTGTATAATTTTATTAAAAATTCGGGTTCAGGCTTAACAACAACCCGGTTATGGGTTCGATTACTGAAAAAGGTTAAAATACCGGTTTTACACATACATTTTTAGACAGAATAGAAAAATGTGGACACCGCCAGAGGGTTAAACAATTATTACTAGGTTCTAAAACATCAGTCATTATAACTGCTTGTGATATGCATTATTGCCGGGTATCACGAAGATATTTATTTACAAAAAGATATGCTTTCAGCTACGAGATACAATTTGATAATACTGTTTGCCGTCATGGTGCCCTTTTCCAGTTTGCAATGAGTTTTTATCTTTTCGGTCGCATCGCTAATGATTTTTGTGAAAAATAATTGAAATACCGGTATTACCCATATAGGTTCAAATTATAACCGGTTTTGCAATACTTGAAATACCGGTATTTGCTCATACCGGTTAAAATTATAACCGGTTTTGTCCTCACTAAAGTAGCATTGACTTTACATGTTTGAGCGCTTTGCAAAATGCAAAAGGAGCACCGTAACGTGATATGTAGGAAAGTGTTACGTAAATTATGATTTTGTAATGCAGTACATTTTTATAGGATTTTCGATTTTATACAATACTCAGGTATAGTGATGGGCGGCTGGAAAATTTCCGTTCTCGAAATAATCTCCTCGGAGAATATTCTCGGAAAGTTTCCATTGTGCTCGAAATTTTCCGAGAACATTCAGTATCGATTTTAAATGTAGTCAATGAAAGTCTATGTTGAAATGTGTAGAAGTAATATAAAAAAAAACGGCCAAGAGCGTGTCAGACACGCCCACAAATAGGGTTTCGTAGTCAACGATCAAGCAAAAATTTTTTTTATTGAAGCCGTAAAGAAATGTTGTTTTTTGACTGGGATTTATTCAATATAATTTACGGCATCCTTAATCGATACTTAACCTACCCTGAAGCTATGGCACGCATTTAAATTAACACCCTGTATTTCTTGACTAATACATTAGGTGTTACAGCTGAAACAAATTATGGCTGAAAAACGCCTCTTTTAGAAGCAAATATCACAAGACAGAAACATTTTAGTGAATTTGTTTCAAAAAATTCTCCCCCTATTCAATGTTAAAGAAGAAAAAAAAAATTTGCCCCTCTGTCACTTGTATGGGGGTCCAAAACATTTGATATTATTTTCTCAACATTTCTATATTTGTGTCAGCACGATCTATCTTCTCACCAAATTGCGTGTCGATAGCTCTAAAACTAACGAAGATATGAGGGTGCGGCATACAGACAGACAGACAGGCAGGCAGACATACTGACTTGACCTATACAAGTAATTTGTACCTGCAATGTTGATTCCACGAATTATTTAAAAACTAGCAGTCCGTTAGCGGTTTCACCCGCTGTAAGTCGTTTTCCCGGCATGTTTCGTTTTGTGTCTTAAGAGTTTTGAAACAGAACGCATATAAAAATCACGATGTTCCATACAAACTTTTTACTGGTTAAAAATCGAAAAACACGCCAAGACACCCCTGGAAAACGCTTATATTTTTTAGTTCTTTGATAAAATCGCAAATTTTTAACAGATCGCATTTAAAAATCACGATTTTCCATACAAACTTTTGACCCCTTTAGGGGTTAAAAATCGAAAACCCCTAAAACACGCTTATATTTCTTTTAGCTTTTTGATCTCATCCCAAATTTTTAAATAGACATGATTTTCCATACAAACTCTTAACCCCTTTTTAATTTTTTATTATTTTAGCTTAACAATAGAATCCTTCATTTTTAAACAGATCTCTTCAAAGAACACAAAGTTCTATACAAACAGTTAATCCCTTTTTACCCCTTAAGGGGGTAATGAATTTTTTTAGCTCTTTGATTTAATCACAAATTTTGAAACAGATCGCATTTAAAAATCATGATTTTCCATACAAAATTTTAACCTCTATTTACCCCTTTAGGGGTCAAAATTTGAGGTGAATAATATTTAAAAAGTTGCCTATTGACTTACTTAATATATAAAAAAACGCATCAAATTTCTCATAAATTAAATAATGAGAAAATTTAAAAATTCACAAGCAACCGCCGTGACTTGAACCCGGGACTGTGGATCACCGTTCCACCGCTCTACCGACTGAGCTACGGGCGCCTAGCGGACCCTGGTGAATTTCTCAATCTCTTGATGCTCGTCTCGAAGCGACGATTAAGCGACATCTAGTAGTAGTTTTTACAACTAAATACCAGGGTCCGCTAGGCGCCCGTAGCTCAGTCGGTAGAGCGGTGGAACGGTGATCCACAGTCCCGGGTTCAAGTTTCGGCGGTCGCTTGCGAATTTTTCAATTTTCTCATTATTTAATTTATGAGAATAATATAGCGCTGTGAGTGCATTAAAAATTCCAATGCATCAAAATTCGTTAAGGAGTTTTAAAAATATAAGCATACATAGGTACATAACATACAGACACGGGAAGGGACTTCATTTTATACTTTTTATTGATCATCATATCAGCCATAGGACGTCCACTGCTGAACATAGGCCTCCCCCAAATATTTCCACCTTGTCCGATTAGAAGCGGCCTGCATCCAGCATTTCCCCGCGGACTTGACCAGATCGTCTGTCCATCTCGCGGGGGGCCGTCCTACGCTGCGCCTGCCGGTACGTGGTCTCCACTCGAGAACTCTCCTGCTCCACCGATTATCCGTCCTTCGAGCAATGTGGCCTGCCCATTGCCACTTCAGCTTACTGACTCTCTTAGCTATGTCGGTTACCTTGGTTCGTTTACGGATCTCCTCGTTTCTGATTCGATCACGTAAGGAAACACCGAGCATAGCTCTCTCCATAGCTCGCTGAGTGACTCCTAGTCTATTTAGGAGGCCGACAGTTAGAGACCACGTCTCGGCACCGTAGGTCATCACTGGCATGACACACTGTTCAAACACTTTCGTCTTGAGACACTGAGGAATTTTGGACGTGAAGACGCTGCGTAACTTCCCGAATGCTGCCCAGCCGAGCTGGATTCGCCGAGTGACCTCCTTCTCAAAGTTGGATCTTCCTAGTTGGACTGTTTGTCCTAGATAGACGTATTTGTCCACCACTTCGAGTATCGAGTTCCCTACCGATATTGGGGTGGGCGCTACATGAGAGTTGGCCATGACTTTCGTCTTGTCCATATTCATCTTGAGTCCCACTTGTTGGGAAACCCGATTAAGGTCCTGTAGCATTTTGCTGAGGTCTTCGAATGACTCTGCCATGACCACGATATCGTCAGCAAACCGAAGGTGAGTGATGTATTCGCCATTGATATTGATGCCAAGTTCTTCCCATTCCAGGAGCTTGAAGGCATCTTCCATTGCATTGGTAAAGAGCTTCGGAGATAATACATCTCCTTGTCTTACACCCCTCTGCAATGGAATAGCCGCCGTGGTCTGATCTTGTATTCGAACTGACATTGTGGCGTTTCTATATAAACACTTCAACACTTCAATATACCTGTAGTCAATGTGGCACCGCTGTAGAGCCTGCAGCACTGCCCACGTCTCGATAGAATCAAAGGCCTTCTCATAGTCCACAAACGCTAAGCATAGTGGCAAATTGTACTCCTCGGTCTTCTGTACAATCTGCCGGAGCGTAAAAATGTGATCTATGGTACTGTACCCTTTTCGGAAGCCGGCTTGTTCGGGAGGCTGGAAGTCATCAAACCTGCGAGCCAGACGATTCGTAATAACCCTCGAAAACAGCTTGTAAACATGACTCAGAAGCGAGATGGGCCTATAATTCTTAAGGAGAGTCTTATTACCCTTCTTAAAGAAAAGCACCACCACGCTTCTGTTCCATGCTTCTGGCGTCACACCTTCGAACAAGACTGAATTAAAGAGCTTCTGAAGGACTTTAAGTACTGGTGTTCCACCCGCTTTCAGTAGCTCTGATGTGATTCCGTCCTCGCCCGGCGCCTTGTTGTTTTTGAGCTGTTTAAGGGCCATCCTAATCTCATACAAGCTGATGTCCGGGATATCTTCGGTATAGTGTCAGGTAAGTTTTGCTCTAGGGTCTGTTGAGCTATTAACAGGTTTTGCAACTGAAGTGTACAGCTGTCCATAGAACCGTTCGATCTCCTCAGTACCTCTGGCCTCGTGGACGCTACCCTGCCGTCCTCCGTCTTCAGCTTTGTCAGCTGGCTCTGCCCAATAGACTGGTCCCTGGCGAAAACTTTGATGCCCTTGTTTCGCTCAATCGTTTCTTTAATATTTTTAGTATTAAAGTCTCGAATATCGCTCCGCAGGGACTGGCGTATCTGTCTGTTGAGCCGCCGATATGACTCCGTGTCATCAGAGGATTGCAGCGTCATAGAACGCCTTTCAGCCATGAGGTTCAGAGTTCGATCTGTTAGGTTTTGAGGTCTATTTTTACGACAGGGCTTAAAGAACTTGGAGCCGACTGTGTGGACAGTTTCCACCAAACTGTTATTTATACCGTCCACGGTATCGCAATCTAGGCAAGCAAAGCGATTTGTAAGTTCCAGTTGGAAGCTTTCCGGGTTTTGAATATGGGTCGCAGATGGTCGGAGCGTAGACTTCACTAGGCGAGACCGTTCTAGTTTGACGTTTATGTTCAATGTGCCTCTGACCATTCGGTGATCGCTTCCGGTTTTAACCCTGTTGATCACGGAGACATCATTGAAAATTTGTCTCTTTGTGGCCATAATGAAGTCTATCTCATTTCTGGTAGAACCGTCGGGGCTCAACCAGGTCCATTTCCTATGAAGCGGCTTTCTGAAGAACGAGTTCATCATGTAGAGTTCCTCCTTCTCCAGGAAATCGGCCAGCCTCTGGCCCTCGGTTCGATCTCCATATCCAAATGGCCCCACCCCAACTCATCACCGCTTCTCTCGCCTAACTTTGCGTTGAAGTCCCCCATTACAACACTGTAGTGCGACTTTGAAGCATGTATGGCTTGTGAGATGTCCTCATACAAAACTTCTACTTCATCGTCAGGGTGTTTCGAGGTCGGTGCGTAAACCTGTATGACCTTCAGCGAATATCTTTTAGATATTCTGAGTATCAGGTACGCCACCCTGCTTGATATGCTTGTAATAGAGATGATATT
Source organism: Phthorimaea operculella (assembly GCA_024500475.1). Taxonomy (NCBI): domain Eukaryota; kingdom Metazoa; phylum Arthropoda; class Insecta; order Lepidoptera; family Gelechiidae; genus Phthorimaea; species Phthorimaea operculella. Next base: position 5,101,137 of record JANFCV010000014.1, on the reverse strand, counting down.
GTTGACGAGGACTTGTGCACGATAAACCCGACACCACCTTGGGACTGTTGATCGCCCTCCCGGTAATAGAACAGGTGACCGGATTTGAGGTTATCGTGTCCTCCCCCTCTCTTCGGACTTCAGATAACCCTATGATATCCCAGTTCAGCCTGCCTATCTCTTCTTCCAGCTCGGCGAGCTTCTCGTCGGTCCTTAAAGTGCGCGTGTTGTATGTCATCAGTGATAATCTACGTCGGTTGTCCGTGGGTGCGTTTGCTTTGGTCGTTTGACGGAGGAGCGCCGCCCGGGGATTCTTAGCACCCCTGGTTCCAGTGCTTGGCCGGCGCCCGTCAACGCCAGTTCTGCAACTGGAGCCGCCGGGAACTTGGGGCCATGGTTTGACTTGTACTCTGCCGTGCTAACTAAAACCGCAGTAAGTCAAAAGATCGAGGTTTACGCGCCTAAAGTTTGTATTTTTATTTTGGCGTTTTAGGTACTTTTCTAAGACATTTTTGTTGTCAAATCTATTGATCCTTTTCTATCGTATCGTCGTAAGATAATTTGATTGCAAGGAAGTACTCAAAAACGTCAAAATATTATTACGAACTTTAGGCGCGTAAACCTCGATCTTTTGACTTACTGCGGTTTTAGTTAGCACGGCAGTACTGCCATGTTTATTTAGGGGGGTTGGATCGTCACCCGCCACGCTGATCCAGTGCGGGTTGGCGGGTCGCCATTGCCTCGTCCGTTGACCAGCAGGGTGCACCACGGGCAGGTAAGGTTGGCTTGGGCCCCGAAGGTGTTGGTAGGGCCCCTTACACCCTTTTTTATTGATATTGATATCAAACTACCTCCTTTCGATTCTTTTTCTATCTTAATTATCATCATAACTCTAGACGAATATATTTGAATTCAGTACACAAAGAATATTCTCGAGAATTTTGGGAAACTTACGGAGAATATTCTCGGAAACATAGGAAATATACGAAACGATAAGTGTTTCTGACATGTAAAACATCTAAAACAGTTCATATTTTTGCAATGTAGCTATTAGCATGTATAAAAAAAATTAAATCGTAAGGTAGCACCAATGTTCTCCTAAATTCTCGTTCCATCGGAAATTTCCGAGTGCGTTTCCGAGAATATTCTCACGCCGGAGAATATTTCGAGAACGGCACATCGCTACTCAGGTAGGTAGGCCATGGGAGTTATCCATTCATGCACTACACAACTGGAAATATTATACAATGAATCTTATGTATTGCCAAAATATCCTTTCGTTTAGGCGCAAAATGTCATTGAAAAGCGTCTTAGTGTAAAACGTCATTCCTATATGCAAAAAGTGATACTGTACATTTTGCACCTAAACTTTGTTTTCCGTAGTATTTATTTACTGCTGTATTTTATAACTCATGTATTTATGAAATAAAAGATAGTGTCTGGATCTGATGGTATTCGATGGGATTTATTTTGATCCGGTTATGACCAATTTTAAAGTACCGTTAAATAGGTAAGTAGGTATATTACCGGTACTTTAAAAACGGTTCTATAGCCATTTACAAACAGAAATTACGAAGGATAACACATATGCAGGAGTGTAATATAAATTCTATGTTTCTGAGCGCACGTTAAGTTGTCTTAGAAAGGATGATAGGAAGCACGTAGAAACCCTTTAGTTGCGGAAATTTCATCAAAACGCTCAAAATGATTGTTTGACTTAACATTTTGTTAATACTGTTATTTAGCGTTTGATTTTGCGTTACAGTAATTTTTATTTTTGTATGATAATGATAAGGTCCACCACAATGCACCTCCGGACCATTTGCGGACTGCTGGACCATTGGCGAATTGGACACAGTGCGCCCGACCGGTCTGGTGCATTGCAAATCCGACAAATATTTTATACAATACGTTTTCGTCCATTAAGGATCCCGCATGATTTTTACGGTCAAATTGCCTGAAATTTTTGGGAAAGGTAGTACGTGCCTCCATAGCAAAACCTGTCGAGTAAATCATGCCAGGTCCTTAAGAGACCTGTTTCTTAAAGAAAGGGGTTGTATACAAAGTCGGTCGGTTGGTTTAAGAAATGAACGTTCAGTGAAGCAAAGGGTCCGTTCTACCAGACTTCAAAGGTTCAGATCCAGCCACTATCCACTAAACGAAAGTGCCCAGTTTAGCTGGGCGGTCCCCGGCAACAATGAGGTGGCTGCATTAGAGCAGCCGATGCCTGTCTTCCACGCACTCGCTCTCGCTCTCGTCGGACTCGGAGTGCGAGCACCAGGAGTCGCTCCAGTGCTCGAACTCTTCCTTGTGGTGCTCTAAAGCCATCAGGGAGGGGAAGAGGCTGTCGCACGCGCTGCAGCTGCGTAAGAAAGGGATGGTTAGTATTTACATACATACTTGCGGGGTAGGCAGAGCGTCAATGGCCGCAAAAATACCCTTTGTTCCCATTGGCCACTACTTGAATCGCCACTAGTGGCGAATGGGACGAAAAATTCCCAGTCGCCACTAGTGATGAATGGGAACTAATTGCCACCACATGACTTCGCTTTGCATTGCTCGTGTCATCGTTTTGGAAAATATTTGCCTTCGTCTAGTTATTACACAAGAGCAGACGGAAGCGCAGCAAATTTGTTGCGGACGCACGGCAGATTTAAACGTTTTGGTAAATATCGCCGGTATCCGCTGCGCGTCCGCAACACATTCGCTGTGCATGCATCCACCTCCGCTCCTCGTCCACTCCTCCAATACCGCTTGTGTACCTGAATAAAAGCCTAAGCTACAGTCAGGTCTAGACAAGATAATCTAATGTCTAGATGACAGCTGTCAAACTTAAACATGGTTTTTCTCGGTAAACATGCAAGCTAGCTAAATTACAAGTTTCATGGAAATAGACGTGATGATCATTTTCAATGACAGCTGTCAAACTTTAAACGTGTTTTTCTCAGAAACTATGCATGCCAGACAACTAGTTTCTGAGGAAAGTTGTTGGTCTTGAACAAATCTACATTTCAGTTGACAGCTGCCAAACTTGAAACACGTTTTTCTCGGAAATTATGCTTGCCAGACAGTTTGTTTCTTAGAGAAAGTTGTTGGCCTTGACGAAATCTACATTTCAGGTGACAGCTGTCAAACTTGAAACGCGTTTTTCTCGGAAACTGCATGGCAGACAATTTGTTTCTTAGAGAATGTTGTTGGACTGGACGATATCTACATTTCAGGTGACAGCTGTCATTTAATAGATCAACTAATAGTCTAGCACGCATAGTTTCCAATATAAACGACTTTTTAGTATGACAGCCGACACCTGTCATGTAGATCTCGTTAAGGCCTACAACATTCTCAAAGAAACCAATAGTCTGGCACGCATAGTTTCCGATATAAACGACTTTTTAGTATGACAGCTGACACCTGTAATGTAGATCTCGTTGAGGCCTACAACTTTCCCAAAGAAACCAATAGTCTAGCACGCATAGTTTCCGATATAAACGACTTTTTAGCATGACAGCTGACACCTGTCATGTAGATCTCGTTAAGGCTTACAACTTTCCCAAAGAAACCAATAGTCTAGCTTGCATAGTTTTCGATATAAACGACTTTTCAGTATGACAGCTGACACCTGTCATGTAGATCTCGTTGAGGCTTACAACTTTCCCAAAGAAACCAATAGTCTCGCATGCATAGTTTCCGATATAAACGACTTTTTAGTATGACAACTGACACCTGTCATGTAGATCTCGTTGAGGCCTACAACTTTCCCAAAGAAACCAATAGTCTAGCACGCATAGTTTCCGATATAAACGACTTTTAGCATTACAGCTGACACCTGTCATGTAGATCTCGTTAAGGCCTACAACTTTCCCAAAGAAACCAATAGTCTAGCACGTATGTTTTCCGATATAAACGACTTTTTAGTATGACAGCTGACACCTGTCATGTAGATCTCGTTAAGGCCTACAACTTTCCCAAAGAAACCCATAGTCTAGCACGCATAGTTTCCGATATAAACGACTTTTTAGTATGACAGCCGACACCTGTCATGTAGATCTCGTTAAGGCCTACAACTTTCCCAAAGAAACCAATAGTCTCGCATGCATAGTTTCCGATATAAACGACTTTTTAGTATGACAACTGACACCTGTCATGTAGATCTCGTTGAGGCCTACAACTTTCCCAAAGAAACCAATAGTCTAGCACGCATAGTTTCCGATATAAACGACTTTTTAGTATGACAGCTGACACCTGACAAGCGGTATTGGTAGTGAATGCGAAAAGGAGGCGGATTCGTAGCAAATATATTGTGGTCGCGCCGCGCGACGATATTTGCAACAAAACGTTGCAAATCCGCCGCGCGTCATTATCGAAATTGCTTCAGTTCCGTCTCCGCTCCGCATCCTCTCCCAAACCGCTTGTGTGATAAGAGCCTAGACGGAGGTAAATATTTTCCAAAACGATGAAACGAGCAATGCAAAGCGAACTCATGTGGTGGCAACTAGTTCCCATTCATCACTAGTGGCGACTGGGAATTTTTCGTCCCATTCGCCACTAGTGGCGATTCAAGTAGTGGCCAATGGGAACAAAGGAAAAAAAATACGGCCGTTATCGCCACGTCTGACAAATATTTGAGGGCCGTCTTAACTATTGTCGTGTGTCACTATTGTGTTGTGACAGGTTGTCAGCTTGTCGCCTAAAAAAAAACTCGAATCGAATCCCTTGTAATAGTCGCTTCATACGACACCCACGGGAAAGATGGGGTGATGCTTTAAGCTGGCACCAGACGGCTCTACAATATGTTTTGCGAGCTAATATAAGCTTTGAGCAGGTGTAACTTTTAAAGCACTCTATTACTTTTACTTCACCCAAAATAGTTTAACGGTTCATAACGCGATATTTCTTTAGGTAAATAAGCGATTTACCTGGAAACCCGACGTTTCGACTGAGTTTCATTTCATCAGTCGTGGTCGCGGGCAGACTGAAGTAGCAACGAGTTGTTGTTATTTACCAAAAAAACTATTGCGAGACCCGCTACGTTAAAGTACCTAACTATTATGTTTGAGAAGGTGTTACGTCTTACCCGAAATGCCGCTTCTTCTGCTGGTGGTCTGCGAGTTGCCGCCGCGTGGGGAACGACCGGTCGCACACGTTGCAAGTTAGCGCCTCCTCTGTAACGTTGGAAATAAAACTCGTTTAGAAGTTTGCTTGACTAAAATGGGATTGGGCTGGCCACGTTACGCGAATGCCAAAACACTTTATGGCCTATGGTGGAACGATGAACGGCATCTCTCTAAAAGACTGGCAGAACCTGGCGGAAAAAGCGGAGATAGGCCTTTGCCCTGCAGGGGAACAGCATAGGCTCATAATAATAATTAGAAGTTTGCAGTTGCATTGCAATGCGATGAAGATGCGAAATTACGTGATTGTGAAATGCGGTGGCAGCCTGGTATCTATTTAAATAAAAATAGGTGTGTAATAAGGTAATAATCTCAAGCAGGTAGATAAAAAGAAGAAGAAGACGCGGAAGATGCGCGTTGCTCAAAATTGACAATAAAGGCGCAATTCCATAATGCACGTAGCTTGTGTGCAAGGTGCAAGTTGCATGCCACTTGACTATTGGAAATGTAAACACGTAAACACGCATGCAAGTTGCGGGTAATTTCGACACTCTCACACAATTATTAAATTCAATAGTAAATTGGCTAAATGAGCACAACCTATTATTAAATTTTGACAAAACGAAGATAATGCAATTCCACCCAAATCAAAAGACTCCATTAGAAATTCAATATATTTACCAGAATACACAGCTCGAAGTTGTTGACACATATTCATTACTAGGAATTAATATAGATTCAAACATAAACTGGAAAAGTCACATTCAAAAAATTGTTTCAAAGCTATTGAGTTTTACATATGCACTCTATGAATTAAAGACTACGACGGACAGACAGACGACGATAAATGCCTACTATGCTTATGCCCATGCCTGGTTGCAGTACGGCATAGTATTGTGGGGTAATAGCTCTGATACCATACAACTATTTCGATTACAAAAGAAATGCATTAGAATAATCCAAAATATACAAAAAACAGAAAGCTGTAAACCACATTATATAAATTTAAAGATCCTCTCTCTCCCCAGCATATACATTCTAGAAATAAGTGACTTTGTCAAGAATAATTTATACCTATTCCCACAATATTCCCGACCCCAGAATCTTCGACCAGCTACCAGACTAACTACACCATTCTCAAAATTACAAATGTACCATTCAGGTCCTTTTGCAATGGCAGTAAAAATATATAATAAAATCCCAACTTCATTAAAATCAATAAATGAACCAAGTAAATTTAAAAAGGCGTTAAAAACTATTTTGCTCAAAAAGTGCTATTACTCAGTACAAGAATTTTTAGATGATATGGAAATTTCTTAGTATTTATAGTGAACAAAATAAGTTAGAATAGAAAAATAAGCTGAGTAGGTAATTTAATATTGTATAAAAGTGTAGGTAAAGTATAAGTTTTTATGTATACATTTGTAAATGATGTTAAGTATACTAGGTATATGTATTTTTTAAGTTAATTTTATTAATATTATAACTACGTGTTCGTTACAACTTAAATTGCAATACCCTTGCAGGGTTCATGTTTGAGTCCAAAATAATGTACCCTATGATCTTTGTACAACATGAAAAGCAAATAAACATTTGAGAATTCGAAAGAAAAAGTAACTTGTATGCAATCGTGACGTCATACTTGCATTCAAGTCTTGCATAATCAGAGATGTAGATTGATCAAAATCTTGGTGTAGATGTAACCCACATTTCTAGCAACTACAATTAGTATTTGATTTTAACTTTTTTGAGAAACTGTTAATGTATTATAATTTAGTGGACTGCGAATGTAAATAGGTTTTGGTCAAGTAATAATTAGTGAATCAAACCACGATATTTATAACAGCTTGCGTTTTATTAGAAATTGGTCAAGCATCACTTTGTACTTACAGATGGAAGGAAACGAATTTTGACAACATGTCAGAAATACCAAAAATACCAACCTAACAATAAACAGGATGTTGGACGTACCAACATATTGCCCAGGGCAAACAAAAAACATTAATAATTATTTATAATATAAGTTTAAGTTTTGACAACCCTAGACATTTGTAACAACCCTAGAAATCTTTAGACAATGTTAAGTTCTTGATAGCTGAATTTATGATGCTAAAGTTAAACAGCAAGTATAAATGAAAAACCTACTGATGCAATTCATAAAACAATTATAAACTTGTTGTAATTCATAAAACAAAAAATGCAATGTCCTACATACATTCCTTGAACTAATGAAGACAAGATTATCTATTTAAATTCTTTATAGCACTTCAGACAATTTTGAAATAATAATGTAACAATTATTGTAACCTTACTTAGTATAAACTTGAGATGAAAGTACTAGGTACGTATAACATGTTAGCCTAGCCCTACGAAAATAAAATAATCTTGGGATCAGTATATACCACATAGGCAAACAATTACAAACATGTAGACAAGTAATTAATGGAACACCCTATTCTAGATTTTTACCTAGGTGACATAGTCAGCTCACCACCAACAAAAAAAAAAAAATGTTACAGTAAATACATAACATGGTGATAAAAAATAGTAAACACCCTTTATCTATTTCATGTGCTAAACACTTGTACATATTTTTGTTGCTCTTGCATGGCAATTAGCATCAACGACTCTTTTCATTCTTTACTAGTTAAAATACTCAACTTGTTTTTGTACTTTGACTTTAAATTATGTACAAAACGCAACACAAGCTAGGACCCTTAGCATTTTATTTATGCTTGAATTTTCAAGAAGCCCCAAGGATACCTTTCGCTCATTATCGTTGCTAGATTGAGAACATACCATGATGTTGAGAGGCGCAGGCTCGTCCTTAGTTCTGGCAAGACGCTGGGTACTGAATTGTACAATTCTGGCTTGTACTTACTGTCATGCAATGATTGTAGGCCACTCCACCATAGCGGATGCTTCTCCTACTCATCAGGCAGTACCTACTCCTCTGCTGAGACAATCGGCGTGGTTCTCTCCTGTATTAATGTAAGCCAGGACGTCCAACATCCTGTTTATTGTTAGGTTGGTATTTTTGGTATTTCTGACATGTTGTCAAAATTCGTTTCCTTCCATCTGTAAGTACAAAGTGATGCTTGACCAATTTCTAATAAAACGCAAGCTGTTATAAATATCGTGGTTTGATTCACTAATTATTACTTGACCAAAACCTATTTACATTCGCAGTCCACTAAATTATAATACATTAACATAATGGTCCGTCAAACCGTAAAAATAGTGAAAATATTCGCGAGTGTTGCATTTTCGTAGCCATCTTTGTTCGTAGCAAAATTTCGTAGCAAAGACAGTGTGGACTCTACTACATATTACATAATTATAGACTTGTGGAGTGAACATGAAAGTGCAGTACAGAAAATAACATTCAGCGTGTATTGGTCAAGTTTACATATTACTTTTTCATTGAGATTTTGCAGTCATTTAAAATTATTACGCAATCTCATAGTACATACATTCCATGGAAGCAAGCTACAAGAGCTAAGTGGTGGTAAACAAGGTGGAATTTTGCAGTATATTGACGCATTCCACCAGAATTATTTTGTTTCCGCTTTTTCATTTTCAGCTCATTACAAATTACAATCAATCATATTGCATTATTTTGATTGATCATACAAAGGTCATACAAGAAGCCATATTGCCCATTCTTCGTGTACAGTCGGATTTCGTCGGGCGGAAGTCGGAGATGTGCAACAAGCGCCTTTATTGGCCGGTGCTTCTACAGGATTGGTTTGCGCTAAGTCTGTGCCGAGTTCGCGCAACATACTTGCACTGACGCCATTGGTCAGAATCTGACTTTCGTCGACAACGTCACGTCGTTTTCATCGTGAGCAATATTTTGACGGTTCTATTTTGTATTGTATTCAAAGACTTTTGTATTTTATTTTGCAGTTTGATATTTTACGCATTTACGCATTTTATATTTGCAGTCTATAATTATTAATTTGTGACGCGCGTACAAAAAGTGTATTTACAGCTTTCGTTTACATATTCAGCTTGTGATTTATGTTGTGTGTGATATAGGTAATCGCATTGTAAACAACATGGCTGAAAACGAAGTAATTTCAGCGCTTATTCGCAAAAGAGGTAATCTAAAAGGTAATATAACTAAATTAGTAAATTCGTTTGCTTCTAAAGAGTTCACAAAGTTTGAGCTTGTGCGTATGCAGGAACGTTTGAGGTCCACATTTGATAAGTATGAAAACTGTAACTTGGAGATCTGCGCTATAGACGAAACCAAGTCAGACGCAGATTTCGAAGCAACAGAAAGTAATTTCCTGAAAACATGTGCTAAGATGGACGAATTATTAACTGCGCCCAAACATTCCTGCTCAGCGCCAATGCAAACGAAGTTGCCTCACATTTCCATTCCCACATTTAGTGGCAAATATTCAGATTACAAGACTTTCATCGGATTGTTCGATAGTCTTATCCATAATAGTGAGCGCCTTGATAATATACAAAGGTTCTTCTATTTAAGAAGTTACCTACAAGGTGAGGCTCTAGATTTAGTAAAAAACTTGACGATTACAGGTGAGAACTATGCAGAGGCCAGAAAAATCTTGAATGATAGGTACAGCAATGAGTACAAAATTACAAATGAACTTATTTGCTCTTTGCTAGATATCGTACCAATTGCAAAGTCGACTGCTCAGAATATAAGGCAATTTGTTTCTGTCGTAAAGCAGCAATTAGCAGCACTAAAGAATTTAGGCAAGCCGGTCGATCAATGGGATGATATCCTGTTGACTATTCTCACACGTAAGCTGGATACCTTTTGCAGTAGGGAATTTCAATTAGCTAGAAATAAGGAGCCCAAAGTATGTGATTTATTGGACTTTCTAGAAACCCGCGCTCTTGCACTGGAAAATGTGGACAGACCTTTGCCTGCGCAGTCTACTCAGTGGAGCGGCGAACGACCAAAGGTATCTCATGCAGCGGTGAAGACTCCGGTGCCTACCTCCTGCTTGAAATGTAAGTCTTCTGCTCATAAACTTTATCTATGTGCGCAGTTTAAGCTTCTTTCTGCTGCTGAAAGGCTCAAGTTTGTTGAAGAGCATGAGATTTGCAAGATTTGCCTGAATTTGCACAAAAATAAATGTAGGTACTACTACTTCAAATGCAACCAATGTAAAGAAAAGGGTCACAACACTCTCTTACATCAATCTAACACACAACCTCCAGTGAGTTTAATATCACAAAAACATGATCCACACACATTGTTGCCAACTGTTAGAGTGAAGCTTTTTGCTAAAAACGGCACTGAAGTTCATGTTAAGGCTTTGCTTGACGGTTGCTCCCAGGCATCTTTAATTACAGCTGAGCTGGCAAACCTGCTTCAGTTAGAGCCCAAGGATGTAACTGAAACAATTACAGGTATAGGTAACGCTACAAGCAACATATGCAAGTCTGTCAGTGTTCAAGTTCATTCGCTTACACGCGATTTCAAAATGAAAGTTCACTGCAATATTATGGACGAAATTACAACTATGTTGCCACAATTTCCATTCAAGATTGAGGATTTGGAGCTTCCACCTAACCTTGTATTAGCTGATGACAAATTTAATGTGCCTAGCAAGATCCACATTCTATTGGGTGCTAACGTTCTTTTTCAGACATTGCTACACAACGACCCAGAATGGCTTCAGAGCAGCCTAAACAAGCAACATGTGAATAATGAAGGGCTTCCTCTGTTTCGCGTGATAAACACCCTCTTCGGACATGTAGTCGGCGGCGACTTACCTGCTTCTGCTACTGACCACCAGGCACACTCACCAATTACACTTCATTGCTTAAGGGAAGACGACACATTGCATACTCTAAATGAAAACTTAAATAACTTTTTTGAAGTAGAAAAGGTTACTGAGTATTTCCCAGAGAAGTTAACTGAATTTGATGCTTGCGAAAAGATGTTCTGTGATACTGTAAAATTAGACACAGAAAACAAGAAGTTTCAGGTAGGATTGCCTTTAAAGTTGCCACTAGAATCCGTAAAAGAGACTCTTGGAGATTCATTACATCTAGCTCTGAAAAGATTTAATAACTTAGAGCTTAGATTACAAAAAGACCCCTTTTTATTTGGTCTTTACAAAGATTTCATTCATGATTACATTGAACAAGGGCATGAAACTTTTGTAGACATAGACAAATATGATCTTGAAAATGACCCTGTGTGCTTTATACCACACCACCCTATATTAAAGCTTGATAGAAAAACCACCAAGTGTAGGGTAGTGATGGACTTTTCTATGAAAACCTAAAAAAAGGTCTCAGTGAATGATTTGTTATACAATGGCCCGATATCAGAAAAAGAGCTCTTTTACATTTTGCTCTTGATTAGAGTGGATGAGCCTTTTTTTATAACTGATATCAGATGCATGTTTAGGTACATAAGTTTACATCCTAAATTCAGGCCATTACAATAGTTTGCTTAAAATGAAACCTATACCTATACCACGATACACAAACTTACACAACACATTTACAGCACAGATTGTCGGTTACGCAGGTGCGATACAAAACACTGCGTACGGTGCATGTGTTTATTTACGAGTGGTCGATGAGTCAGGTAATGTAAAGGTTTCGTTACAATGTTCAAAAAGTCGAGTTAATCCAATTAAACAATTACCGACAGAAACCAGTAGCAATTAGGTGTGAGGAGTTGAGTGAGAGTTTTAAAAATAGTGCAAAATTTGGTATGGGTTCTAAATTAATAAAACTGTTATCGCAGTAAAAAATATCTTTATTCAGTTAATTACCTACTCATCCCATTTCACGAATCCACGATTCACCGTCGTCATACTGCAGTCCATAACACATTTATTGTCGTATCTATCCCCATCACAAAATTAGCATCTTTAGTATAAATTACAAAGTTTATTGAAAATGGTGTGACGCCAGCAATACAAGGACTGCATACCTGGTTTTATACCGGTATAACAAATATTTGGGTAGAGTTTTCGATGCTACCACATTGACACGAAACTTTTATTAAACCGGTTATTCAGTCCTTGGATACCGGTTATTTAAAGATTTTATTGAAGAACATAATCTCGAATATAAGAATTGCTTAGTATAAAAAAGAATAGTTAAATTAGCCTACCTTATATCCTAAATATTCAATTAAACATGGGCGAAGTCTTTCTTTAATCACATAGAAGAAATGAAAATGAAAGATATGTTTTGAAGTAAATGCAGTTTTTCATATGTTTCTCAATAATTTATAATACCTAAAGTATAAAAAAACTTGTATTGAATTCTAAGCCATAACTAACTTTAGGTAATTTGTGCGTTTATATCATTGCGGAGTTGTTAATATGTCCATAGTTAGTTCACAAGTTTTAATTATTCTACACAACAAAACTCTTTAACACAGTTTATATCGTTCGCCATCTTAGTGTTCCGCACGATAAGAAATCAAGCATTAGGTAGGTCGGTACTTACAGATTTCAAAAAGCAGAGTGTAGACAATTTAAATATGATAATTACTTATTACATTTTGTTATCCTATCTACTTTGCATTGAAAATCGAGCAAAATTTTTGAACACTCTCATTAAAATTAAAAGAAGTATAAAAACACAGTTTGGAAAAGTCATTTTTACTCACTTGATGAGGCAAAGTGATTTAAATTTTTTAACTTCTCATTATAAACGCTTTTTTGTTGTGTTTAATTTTTACCGAAAAAATAAGCCAAACGATGCTCGGTCAACGTCAACCACGTAATTTAAAAATTAATGACATTGCCTTTTATCATGTACGCTAAGACAGATTGATGGATAGCGTAATTCCACTCAATATTCAGCCACAACAAAATTGTTTTAGACTTCCGTTCCGAGCACTCAAAATGGCTTAAAATTAAGTATTAGACACGGGATTCTTAGGGGAAAGCTCCATAGAGCGCGCCGCGACGCGCAACATGACATCTGTCAGACAAGCGATCGTCAGCCGTTATCGATAAGACACGGCGCGTTTCAAGTGTGTAGCTTTGTTTCTACTGTTTCATAAATTTTATATGAAAACAGTTTAAACCAACGCGCGGTCGCGCGTCTAATGTCTCAGACGATCACTTGTTTGACAGATGTCATCTTACGTATCACGTCTACTCTGTGGAGTTTGCGCATTACCACAATGACGACATATTAGTTGTTCTGTGAAATATCATCAAAAGAATCCAGGGTTAAACTGAATAGTTGTAAGAATCCCGGGTTTAATCCATTTTTGTGATAGGTATTTAAACACAAGATCCTCACAGTTTGGTGGTTGTTGGCCTCTTTAAGGCCTCTTCACAAACATTAACAATAGGTAATCCCGGGTTTAATCCATTTTTGTGATAGGTATTTAAACACAAGATCTTCACAGTTTGGTGGTTGTTGGCCTCTGTAAGACCACTCTTCACAAACAATAACAATAGGTATGTATAAATATTCGTTAAATGGGCAGCGTGCTGGATACGGAGGACTTGAACATGCTGCCGAAGAAGCGCGCGCCGGTCGCGCCGCCCGGCACCGAGCCCAACATCATCCATAGTAAGGACATCACCTGAAATACAAAGAAATTTGTTAAGGATTTTTATTATGTTTCGATTACTTATCCATAAAGTCAAAGTCAATGTCACAACTTATTTCTTAGTAGGAATTTACAAGCTTCTCTTTAAGAAAGTCACATAATATTTGAGTTCTTTCTCGGGGAAAAAGCACAAAGTAGCAAGAAAGCTGGCAAATATTTTTATTTGATATGTAGTGGTTTGTCCTGGTCAGACCAACAGACACTGCGACCTTTGCAGATCTATTGTGGCTGACTTATTTGGTTAAATAACCGCATCTGGCTGGATCATTTTAAGGAATGCCACAATCTGTTTGGGGTCAAGAGTTGCAGTCCAGGACAGCAAGAAAGTTGGCAAGATCCTAAATTGTGGTTTCAAATCTGAATACTACAAAATTTTACTTTCTCATCTTTTTAGTAGGATATTTTTGTGCAGTAAGTCTCATTACACCATCCATCACAATAATCGTCATATCAAATATATGGATATCAATGAAGTACCTGAAATACAGCGCAGACAATGGTCCACGGTGTGCTCTGTAAATGCAACGCCGAATACAAGGTAGCAAGCAATGTGAATAGATAACAAGACGTAGGCAGCGCTCGCTCCTTAGTGAACATGGACTTGATGTGGTTCCACGGACCGTACAGGAAACTGAAGCTGGAATTGCAATAATGGGAATATGTACTACTATTACTACACAAAAACCATAACCCTTCTCAAGCAGTTGGGTAAAAATAAGAAGGTAATTTGAGAAAGTATGTAGAACATTAAATAATAAACCATGTTTTTGATGATACTCTGCCCTATTTTTAGGCATGTGGAAAAGCTGTGATCTTTAATATAAACACCAAAAAGTACCTACTATTAATTATTTACTGTTATAGTTACAAGTAATGTAAATATTGATAAGTTTCAATCTTAGTTTCAATACTCCTAATGAAATATATTGAATTTAGTGTACTGTATTATGTATATTCAAATGTTTGAATAACTACAATTTAAGTGATAAGCTATACACACAGTTATACAAAAAAGTGTCCCTGTTGCAGATAGAGTACTAATAAAATAATAAATAGATATAATTATAAATTGTTGGTATACCTGAAAAGCATGAATAAGCTTCCCAAAGTCAGAAGCAGGACAAACTTCATTGCTTTGAATACCAAAACTGGTATGTAGAGGAAGGATAGGCAGAAACATAGTATTCCCAGGAACAGGCATGCTCCGAAACCCATGAACCGCTGCGTTCGGCTCTGAAACACACGAAACAAGTTATTGATGAAACACGCGTCATCCATCGCGGTTGTGAATCATTTAATCGCATCATATCGACACAAAGAACTAGCAAATTAGGCCAGGCCTTACTGTAGCAGTAAACGTACTCACCAAAGTACAATAATCCTTCTGGACCTCCTCGAACCATGTTCCAGCGCTCCCGCTACTGCTAGGAGTCTCATCATTGCTTCGAGAGAAGAAAGTAGGCGTCGAAAAGGGTAAACTAATTTTGTAGCTCTTCCTGGTCTCGTTTTGCAGCAAATATTGATCCAAATCCGATTTTAATGACCCCATTCTGTCAGCACTTCACTTTTTCGCCTTTTGATAAAATTTTACACGATTCTAAGCGCGGAAATTACAAAATATTGATAAAAATATCGTCATCACAAGACAAAATACACGAAATACAGCAGCAGTTTGACAGCTCAGCTGGCTGTCAAACATTTAGTAGTGATGTACAGCGCATGTGTTACTCGATTATCGATTGAACACCGATGTGTTATTGAATCGATTTCAAAACCGGAAGTAACAAAAAGATATTTTTAAATTATTTTTAGCACTTGGAAATTAAATGAGACTTACCGTAATCTGTATCATCGCTGAAATCGTCGTGGGCGTGCCGTCGAATGTTGTTGTTATACCGGTCATGCGCACAAGGAGGGCAGACGCCCCGTGTGTCTCGCTCGTCTAGATCTGTGCTGCTCGCGTCCGATTCTGGCTCCGCTTCCTCGATCTGAATATCATCGGTCGGTCTGTTATCGAGTTTCTCATTCGATGACAGTTTGTTGTAGTTCTTCTTAGGTGGTCGTGTTTCTGTAACAAGAGGAATATTTTGGTAAGTAAGGTTTAAATAATAATATATATATTTATATTATTTCTATTATTAATAATATAAGTTCACATTTGAATTCAATGAAGTAATCACGTTATAGTATTTAGAATAGATTTACATCTCAACAGTTTATTAAGATCTGTAGAGCCGTTCAGCCTCTTTCAACAAACTTTATTTCGTAGCAATAGAGTTCCTTTTCGTAGTAGAAAATATAATCTAAGTAGATAGTCTTCATTCAGTGTTTGTTTACATCATAACACGAGAAAAATATCTATTTAGGTATACAAAATCACAGAAGTTTCTTTATTTGTGATCTTATCAAGAAATGAGAAGTTATATGAGTCTACTTTTAATACCTACGTAGATAAGGGAACAACAAGCAGATTATTGTGGTCAATAAGCTTATAGAAAGCAAAGTACCTATATGATTAAATTTTTAAATTGTTGGGGGAATTTTCTTATCATGCATTAGGTAGTTAACCGTAATCTTTACCAGACATCGTTTAGGTACATTGCATCAATTACTATCTGCGTTTTATTTGAATGATAGAATAGCTGTTGCTGTGCCGCTGGCTGTAACATTTCACTATGATAAATTAATCATATTTAACAGTAGGTAATTTATTGCGCGCTTCACACATTGTTCGAGCAGACGTGAACGCGGCTACATTTTAGTCAGACGATTTAATTTATTTGGGAGTCTGTAGAGTAATTAATACCGCATCTGTTTACCAAACGCGACATGTAAGTATCTCGTATGGCGTGTTTGTGATACTTACTCGTGCTTAGGTACTCGTACTCAAGCACTCGTGAGATTATCAGGTGCTCTTGTGTTTGGCTCGTCTAATCCCCTCGAATCTCTCATTAATTGCAATTAGAAACCAATTTGCATTAGGTTATTGCAGGAATTCGCTTTGTTATAGTAGGAACTGTAAGCTGTTCGTAGGAATCTCATAATAATAATCAAAGCATAAATTTTAAACAGTTTGATAAAGTAACCAGGCAATATAAATGTCATTCGTTCATTATTATTATTTCAGATCACAATGGATTCTAAAAATCCAAAGATAGCTGTGCTGGGAGCTGGAGTAGTTGGAATGTCAGTAGCTCGCATGTTACAAGACAAACTGAAAAATGCTGACATTACCATAATGGCCGACAAGTTTACAGAAGACACTACGAGCTGCGTAGCTGCGGGTATCTTCAGACCTGGGACCAGTTTTCGAGGCCCCAATAAAGAAATTACTAAGAAGTGGATCGATGATTCCTGGCATTTTTGGCAAGATATACTCAAATCATCTGAAGCCCCAGAAGCAGGAGTCATGGCATTCGGCTGCTACATTTTCTCTAGAGAAAATTACCATGTCACTAGAAACCATTTGATAGAAGACTTGGTGCCATTGTACAGAGCCGTCGATGAGAATGAGCTGAAACTTTGCGGTGGTGAAGGATGGCAGTATGGATCTTACTTTTTAAATCGGATGCGAAAGATATTTGCCGTGGTGCGAAAAGCTATTCACTGCTAAAGGCGGGAAAATAATCAAAACCAAAATCGATAGTTTCGCATCACTAAACCGGAAGTTCGATTTGGTTTTCAACTGCACCGGTTTGGGCGCGAAATATTTGTGCAACGACTACGATTTGGTGCCGATGCGTGGTCAGGTTTTAAAAGTTCGAGCGCCGTGGTTGAAAACCGCGTTTTACGGTGATTATGACACGTATATCATTCCTGGTTTGGATGGAGTGGCAACTTTGGGTGGTGTGAGGCAGTACGATAGTTACAACAAGGATGTTTGCAAGTACGACTCGGCGGCTATCTTGGAGAGGTGTTGCGAGATGTTGCCTGCTTTGAAGAAGGCGGAGATTGTGTGCACGAAGGTGGGTTTCCGGCCTCACAGGGTGCCGGTAAGGGTTGAGGGAGAGCTGGTGGAGGGTTTGAGGGTGGTGCATTGTTACGGCCATGGAGGGTACGGCGTTATGTGTGCCCCGGGTACCGCGAAGCACGCTGTTGAAATCGGGCTTGATATGTTGAACACTAATGTTAGAAATAAACTGTAGGTGATTTAATCCGTTTCCTATTCTATCGTTATTGTTATGAAAGATATAAATAAGTACCCAATATGTACCTACTACTTACCTGATTCACAGAAGAAAGGGAATGTAAATGGCGGTGGTTCCATTGGTAGGAGAGACAAAGCATGATAGCCTGGTGTGGGTATGTGAGAGTCTTAGTGCGAGTGAGAAAGCATGACCTCCGGCCGAAATTAATATCCCCTTTTTTCTGTGTATCAGGTTGTACCTCACGAATAGATTATAAGAAAATGTAAAACTTGTAAAAATGTAACTAGTGTAATTAATTACTTACTTAGGTACTGGCTTATATTTTTTGTACTTACAGAGAACAACATCATACGTATACCTAATTAATTAGGTACAATTTAATGCTTGTTAATAATAAAGTACTTGAGAAATTAATATCTTTATGAAATCTTCTAAGTACCTAGTTCTAAGAATCCTGCTAGCTTTTATTTGAGGTACCTACCTAATCCATAATGAAAGACGGTTTTCTATTCTAAGTATTTCATCATCTTTCATAAATAAGTACGTAGACTGTAATAAGAAATTACTGCGAAATGTCCTACCTATGTAGGTAATTAGATATTATGTACCTACTTTAAAGTTATAAGCAATTTGACAAATTAGATAGGTTTAAAAAATGAGTAGGTTAAGAAGAGGAGTTAGGTAAAATTTAATTTCAATTTGAATATTTATTTATTGCATAAATAAACCTACATTAATAAAAGCTCAAAAAACCTTACGTAGTCTTTGCTACGATCTACGACGTAGCGTTCGTTTCGTAGCTTCAAATCTCATACTCAAGTACTCAATTATTCATTTATTCTTTTCATGTTTTAGTATTTGCATGAAAAACCAGTAGGTATAGTATACGGGGTGTTAGGGACGGTGTAACGAAAACTTTGCAGGTGTGCTCAGATCATGAAACTGAACAACTTTTACTATGGAGCCAATGATGGGAAACGAAAAAAAATTTCCGATCTTCCATATAAAGTCAGTCAGCTGATCGTGAATTTTGTATGGGAGGTCGGAATTTTTTTTTCGTTTCCCACCATTGACTCCATAGTAAAAGTTGTTCAGTTTGAGGGTCTGATCATGCTTGCAAAGTTTTCGGTACACCGTCCCTAACACCCTGTATAAGCGATCTACGCTACGATCAGCGTGACTTCATAAAATGACTCTCGATTAAATGTTTGAACAACTCAAAACATTATCAAACATAAACAATTGTACGTTTTTATCTCTCCCCGTCATTAGTGCACAACAATGCCGATACGATTAGTTTATTTGGCTCCTAATTACTTATCTCCATCGCGCCGCGAGCCGCAACAAAGCTTGTCTCATTTGCGCCATTTTCCAACCAGCTACTACATTAATTTGGCGTTTCAATTTGTTACCGAATAGCAGGGCAATATACAGGGTGTAAAAAAAACAACGGCAAATCTTTTGAGGGATGAACCAGCCCATCAAACTGAACAAATTTCCCCAAGGAACAAAGGTCGAAGGTTCCATACAAAATGTACTTACTACCCGACTGGGTCAATTTGTATGGGATGACCTTTCTTTTCCATATTTCGACCTATGTTCCTTGGGGAAAGTTGTTCAGTTTCATGGGCTGGTTCACACCTTGAAACATTTGTAGTTGATGTTTTTACACCTTATACAGGGTGTTAATTGTCGATAAAGGAATGGGAAACTATCTGAGTCAGTGCCTTAATTTCACACCAGAGGGCGTAGTGATAAAGCGGTACTTTAACATTATAAACCAATCAGCAAAATTCAATATATGGCTGGCGGCAACCATGATTTTGTCACGTTCCGTTTCACGTTATGGTCGTTACTAATAATTTACCTACTGTTCGATTCGATTTGTCAATACATAGTATAAAGTAAAGTCCCTTTCCGTGTCTGTATACGTATGTTTCCTTATATCTTTAAAACCCTTAAACGGATTTTGATGCGGTTTTTTAATATATAGTGTAAGTTAAGGGGCAGGTTTTTAAATTTTACTTCAAATTTTAACCCCCAAAGGGGTAAAAAAAGGGTTAAAAGTTTGTATGGAAAATCATTATTTTTAAATGCGATCTGTTTCAAAATTTGCGATTATATTAAAAAAGCAAAAAAAAAGGAAATGGGTACGTGTTTCAGGGATTTTCGATTTTTAACCCCTAAAGGGGTAAAAAAGTGTTTAAGACTTTGTATAGGATATCATTATTCTTAAATGGGATCTGTTTCAAAATTTGCGATTAGATCAAAGAGCTGAAGAAATTGAGTACATGTTTCAGGGATTTTCTATTTTAAACCCCTAAAGGGGTAAAAGATGGGTTATACTTTAACTATAACAGCCACATCAGTCCACTGCTGGACATGGGCCTCCCCCTATGGGGGGTATTTGCCATACTTACCACGCTTGGCAGGCGGATTGGCGAGCGCAGTGTAAGGTGTTGTATTCACCGAGAACGCTGCTGCCCATTCCCTGGATTGATCCCTTAGTCGGTTTTTACGACACCCACGGGTAGATACGGGGTGATGCAATTCTAAGCCGGCACCAAACCAAAAGATGGGTTGCAGCGGGTGAAACCGCTGACGGGCAGCTAGTTAAGAAATAAAGTCGCCGCGTTATAAAGTGTCATTGATGTTAAGAAACAGAAAATCAATAAGAGACCCGAAACATATTATTTGAATAAACAATGCGATACGATTAGTTTATTTGGCTCATAATTACTCATCTCCATCGCGCCGCCAGCCGCAACAAAGCTTGTCTCATTTTCAACCAGCTACATTAATTTAGCGTTTCAATTTGTTAGCGAATAGCGCAGCGCAATATGTGGGTAAGTTAATTGGTAAGTATTTTAGCAGGTAGAAATGTGTGAGAGCAAATGTTTTGAAGAAAGGGAATTCTGTAATTGAAAGATGTTTTGAAAGAACTAAGGTTTTAGGTACACACCTACTGACCGCACTGCCATTTACAGACCAGGTTTATACATATGTGCGTGCAGATCCGGAAATCGGGGTCTGTTTTAAGGTAGGTAATTTATAAGGTCTGTTTTAAGGTAATTTATAAGGGGAATTTTTTCATACCTACCTAACATCTGCACTTCTGTTTTCCTGAAATTTTTCACTTTGCAAGTTCATATTATGTTATAACAGGCATATTCGCAACTCTTTTTCAGCGTACGAGTTAAGGGCAGAACACACCACCTCCCTATGCGTGCACGTCATCACGTTGTAATGCATGGGATCGTATGAGACACGGCACACCGCGGTACAAGCGTGATCACATGCACGCATATGCAGTCAGTGTACCTCCTGTCGTACAATCTCATACATTACAAACGGTACCTACGCGCGTGATGTCCCGCACGCATACGTCTTGCATACGGAGGCGGTGTGTTCTGCCCTTTAGTAGGCTCATGTAATGAAATGATCAAATGATTGACGTTGACCGGTATTAACAATGCGTGGTATCGGTTTCACGTTTGTTTCACGTCTCGTAAGCTTGTTATAATGAGAGTGAAAAACCAGTTTCGGTTGAACGAAAGCTGATTTGCTGCTGATTAGTACAGCATATCTACATACATCATCAACTCTCAAATCCCTTAGTCGCTTCTTACGACACCCACGGGAAAGATATGAGGTGATGCTATTCTAAGCCAGCACCACAGGGCATAGTACTCGTAGTTAATAGGAAAAACACGTAAAATTAATTATTATCCGTTTATTTCATTTGAAGAGAAAATGGGGGAAAGTAATGAAAAGCTTATAATTAACACCTTTTGAATCCGAAACCGCATTTGCTGGACAACACTCAATAGCTGCTAATAACTTTCTCATTCACAAAAAATGTTACATAAAAGCTTTTGCCTGTTTTCACCCGATTGCCTCAGAAGGAGGGCTATGGTTTTCGAGAGCATGTTTGTAGAGGTATGTAAGTTAGGTTAGGTATGTTTATACAGGGTGTTCCGGTTATAGTGGTCCAAAGAAAAAATCTAGTCTCTGGACATCTTAAGCTACCATAATAGCAAAAAAATTTGTTTTATATTTTCAAGAAAAAATTTGGACCTCCCGTGGACCTCCCATACAAAATGTTCAACCAGGCAGCAAAATTTGTATGGGAGGTCCATTCTTTTTCTTCAAATATTTAACATTTGTTTTTGCTATTATGGTAGCTTAGGACGTCCAGAGTCTAGATTTTTTCTTTGTACCACTATAACCGGGACACCTGTATGTGGGCAATATGTGGGTATGCATGTAAGTGGACAAGAAATTCAGCCTAAGCGGCTGGACAGATCACAGAGCATGATGAGGTGTCGTTAGAAAAAGGGCGTTACACACCGGGCGCGTATGCATCACGTGCACGTCACTACGGCGTAGTCACGGCGTGATCACGGCCGTAAGTAGACCCCTTCACACTGGGCTACGGATGCGTACTGCGAAGGGGTCTGTTGCGTAGACTGCGTAGTTGCATGCACAGCTCTGGTTTTTTACGTTTCTGATATTAACAATTCTCTGAATTTTCAAGTCACTGTCAAGGTATCTGTCAAAGTCACTGCCAATGTCACAAAGTCAGTGTTAAAATAACTGTCAAAGTCACTTTCAAAGTCACTGTCAAAGTCACTGTCAAGGTAACTGTCAAAGTCACAGTCAATAACACAAAGTCACTGAGAAAGTGACTGTCAAAGTCACTGTCAAAATCACTGATAAAGTCACTGTCAAGGTAACTGTCAAAGTCACAAAGTCACTGTTAGAGTTACTGTCAAAGTCACTGTCAAATTAGCCACTGTCAAAGTCACTGTCAATAACACAGTGAATGCGGATTGGATGAAGGATCCCCGGACCACATTTTCTTCAATTGCCCTCGCTTCCCTATCTCCCTCTACGATCTCTTACCCCCTGATATCCCCCGCCCGACTAACTTCAACTCGCTGCTTTCTCTCGTCAACTCTCCATCCTTCCAAACCCTTTGTAATTATATTGATTCCAATAATATTAGACTATAGCCCCCATCCTCAGCTCAACTCAACAGAAAGAATATTTTGAGATGCCCCCAAATCAATACAAAATTGCGTGTTATCTCCTTCGAGAGTCAAAGTCATGTCAAAACCAATAAACTGACACTGGCGAAATCAGAGTATAAGTGATCAGCGCCAAAAAATACCACACTAAACCCCAGCTAAAAAACTAGACACTGGCGAAATCATAAAGAAAACGCCACAAAACAAGAAACTGAACTGTCAATAACACAAAGTCACTGTTAAAGTGACTGTCAAAGCTACTGTTAAAGTGACTGTCATAGTCACTGTCAAAATCACTGGCAAAATCACTGTCAAAATCGCTGTCAAAATCACTGTCAAAGTCACTGTCAAGGTATTTGTCAAAGTTACTGTCAATGTCACAAAGTCTCTGTTAAAGTTACTGTCAAAGACACTGTCAAAGTCACTGTCAGGGTAGCTGTCAAAGTCACTGTCAACGTCACAAAGTCACTGTTAAAGTTACTGTCAAAATCACTGTCAAATTTACTCTTAAGGTAATTGTTAAAGTCACTGTCAAAATCACTGTCAAATTCTCTGTCAAAGTCACTGTCAAATCGTCCATATTGAGAAGGTCTGGCAACGCTGCAACTGTCATGTGCGAAGGCACGTGCGTAGAGTTACGCGCAGGACTGAGCTGTGCGTGTTGGACTTGTTCGGTGTGAAGTTCAATAGGGAATCTCATAGGATACAACGTCATCACCGCGTACAGCTCTGCGTAGAGTACGCAACTAGTTTGTCTCCTGGTGTGAGCTGTGCTTAACCCTACGCATTACGCGTACGTGCACGTCTACGCAACGCAAGCAGTGTGAAGCCTCTCATACAATCCCATACGATACAACGTCATCTCTATGCGCGTGATGACGTGCACGTGATGCATACGCGCCCGGTGTGTAGCGCCCTTAAGTCTTAGCTGCGTGAAAGACATTGGTTAGAAATTTTAAGTACCTACCTATCTGTTAAAAATAAATACAAAATGAAAAAGTTTTAATCGCAAAATTCAACTTTAAAATTACCGCAGTCGGGTTTTCGTTTGTATGTTTATTACTTCAAATACCTACTTACTTAGATACCTATTTATTATTGCGTTTAATTTTTATTGTGTAGGTACCCTGTGTGTGTACCTTGCTTGGAGGACGGTAGATCAAGCGTTATCCAAAATGTAAAGAAACCTACTTTGCTTCAGCTAATATTTCATA
Organism: Phthorimaea operculella; assembly: GCA_024500475.1. Classification (NCBI taxonomy): domain Eukaryota; kingdom Metazoa; phylum Arthropoda; class Insecta; order Lepidoptera; family Gelechiidae; genus Phthorimaea; species Phthorimaea operculella. Next base: position 5,077,071 of record JANFCV010000014.1, on the reverse strand, counting down.
CTGAGTCGGTATAAGCATTACCTCAAACGAATTACGGATTATCCATAATTTATGGATTCGGTTCATGGGAAACTCTTGTAGGACTTAGTATTCCAGTTTTCCAGGATTGAATGCAGAAAATGTTGTGAGATTTCATGTATTTGCCTAGGTAGGGTAGGTAGAAATACTTACAGAATCTTCATCATTACCATTGGTCCTTCATTGGTCTTACATTAGGTAAGCAATGTCAAGCCTTTTTCGTGGCTGATTAGCCCAATTCTTGACCGGCAGACTCTACTACAAAAGGTCGATGTTAACGCGTTTTTGGTCGCCAAGGTTTCGACTCAGGTTTGGTCATGTGGCCATCCGTCAATTTTTTTCCTCCATTTGTCACAATTCTCCGCAAACTCTTCCCAGTTGTGACGGTCAATGGCGTCAATGCCGAATGTGATCAAGTCTCTCTTCACGCATTTTTAGATCAAGACTATACAAAATCACCTATTGGATAGGGTGCTACCTATCCCTTGCGATCTTACAAGGGGGTTAGCTTATGAAACACAATAAAAGAAACATAACGAAAAATGTAAACACGTAGGTACGAGTATGTTTCTGGCTCCGCCATTCAATGTGATAACCGGAACGTAGAAATGACTTTATTAAAGCATTCTCTGGGCAAAGTACCTCGGAACTCCGAGGTAGATCCCTAAGACACTCAGTGACTTGACAGGGTTGCCGAGTTTCCTCGGGGAACTAAGATGGCTCAAGTAGTGAGCCCCCACCCTTCACCCCAGCAGACGTCGAGTTGCGGAAAACTGCTCTGCACTGCTTTATCATTACTATTACTTTAGGACACTATCAGCAAATCGAATGGTCTTTAGAAGTACGGTTGTGCATAAAATCACGGACTATGCAAGTTGGCCAGTGGCCAGAAACCACCCAACTAGTCGAGTGCACGAGAACTAATTAACTAATGTTGGAATACTAAGCAGAGTTTGGGTTTGGAATAACAACCCTGAAGTTTTGGAGTAGATACGTATCTTTGATTGGGTGAATTCAAAGGAGTACCATTTACAACACTGAGTAGAAATGGGGTGATGTTTATTTAAAACGGCCGTTTGTGTTTTTTGTACTTTTTTACGTCTGTCAAACGTTTGTATATTTCGTACGTCTGTACGTTTGACATAGACCATATTTTTATGAAAATAAGGTGGTATAATATTATTAAAAATAAAAAATAAAAATTCTTTATTTCAGGGTGCTAGCCCCATACATTGTTAGTAACATACACGCTACCTTATTAGCTACAATTAGTAATAAGTTTTACATTTTTTTAGTTTAATATATTGACAAGTTGTTTGTGATATTATAATTAAATTATTACAAAATTACAGACACTTGTGTTTGTTTTAATCCATTGCTTGAGATACCTACTCTCATAGAATCTACTGGAAATCATTGCCAGGACACTGTTAGTGCTGCCACGAACCCTCTGCAGTGCGGCGGCACTTCGTTTGCGAAGCATGGCCTGGAAGCCATCTACATGAGCATCCGCAAACATACCTGACGCACTACAGAAGCGTGGCAGCCCCAGCAGTGCCCTGAATGCATTGTTGTATTGAACATTTAATTGTTTTGTCGTGTGATGTCGGCTTAGAATGTCATCACCCCATATATCTTTCCCGTTCCCGTTCGTCGTAATAGGACACTAAGGGATAATTCATTCAGGAATTTAATCCCTGGATGAATTTTGCAATCGCTTTGCAACATCTTGCATTACGCTCACCAACCCGCCTGCCAAGCGTGGTGATTATGGCAAATACCCTCCTACTAGGGGGAGGCCCATGTTTAGCCCATTGTATAGTAAGGTGGTATATCGTATTTTTCTAACAATATGCTTGCTTGTTTCGCAAAAATAAAGCTGGAACGGATGTTACTTGTGTTTCTCGCCTTAGACACTTACTGAGGTTGTCGAACAAATACTCCCAAAAGCTAGTCTCGCCTCAAAGGTAATTCGAGTCTGGAACCGAGCGATTATCTCATGCATTTCGGTGATGTAGATACTTAGGTAGGTAGTTGTATAGAGTTTAGTCAAAGTGTAGTTAGTAGTAGTAAGTACAGTCCAGCAAAAAAGAGTAGACAAAAAATGAGGGCGCCACTTTGTATGAAATTTCGAAATTAAATGGCAACATTGACTATGAATGGCAACAATTTAGTATGAATTTTTATTAGTTCAATTTTATTTAATTTCTACACTTTTTTGCTGGACTGTAAGTTCCCACCAAATACATAATTTACTCAATGTAAATGGCGTTTGATATTGAGAATAGAGTTAGTGTAGCTCCCTATTCCCATTAATAACCCAACTCACGCATAATTTAATATAATTAAGCGTGTAATACCTACCAAGGAAGGTAGAATTAAGTGGATTTTGGATAACATAATGTAACGTTAAAGGCAACACATAAATAATTTAAGAAGATTGTGGCAGGAAGTGGGGAAGAGAAATCTCAAAGGAACATTAATAATTTCGATAACTTAGGCACCTTATGTTTTTTAAATTGATTTCGTATCTACCTACAATAGTTTTAAATGTTTTAATTTGGTATTGAACGTTATTATAGTTTTTTTTTATTAATTTTAGGAGATACCTCAGCTTACATTAATTAAATAGGTAACTGGAGTAATAAACATAATATTAACTACATGAATATTTCTTCGAAAAGCAATTAAACGATGAAAGATGAAACTTAAATATTGAAAATAGAAGTTTATTTATAACTGAAGGCTGAAGGTCTACAAATAAGTGCTGTCTACAAATAAATTAAGAAACAAACTTGTAAGAAACAACAAAGTATTGGCAAAGAAGTTAAAAATAACGTAACTTATTTCCAGTTTCTCTCACGATGAAACTTCTGAAATAAAACGAAGTTACGACGAACTAATCAAATTGGGGATTATCCTGGCAATCAAATATTTGAAGGTTCAATGTAACAATCGCACTGTTGGACATTCCTTTATTGCCTATTTATATTTTACCTATACTCTGGTGAGAGGTGGATTTGCGAGCGCAGTGTAGGATATTCTGTCTGTTGGGTTCCAAAGGACAAGACTGTAGTAGTCATGGATCACGCACGCGGCATGATCAATAATGTTAAAAAAATACTTTGACATAAGGTCTATTGAACGATCGTTCCTACTTTCCTACTTAGCCTCTCCTCTGTGGCGCCATTTTTTATAGGTAGGCCTTGTCTGTGGCAAAGTCCTTTAAAGGACTTTGCTACAGACGAGCGATTAGGCTTTCTTTACCCTACCTAGGCAATAAAAAAAGTTTTGCTAGGGTGTCACTAGAAGTGGAAAATAATTCACTTTGTACTATTTTCTACTTCGACAATTTAAAGTTCCCATGAGGACCTGCATTATTATTTGTTGTGTTTGCAGGTTGTTTGGAGTAATACCACAAAGTTATAGGCATCAAATTCTGTTTATTTTCTCAGTGCACACGTAAACTCCGCCATGACAATTAACAAGACTCTTTTCCACAAACCGTGTTCGGATACACATTATGAACCGACAATAATTCGGATACATTACAGTATGTCATTTCTTAACATCCTCCCACGCCAAAAGAAAAAGAAATCTTTTAGTTTGCCACCAATAATTTTATAAAATTATGAAATTCGGTTCCTCAAATGATGGTTAGTTTACTAATTCAATTTAGTGGCAAATTAAATGATTGTACAAAGCAAACAAAACATTACAATCTCTTATCAACTTAACATGTCACTTTCTTATCTCTTATCAAGTCAACTTATAAAAAACTTATCAATTCAACCAGTCATTCTATGAATTAAAATTGTAATTAAACAAAATTGCATTAAAAATACCCAATCTAAAGTACGTTCCAGTATGCACATAACAGACTTTTATTCAATATGAAAGCGAATAAAGATCCTATTGTTATTGTTGTTTTCTTTCAACATTTGACACATGTTTTCCTCCAAGTGTACAATATTATTTTATTCACTTGAAGAAAATCATATCTTTATACAATTAAAACTTAAGGGTAGTTACTATAGTAAAACATTCTGCAATACAAAATTAGCACCTATTGGCCGACAATGTCACTATAGCAACGCCAACTAAATATTCTTAGATATATATATGTTGACTATATCAATTTTCTTCAGAAAAAGCAGAGTAATATCCTACGACTTGATTTTAAGGGTAGCTACCATAGAGTACATTCTGCAAAACAAATAAAACACCTATTGGCCAGCAATGTTTCTACAGCAGCGCCAAACTAAATATCTTTACTATGACTACCGCCATATAGTATGGAGTAACAGAATTAAACACAAAACTAGTTATTATAATATTAATTAATATTATTCTGAGCAACCTAACACATTTGACAGACATGACATCATAATAGGAATAAATACAGATACCTACTAATATCGGTGGTAAATGTTAAACTTAGAGGAATCTTAACCTGCCTACCACACCTAGAAGACTGAGGAACGCTATTAGGAACACTAGTCTCGGCGGGCGACTCTGCGGGCTGTACATCATTAGGAGAGTCCGGCCTTTGACTTATAACTGGTGATTTGTTACCTGTAAGCTCTGAAGAAACCTCTAGTCTAAAGAGACGCTGAACAGGTCTGATCTTAGTACCTAGAGCGGTCTTTATTTCTGCAGTTCTGGCGATGCCATCCTTACCAGTCAACAGGTTTTGGACTACACCTAATGGCCATCTAATCCTTTTATCTGTCGTTTCAACGAGGACAATATCACCCACCTTTATTTTGTCCTTATTTTCCTTACCTCTCTGTATTAATGATGTCAGATATTCTGTCTTGAATCTCTCATTGAACTGAGCTCTTATTTCCTGTATATACCTAACTCTACTATTTAAACTGTTACTATCAATTTTATTGAAATCACATACCTCTGTTGTAGGCTGACTTACTGGATATAAAAAAATGTGCTGGTGTCAATGGCTCTAAACACTCACCTGAGTCGTCATTAACATATGTTAGAGGTCGACCATTCATAACAGCTTCGCACTCACATAATATAGTATTCATTTCGTCGTAGGAAAGTAATGCTCTACCTATGATTCTTTTTAGTAGGTCTTTCATTATTCTCATCAATCTTTCCCAAAAAACCGCCCCACCATGCCGCACTAGGCGCGTTCATTTTCCACTGAATACGGCGTATGGAAAGGTGGCGCTGAACCTCCTCCCAATTTAGGGATTCTATTAGATTTTTAGTTCCATGAAAATTTGTACCTTGATCAGACAGCATCAGCTCTGGTCGGCATCGTCGGGCTATAAATCTTCTCATTGTCATTATAAATGCTTCCGTCGATAAGGACAGAGTCAGCTCCAAATGTACTGCTCGGTATACTGCACAGGTGTATAATACAATCCAACACTTCTCACCATTGCGCAGATATAATGGTCCCGCCAGATCTACGCCACAATTTTGGAACGCTGCTGCACTCATAATTCTCTCTAGGGCAGGGGTGCTGTCGGTGCCTGGACAGGTTTAGATCGGTATCTCTTACATATAACACAGTGATGGATGACTGACCTGACTAAACGACGCACACCGACTATCCAAAACCTCGTCCGTAGATCAACAATCATCTGGTCGGCGCCTGCATGCTGCATCTGTTCGTGGCGTTGCCTTACCAGTAGTCTTACCACAGGATGCTTTGCTGGCAGCAAATATGGAGACCTGGTGAGCTCTGGGAAGTCTGACAAGGTAAGTTTTGTTCTTATTTTAATTAGGCCTTCTGTATCAGTAAACTTATTCAAATTTTTCCTTCTTTTCCCATATATTCATTACTACCCTTTTGTATTAGCTTGATGACAGTCTTTTCAGCTCTTGAATATTCATTGAAAGTTATTTCTCCTCTTTTCTTGTTTGTAGAATTCTTCATGTTATGTATAACTCTCAATATCCATGCTACTGTTCTTATAATCTTAGTATATTTAGAGAAATAACTTTGTATTTTTTCTAATAAAATGTCATTGACACATACTTGCGTGCTACACACCGTTCTCTTTGTCTCGGCTTGTACCTCACATTCATCCACTGAGACGTCTGCGCTAGGCCATTGATCTGGCGCTAGACGAAGCCACGCTGGTCCTTCCCACCATCTGCAATCACGCAGCGTTCTGGCCGTGCAGCCTCGGGATGCCAGGTCTGACCAATTCTCCGTTCCTGGAATGTGATACCAATCGTTTATGTTAGTATGTTGTCTAATTTCTTTTATTCTGTTGCCTACAAAGTTGTTCAGTGGCAGTTCTCTTTTATCCAACACAATACTACACTGGAATCGGTCCAGCAATAAGTGTCACAATTTTTAATATAATGTTCTCTCTTACTTGTGACAAAAGCCGTGATCCTATCAATGCTGCAAGTAGTTCTAATCTGGGTATGCTTACCTTTTAGGTGGTGCGACTCGTGCCTTCGCCAAGACTAGCTGGACACTAACTTTCTTATTATTATATTCTGCCCTAAGTAACACACCGGCTGCATAACCATCTTTGCTAGCATCACAAAGTAGATGTAGGCTTAACTTACTTTCTTTCAGGTTCTCTGCCGTTAGTCGTCGTGGGATTCTGCAGTCATTCAGGTAAGTAAGCTCTTTATACCAATCTAGGAACTTTTCATTAAGTCTGATGGGAGAGTGTCATCCCAGGGTAAGTCTCGCCTCCAAGTCTCTTGCATTATTAATTTAGGTACTAACATGACTGGTGAGGTGTATCCTATAGGGTCAAAACTCTTTGAGTGAGGGACAGCAGTTCTCTCTTTGTGACTCTTTTGATGTCATTTATGGCTGGTAGGTTGAAGGTATTACAGTATAACTGATCAGACACTGTGTCCCAGTTGATTCCTAAAACAGATATCACATCCTTACCTACCTCATTAATCTTCATTGGAGATGTCACCCACATGCGTAGATTAAATTTTGCCGCTTGCATGATCTGCTTTGCCTCCTGAATGAACTCCTGGTTTCAGCCTCCGTATCAAAGCTAGTGAGACAATTGTCTACGTACCATGATCTATTCAGTAGTTCTGCACATGCTCCTGGTGTATTCTTGAGATGATGCATGAGAGTAGCTGCTAGTAAAAATGGACTAGAGGTTAGACCAAATACCAATCTACAATGTTTGTAAGTTACTATATTTTCTAGACTTTCATTCTCCCACCACAAAAATTTCAAGTAGTCCCTGTCTTCATGTGGTATACTTATTTGCAAAAATGCCTTCTGTATGTCAGCTGTCACACCAATTTTCCCTGTTCTAAATCCAATTAAAAGGTTAGGAATCCTATCTATCAAGTTTAAACCCTTTTCTAAACAGGCATTGAGGCATAAGCCATTTTTATCCTTTGCTGCAGCATCAAATACAGGTCTTATTGCACAAGTTAGACTTGATTCTTTTATTACAGCCCTATGTGGTAAGTAGTGTCCTTTATCATGATCCACTGCTGAGTCTGGCACCTTTTCAATAATACCTAATTCGTGCCACTCCTGAAAAACCTCATGATATCTTTGAAATATACCACTGGAAATTATTTTTTGTGTTGTTGTGTCTAACCGTCTCTTTGCAATATTATAATTAGGCAATAAATCTTGCTGGGTAGTTTTGAATGGTAAACTTACCTCATAACGTTTTTCCTCGTTTATCTTAATAGTCTCTTCAAATGTTTTAAGGATCTCATCCTCAGCGGCTTCTTTTGTCTTTATCTCCACAGGGTCCTTTATGCCCAAGGATTCCAACGACCAATATTCTGTGAAATTATTGTTGACATTAGCACAAAATAAAGTTGTTATAATGTTACTGGCATTGACTCTTACCTGTTTTCCTGTAGTGTCCACCCCAGTTTTGTCTTCACCACGACTAGACCTTCCTCATCTAAAGCTAACATTTGCCCTGTAAGGAATTTTCCTGAAATGTCTGCTCCTATTAAAAGCCCTACTTCGTCTGAAGGATTATCATTGTCTGTCAAATGTATTAAATTTGTCTTAAATACTTCAGCAAACTTAGAGAGCGCTGTCATATTATATTTAGGAATGTTATGACAGAGAGTGTCTTGGCCTAAGGCCTCTATTTCAGTTGAGTATGATCCATCCAGACTGTTGACCTTTACATTATAGACATTATAGTTCTTGGATTCTATTTCCTTGCCACCGAAGAGTGAATGTCCTAGTCGTTCTTGCCCACATGCTGGAAGTTGCAGCTTCTTTATAATCTTCTCTTGGATGTATGTTCTTTGGGATCCATTGTCGAATACGGCTCGTACAGGTATCTTCACTCCGTTATGTTCTATTGATACTCGTACCGCTTGAAGTAAGGTAGTGGAATTTTGCTTCTCTGAAGATGCTGCAGTTGTAGTGGACTTTAGCATTGATGATGTTGTTGCTGTAGTTGTGCTAAATTCTGTCTTTTCTCTTCATTCAACTTCTGTTCTTGTTTTTGTGACATACACAATACTGTTGAATGTTTTTCTTACAAATCAAGCATTTGATGAATGAGCGGCAATTCTTGAAGAAATGTCCTCTTTTGAGACATATACTACAAGCTTTTTTCTTCTGAATAACTTCTCTTCGTTGTTCTAAGGTTAACTTTTGAAGTTTATAGCATTCTAAGCTTGTGTGATTATCCTTGTCGCACCAAATGCATAATTCTGTTTTTGTTGAGTATTTTTAGCAGTAAATAAACAGCTAGCAGTCGGCAGGCTTTCTTTGGGTTCTTCTTTATTAAAATTCATCCTTGCCATTTCTATTCTTTGGTTGTGTTCTACTTCTGTATGTAGGAAACTCAATAAATTGCTAAGTTCTGTTTCCATATCATTATCATGCTTGCCCGTTCTCTGCCATGCTTTCAGGTATTCTTCTGGCAGTGCCGACTCCACCATAGGCAAAATAAAGGCAGCATTTTTCTTGGTAACGCCCAATGTTTCCAAAGACCTCAATTGAGCACTTATTTTGTCATACAGGGTGGTGATATTAGTATGTTTTTCCCGTTGCATAATAAGGCTTAGTAATTCTCTAACATACAGTTGAGTTTGTAGATCTTCTCGTGCGTACCTCGATTTCAAATGCTCTATACACTTTGGGTAATTTTCAGGTGTGATTGGATAACTTTCCACCAGCTGTCTTGCATCAGTTACTGGTGTTATGGCTTGTAGCAAGTATCCAAATTTATCTCCCGGGTCGAGGTTTGCGTCTTCATCTATCTTCTTGTATTGATTCCAAAATGGAAGCCATGTTTCCAGCCTCCCGTCGAATTTTGGAATCTCTAGCATAGGGAGCCTCAAATTATAATTTCTCCCATTGTAGTTGTGATTATTATTGTCTCCTGAATGTTGATTCGCTTGGTTTAGGAAGATTTCGTATTTTGTTTCTATTAGCAGCCATTTTCCCGGTATTTTTCGGCTTCATCACATTCTTTTGTAACTTTTCTTCCTCAAAATCTGTTAAAATCTTGTCACATATGATTTTATCTAGCCTATCTAATTCTTTTTTATATTCTGCTATAGCTTTAAATGTGGCGATGACTTGAGAAATTTCGGCTTTCTGTGGTTTCTGTGATAATAATTCGCCGAACACGTTGCACTTTTTTGTAAATTGCCTTCTGGTTTCCGTCCTTAACTTTGCCTCCATTTTTCATATCCATACGGTCGCCATATATTATTTGTTGTGTTTGCAGGTTGTTTGGAGTAATACCACAAAGTTATAGGCATCAAATTCTGTTTATTTTCTCAGTGCACACGTAAACTCCGCCATGACAATTAACAAGACTCTTTTCCACAAACCGTGTTCGGATTACAGATGTAAATCAACCGGTTTAAAACGTTTAAAACCAAATTTCGCGGTTTAAAACCTGAAATCAACCGTTTTCAACCGTTTAAAACTCGCCTACAAAAAAAAAGTTCTGTGTTTTACATACACATACATACATACACAAATCACGCCTTTATCCCTTGCGGGGTAGGCAGAGCGTAAACAGCCGTAGGTACCTACAATACAGCCGCTATCGCCACGTCTGACTAATATTTCAGGGCCGTTGTAGAAAAATCGTGCCGAAATGCAAAAAAATTTTTGCCGAGTAGGTACTTAGGTATGAATTTTTGTATGGAACATCCAAATTATTAATATAACCCTGTATATACAAAATTCGGTGTTTCCAACGATTTTACACTGACTTGCTCATCATAGGTTACCTACGCTCGGGCCTCGGAGCGACAAACTAGGTAATAAACCCGCAAAATCACATCATTAATCCATTTCAGTGATCCTTACCTTTGTAATATTACGAAAATGTATTAAAATCAATAAAACATTGTTATCAACCATCCGCCGTTTTAAACCGAAAAAAACGGTTGTTTATGATTTAAAACGGTTTTTTTCGTTTAAAACGATTTGGTTGAATTGGTTTTAAACCGGGCTTACATCTATAGTTCGGATACACATTATGAACCGACAATAATTCGGATACATTACAGTATGTCATTTCTTAACATGCATAGTTTTCTGAAGTGTTCACCGCGTCACGTAATGTGTGTGCTTTGTGTTCCTAACAAGACGGTTTTGTAGTGAACTGAAGCCCACTCCAGCCTGACCGCTTCAGCAACTGCCTTAAAAGTTGACTGCGAACTGCTGACTTTCGACTGCGAACAGCTCAGTTCCAGAGCAGTTTAACGCTTTGTACACCTTACAAGGCGGTTTTGTAGTAAACTAATGCCCACTCCAAACTGTCCGCTTTAGCAACCATTAAAATGTTATCCAACGTGGCAGGCGGGATCGTTGCATTGCGACGGTCAACATTACTACTTTTCTAAGCCTCATACCCATCAAGTAGGTAGGTTTTGTAGTGAACTGAAGCCCTCTCCAGCCTGACCGCTTTAGCAACTGCCTTAGGTTGTGAGTCATACGTGGCAGGCTGCATTTCGAGTGTGAACAGCACAGTTCCAAAGCAGTTTAATGTTCTACACTTCGTACAGTTAACAAGACGGTTTTGTAATGAACTGAACGCGTAAGGCCACTTCAGTTGTTACGACGTCAAGTGGCTGAAGCATGTTGGGTTGTATTGCGGGTGTGGCCAGTTTGGTTCATCATCATCATTCTCAACCCACATCCACCCACTGCAGGGTATAAGCCTTTTCTCTACAGCGCCAGTTGGGTTCCTTCCCCTATTTTATTTTATCTTTATTAAAGAAACCAACAGCTTACATTTTTCATAAATAATATAGTTGACAATAATTTTGTAACGCCAATAAAAGGTTTCTACATTAAATTTCGATCGAGTGGATACAGTGCTATCGAAAATACGAATCAAAAATGAAGCTAAGAACAAATATAATTCAAGTTAAAAAGAAGTAAACAGTTATTTAAAAAACCTAAAAAACATTTGTAGGTATTTGATATTGCTGTCTAGACAAAATTGAATCAGTGAGAACAAATAAATAAATATCGCAATACCCCTGCCATTGCAGGATTGATTAGCAAAATCTTAATCACCTAACTACCCACTCCTAATCACCTACCTACAATCACCTGCCCGACTAAAGTGAGATAAACATGACAGATACGTACTCAGGCCCCTACGCCAAATCAGATTCTGTATTGTTTAGTAATAGGGAAATAATTTTACTTTTGAAGGAGTTCTTAGTCTCCAAAAATATGTCTACAGTATTAAAGAGGTTATTATATATTTTAGGTAATCGAGTGAGAACTGAATTTTGACCGTAATTGGTCGAGTGAAGAGGAACGTTGAACAATCGTGTTGATCTAGTGCGTCGTGAAGGTGCACGAAATCCTAGCCCGCTTAAAAGGTCGGGACAATCCAGCTGGTTACTTACAATATTATAAAGTAAACTCATATCCATAATTGTTCTACGTTCCTCAAGCGAAAGGAGATGGTTTTGATGACAGTTTTTTAAGTAATCGTCAAAACTGTCTCGTTTTAAATAATTTATATGTTTAATAAATATTTTTTGTATGCGTTCAATCTGATCTATATATATCTTGTAGCAAGGTGACCAAATACTACTTGCATATTCTAGAACACTCCTGACATATGCATAATATACTATTTTCAAACTCAACGTGCTTTTAAAAGGTTTACAGACTCTCAGAACAAAACCGAGGCTACGATACGCTTTGTTTACAATGTACTCAACATGCTCATTAAGGAGCATCTTGCAATCAAATCGAACTCCCAAGTCACGTATGACGGTGACTTTTTCTATTGATACCCCGTTAAAATTATAATTGTAATTAATAGGTGTTCTTTTTCTTGTAAATGATATGGATTGACACTTACTTATGTTTACAGAAATACGGTTTTTAGTATAATAGGCGAACAAATTATCCAAGTATCTTTGCAGTAGACCACAGTCTGCATCAGTTTTGATGCTCATGTAGATTTTCATGTCATCAGCGTATGCCAAGTGTTTGGCGGATTCAAGACATTTGTAAACATCATAAATGTAAACGCTGTAAAATAGTGGACCCAGGTGTGAACCTTGAGGTACACCTGAAGGTACTGAAACAAGATCAGATTTAAATCCACCTATGACTACAGCCTGTGATCTATTGCAAAGATATGATTTTACCCACCGTAATAGGTATCCGTGTATACCCAGGGCATGTAGTTTGGAAAGTAGGATGTCGTGATCCACCCGATCGAAGGCTCCTAATATAAGTTTCATGATCTGCGCAATGTAAAGCACGATTTAACAACACAACAGATTGGTCTAGAGTTCTAGACTGAATGAAAGCCTGTCTACAATCGAACATTCCTACAGTGAATTTACGCCAACTTAGGTAGGTACTTTCAGGTGGTTCTAACAATGCGGTTTGGTTAGAGCAACTCGACGAGATGCAAGAGCAAGTTAGGTCAAGGGTCGAGCGGAAGTTGAGATGGGTTTACTGAAAGTGAAAGTGAAAGATCTTTATTCAAAATAGGACATTAAAATATCACTTTTGAAGCACTCGCGATTGTTTTCACACATTTTAAGTATTGAACCGGGTCTATCGCGATAATATTATTTAGGTAAACCTTTATAATTTACCTAGATGACATCTCGCTGGGACATTAGTCAACCCGCGACCACAACACATGAAACTGTGTTGAAACGTCGGGACACAGGTAAATTATAAAGGTTTACCTAAATAATTATCGCGATAGACCCGGTTCAATACTTAAAATGTATTAAAATATCACTTATTGATAGTCATTTACATTACGCAGAAATGGATTAGACATTGGAAAATTCTGCATACCATCGAATGTTTTAGATATCTCATTTTGGCTTCGCCAGTTTACTTCAATACATAGTCAATAGGTACCTACCTACATCATATTATAGTATGAAATGAAGTCGCTTTTTGCGTTTCTTTGTCTGTCTGTCGTGAAATTCGCTAACTCCTCCTAAACCACGCATCGGATTTTGATGCGGTTTTTTGAAAGATAGGGTGTTTCAAAAAGAAGGTTTATATCTTTAACACGTACCGGAAAAATGCCTTTTTCCCGCGGTAAATAATGGTTGCAGCGGGTGAAACCGCTAACGGGCCGCTAGTACTCTTTTAATCAGATGATGATCTTCCTGCCCTTATCCCAATTACTTGGGGTCGGTGCAACACGCTTTGTATACGAAATCATGTTGCAAAAGGATTTGGCTTAATTTTGCGAACGGCCGCCTGCCTGACGTCAACCCTCTTTGGGAATGCTATCGTAGGTGGTATTACCGCCACCATACGGTTGACCATGGTCGGCAGATATTGTAGCCAAGGTCAAAACTCTACGTCGCCTTTTACGAAACACCCTGAGTAGAATAGGGGTGGCAGAATTCTTAGCCGCTACCACTTGGCTAGTAATCTTCTAATCAGTAGGCAGTTAATTTTGCCCCCTAGCTAGCCCGCTGCTGTAGATCCAACTAGATCTTATTTATGTAAATGAGAGACCATCAGTATTCCTTTTTCTCCATCTGCCATAAACAAGGAACGTCCGTCCTTAAGGGCGCGTTCTGGGGCAGGTTTAGGTATTTTTCGCGCCCAGGTGGCTTGCCTCCGCTCTACGAGGGAGCTGTTTGGTTTTGAACTCCGGTGACCTTTGTCGGCGGGCGAGAACGCCACAGTATAAAACAATGCAGTAGGAAAATAAGGTTTATTTGTATTATTAGTTTTTCTTTTAGAATATTGAAACAAATGTTTAGTAAGGTTAGGTATTTATTATATAAGTACTTATTAACCAGTCAAAATACATTTTGTTTTAAACAAATTGAAGCTACTTAAAATTGCTAGGAGCGTGTTGGATGGTTCTTAGTTTCTTACCTAGTTATCTACACAATACAATTAATAAATAAAACTAATATGATTGAACGGATACTTCCTTTTAATTAAAATTCGTTAGAATTCACATTTCTGGTGCTACATCCAGGCTCATTTTTATCCACTAACGTATTCATATTATTATGAATATGGCACGAGGTTGCATACGAGTCTTTGTTAGCAACTAATTCGAGGTTCTCACCGATTTGCTCTGAGGGTGACGAAAGAGGCTCGATTGTACACAAGGAATATTTTGAGGTAAAGGTTTCTAATTTTCAACATTCCACATTCATCATACAACTGCAATCAACATTATGGAACAAATTGATAATCAATACCATATTATTGCGGAAATGGATCAAATAAGTATGCTCAAAATTTGAGAATGATCCACCGGATAAGAAGACAGCTGCATATCTCAAACGTCGGATGGATACCCTAGACCAACTCCGGCAAGCATTTCAAGATAATCATAAAGCCTTGAGCGCGTCTAAAAATAAAATCTATGATTACTTTTCCGATGGTCAATATGATATAACTGCAGCGTTCTATCAAAAAGCGCGTAAAGCGATACTCACACATCCAGTGCATCAAGAACAAAAACCATTTCTAAAGCCATCAATCCTAGGCGCAGCTTAAATGGATTGGCAGCAGCAGCCGTACCAAGCGCCGCACTCACCTACCCCCGCGGGAACACCGTCAGGGACTCAACAGCAAACTCAACAACATGAACGCAAACAGCGAGATGATCAGCATGAACAGCCACAGGACGTTGTTAATCCAAAAATCAACAAATATGTTTAATATGTCCGGTCGGCCGCTGGTATTACCGACGAGTTTAGTGTGGCTGTAGGCTTGCACCAAGGGTCGGCTTTGAGTCCTTACCTCTTCCTGTTGATAATGGATGCTCTGACGTCGGACACACAGGAAGAGGCACCCTGGTGCATGCTGTTCGCCGATGACATTGTACTCGTCGGTGAGAGTGGACAAGAGGTGCAGAGCAGACTGAAAAGATGGCAGGAGAGGCTGGAGAGTGTTGGCTTGAAAATCAGCAGAACCAATTTTGCGATTTCGGCGGTCTCTCCAGTTTTGTTCCGGTAGCGCTCAATAACGAACCCTTATCAATCTGCTCCGACTTGCGGTACCTCGGTTCGCTCGTACAAGGTGATGGCGAAATAGACCGAGCAATCAAGCACAGGATAAATGCGGGATGGATGAAATGGCGACAGGTTACGGGCACAGTGTGTGACCGCCGAATGCCCCTCAAATTGAAGGGCAAGATATACGGGGTGTTAGGGACGGTGTAACGAAAACTTTGCAGGCGTGCTCAGACCATGAAACTGAACAACTTTTACTATGGAGCCAATGGTGGGAAACGAAAAAAATTTTCCGACCTCCCATACAAAGTCAGTCAGCTGATCGTGAATTTTGTATGGGAGGGCAAAAAATTTTTTTCGTTTCCCACCATTGGCTCCATAGTAAAAGTTGTTCAGTTTCATGGTCTGATCATGCCTGCAAAGTTTTCGGTACACCGTCCCTAACACCCTGTATAAGACGGTGGTGAGACCTGTTGTCATGTATGGATCAGAGTGTTGGGCAACTAAGGTGACGGATGAAAAACGAATGCATGTAGCTGAGATGAGAATGTTGCGATGGATGTGTGGTGTGACAAGGATGGATAAAATAAGGAATGAGTATATTAGAGGGAGTTTGAAAGTAGCGCCAGTGACAAAAAATGAGAGGGAACCGTTTATCTTGGTATGGGCATGTAATGAGGAGGGATGAAGAGCATGTAACAAATAAAGTAATGAACATGAATGTGGATAGACGCAGAAGAAGAGGAAGGCCTAAAAAGTTAGGATGGATTGTATAAAAGACGATATGAAAAATAAAGACGTAAGTGAGGATTTGACTGCTGATAGAGATGAATGGAAGAAAAAGACATGTTGCGCCGACCCCAAATAAATTGGGATAAGGGCAGGCAGATGATGATGATGATTACCGAAAAATGGGAGCTTGAAGATGCCCTGAGAACCATACAAACTAGATGGCTGGCTGTTGACACATTACACTGGGAAATATACTGCGAACTGCCCAGCGAAGTTCTCGCCAACGACAAAAGGTATTATGCATGTGAGCAAAGATACAATGAGATCAAAAATTCAATCAAATAAAAACATCGGCAAAGTCCACGCCTACTATGGAAATTCCAACATTTAGCGGAAATTATATTCATTGAATCATTCAAAGATCTTTTCACTGAGACCATACATAAAAATAATTCCATCTCGAAAGCGCAAAAAATGCAATTTCTGAAAACCAAAGTGAAAGGAGAAGCTGAAAAGCATTTACAAATATCATCTGAAAAATATAAAACGTGTTGAGAAATATTGAATCACCGTTACAGCAACAAAAGGCTAATTTTCAGTTCACATATGAGTATTCTCCTTGGCCTGCCAATCCTTCAGCAACAATCTGCATCAGCAGTCAAGAAACTGCATGACACCACCGTCAAATGTATAAACGCAATAAAAAATTTGGACGTCGACATTTCAACGTGGCACTGAGACTCATATGTGGGAGTCAGATTACATCAATACAAGTCCAGAAGGCCGGCATCATCGGGTTCGAACAAGATTGCGTCATCAAAGGGGACGACTTCGCAGTTTTCTCGCATAACAACAAGCGCATAGAAACAAAGATGTCAGCAGATTTTTACGTTCCAGACATCGCTCCGATTAATCACATTATAAATGTATCAGTCCCTCTTATCGAGATGAATTCCACATCAGAGCTAAGTTCAGAAATTACAAATATCGGCAAGCAAATCGAACAGATGAAATCAGAAACTCCACTTCCCGAGACTTTAATTTAGCATGACATACATCACTGCAATATACATCCTTATGATAGGATGCATGGTAGCGTCAGCTGTTTACATGGTCCGGTGCGTGCGTCGTCATCGTCGTCTGAGGGGAAGCGTCAACTTGCAGTCGAAAGTTGAAAACCTATCAACACCCATCAATGAGATCCCTAAACCGGCAGTTCAACCAAGAAGCGCGCACACGACTCTGACGTTAGCGCAAGAAAACATAGAATTGACAACAGCTCAAATAGCAAACCTACTCATATTATCAGTTTGAATTAAACTTTATGCTACAAGAGAAGCCTCTGTTCCACATTTGTTAGCAAAATCGCTTCTATTTCCTTTTAATTATATAATTAAAAATTGCTCCTTCTAAAAGGACGTAAGTGCATGATGACGTCACAATACGACTGTAAATATGGTATCACTAAAATCAGAGTAATATTAAAATTATAATGGCAATACTGGCGATCGAAAGATTGTCAACAACCGTCAATCGAATCTATGGTTACCAGTTACCAGACATTACAACAGGGTTGTCAACCAACCATACGAGACAAATACGAAAATGGACTACCATACGAGGAGACGTGCAATTTTGTCCGAGGTTTTAGAATTTCTCAATTTTGGATTCAGATGCTGATTGCGAACGAGTTTCTTGAAATAAAGTAAAATTTCATTTAATCGGACGGAAAGAAGACAATTAAGGAAGTACGAGCGTAAGTTGCGAACGAGCGTGGTCTGCGGGAAAACATCGAGAACCAATCATGGAAGACGGTTGGCCAGTTGTTACACCATGACGAAAACATAACGAACATTGCTGAAGGAAAAAAGGAAGGATAAGACCAAGACAAACACATACATATTTTACCTAAATTAAAGAAAAGGCTAGAAAAAAGCTGTACCAAGAGGCTGTAGCAGAGCGCAAACTCTGCATGGACATCCTCCCTAAACCACCCTCACATCTCCCTTTTTCGAATCATTTTATAACTTAAATTTGGAACACGGCACCGAAACGTCACCGTTCTTGGCCTTTTTGACGCATTCAATCCTTGGGAGCCACACTGGAAGCCCCAGATTTGTTAATATTTATTTATTCTTAGTGTACAAATAGTCCGCTTTCATTTTATACCTGATATGTGTGGTGTTACGTTGTGATACCTAGTTCTGTTTAAAATTGTATATACTGTGTCGTGTTGGTTCAAGGTTACGCTGTGATACCTAGTTCTGTTTAAAATTGTATATACTGTGTCGTGTTAGTTCAAGGAAACCCGCAAGGGTTTCCTACGCTCAATAAAAGAAGTCCCGTACCAAGCTAATCTTATTATTTATGGCCATCACGGCTATAAGGCTCTCTCTCTCTCTTCGTGTGGGACGCCGAGTCGTTCAACGACCAAGTGGCTTAAGAGGCTTAAGAGGTCAAACCCCTTGTAAGAATAAGGAGAGACTCAACTTAGTAAAAATTATAGACTGGAAACGCCACACTTATTTACTGTGAGAGGTGGGGCCCAGCCCACCATAACATAAAGGAATCTACGTCAATTTTGAACCGTCGTCGACAAGAGATAAATGTATGACGATGAACAAAAACGGCTACTGAAAAAAATGTATGAGTTTCCAGAACTAAAAATTACTAGAAGAAAAAATCTTGGTTGCCAACCCTGCATTACAATTATCTGTCAATCAGTTGCATTTGACTTTGATTTGACTATCATCATGATCTATCATTTGACTCTCAAAATGCGCTTTTTTTGTATATTTACATCCACAAACGGGAGTGTTTTTTTTGCAGGATAATCATCGTACTGTGACGTCACAGGCACATTTTCAGATTTTTTTTATTATTTCCTAAATTATGCTATAGAAAAAATCGGAATATTTCTTACATTAATTTATGATCGAAATTCTGCAAAATGATCATGGAAAAAGTGGATGTTAACTAATTTGAGCTGTTGTCAATTGAAGACACTCTCTAACGCCACCCGCGCTGCGATCAAACAAGACACGCCACCAATTATCAGAGGGCCGATAATTAAAGTCGATGAATTTTAATAAATCTAGCATAAGAACATGACATGTATTTTATAAGTTAACCTTAGTTTAAGCATAGGGTTGCTTTTAATATCCAATTGCTATTTCACCTCATCATCTCATCTCACCCTCTTCTCTCGCCCGGGAGCATGTACGGTCTGTACACCGCACAACGGATTGTACTCTCAGCAGTTTACTCCACATAGCGATTAATAGGTCATCACACGCCAGTCCGCGATCATCACTCATTCATAACGCGTGTACTCATCATTATAATTTCTCTATAGTTAATTAGCATCAATAAAATCATAAATTGGCTATCAGAGTTTAATTATATCAACAATATCAATGCGCGAGTAAACCAACTCGTTATTCAGTTATCAATAAGCTGAAATAAATAAAAGAAAAATTTACTTTGTTGTTATAAATCAATATTGGTAATACAATAAATTACTAATACTTACTGTGATATTAACCTCAAACATAATTCTACAATCATCCCAAAACTTAAACATTTTGGTAAAATAATCGTAATATATACCTACTGCTAACTATTACAAAAATATGTGGATGTACTGACTTTGTTAGACTGTGTCCTTGTATCTTGTTATGCCACGGCATATTTTTAAAAATTAAGTTTAATATTCAAATAAGACGAATTTAGTTTTGAAACCCGTGGTAATACTGCTTTCATTTTTCCTACTGTGGCACTAGACTGCAAGCCACTAAAATATAAAACCAATTTACGCCGCGCGTCAGGAGAAGATTTGGCACACATCCGTCGTCCGTAAGCGCCTCCGCGCGACTGACGAGGCTGCCGAGCCACGCCGCTTGCGCTTTTTGTAGATATTTAGGCATCATAATTTACAATATAACCCTACAACATTGATACTGCACCATTCCCTGGATTATCAATTTATCTAAAGATTGGTATAAAAATTAGGTTTATAAACTTAATATCTTAGGCATAATATTGAAAATAAATTTTGAATAGAGCCAACTTTGGAATTTTTTTTTATCGAGCAAAGTTCATCAAATCGTGTAACTGAATGCCCCATTCCCTCTATTAGATCCTCAACTGCAACATATATTTTTTTTAGAATTCTACAACTAATATCTACTGAGTAATATTGTTTTGAAAAAGGGCATTTTTGACGAACGGCGCCCAAGCTCGGCTAGTTAATAGCAACGATTCTGGCGTACGCTTATCTTTACATAATTTATTGCTACAACTAATCATTGTTCATTATTATTATTAGTATTATTCATTAAAGTACCTACTTCATCTAAATTATGCTCAACAGCCGTGAGAAATCTATGACTGTGACTGTCCCGATGGCGGCGTAGCGTATAGTACGCCTGCCATCGTGGGTTCAATTTCCAACTGACACAAATATTTGTCAAGTCTCCTTTGCTCCTTTGGTTCAAGGATTTTGTCATCTTTTGGACTAAAGGGAAAGCGTTTGTCAAAATTTGCTACAAACGTCGGAGCGAGGTTAACGCCGGAGGGCTCAGATTAAGCACGTTACATGGTATAGTCTCTTCATTAAGAATATGCCTTCATCATCTTCCTGCCCTTATCCCAATTACTTTGGGTCGGCGCAACACGTTTTGTTAAACACAAAATCGTGTTGCACAGGATTTGGCTTATTTTTACGACCGGCCGCCTACCAGACGTCAACCCTCCTTGGGAATGCCTTATTTTGTCATATTTTGGACCAAAAGATGATACCTAGTTTAAACCCTATTTATGATAGGAAAAACCTAAACATAGTTTAGGAAAGTGTTAGCCAGAAGCGGTTCCTATGACCTTCAACAAATGTCAGAGCTGGGTAAACGCAGAGGGGCTCAAATTACGCACGTTGCGTCGCATTTCTCTGGTTCAAGGATTTTGTCATGTTTTAGACCAAAAGGAATGTGTTTGTCAGAATATGCTCCTATGACCTTCAACAAATGTCAGAGTTGGGTTAACGCCGGAAGGCTCAGATTAGCCACGTCGCGTCGCATTTAGTTCTCTGGTTCAAGGATTTGTCATGTGCAGAAGAACCTGAACTTACTTAAAGAAAGCGTTTGCCAGAATCGGTTCCTGTGACCTTCAACAAATATGTCGAAGATGTTTACGCCAGGGATCTCAGAGATTAGACAAACTGTGTTTGATATTCTCTGGATCAAAGATACCTACTCCTCATGTTTAAGACCAAAAGGAATGTGTTTGTTCCGAATCGGTTCCTATGACCTTCAACAAATGTCAGAGTTGGGTTTACGCCGGGGGGCTTAGATTAGACAAGTTACGTCGCATTTCTCTGGTTCAAGGATTTTGTCATGTTTTAGACCAAAAGGAATGTGTTTGTCAGAATCTGCTACTATGACCTTCAACAAATGTCAGAGTTGGGTTTACGCCGGGGGGGGGTTAGATTAGTAGACACTTTGCGTCGCACTTCTCTGGTACAAGGATTTGTCATGTTTGGAACCTAAACTTACTTAGAGAAAGTATTTGCCAGAAGCGGTTCCTATGACATTCTCTGGTTCAAAGATACCTACACCTCATGTTTTAGACCAAAAAGAATGTGTTTGTCAGAATCAGCTCCTATGACCTTCAACAAATGTCAGAGCTGGGTTAACGCCGGAAGGCTCAGATTAGCCACGTTGCGTCGCATTTAGTTCTCTGGTTCAAGGATTTCGTAATGTTTTGGAACGAAAAGATGTTACCTAATGTGGTAAGTAGGTACCAACTTTATATCTAATTCTTTTGATAAATCAATCTTCTTTTGATAAATGAAATAAGAAATTTGAAAAATGTTAAGCATTCACTGGGGTCCGAACCCGGGACGCGTAGGGTACCACTGCTTTGTCACTGAGCTATCGATGCACTGGTTGATACTTGCCAAACAATCTCATCTCCTAACAGTCTATATCGAGGTCTACATAAACAGAAGTAGGGGTATGTTGAATGAAAAATCAAGGAGACAAATAACAAAAAAAGGTTTAATAAGCCGAAAGGAGGTCAAGGTACTCATGAAACTAAACAAACTTTTTTCATGGAAGACGGGTCGAAAAAAGAAAAAATAATTTTGGACCTCCCATACAAAATCGCCGATCAGCTGATTGATTTTCTATGGGAGGTCCAATTTTATTTTTCATATTTTGACCCATGTTCCATGTGGAAAGTTCTTTAGTTTCATGAGTCCGAAATCTTTCTTTTTGTGAGTAGATAACAAACTGTGGTATAAGTTACTTTATGGTAGAGGAGCCTAAGGGGGGATTTCTACACCCCTCAGGCGTGGCAGATTAACGTTAGTACAGTGGGACCTTGTACCTGAGTTTGTAGTTAATCAAGTTCTGAATATTATTATTAAACAACTGTACGTCCTATAACCATACTAACATGAGAGTAGCAACTAATCTATACCTACAGCTACGATCGCACCTATCCGTCCTTGTTCGTGATTGGCTGCTCCCACCTCCCCGCTCCTCACTCCGACAGGGCAGGGCGGGGCGAGTCGGCCCGCTTGGCTTCATTGGCGATTTTTCTGTGCCAGCGCACGGTCGCGTTCAGAAAATAATTTTTTGAATTTCGCCAAAGTTTTATAATTCATAAATTATAAACTTTAATAAATTATTTTAATTTAACTATTTCAATTTCCTATTTTGTGGCGTTTTCGAAAAATTATTTTCTTTAAATTTTTTTTTTTATTAATAACGGTTTTACACCGTTCGTTTTTTAAATATTATAATTATCTGTCCTTTTCAAAATGTAAATTCAGTGAGTGTACAAGATTGGGTAAGTCCTTTCTATTTTATTGAGCATGCACTTGAAAATCAAATTTCTGAAGGCGGTTTTCCGTCGAACACTACTTTGCAATTTCTTACCACTGTTCATAATTTAGACCAAGCTCAGTCTAAAGTCCGTTTACGAGTAAATAAATTGTTCAGGAAGGGCGCCGAGCCAGTGAACTACATAGATAACATTTCAGGCATTTCAATTATTTATCAAGAGTAAGATCCCAATTAAATAAGCAAAGTGTGTTAAAGAAATTTGGTTGGTATCGAAGTCGTTCTCTTCTTTTGAGGAAGATCAAATGAAAATCCAGTAATCATAGTGACTTTCATAAGCTTTGAGTGACATGATTTAAATATTTGCAACACAAAAAGTTGATCCGTTGATCTCAGGGTATATTTTTAGTTATAAGTATTATCCGGTCGAAATATTTGTAGATGTCCTCCGTGTACGCCACGGGGTGAAGTAAGGTCACTGATTGATTTATGGATTTTCATATTTTATTAAAACTTCGGTCTGTAATCAGACACGTGGTTTTTAAGTTTGTGTTTTGTTTGACACGTCGCAACGTGTTCGAGGCTACAAACTCGTGGTACTCACTTTTCAAAAATGTTGATTTACATATATTCAATATCTACCTCCAAAATTCTTTTTCTTTGAGGTGTTTCTTTAAAATTAAAGAATTTCTTTAAAAAGGGTGTCACTGTGACCCCGTATAATGCAGTGAGAGTTTACGGCACACATAGTCCGTAGAACGTCTTACAAAATGGAACAATTAAATCTCCGCAAGGATATTTTGTAAGGTATATACCTAATTTTATTCTATTGCAATGATAATTGATATTATATGGCTTGGCGAACTAGGTCATGTTCCCTTGTCTTTTATACGTTACCTCTGCGCAATGCAAGGTATACCCTATTTTATAACATCATTAGGAGTACGTTGGCCGTCAGCGCATGGCGAGCCCTTGGACTCCTACATCCCCGCGCAGGGGTTGTGCTTTTTGATGTCATGCAGATTGTTCTCGCCTGCACTTGCTCCTGCAAGTGCAGGGCTTTAATTTCGTCCTAGTGCCTTTCGTATACGTGACGAACTGATATTTTTTAATGCGAGACAAATATCGCAAAAAAAAAAAAAAAAAAAAAAAAATGATAAGTATACTGTTGCGTTTCGGTACAACATACTCCTCAAAGGACGGGGTCATCGTGGACCCAAAAGTTTTGAAACGTACCTACATATTATTTAATACCTCGCGCAGAAAGAGTCGGCCAGCGCCTTTGATAAAACTGTGTGGCTTAAAATATAAACTGTGCTGTATCAGGACGTATTACTCTTATACCTATCCCATATCAAACAGTCGAAAGTTCAGTGACATTCGGCGCACGATATGTCTTATCTTCAAAATAAAGGATTCTCCTTTACAAATTTTGAAGTATTCTATAAAAATAAATAGTACATCGCCTGGGCCTTGCCTCAGACGAAATTAACAAGTGTAACGAAGGGTAGTGTGTGTGATGATAGGAATCTCGCAGGTTCGAATCCTGCATGTGACATTTTATAAAGATAAGTATTCTAATTGAATACCTACCCAACACGGTTTTGTTAACAAAGTCCATAATCAGATGGACGCATTTGAGATAATTATTTTCAATGAAAGTTTCTTTGAAATGGCTGTTACAATTTCTAGTAAAAGAAGTTTACATCTTAGCGTATGTAGAGGCATTCCAAGAAAATGATTTGAGGTAGAAGCCTCAATTATACTTACATATTTCCGTGTTAGAGATTTGATATTAGTTTTAAAAAATTTCACATACAGTAGCTTTGTATCATACAAAACATAAGCGTAAAGTAGATGCTAATCGTCACGTAAGTGACAAGAAGTTGATGTTTTCGTGGAATGCCCTGCGTAGTTTTGAGCTAGTTAGAAACACCTATGCAAGGAGATTGTCAATAAGGACATTACCATAACCTCAGGGCTGAGGATCTGGCAGGTTAATGTCTTAAACAGTTTCACTTTGTGATCATTACAGTGGCTCACTGGGCCATACAATAAGAAATAAGTTACATCATTGTTCTTGTAATGGAACGACCATTTATGCATTTCCCTTGCTCACTATCATAGATAGCAAGAAATCAGGTCTATGAAACAGTATTCTCTTACTACTGTGTCCCCTAAAATATAATACGTTAGTACAAATGTCAGGCTAAGGGATATCCCTTACGCTTGTCATTCGTTTACTTATTTGAACTATGGTCAAAGAGTGCCATGAAAGTACCTAATTCAAATAGGTACTTGCTGTATTTTAGGCAGCAAGCAACCCCAGAGGGAAATTATGTACAATTTAAGCTCTCCGAAGAGTTAAGTTTTTACATGTGTTAGCGAGATTTTAAGCAACATGAAAACAAACAAAAGTGGGGAGAGAAGGAGGCCGTATTGTAATGGCCTCATCTCAAAACGGATAAGTAAATAACTACCTTACCTACCCATTCAATAAATGTCACACCTAAACTATGAAAAGTTTTCTTTTCAATTCATTGAGAGAAAAGTGTGTGTTTGTGATACAGATTTATGTAATTTACTTATTCCATCATGGAATACCTAGGTGATTTACTTAATCCATCATGTTGCAAATTATTAACTACATTCTGTTGTAGATTCACAAGCTATGAAACATCAAAACTGGTGGTAAATTGTCTTAACTAGTCTAGCTACTGAAAACTAGTAATGTGTACATGTCATATCATAACATAAGTTAGGTATACTTGAAGTACCTACCTCCTAGGTTGCCACGACCTTGGACATGATATACGTAATGTTACTTTAGAAAGTTTGCCTACCCGCAAAGGTTTAGGCGTGATATATACATATATGTAGGTATCTAGGATGTTTTCATACTTACAACCATAGGTACCTACTCAGAGTGTTATGATATGAATTACATGCTTATTACGTAATGTGTGTAACCATCTGCACCAGAGATAAAAAGTTGTAAAACGATATCAAAATAACCATTTTACTTAATACCGTCTCGATCGGTATGAGTTTTTATTTTCCTCATGTGTGGTCATCTTGCTACCTACTCTATTTATTATGAATGAAGGCTTTTGCGAAAATAAACAAAAATCTACCTACTGTCTATGCGGGTACTTTTATGAAATAAACAACACTATAATACGTTTCAAAACTAATAATGTCAAATAGAGGGTACTTTGATACTTTCGCAAATTGACATCGTTTTGAGTCACGAGTAAAATACTCCTGACTGAAAGTGAAAGTGAAAGTGAAAGTGAAAGTTTTTTATTCAAAATAGGATATTAAAATATCACTTATTGATAGTCATTACATTACGCAGAAATGGATTAGGCATTGTAAAAAAGAGAAATTTGCAAAGCACAATTTTCTCTTTTTTATAACAATTTTTATTCCTACTATAAACGCGGCTCGGGCGGGATAAAAAAATAAAAATAAAGGCACTGCCTCGGGGCTGGCCAGGCTAACCACACGTCATGTAACTTTATGCCTTAACGACCAGTAAGCGAAACTAAATTCGATCAAGATTTTAAAAAGGTGTTACATGTGTATAGTTAGTCGGACCTCCTGGACAGGAAAACCCCAAAACCTGCCCAGAAGTGCTCCTATTCTAAAGATTACAATCTTTGTAGGCCCTAAGCTACCCTAGCTAAGATTGAAAAAACAAGAATAGTAATAGCCGAAAAACGGCTCAACACAAAATTAAAAATAAGTAAAAATAAAATAAAAATTACAGTAGAATATTCTAACTGTATCGTCTTAAAAAATACTGTATATAAACAAACATGTAAAACTACTCCCATGAAGATTTATCTTGCATATAATCGGATATTTCATAATAGCCTTTCTTGCACAATTTATGTTTTATTACTTCTTTAAATTTATTTAAGGGTAAATCTTGGATATTTTTTGGAAGCTTATTATAAAAGCGTATACAATTTCCCTTAAAGGATTTGCTTACTTTACTAAGCCTGCTCTTGTGTGCTACAAGTTTGTCCTTATTTCTAGTGTTGAAATTATGTATATCACAATTTTTCTCAAAAGTATTAATATTAGATTTGACGTAAATCAAATTTTCGTATATATATTGTGACACAAATGTTAATATATTGATTTCTTTAAATTTTTCCTTAAGGAGACACGAGGCCCTAATTTATAAATTGCACGAACAGCCCGTTTCTGCAGAACAAAAATGTTCTTTACATCCGCAGCGTGGCCCCACAATAATAAGCCATAAGACATTAAGCTATGGAAGTAACTAAAGTAAACTAGTCTAGCAGTATCTACATCCGTGAGATATCTTATTTTTTTAACTGCGTATGCTGCTGAACTCAGTCTCTTCGACAATTTCTCAATATGAGGCCCCCATTGGAGCGTGGCGTCCAAAGTTATACCTAAAAATACTGTTGAATCTGCAAGGTTCAACTGTTCATCCTTTACCTTAATAATTGTAGTGCTCGGTTTAACATTTGGCAATGCAAATTTTATACATTTAGTTTTCTTTTCATTTAATAGGAGATTATTTACTGTAAACCATTTTACTACATCGATTATAGTATTGTTCACGTCGTCATAGTCGAGTTGATGCCTCTTTACTTTAAAAGCAATGAGGTATCGTCGGCGAACAATACTATATCATATTTGTCTTTAACAAGATACGGTAGATCATTAATGTATACAAGAAACAGGAAAGGACCAAGAATCGAACCTTGTGGAACGCCCATGGTTAAATTAGATCCAGATGATCTTTCACCATTGATATCAACCTTTTGGATTCTATTATTCAGATATGATTCCAAAAGGCTTAGAGCCTGGTCCTTTATGCCGTAATGACATAGCTTTCTGACTAGAGTTTCATGATGGACACAATCAAATGCCTTGGACAAATCACAAAATACACCTATGGCGTCATGAGATTCCTCCCAGGCATCCATTATATGGTTGATGAGGTCAAGACCTGCATGAGTAGTAGAACGACCCCGTGTGAAACCAAATTGCTGTAAGTGCATTAGGTTATTACGATAAAAATGACCTTGCAATTGAATTAGGATAATTTTTTCAAAAATTTTACTGAGTGTGGGTAATATTGATATAGGTCTAAAATTAGTGGGGTCAGTTGTACTACCGGCTTTAAACAGCGGGATAACTTTGCTATGCTTCATCAAGTCAGGAAACTCGCCACTGTCAACACATTGATTAAAAATAAATGCTAGACATGGAGCAATACAATCGATTATAGAACTTATAATTTTGACAGAGAGGCCGTGAAGATCTGAAGTCTTTTTCATTTGTAAAGTTTTAAATATTTTTATAATTTCAACGTCACTAATGTGACAAAATCTAAAATATTTATCACAATGGCTTACATTTTCCTTCAGTACTGATTCAGCGAGATCGGGACAAGAGTTTAACGATTTGGTAGTCGAAACTGGAATATCAGTAAAAAGTTTTCAAAAGCCTGAGCTACTTCCGAATTGGTGTTTTTATTTCATCATTTATCATGAGTTTAAAATTTTCGTTACGACGTTTAGATTTCCCAGTTTCGTTATTTACAAATTTCCAAGTAGTTTTGTTATATTCGTGCTGTTTTTAATATTATTTTTAATGAAGTTAGATTTTGCTACAGAACAAACTTGTTTAAAAGTTTTAGAATAACGTTTAACATAATCAGCAAAAGCTTTTGATTTATTATATGACCTTTCATCATACAGATCGTACAATTTTTCCCTGCTTTTATGAATTCCTACCGTCGCCCAATCACTAAATAATAATTTTGTGTTAACTTTAATTTTTTTAGATTTAAATACATTGTCATATTCTGTTTTGGCAAGGCTGAATACTGAGTTATATAAATTATTTGGATTTACATCATATTGTAATTCGGGTAGTTTTTCTATGATATTTTCTCTAAACCGATTTAGCCTACTTTCGTTTACCGGCACACACGTAATATCTTGTTTAGGTGCCTTCTCAATGTTTATTTTGAACGTAGCTAGCTGACCAGTATGGTCAGAGCTTAATTTATTTATGATAGACGCGTCTGCGGGTTTAATATTTGTAAAAATATTATCTATGCACCTGGCTGAAGTAGCCGTGATCCTCGTAGGCACCGAAATAAGATGTACGAGGTTGTAACATAAAAATAATGATTGAAACCTCTTACTAATACTAGATTTTTCAAGAATATTGACATTGAAATCTCCACAAACAATAATTCCTTTATTAGATTTTGTTGCTTTATATAAGGCAACCTCCATAACTTTTTCGAAGGAATCATATTTAGCATCTGGTGGGCTGTATACGCTCATAATAACAATATGCTCAAGTTCTACGCAGGCTATTTCGATAGTTCGCTCAACAGACAAGCTAACGATATCAGTGCGTTCTTTATATTTAAACTCATTTTTAAGTAATATTAACGAGCCGCCGCGTATTGCCGTAGATCTGTTGAACGAACTTGCTACTTGGTGATTATTAAAACTGAACATGAGCTGGTAATCTCTGAGCCAATGCTCAGTCACACAAAGAATATCAATATTATTGCAATTCATGAAAAGCTCAATTTCTAATTCCTTGCTTAACATGCCCTCGATGTTTTGGTGTACAATTTTTAAAACATGGCTATTTCGAATTTTATTATTGTGCGTACATTTTTTATTATTATTATTTTTCAAAATTTGTTTTTGCAAGATAGTCTGACTTAGGTTAGTAGGAGATGTCGAAGTACTGCCAGAGTAACTCTCTGTTGTCTTAGGCACTAATTTAAAGTACTTGGAACCGATTCCAAGGTAATAAGGTTCGTATTGATATTCTGCTCAATAAAAGCAGTTGTCTGATTAGCCAACAAATTGGCTGAATTATTAAAATAATAAGATAGTAGCCGTGCATAAGGTGTTTTGAAACGTAAAGTGGTGAATGAATCTGTCTATTTTTAGACGCACGTAACTCAAAATATGATACCGTTTGTTCCAATATATTTGCTGTGAAAGTGAAAGTACCTACCTATTAGGTTATTATGTCTAGTAAGTATAAATATTTTGCAAAACAGGCAGCGGAAATGCCATTTCGACCTGCCTACGAAGATACGATGGTAGTTTATAATTGTACAGATACATTTTGAACTAACGGTGACTGTTGCACTATGCGTACACAGGTGCACTCCGAGTTGGATATCAATCTATTACCTTCCTTAATCTGAGTCTATGACCAATTAAGAGATTTACAATGAGTTGTTCATGCTGACTACCTAATAGACGTTAACGTCGTTCTACGTATGTCAGCAGGCAGATACCTACATGTTTGTTTTCCGCGGTAGGTGGGCTATGTTATATGTACGTTATACAGACAAGTTCATGCGCTATTAATAAATTTTAACGGTTACTTGGGCTTTTCAAGGGACGGTCAGAGGTAGATAGTCTGTTATTAATAATAATTTTATTCACCTCTTTAGTTGTACTAAGAAGATTGTACCAATAGATTCATACAATGAAGTTTCTGTGACAACCAGAGTGATTGTGTTTTTATGAAGTTTGACCAGTTCGACCGTTACTCCGACTAGACTAGACAGACTTAAACAAGGTTAGTAATTATAATTATTTGCTAATCTTATAAATATTATGGCTAGCCCAAATTACGTATTAGAAAGTCATATAAAGATATGATTTTTACAATTGTTATGATATTAAAAAAGTTTATTTTATTGGAATTAAGGTATTTGATGACCAGGTTTTCTATCTGCCATTGATTAGTTAGGACAATGCATATCTTAAGATTTACCGTTGACCTTTTACTAAGGGATTCAGGCTACGCTATTACATTACCTACAGCTTGAGCAATCAAGCACAGTTAAAATATATCAGCTTTGTTTTTCGATTTGTAATGGTGGCTTTTATTTACTATCTTAGTACATAGGTAGTTAAAATGGAAGATTATATAAATATTACCTATTTTGCGTATCCTACCGCTAGCTAACGGTGGTTACCTTTCTCTTTTCTTTATTGTTGCGTTTTAAGAAAAAGGTACCTATTATATTTTTGTTGATTGGTTCGGAAAACTGCAATTGTATTTCCGTGTACTTATTCACTATTTATTTACAATGGATAAGGTAATGTAAGTCTGTAATTTGTGAATTTGATTACAGATACGAGGAAAACATTTGAAAGGCATTATGTCATTCATATGTTAAATACTCTAGTATTTATCATTATTCTAATATGCTTGACTAGAATGCCATAATACAGTAAATCAGATTTGTAATAACATTTATATTTTAATAATTTACGCTTATTAATCGTCATTTAAGAGTGAGCGTCTGGTATGACAGAATTCTGGATTTTATATATCCTTAGATGATTGTTTAATTCATTAATTTAGTGGATCAATATAATTGGATTCAACAGATTCTATATTATAAATTATTTAACAATATTTGAATTTTTTATAGTTAATCACATTGGCGATAGCTCCCACTCCTCCAGGCGATAAGAAACATGTCTCATGTTAGTATGGTTATAGGACGTACAGTTGTTTAATAACAGCATTTTACCTACCAATAAAATGCTTATTAAACTACTTACCTCCTATAACCATACATTTTTAATTCTGCCTGGGATATTTTGTAAAAAATTGAAAATATTTTCTACAAAATAATTATAATATTCTAATTAGAATATTATTGTGAGACGCAATGAAGCCAAGCGGGCCGACTCGCCCCGCCCTGCCCTGTCGGAGTGAGGAGCGGGGAGGTGGGAGCAGCCAATCACGAACAAGGACGGATAGGTGCGATCGTAGCTGTAGGTATAGATTAGTTGCTACTCTCATGTTAGTATGGTTATAGGAGGTAAGTAGTTTAATAAGCATTTTATTGGTAGGTAAAATGCTGTCATTACAATTGTATTGAACAAACCGTATTCCAGTACTGTCCAATTATAAATGTTTGTATTGACTGATAGAACGGACTATTTAAGTAGGATAGAATTGACTTCAGTCGACACGGCCGACCCTCATCTATCCACGACTACCATTTACCTGAAAATCTCACATGTTAGAGGTCCGGAACATACCTAGCGCTGAAAAACCATTAAAAGTAGGTTACAATACAAAAAAAAATACAAATAATAGGGTAGAATTTTACTTGTGACCAATAGTGAAAACTCAGAACCAGCTGATGATCAGGAAAAACTTTCCCAAAGGAATATAGGTCAAAATATAAAGAAAGATTTAGACATCCCATACTAAATGACTAGTCGATCAGGTGATTTAAGTTACTATGTCAAGTCAAATTATGTTTTTCATATTTCGACCATGTAGGTATGTTCTTTGGGGAAAGTTGGGGTCTTATCGCTATCGGTTTCTACTTAGAGAGGCGCAGAGACTGGCAGAGACGCTGTAGACTGGGCCAGGACTACATCAACATGCAACCCACAATAAAAACCAAATTTCTAAAAAACTTGTGAATACCACACACATTTTTTTCAACAGTTTAGAAGGTACTTGAATAATGAATAGTCAAAATTCTCAATTCGAAAGGTCTTTGTTGCTTTCAAAACATCAAGCTCTGCCACTCCCAAAAAACATCTAAAGCAGTCCGAAACACAAGATCAAAAGTTTTCGTAATTGCTATGAATAATGATGCTCGACGGTAATTTTAAAAACAAGGGCTCTTATAAAACGCGAAATATTTCAGCTCTACAAAGAGAATATAATAATTGTGCAATTTGTGTGGGGGAGGCGTACCTTGTTAAACTTTGGGGGGTGCAAAGGGGGGTAGGTAGAGAGGGGGGGGTGTCTTACAGACGTCGTCTTCTTCGAGAACGGCCCATGGGACTCTCTTTTACGTATTTATGTACCTTTATCTGTAAGTAGGTATAGCAGAGCCAATTGAGAGAGATATGTCTTGAAATATTTAAGCATGTTTGGCATTTAAAGTGCTATTTTAAGTAATATACCTACCTACTTACCAGTGGCGAAGGGTCCATACAATTTTCTTTCAGAAATATACAAATATATACCCTCACATCAATCTACTTTCATTTAGTACATTTACTGCATTTTCTGCTCCGGCCTACTTTCGTTAAGTTCCACCATTCAAGCCATTAAAACACATAGATATCACGGTTTTATCCCTTACAGGATAGGCAGAGCATTAACACAAGCACGGGGCTATCATCACCATAGGGTTAGGGCCGTTTCAGAAAAATCATACAACGTGTTACAAAGCAACCAATAAAATTTCTATACAAATCGAGTTCATTTTGTATAGGAGTTCGATTTCTTTTTTTTTATTTCGATCCATGTTCCACGGGGAAAGTGGTTCAGTTTGAAGAGTACCTTGACCTCCTTTCAGCTTTATTGGTTGTTTTGTAACACCCAGGATGAAACTTATCCCAATTGTCACAGGTCGTCAGCCTGTAGCCTAAAATGTACATAAATTGAAATCCTCGTTTCCCCTCGGGAAATGGGGTGATGCTTTTCTACACCGACCGGCATCACACTTCATCGACACTGAATGCTGAAAGATGTGGGTTAACTGCTTTTTTTATTTATTTACTAGCGGCCCGCCCAGCGGTTTCACCCGCTGCTACTTACCTGTTTTCCCGTAGAATTTGGATCTTTGCCCGTAGTAAAAAGTCCATAACTCCGTACCAGCAGACGTGACGCATCATGACCAAAAGCGGCCCGTCATGCTGAATAACTTTTACTTTGAAGCCATAACCGTATCTCTTATAGTTTAGTTGGGATGCTGGTGGTCTTCATCAAGCACTCCAGATCCTTGATGACCACGTGCCAGCAGGAGCGACCCGTCATTGTGAACAGCTTTTTCTATGAAGCCATGACCGTATCTCTAATAGTTAAGTTGGGATGCTGATGGTCTTCATCAGGTCTGGAGTACCTGATGAAGACCATCCTCGATGAACATGTGCCAGCAGATGCGGCCCATCATGGTGAACAACTTTTTCTATGAAGCCATGACCGTATCTCTTATAGTTTAGATGGGATGCTGGTGGTCTTCATCAGGTACTCCAGATCCTCGATGACCATGTGTCAGCAGAAGCGGCCCGTCATGGTAAATAACTTTTTCTATGAAGCCATGACCGTATCTCTTGTAGTTTAGATGGGATGCTGGTGGTCTTCATCAGGTACTCCAGATCCTCAATTGCTGACAAAAAGTAGTCCATGACCGTCTTTAATATGCTAGTAATATCAGTGCCAAATATCACGAAGATCAGTAAAGCGGTTTGCCTAATTTGGATAATATCCGCTATATTTCCCGTTTTTCCTGCTGCTAACCGTTTTCCCGTGGGAATGAGGAATTTTCCCGTGGTAAAAAGTAGCCTATGTTACTCAGGAATGTTGTAGCTTTCTAATGGTGAAAGAATTTTGGAAATCGGTCCTGTAGTTTCGGAGTGTATCGATTACATACATACAAAAAAACAAACAAACAAAGGTTTCCTCTTTATTATATTAGTGTAGATTTCCTCCTTTATTTAGTGGACCTAGTTAACCTATGTTATCTAGGGACAGATAAATAACGGCAGTAACTTTGTGTGTAGCTTTTTCACGCCGAAAACGTAGGCATCGATTGATGTAGGTAATTTGTTTGTGCGGAGATCGAAAGCCTTGGGATTGACACTGGCTATATTTTATACTGTGTTAAGCCTTCGAGCAACGCATCTTCCGTCCCGTTCTGGATGTATTGTTTAGATCAAACAGAGGAGCTACAGCCGGCATCACGTCTCATGTTTAATGTCTACCTAGCGTCTGTAGATAGCGTTTAAAATTCCAATTTGAGACCAATCCAAAGCTTGACGAGCGATAAAGACAACTTGTAAAAACTTTTTGATTGATGGTATAGTCACAAATTAGGGAAACGGCGCGCGGGACGCTTTTACAGATGGCTCACTCAGTACTAGTGACAATTTTGACGCTTACTGACTTTAACTCTCAGAGAAGTTCACAGTAACTAAGATGGTTGCCTGCCACCAACGTCATGTGTCTTGGATTAAAATTGGCTCAGAATCATTTGAAGTTGTTATTAAAACAACTGACCTGCAATAAGTGCACCATTATTGGTCATGTCAGAGTGATCAAGACAGACATGAGAAAATCTTTTTGATTGGTGGTAAAATGTACGGCACATATTTTGATTGCCCCAGTAAGTCAGTAGCAATATGTAGGGCAAACCTCAGGGGTAAACAAATTCGTGCTTAGTGACAAAGTCACGTTTATCTTCACTGTTCAGGCACATCCTTGATCCCGGCTGCCCCACACAAGCACGTATCATTTGTTCCAAGTCATGTTCTTGTTAGAAAACCATTTCTTACAAGATAAGACCAGCTGGTAGACCGAACTCGCTCGGTTTTTCGTTCTTATGCGTTCGTTTCAAAACAACTTACAAACACGGTTACACCGTTACACTGTCTTACTCATCAACAGATGTCGCTGTTAGTTTAAAAGAATTTACAAAAAAAGTGTGAAGCAACGATTTTTGGAAAATGAAACCTATAGATCGATTTATCGCCTCCGAAAATACCTATTTACGAAATTTTGTACGTTGACTGCTGCGCCCCCTGGCGAGTTATTCGCGTGATACCTATCTAAGGACATGCACAAATGAATTCCTAATCCTTCACTTAAATCACATAAATACCTAGACCAGTGAGATTTCCACAAACTTTCTCTCACCCCAAACGCATACCGTCTCTGTTCCGTCTTTAGTCAAATTAAAAAAGTACTTACCTAATAAGGTTTCTTTGCTAAGTATGTTGTTGAACCACTTGAATTTGTCACGTTTGTCTGTACTTCAGTAGAAGTCACGTCTGATGCCGGCTGCCTCGCACAGACATTGTATCATTTGTTCCATGTCCGTTCTTGTTAGAAAGCCATTTCTTACAAGATACATTGCCAGTGATTGTAGCAGAGCAGGCGCTTTGTCTTGTACTACGTCTACATGGCAGACCATAAAAGTTATTGTGGACAAGCAATAAGTAGAATGTATAACCTACACCTACAGGTTTTCCATTTATTCTTTTGTGGGATCTTCATAGTAATAGGCATAGAATATCTTCTTTTGGTGCCGAGGGCCCCGGATTCGATTTCCGGACAAATATTTGAATGACGAATTTAAACATCCGTTCTCGGCTCTGAGCGTCTTTGCTCTTCCGTTTCATACATTTTATATGGAAACGGTTTCAAGCGTCGGGATGTCGCACGTCTCACGTCTTACGTCTGATATGTGGAGCTGTGACGTTTTATAAAGAGTCAATATAAGATAGGTACCGTACCAAAATAAACCTGTTAGGTACATAAATAAACCCTAGTTCGAACTGTAGACTTTTCACGTTCCTTTCCACTTCTCAAGCGAGCGGCACGTCAGAGCTGTTTCGTACAGACTGTCATTTGTCGTGTCGTGTCGTCTTCTTGTTGCGCCGACATTTCTTACAAGTGAAATCGCCGGCTATTGGCGCAGATACTACTTACGTAGTTGGCTTTAAACGGCAGACCGTGCAAAAGATACGGGCTGACCAACAAGTAAAACATAACCAATATAACAATAGTTTATAAGAGGAAGTTCGAGTGAATATAGCTCTTTCTGATAAGAATGAGAATTTCTGATAAGCTGATTGACTTTCTTTACTTTATTAAATAGTTTATTTTGTTTCTAGGCTCCCTAATAAATGTTACCTAAGTTATGCCTGTCAAATCCGGTACACCTCTTGCCATCCGGTATAATATTTACTTTACTACAACGCTATCAAAACAAAAGTTAAATTATGCAGGTCCTCTGCCTCTATCCCTCTTCGAAAACACTTTTTAGCGTAATGCTACTATGATAACAAATCGCGAAAGAGGAGCGCTCGTGATACGTAAGAAGGATTCAGAATGAAAGGCTGAGAAGTAACATACCTACCTACCTATATAGCTTGAAGTAGATGAGTATCTAAATCACTGTTGACTACATCGATAGCACTTTGTAGTGTAAAGCCGGCACGATACGGTGACAAATCGCGAGATGTCACGTAGAGGAGCGTGTGATGTGACTCGTGAGATATGTAGGAACGATTCAGAATCTGTGTTCAGAATGTACGGCTGAGGAGTAATACCTACACCTACCTATGTACCTACAGCTTGATGTATGATGTAGATAAGTATCTAAATCCCTGTTGACTACACCGAGAACACTTTGTAGCGTAAAGCCGGCACGATACGGTGACAAATCGCGAGATGTCATGTAGAGGAGCGTATGATATGTAGGAACGATTTAGAATGTATGGCTGAGGAGAAACATACCTACCTACCTATATAGCTTGATATAGATAAGTATCTAAATTCCTATTGACTACATCGATAACACTTTGTAGCGTAATCGATAACACTACGTACTCGTGAGAAATGTAGGATAGATTCAGAATGTACGGCTGAGGAGAAACATACATATCTTGTACGTACGGCTGTATGTAGAAATCACCTATATACATACCTACCTAGATTGATATAGCTAACTAACCAAACTTTAGTAAGTAGTTTTGAACGCCGAGAAACTGCCCAGCCAAGTTATTAGGTAGTAGCTGTGTAGGTACCCGAGTATACTAACAGGCTTGGGTCGAAACTTGCGTCCATCCATACCTAGGTAGGTACTATCACCAGCATATCAACCTACCCGTTTCACGTCTAGGGACTGACAAGAGCGTAGCTCATAATGATGATACGAATCTCAAGGGACTGAAAAATTGTTTGCTTTTTATATCCGTAGCAAGTTTATATTTATCTGTTTATTTTTATTTTAATCCGTATATTGCGATTGCGTAAATGAGGCGTGTGGTGCCGGCTTAGAATAGCATCAGAGCTAGCCGCGGGTGTTATAAAAAGCAACTGAGAAATGAATCCAGGACATATTAGCCGTGAAGGAGACGTTTTGGTGTGTTTTACCCGACTACCGCAGGAGGGTTGTTTTTCGAGAGTATGTATGTATGTATCCAGAAATTCGTTTTCACGGTCTACAGATGGCGGATTTTAATCGCAAAATTTAATTTTGAAATTACCGTAGTCGGGTTTTTGTTTATTAATACATCTGTTTAGTACGTTAACTCACCTGTGGCATCCCCACAATTTGAATTGAATTTGCCTAGCATAAAGAAGTGGCTGCAAGTTTATCGTCCCTTAGTAAACTAAGTTATAAAGTCGGTTTAGGTACATTTATGTTCCCGGCTGTTTTCTTCTCAGAACTGCTTTATAAGTACCGAGCTAGGAAGTTTTAAAAGTTCCATAAAAGGTTGTTTGTTTTCATACAAAGTTGCTAAGGAAGTCCTCTGGCTACTGTGGCGCAAGCTCCATAGACTAGACGGGAGATCGTCAGTCGTTATTGCGTCTCACGTGTGTAGCTTTGTCAATTCTGTTTCATACATTTTATATGGAAACGGTTTCAAGCGTCGCGATGTCGCACATCTCACGTCTCACGTCAACACTGTGGAGCTTGCGCTTAAAAAGATACTACCGCTAGTACAACCTATGTTTTCAAGGGTCCAACTTATACTGGTTAACCTGTGTTAGCTAGTATTTTTTTGGGTAACATATCTTTGATCTGAATTGTTACTTCTCGAATTTTGATAACCCGAAAATGGTTCCTAGAATGCTTTGTTTCCAGTTATATTCGTTTACAGAATGACATAATGTCGGACCTACAGTTTACAGAAGTATCATTTTCCAGAAAAACTCTTTACAAATTTTCAAAACTAAACTTTGTCTTATGACAACCATTTCGTATGACACCAGTTTCACTATACCGAAACGTATATTTCCAACTTTTCTCTTCACATAGTATCATTTGCCAAAAGTTTCAATTTCCATAACTAACAATACTCAGAAAAAGTACGGTGGGGGTTCGTTTCGTATTTAAGTGCAGATGAACATGGGAAAAGACCTGGAGAGGCTCGATCGCGGAAACTTGCGGCACCCCGACATCTGTCATTAACTTTCGAACTACTAAGGCGAAAGCCAGAGGAGGGGCGAGTGCGAGCGCAGCGAGCACGGGTCTTCTGGGCACCCCGACTTCGGATAGGTTAGGTTCAGAAGGCTATGGCGGAAGCCATAGCCTTCGGGTTAGGTTGACATGTATGCATGCCTGCTCGTGCTTGTCTGCATGCATGCTTGTGGTTGTTTGCATACATGCATGCTCTCTTGCTTGTTTGCTTGCTTGCATGCATGCTTGCTTGCTTGCTTGCTTGCTTGTTTGCATGCTTGCATGCTTGTTTGCTTGCTTGCCTGTATGCATGCATGCGTGTATGCTTGCTTGCTTGCTTACATGCATATATGCTTGTTTGTTTGCATGCATGCCTATGCTTGCTTGTTTGCATGCATGCATGCTTGTTTGCATGCGTGCATGCATGCATGGACATGAACTTGGAAGTTGTTGCGTGTTATAGCGTGTTTGTAATAAGATATATCTGGATTTTTAAATGTTGAGAAGTGTAGCATATGGGTCAAGAATATTTGGAGAAGAAAATTGATGGATTAAGACACATATGGATTTCGTTACTGCGGTATTTAGTTGATCTGGAATTTAAATCAATAGCTAAATGAAAAAACAGGAAAATAAACTTCGGGATTTACAAAAGTTGGAAAACGTTACTTTGGCAAATCAAAACGGGGAAAGTAAAAAAAAGGCGAACCGTTTTCGGGAATATCATTTCCGATGTTATGTCGAATCCGATTAACAGGCGCATTCTTTAACATGAGATGTGAGACGTAAGATGACACCTTTTAGACGAGTGATCGTTGGTGGTCATCAATGTGACGCACGTCTAATGTAGACGGCTTCTGTTTATAACTGCTT
Organism: Phthorimaea operculella; assembly: GCA_024500475.1. NCBI lineage: Eukaryota > Metazoa > Arthropoda > Insecta > Lepidoptera > Gelechiidae > Phthorimaea > Phthorimaea operculella. The sequence continues at coordinate 5,037,201 of JANFCV010000014.1, read as the reverse complement.
AGCATTGTGATGTTTTACGTCTCACCATGACACACTTTACCGCATCAAAATTGTAGCTGTCACAGTCTCGATTCACTATCACAAATCGCAATTTCATCTGGAACGAATTTTGTATACTCGTGTAACTCACCGCTTAACGGGCGTAAAAGCTTGCTAAGCTTGAACAAATCTAGATCGTATCTTATTCAAGATATACCTTTACCTTGTTCAGAAAACGCTGTTGCTGACTGTGGCTACCCATCCGCAATAAAGATAAACATTTAAAATATTCAATTAATTTAAAAAAAGTCCAAGCAAAACACCCTCAAGGAATCTAATTCGGGGCTCTTTAAATAAAGCTTACTTTACGTATAATTTGCTTGCGTAAAAGATCTCGTTTTCCTCCAAAGCAAACACGGGATCCCGGGATTTGCTGATAACGGGACTGCGGGACGGGATTCCTGTGGGATTAAGGGAAAGATACGTAGTGGCTGACCGAGTGTGCCTTTTCTGTGGTTGCAGAAATTTGAATATTAAACGTGGAGAGGAAATCATGGATTAGAAACGGGATGTCTTTGATGTCATTGATTACGGATATTCCTGAAATAAGTAAAACATACACAGATTGATTGAAAGCAAATAACATTATATTTGTTGATACACACAAATTTAGTTTATCTTTAATCAGCGGAGGAGTTCTATTTTCACTTTTGACGTAGCTATTGCTACGACGTAGCTTCGGCGTAGCAACGCTACGATAATAGCCTACGCAAGCTACGCAAAATGCAACAGTTTCTATTTTGCTCTAATTTCTAATGAAAAGATCTCTTTACGTATCTACTGCTCTATTAATTTCGTCTTACCTATGTTTTTTTAAGCCCTTAAGTATCATGTCAGCACATGTGACAAAATCCGTAATTTGTCAAACGGATTCATTTGGCTTTAATTCGTTTTTGTCCGACCTTCAGTTTAGCAAAAAACACACGTAGCTTCCGTTTAAGCGATTTTCAACCTAACATACATACATATGTCACGCCTATATCCCTTGCGGGGTATGCAGATCGTAAACAGCTGTAAAAAACGGTTGTTATCATACAAATACAGCTAATATAATGTCAAACGGTTGGACAGACGCAACCGCTAGCGCTGCGCATCGCACAACGCTGCGTCGACGGATGCGTCTGTCAAGCCGTTGGACGGGACGTAAACCTTGACAGCTCAAAATAACACAAATGGACATGACATATGTGTTTCACGCTTTTTGTCCGGCTTTCAGTTGCTGATCGAATAGGTTCTTTTAATCGTTTCCATAGATTTTTCCTTCGTTTTCTGATTCTGGATTCTGTTGTATTCCAGACTAAGCTATTTGCTTTGAGCGTAATTGATTTTCGTTCAGGGAATTTTCATTTTCTACGTTAGAAGTTCTTTTTAGGAATGTATCTCAAAATATATTTTAACAAAGGATTTAAATACGATAACACACAGTCTGGCAGCCCCCACATTGCTAGTTTTTTTCATAGTCTATCTTATTATACCATGTTTTTTTTCAATCGTCAGTAACCGTAGTAAGAAACACATCCGAAATCGTACCGTAGCTAGCGTGTAAATGTCATGCAAGGTTCAAATTGTTCTATCACAATAATGTTGTATAAAATACAGTATAAATCTTTACACGAACCGTTGTTACTCGTAGCTACCTTCCGGGCCTGAGTTGTCATGTCAGCTACACCAATCCCTCGGGAGATTACCCGACATTTGAAAAGTACCCTACGTAGGTATCCAGGGGTACGTTCAAGGTCACTTTCGTAGCTTTTTCGTAGCTCTTTTATCCTATGACGTCGCTGAACGTACACCTTTCGAATGACGAAAGTATGGAACTACCAGCTGACTAGTTTAAACATTCTATGAAAGAGCTACGAAAGAGACCTCAGATGTGGGTTGGCTAAAACACAGCTGCAATCTCGCAGTAAATATGTAATTTATTATCAATAGCCACAAGAATCTAAAAAAAAACCTTCAAATAAAAAGTTGTATAAAACCTAACACTACGTTATGTAGACCAGTAAATGTTCACAAATAATCGTTACCTATGTAAGGATAAGGTAAGGATCCATGTCGTCAGCTTCCCTTCTCTCTCGGGATGACCGTCAGCTAACACAGACAAGTTGGACACTGCGTTTCCAAATGTCGGTCGGGAATATGTTGGTCTAAAAAAACACATCTTCGAAGTCTACATGTGAAAGTATTTTACACTCTTATGAACAAAATACCTACATCTTCACAAGATACTAACATCCAGGTGATGTAAGAGTCATAGGTGATGGATGACAATGTAATTCATCGTCAGTATCATTAACAATACCTACTATAACTTTTAAAGCACTCGCGATTACTTTCACACATAATAATTACTTTAACGGGTCTTATCGCGATAGTTTTTTAGGTAAATAAGCGATTTACCTGGAAACTCGATGTGTAATGTTTATAAACGATTTAAATTATTAAGACAATATGTGGGTAGCAGAAAATCTAGTTGCCCACCGCCCTGATGACAACTCGCTGCTACTTCAGTCTGCTCGCGACCACGACTGGTGAAATACCTACTACACGTGGGTGTCTATCTATATGCCGTACTAAGACTAAGGGATAATCATCCAGGCAATGGGCAACATCGTTCCCTGTAAATACAACATCTTGCACTGCCAATCCGCCTGCCAAGGGTGGTGATTTTAGACAAAACCCCACGTTAAGGGGAGGCCCATGTCCAGCAGTGAACTGTTATGGCATCATTAACAACCATCTCATTTTCAGTGCCAGACATAGACTGCCTCAAGGCGCTTCCATAGACCAGTCTCCTAAATTATTTATGAAGATATCCTGTTCAAGAAACCTTACTCATTTTTTAATTTGTCCTGTTCCTTGAAGGTCACTTTTTTCGCAAAGCTGTAAAGTAAGCTCGTTTCGCTAAACAAGTCATTCCGCCGCGGAGTAGTACTGGCGTTAAAAAAAATGAACTTCGCCGGAATGGTCTCCGGGAATGAGTGTCATTTCCGTCGCAGAGCAAGAGTGTGGCACAAAGGGACCTTATGAGCAACTAGAGTGACGCTTCGAGAAAATTGTCGTAGGTGAAGAAAACCAAATGCACAGACACACCATATTCCGTACACATAACAATAGAGATACAAAAAGCACTCGTATAGCTGGCGACTTGTACGATGTCATTTTTTGTATTGTATTTATTTGAAATCTGATTCACCCACACCATATTCGATAAAAAGATTCCAAGTGAGATATTGTTGTTGTGGTGATAAGTAGTTGCATTGACGTTATATTTTTTGCTTTTGCTTTTTTATTGCATGCGCTGCGTCAAATCTAAATGCGTGTAGTTTTGCTTGCTATAACTCTGGTTTTCCATTGCTTTCTCTCGGAAATATATTTCTTAGCTCTGATCATTTCCTCCAAATATATACCCTTGAGCACAAATGAAAATAACGCATAATGGCGCCGGAGTTTGAATAAGAAACGCGGAAGAATACAATCGTATCTTTTGAAAATATCTTCTGGAGCGGAATTTTCTTTTGATGTAGATATGTAAAAGAAATACCTACATTTTTCCGTTATTTTTGTAGGTTCTTTCCTCCCAGTTCTTATAATTTCTTTAACGTTAATCGTTACCTTTAGGTATTAAGCCTCATGATTACGTAAGTTTATATATATAAGTTTATGATTACGTATGTATGATTGATTAATGAAAGGTGTTACGAAATTCCATAATAAAAATCGGACAGCGTGGCACACGGCGCCGCATAAAATTGCGACTGTCACAAAACACTCTAGTTCTTTTTTTACTTTATGCTGACACCACACGGCTTACATATGAGAATGCTAAATTCGTACCGGATGATATTGCGATTTGTGACAGTAAAATGACAAGCTGTGGCAGCTACAATTTTGATGAGGTAACATGTGACATAGTTTGGTCATGTCATGGTAAACGATTTTTGTACGGGACTTAATAATATTCTTGCCTGCTACTTGTAGTAGGCGGTTGTAAAACTCTGACACCAGGGTTCATTGCGCCGTTGAAGAACTCGGTGTCCCACACGAAGAAAGAGGGAGATCGGATCCGGAAAATCACTAGAAAAACATGTGTCCTCCTACATCAGTTGCGAAATCTGCCTATGTAAAGCGTAGGTACCTTTGTCAACGTGTTACCTAATGTTACCAAACATGTTATCCCTATAACCCTCGAACCCGTCCAATTTGGACAAAAACGTGTTATTTCCAGTACTGAAAAACAGTTACTCAACGTGATCGAACAATCTAGGTTCGATAAGATATCTTGAGACACGCACGTGTTTCTAGATTCTAGAATCACGTGAGAGAATGTTGGAGTAGTTCTTCAAAACATTCCGTCAGAAACTGACATAAGATGCTGGAAACTACTAAGATTGTCTAAGATATTGTGAAGTGGTAAATGAATGATTCTAGTCGGAAAATCCTGAACTACTAATTTTACTATGGAACTTTATCCGAGGCTGGGTACTTTGAGGGAAGCACAAATAATGTCTTTGGTTATACCCATGCTTATATTTTTTTTAAGTGCGTTATATGAAATATTGTTGTATGGGACAAAGAAAGCTTATGAAATGCTCTACTAGACATGCTGAAATTATTTATGCGTTAAAAATCTTGTAATTGGCTTGGAAACAGAAATGTAAAAACATCTTCGTGGTGTAACCAATGCAAGAAACCTAAACTTAAAAGTTTGGTAATTTTCAAACAGTCACCGTGAAAGTTATGTAAATTTTGTTTGAACAACGTTCACTGAAATGTCCCATTATATTTCGCAGCTTCATTCTCTGCGATTTATTGTTTACATGGTGTAGGTTCGCCTCCATGCAATAGCCTTGCACGAATTTTTAAAGAATAAAAATAAGTCAAAAAAGATTTTGTGTATTTTCTATCTTTTTTGATTTTGAATATGGCAACACCGGCGATAGCTGTCAAACCCGTGGTCCGCAATCCCTACTATCCCACTCAGCAGCGCTCCCCACTCCCCCACTCTACGCGCGGGGCGCTGTCGCCCTTTTCGAGTCATTCGTCGTTTTCGTGCCGTAGCCTTCGCACGTACATTGTGCGCCGCCTCGGAGTTCTTCCGTGGATTCGTCAGGCTGCTGCTGCTGCTGCTGCTACCTTCACGATATAAAAGTGTTGCGTACTGCCATCTCTGGGTAGTTACCTTCACGATATAAAAGTGTTGCGTACTGCCATCTCTGGGTAGTTACCTTCACGATATTCGCTCGTCTGTGGCAAAGTCCCGTATATGACTTTGCCACAGACAAGGCCTACCTATAAAAAATGGCGCCACAGAGGAGAGGATATAAAAGTGTTGCGTACTGCCATCTCTGGGTAGTTACCTTCACGATATAAAAGTGTTGCGTACTGCCATCTCTGGGTAGTCACCTTCACGATATAAAAGTGTTGCGTACTGCCATCTCTGGGTAGTTACCTTCACGATATAAAAGTGTTCAACACATCATCGAGGATCACTGTGACTGTGAAAGTTCATACAACGCCTGCTGAGAAGGGTAAGTTTTCTCATTACATCATTCTTAAATATGACATTCTGCAATTGGAGATGCTTCTAAAGCTAAAGTGTTGCGTACTGCCACCTCTGGGTAGTTACCTTCACGATATAAAAGTGATGCGTACTGCCATCTCTGGGTTGTTACCATCACGATATAGTGTTCCTGTTCTCGATGGCAAAAGATATTGTCCAAGGGCTTCGCAGAAGACTCAAAAGATAATATTCCTAAAGAATATTTGTTACCGAGCAACTGCGAGATGTTGCTTTCACCCACTCTCAACATGGAGGTAAAATCAGCTGTCCGGGATACATTGGCAGAGAGGGTACTTTGTTATTTTTACACAAACAGAAACAGTTTGATCATAGTACAGTTTAGTAGATAAAGCATAAGGCCTGGCTTGGCTTCTACTACTCACTCAAATATTTAACCAATCAGTGATGCTTGTCACCTGCCTTGTGACATACACAGTGCTAAAACCAAAACTCGACGAAACTGTGTAATTTCGTCAACGCAAAACTACTTTTTTAATTGGCAAAAATCTACTTGCAAAATTCAAAGCCTCTAAGATCATTCAGAGGTCATCATCATCTTCCTGCCCTTATCCCAATTACTTGGGGTCAGCGCAACACGTTCGTTGATCACAAAATCGTGTTGCAAAAGGATTTGTTGGTCTGAAGATGCAATGATAAAAGAAATTCTGAAAAGATATTGTTGATAATACTTATAATGTTATAAAGCACATTTCATATTTGTGTTGCAGTTTTTGGTAATGCACCGTCTTCTGAACGACTTTCAGACATTTGTCGGACGTGGTGGTTTAATTAGCCGTATTCATGAATATTATTTTTGCAGCCCTTTGTGCTCTGCCTACTCCGCGGGGCATGTGGGCGTGATGTATGTATGTACCTATATAGATTCGCTTTTTAAAATAATAAGAATATTTTAAAGCGATCAGCGACTCAGCTCCCGGACGTCGTCGTCGTCGAGAAACGCCTGAAACGCCGGCAACAAGAACGACCGCTCGCCTGTACGGAGGAATCAACGCAGGTGCTAACATCTCAGGTACCGCACGCTGGCATATTACGATATTTTATCGAATTAACCGATCGTGTGTGGTGACAGTTGTTAAATCAGTGTTAACCATACGTAAGGGGTCCTATATAGTACGCCCCACACAGTTAATGTCTGATCTGTCTTTGAGGGTAACAATACTATTTCAATCAACTATTTCAATCAACCAAACACCTCATTCCAAAACGTAAGCTGTAGTAATATTTCCAAACTCATAATACCTAACTGTTTTATGGCAACATTTGACTTTAAAGCTATCTATCATCTGATTCCTATTCACGAATCTATTCAAAAATACCTACGTTTCCAGTACGAAGATGTACCTAGATGTAGTTACGAGTTTAACTACTTTCTGCACCATATGTGAAACTTTTTGAACATATAGTAGAAAGATTAAGGTTTCAGAGGTATATCGATATAGCAGTAATTTATTTAGATGATATAAAATTGTGTATAAAACAGTTATTCATATTGTTTTAACAATATGAATACTACAACAAAACTTATTGCAACTTCCTGGGAGCCTGATTTTGACACTCTTAGAATGATAATGTACCTACCTTAAATTTCATTTTAATTTTTTGTTACCACAAAAATTAAAATGAAATTTAACAAATACATCTTGTATCAGCCTATGAAATACTTTTGGCTATAAATATTTACATTCATCAAAATAAACCCAGCCTTGAATCAAATCAAATAGTTTATTTGCAAGAATTCACATAGGTTCCAATTTATTACAACTGACTTAGTAATAATCCTTAAGACTATGAAGGTAGTAATTTAAAAGTTATTTTGTGTTTTTTACAAAATATTGATTCAGGATGTACTTCATTAAAGTTGAATCATTTTTAAATTCAATTTAAAAATACTCAGATTTATAAAAAATTGTTTTGTGAAGACAACAAAAGTTTTGGTTAATGGAAAAATTATAGTACAATTTTACACATTAACAAGTTGGACCGCAAGCATTTTTTTTCTTGATTTTTAATGCTTTTTAAATGATTTATATGACATTCATGTTTTGTTAAGGCTAAATATTGTTACACCAGTTTCAATTTTCCACTGCGTACAAAAAAAGATGGCGGCGCACTTGATATAAGCTGTTCTGCGATTAATGGCGGCCACTTGAGATACTTAAGATATCCGATAACATAAACAAAAAGTTCTCGGCTGTTATCGAAAGATAAACATTGTAACTTGAGTGTTGAACTCGTGAATAAACAAGCAAGCTTGTTGTAAGATAATATAAACATGCCAGTTGCGTGTTTATATACACTTTTACTGAGAAATGTTTGTTTAAGTTTTTTTAGTATTTTTTTGAAAAACATCATATTTATAAATTAAAAAATTGTTTGATGATTTTATTGGCAATTTAACATAAGAATAAAACATAGAACCAGAAGAAAAGAACAAAAAAAAATATTTATTCATTGGCCTTCCTACATGAGGCCTGCGAACCTTGCGCCGTGACCGCAATAATCGAGCGGTCGAAAAAATACGGATTTTGTTGAAATTTACTATTGTGGCGGGTTATTTCGGGCTCTTTTATAAATTTTAGTCTTAATTCAGACATTTATTTGAAACTAGCTGTTGCCCGCGACTTCGTACGCAAGGCGTAGTGGTAAGTATTTATTGTTAGTTTATTGAAAGTATACCTACTATACATGTTGTTATAATAAAGTCATTACTGGTTTCCTTATTTTATCTATATCTACTAAAGGGGCCTAATACATAACTAAGTAAGTAGGTTTTTGTCAACATCAGGCTTTGGTATAAACGAACATGCTGTAATATCTCCGTATATAATTTTACAAAATTTCGTTGTAAACAACGTTGGTAGTTTTACCATCTGGCGCTAAGATAAATAAATTTTCAGGATCGCTGACGCGAGAGCAAGCGACGTAAAGCTGCCCGTGTGAAAAACAATGATACCTGAGATCGACACCTGCGGCTTTAAGGGTCTGTCCTTGAGATTTGTTTATAGTCATTGCAAAGCAAACGCTGACTGGAAATTGAACGCGCTTGAATTGGAATGGAAAGTTGTTGGGAATGAGTGGTATACGCGGAATTAACACCGTTTCTCCTGCGCCACAACCAGTCAAAATATCCGCCTCTATTAAATTCCTCTGCAATCTCACGACTTTTAGCCTGGTCCCATTGCAAAGCTTAGGAGGAGTTAGGTTGCGTAAAAGCATAATTGGAACTCCAATTTTAAGTTTGATTTGATGTGCAGGGAGCCCATTGGCACTCAGTGAGTTTAGGAATTCGGTCGGATAGCTAGTGGCTTCGTCTTGGTTCATAACAGTGTTAATTGACGTGTATACCACTTCATCCCCAGTGATTTGAGACAGAATAGTTTGGTTTATGGCCGCGATCTGGTCGTTTTTGGGAGCTAAAATTGCTCTTTCACAAATCCAGGAATCTTGCCTTTGCAAAATTTGTGAAGTATCACCATACACAGAGGCAATGAGTTCTTCTTCGGTAGAGACAACACGGCCAAGAGTTTCAGGTAAACGTATGTTACCATTGTCCTCTGGTATAGTGCCTTCGCCGAGATTTAACAAAACTTGTGAAAATTCTGCAGCACGTGGATTGCCTCCGAGGCGGGCTCTCATGTTTATCGTCAAAGTTAATTTTTGAGTTTGTGGCCAAAGAGTAGATTTTTTAAGACAGGCATTTACTTCATCGGCTCTTGTACCTCGAGTAATAACGGGAAGAGTTTGTCGAAAGTCACCGGAAAAAAGGACAGTGATATGACCCATTGCTCTATTATCTCTGCGTATATCTTTCAAGGTGATTGATTCCGAAGCTGATCTTAGCGCAGTGGAAGCAAATTAAAGTTATCTTAAAATCTAAAACTAAATGGTCGATCAGCCTCGGAACAACATTTGACTACGATTCGTAGTGCTCTTTACTATAGCTAAACAAAATAAATTTAATGAGAGAATTTTGTTCCGGAAAGTTTCCGGCCGAGAAATTCTTGTTTCCAAAATCTACTTAAACAGGGCCCAGCAACGAATTGCTTACCGAGCAAACGATGATGCCGTTTCTTTGTGAGTTTAAGTATGACAGGAATCAGGTATTCAGGACACTTTAGGAGCGCAGGAATAGGGAATAACCTAAACTCACAGCGCTGGAACATCCGCTCGTTCTAGAACTCCTTTCCTCCAATTTGCACTACAGTTCACAGCTCGACATCACATAATGTTTTTTTAACAAAAAATAACTAAAAGATTTCTCTCCTAATTATAAAACGGCCCCGTTGGCATCCCCACCGCACAGGAAGCCATGGCTTGTGGCAAATAGCACACGAAAACCGCCAAAACACCTTAATTTTACACCACTTAAAACTAAAATTCGCTTCAACAACGCTAGCGTAAAGATGACAGACGGGCGGACCGAAAAGTGTTGCCAGCACCGTCCGCTCAAAAGATACGAAACCGTTTTTGATACGAAACTAAACATTCACCCGCCCCGGACCGACACATCGGTCCGCTCTATGCATGGCAGGCGTGATAATGTAGCTACTGCTCGCTTAAGGACTGAATCCCCCACCTGAACTTCTGCAACTCGAGGAGTGCCATCACTACCCGGAAACAGGTTGAGAATGCGCCCCGGCGCCAACGCAGTGGCGGTAGGTTGGCATCCTTAACCAGAACGAGATCCCCAATGCAGGGGTTCAGTCCTGTCCGTCCACTTAAGGCGTTGCTGCAGAATGTGCAAGTACTCAAGCGACCAACGCTTCCAAAGTTTTGAGTCATTTGCTGCAGCAACTGATAACGCGACAAACGATTGCTATTCACCTCCGTATAGGATATTCCGGCAAGGCGTTAAGTGGGCGGCCAATTAAGAAATGCCCTGGCGTCAGGGCCTCTAAATCATTTGGGTCTGAGCTGAGCGGACACAAAGGACGTGAATTGAGTACAGCCTCAATTTTACAAAACACGGTCGCCAGCTCCTCAAAAGTCAAAATTGTTAACCCTACGACGCGCAACAAATGCGTCTTAGCGGACTTTACAACCGCTTCAAAAATACCACCCCAGTGAGGGCACGCTGGTGGATCAAACACCCAGGTAATGCCCTGACGGGAGAGGCCCGTGCTGATGGCTTCTTCGTTCTCCCGTAAGAACGTTACAATTTCTTTCATACACCGATCAGCACCCTTAAAGTTGGTACCACAATCCGACCTGATCAGCGCTGGTCGCCCTTCGCGACGTAAATCTCTAGCGCTGCCAAAAGGCCTCCGTAGAAAGGTCGGCCACGAGCTCCAAGTGGACGGCCTTGGTGGCCAGGCACACGAACACGCACAAGTACGCCTTTATAGACTTTGCGTTCCGCAGGCGTGATGCCTTTACCATGAAAGGGCCTGCGAAATCCGTTCCCACACCTGCAAACGTCCAGGCCTCCGTCACCCGGTCCGGTGGAAGATCTCCCATCTGTGGCTGCATTGTGGCTGCCTTCAAGCGGTAACAAGGCAAGCACCTAAACACAACGCTACGTACCGTTCGTCGTCCCGATAAGATCCAGAACTCGCGCTGTAGAATGGCCAATAGCGCATTACAGCCCGCGTGCGAGTTTTTCTCATGACGATCCCTGACTAAGAGCTCAACTAAGGGTCCCCTTTTGGAAGTAACAGTGGATGCCGAGCCGAAAAGGGCAGGCTAGCGTTCGAAGTCTGCCTCCAACCCTGAGCATACCTTGCTCATCCAGGAATGGGTTGAGGCGCACAATTCCTCCCTTCAGCTTTCCACGTCCATCCCTGAGCAGCCTGACCTCCTCTTCAAAATGTTCCGCCTGGACGACTCTAACCAATGAGCATAGAGCCGCATTCCGCTCCGCAGGCGAGAGGACAGGTGTAAAGTTCCGTTCTGCTTGAGGCTTCCTGCAGTTGTTCACGAACCGCTTGATCCAACCTGTCACCCCAAGAAGCTTGTCGAGGGAGCTATACCGTTCCAGCAAGAAAGCTGGGTTAGGCTTCGGTACGAGTTGCCCCACGTTCACTCGCAAACCTCGATCAGGTGGCCCAAGCGGCGCCCTGCACTCGTTGAATGGCCATTCCTGCGGCGACTCAGTCAGCCATTGAGGTCCCCACCACAGTGGGTGACTCACCAAATCAGGTGCCCTGCACCCGCGCGAAGCGCAGTCTGCTGGGTTCCATTCTCCCGGTACGTGCCTCCACACTAACGGAGTTTCCGACCCCGTAATCTGTGACACCCGATTTGCCACGAAAACCTCAAGTGTATGTACCGACGTCTGCAACCAGCACAGAACTATCCGACTGTCAGTCCACGCGTACACCGTTTCATCCAAGTTGATGGTACCACGCAGATTGCAGGTTACATGATTTAGCAAGCGCGCTAGAAGAGCTGCCCTGCCAATTCCAATTTGGGGATGGTCCATCTAGTTCTGACTGGTGCCACCTTACTTTTGGCCATAACCAGACGCACGTGCACAGTTCCCGTTGAACTTGCTGTCCGAAGGTATACAGCTGCCGCGTACCCTCGCTCCGAGGCGTCACAAAACCCATGTAGGGTAGCCTTACATCCCACCGATGGGACTAACTTGCGGGGTATCGCGATGTGCACAATCCCTGGTAAGGTGGTCACAAACTTGAGCCAATCCTTCAACAACTCTCCGGAGAGTTGGTCGTCCCATCCTAAGTTGGCTAGCCACAACCTTTGTAAAAGCACTTCGCCATGAACGTAACCGGGGCGATCCATCCGCTAGGATCGAACGTTCTAGCGATTGTCGACAGTACCGACCGCTTAGTCCAAGTTTTCTCCAAAGGTCGGGCTCGATCTTGTACGTGAATACGTCATGCGTTGGCCTATATTGCACCCCGAGGATGCCCAACGTGTTTGGATTGTCCGGGTTCTCAAAGAGGTGCGGGTCCTGATGGAACTCGCCTGGCAAACCGGCCAGGAGCTCTGGGCAACTGGACAACCATTTCCGCAACTCGTAACCTCCTGAACCCATGATCGCGATCAACTCGTCTCGTAGAATTAGCGCCTGCTCCACGCTATCAGCACCCGTGCAGATATCGTCCACGTAGACGTCGCGATCCAGTACTGCTGCGGCTCGAGGATATCTTACCCTTTCCTGTGCGGCCAACTCGCAGCGTACGTACTGCCAAATACGGACTTGGCTTAAGTCCATACGTCACCGTGTTAAGTTCGTATGTGACCATCGGCTCATCTGGGCTCTCACGCCACAAAATCAGCTGATACCGACGGTCATCCGGATGTATCATGGTTTGGCGAAACATCATTTTGACGTCTGCGACGAACGCTACCTGGTGTAACCGAAAGTCTGTGAGAATGTCCACAATGTCCCGGTTCAATTTAGGACCCGCGTGCAAACATTGGTTCACAGACACACCATTCGAGGTAGGAGCAGAACCGTCAAACACCACCCGTATTTTCGCCTCAGGTGACTTCAAGACAGCCAGGTGTGGAATGTAATAATGCTCGACACACCTCCAATCCAGGCTGGACACCGACATGTGGCCCAATTGAATATATTCCCGCATGAATTCTATATACTTCTGCCGAAGTGCTGGGTCTCGCCTCATCTTCCGCTCCATTCCGAGTAGTCTCCGTTCCGCGAGCTGTCGCGAACTACCTAAAGCGGGGCGGTTTGGGAGAAAAGGTAGCCTGGTCACGAATCTGCCTGACGGGCATCTCGCAGTGTTGTATTGATAGAACAACTCGCACTCGTCATCCTCTGGCTTCCGTCTGTCCGCCGTGGGCGGCTCTTCAGACTCCCAAAACCTCTGCAGCACCTCTGACAGCACACTACCATAGAGGACCGGATCCCTTCTGGTAGGTCCTGAGGTCTCCAAACTGGGCCGAAAACAACATACCCCTGTGGTATCTACGGCCACCAAACCAGTTTCCTGGAGTACCTTCTTCCTACCGCACCATAATCTCCCGAGGACGTCTGACCCGAGAAGTACGTCCACCGTACCAGGAGTATCAAAATCAGGATCAGCTAACTCCAACCCTGTGGTTAACCCTCGTACCGTTGGTGGTAACCTAACCTGAGGGAGTTTCCCAACCACTTCATCCAGCACCACGGCTGAGACTTGATAGCTGACCCTGTACATGTGCTACCTAATGCGAACTCAAAGTTCGTCTGACCCCGAATGTCAGGCACATTTAGGCCCCGATGCCTACAGCTTCATCCTCACTTGGCCGTACATTTAGGCCTAGCCTACTCACCAGCTTACTCGATACAATACATCCCTGAGCTCCTGTATCCAGTAGGGCTCTTACTTGAATGGTCCGGCCACCGTATCCCCATACCCAAATCTTAGCCGTTGGCAAAAGTACCGTGATTGGACGGGGAGCCGAAGCTGATGAGTAGGCGGCGATTACCTAGCGGGAATCTAAACGCGGTGAGGCCGCGTCCCGCGGGGTATCCTCACTACCCAAACCTGTGTATGGGTCCCACTCCTGCTGGTAGGAGGTCTGCCCATAAAGGCCATGGCTGGAGTTCTATAGTACCCCGACGGCAAACGTCCGTACCGAGGTTGCGCCTGTAGCCGCGGGTACTCAGGCATAGGCGGGGCATGCGTGGGTCTTGAGACCCAACCAGGTGGCTCAAGCCCGCAGAATACTGCATGTACCCTGGTGGCTGCCTAGTGCTCCCCTGACACCCGCCCGTTGAATCCCGTACCTGGGATGGGTGTCCTTGGCCACGTTCCTGTGCCGCTCTTCCCAATCCGGCACCTGCTGCCGTGGTGGGGATTGTCCCCACGTCCTTGGGTAAGTGGGCTCCGTCTGTTGACGTCCCCCTGCCTGTCCCTGTGACCGATGCGGAGGTGGGCTCCTCCTTGGAGGGGGTGGGGAGCGTTGCTCCCTCCCTTGGTGGGCAGGCTCCCTTCGCTGATCCGATCCAGCGCTGCCCCGGCGCCTCCGGAGCGATTCATGCAGAGCAGCGGATGGTGTGCACCCTGGCAGTACCTACAGTTGGTGCTTGAAGGGCACTCTCGCACCTGATGCGGCCCCAGGCACCGAAAACACCAACGCCTCTGCTGTGCCACACCCCGTCTCCTCTGAACCCGCTGCGCAGCAAACTCCTGACACGCTGCCACCCCGTGGCCTGTCTCCCTGCAGTAGGCACACCCTGATTCCAATGCGGTGTTGTACCGCCTGGGTTGCCTCCTCGAGGAACGACTTCAGATCCTCGTAGGTCGGGAGGTGGTCCGAGGACTTGCCCCATGTAGCTGCTCGAATCGAGCGACCATTTCGCTCGGCAGGCGGCGAAGCACTGTGTGGACCAAGATATAACCGTAGCCCGCCACTGGCAAACCCTGTCGCTCTAGTGCGCTGACCGCGACACTGACTGGGTGGAAGATTTTCTCGCGGAGGTCCGTACCTCGCGTTATGGTTGGTATTGACAGCCACTGGTCTAACAGCCTGTCTACAATCAGGCGCTTGTTTCGATACCGGTCGGTAAGGATCTTCCACGCCACCTCATAATTGCTATCCGAGACAGCCAAATGCGTCAGCAATTCATGAGGCTCTCCATGTAGCCTGGACATCAGCTGAGCCATCTTGTACGCCGGCGTTATGTCCGTCCGTGTGTGGACCACACTGCTATACAGGTCCTCAAACGCCGGCCAGTCGGCGTAATCGCCTGCAAAGACTGGAACCATAACAGGCGGAAGAGGCACCTGTAATCCTTGTCCCACTTTACCACGGAATGGCTTTTCCTTTCCGTCACGTCGCCTAGATATGTCCGCAGCTGCCTGCGCAATGTCCTGTGCCAGCTCCAAGCACTGGCTTACATCGCCCTCAACCAGCTCCTTATCTTCAGGGTTAGGAGCTTCCTCAAGGAGCATGAGGCACTCTGTGAGGTGTTCCGACACAACCCGAACCCGTTCATCTGCCTGTAGTGCACTTTTCAAGAGCGCGTCCTCCCGGTCCTCGCGGCCGATCATTGCCGCTGTGGTAGTAAACCACCTTAATTCTGTCTTTATAGCAGCCTTATACCTGGCGATCGAGGGAGCCATGGTACCAACTTTTACACACTCGACTTAATAAAAACGAAAAACCAATAAACAAATACCACAAAATAAATGTTAGTTGACTGGCCTAGACCTTACCGATAAGGTACCGTTCACTAGGCAAACAATACAGTCACAGAAAAAGACCGAAACAATATTTTCCAAAATTAATAAAATATGTGGGTAATATAAAAAACACGCTTAATACTAAATTACGGCTAACTATGTTGCAATAAAGCAACCACGCTCTGCTACCAAAAAATGATTGATTCCGAAGCTGATCTTAGCGCAGTGGAAGCAAATTAAAGTTATCTTAAAATCTAAAACTAAATGGTCGATCAGCCTCGGAACAACATTTGACTACGATTCGTAGTGCTCTTTACTATAGCTAAACAAAATAAATTTAATGAGAGAATTTTGTTCCGGAAAGTTTCCGGCCGAGAAATTCTTGTTTCCAAAATCTACTTAAACAGGGCCCAGCAACGAATTGCTTACCGAGCAAACGATGATGCCGTTTCTTTGTGAGTTTAAGTATGACAGGAATCAGGTATTCAGGACACTTTAGGAGCGCAGGAATAGGGAATAACCTAAACTCACAGCGCTGGAACATCCGCTCGTTCTAGAACTCCTTTCCTCCAATTTGCACTACAGTTCACAGCTCGACATCACATAATGTTTTTTAACACAAAATAACTAAAAGATTTCTCTCCGAATGAGAAATCGGCCCCGTTGGCCTCAATCATTTATAATTAAAATACGTAGCTATCGGCAGCCACGACGACGACGAGCGACGACTCAAAGTGAGGTTATGTTACCGGCGACCACGTTGGCCTCAATCAAAAAGCCGAAACCAAAATTCACTTGGTTCACTTCCCCACCGCACAGGGAAGCCATGGCTTGTGGCAAATAGCACACGAGAAAACCGCCAAAACACCTTAATTTTACACCACTTAAAACTAAAATTCGCTTCAACAACGCTAGCGTAAAGATGACAGACGGGGCGGACCGAAAAGTGTTGCCAGCACCGTCCGCTCAAAAAGATACGAAACCGTTTTTTGATACGAAACTAAACACAAGGTCCTATCCACAGCCTCTACTGCCTTTTTGTTGGCCATCGTGCATTCGTCCCACACTATCAGACAACAATCTTCAAAAACTTTTGCCTTGTCACTGTTACGTGATACAGCACACACAGGAGCTTCGTTAATGTCCAAATCAATGGGTATTTTGAACGTTGTATGTGCTGTTTTTCCTCCAGGAAGCAGTGTGGCAGCAATACCAGATGATGCTACAGCAAGAGCAATCTTCCCTTGCCTTCTGATGTCAGCTAGTATAGCTGAGATCAAAAATGTTTTTCCGGTTCCACCGGGCGCATCGAGATGGAATATTCTTCCTTCACTATTGTTAACACTTTGTATGACTGTATCGAAAATGTCTCTTTGCTCAGGAGTAAATTTTTCTACATTTTCATTAACAATAGTCGCCATTGCGCCAGGGCTATAGTTAGTCTCCGCGTAGTACTCACGGTTTACGTGAGGTTGATTAGGCAGTATCTGGGGAGATGGCAACCCATAATCAGCCAATAGTTTTCCACCAATGGAAAGGACATTGTCTTGGAGGGAACAAAGACAATTGTTAATAACACGTTCGTCCATTTGGTCCACTTCATCCGTAGTTGTCCGTCTCATATCTCGTAAAAAATCTTCTGAAAGATGGTGCCTGTATTTTTCCCACAACTCGATAGGATTTGAAAGCCCACAGAAGACCAACATCATGGAAAATAGGTGCCTCAACCGACTCGGACTGTCACTAACGCAGGCCTCCTCAAGTGTTTCGTCCCAGTGCTGGTCGTCATCCAGCAGATGCAGTGCTCTGCAGGCAGCCTGAAACGTTGGGTGTTCAAGGCCATCAACTGTCCTTAAATACGCAAACGATGTAGGACCACGGACCGTGTGCAGCAAAAGGCGTAAATAAAAGCATTCTCCATTATTAGGATGCACGGTGTACACCCTACCTAATGCGTCACCTTTAAATACGCCTGGATAACCTTCTACTGGTTGGCCGCGTCGTCGACGATTAAAGACGCATCTTTGTTTGTCGTACGTGTAGTAGGATGCTACTTCGTCATACGTCAGAGTTTTGGCAAATTGGTCTTCTTCGCACAACTTGAAAAATGCTAAGAGTGTTGTTTGCCGGGGATTTTCTAACCGCTCGCTCACATTTTCAGTGTTGAAGAAAATCCGCTGGCCATTTTCCAAGTGTACATCCAAATGCATTACTGTTGGATGCCTTTCGTGGATTGAGAATCCTAAAATTCTCCAAACAGCTTCGGATGAGCTGATGTAGCGACCGGACTGATATCTTGCCACCTCATCCCGATCAGTCCCTTGTACAGCAAAAGTCGCTTGGTCGCTGCCCTTATTTACATATTTGCAGATATATTTAATTGACTCGACACTGCTGCAAGATTCCACATTTATGTGAGTTTCGAAGGTCCTGGAAAGTACCGGTGAAAACGGAACTACCCATCTATTATCCACTTGTACTGCCTGGCCCCGTACGGTAATTTCTGCGGAAAATCCACCCTCACTGGGGGAGCGACGGCGATACGTTGGGTATCCGTCCTCACCGGTAACAGTGTCATTAATAAACCTCTTGGGAAACTTTTTAATGCACCGTCCGTCTTTCATACATGGTGAGTTTGAATTAATTAGGCCACATGGTCCGTGGATCATATTGCTCTTGACAATCCGATGGAGTACAGGGTCGACATCCGGGTCCGGCAACTCAGCGCTAATGACTTTGTCAATATCATTCGGCCTGATCTTTTCTTCTAACCACAAAAGAATGTGTGCATGGGGCAAACCGCGTTTCTGCCATTCAACGGAATGCATGTGACACTTTGTTGCCCCATACACTTTTTCTTTAGTGAGCAAATCCATGAGGCTCTTTAATTTCAATTGAAACACCCGAGATATGATATCGTGTCTATCATGCGGCACCTGCCCTTCTATGAGTTCATTGAAAATTTCAGGCCATTTTGGGTTAGTGGTGATGGTGATAAATAGGTCAGGTCTACCATATTTTCGGACGTAACAAAATGCATCTTGAGTACGCTCGTGCATGTATCTAGGGCCTCCTGTAAACGTAGAAGGAAGTATCACCATTCTACCTACATTCTCAGCGTTTGTGTCGTGTTGCAAAGCGTCTCTCAAATCAACGTAGTTTTCAGCGCGGAGTTTCCTTTGGTTCGTTCGGATGAACACCAAACGTTCAGTTTCAATTTTTGCGTACTGATCGACCAGATACTGATTAAAAAGAGTTCGAAAACGATGCAAGTGGATGTTCTCATTTTGTCTAAGCTGTATCATGTAGCTGTAATACTGCAGAGCAGATGTCTTTTTATTAAAATTGGTTGCACCTGTTCGAGGATCTACGTTGTACACCGCAAAGTTGTAGCCGTCTTCTCCACGACAAAACATAAGAGGGTACTGAAGTGCATCGTAGGACCGATGAGTCTCATTAATTCGTTGTAGACGATCATCACGTGCTCGCAGGACAATATCTCTCTTGTCATTTTCTTGATCGACTAAGACAACAGCAACTTCATTTGTCGTGGGTGCATTGTACCGTCCTGGATGGGCTGTAGTTGGCCTCTTGTCGGCATGAATAACGAATTTATAATTATTCAGTTGGTCATCGGGTACAGACTCCAAGGCAGTTTTAAAACTGTTGATGTAGGGATTATCTCTATGCAATATTCTTTGTAATCCCGTGACCAGACCTGAGTCCAAGTATGGTATATAACGCCTCCGAACATTAACTTGCTCGTCATAATTTTCTACAAAATATATTTGCAAAAATTTAGGCTCATCAGTGGGCAATAAAGACCCGATGAGGTGATAGACCTGACCTTGCACCTTAAAAGTTGGCATGAAACCCCCTTCTGTAATTTGCTTCGCACCGAAAGAAGTCATTTGAAAGGCGCTATTGTAAGCTCTTATATTATCTAAAAAATGTTTAGACTTTGGATGTTCGCCGTTTAAAAGAACTTTGAGAAGATCTGGTGGATTCTGTAAAGAATCAAGTTTCACCTTTCCTGAACAACAACATAGTCCTGCTGATTCTCCCTTCCATTTTTGTGCTTGACAATGAGCACACACTTCAACCATACCACCAATACGTGCATAATCAGCATAATTGATGAAAATGTTATAATGTAAACCACTTTTTTCTTTATTCACCCATAACTCCTCGCGGTTGTCATCATCAGGGATTCTGTAAACAGCATGACGTATACGGTCTGCCTCTAATTGAGCATTGTGCTGCTCTTCTGAGAGGTTTTGACGAATATCATGAACTCTTTCTCGTTCTTGCGATTGTTGGGAATTGATATTATCACGCATATCATGGTACCGCTCCCGAGCTGATTCATTACGTACATCGTGCTGCTGATCTGTTTCTAATGACCGTATTTGATTTTGATATTCTCGGTCAAATCTTAGACGTTCCTCACGCTCTACACTACTCTCATTTGACCGCAAAGTAGCTGTGCGGCTACGCTGAGAGCTGAGCCGAGATTCGCGTTGGGTATAGGTTTCTGAAGCGCGCAAATCGGTGTGGCGCTCGCGATCACTGGTCAGCCTTATTTCTCGCTGCGTAAACGTCTCAGAGGCGCGGGACTCAGTGTGACGCTCGCGATCACTGGTTAGCCTTATTTCATGCTGTGTGAAGGTTTCGGAGGCCCGGGACTCAGAGTGGCGTTCACGGTCGCTAGTCAGCCGTGTTTCACGTTGTGTGTAGGTTTCGGAAGCGCGCGACTCAGTGTGGCGCTCGCGATCACCGGTCAGCCTTATTTCTCGCTGCGTAAATGTCTCAGAGGCGCGGGACTCAGTGTGACGCTCGCGGTCGCTGGTTAGCCTTATTTCACGCTGCGTGAAGGTTTCGGAGGCACGGGACTCAGTGTGGCGTTCGCGGTCGCTAGTCAGCCGTGTTTCACGTTGTGTGTAGGTTTCGGAAGCGCGCGACTCAGTGTGGCGCTCGGGATCACTGGTCAGCCTTATTTCTCGCTGCGTAAATGTCTCAGAGGCGCGGGACTCAGTGTGACGCTCGCGGTCGCTGGTTAGCCTTATTTCACGCTGCGTGAAGGTTTCGGAGGCACGGGACTCAGTGTGGCGTTCGCGGTCGCTAGTCAGCCGTGTTTCACGTTGGGTATAGGTTTCGGAAACGCGGGACTCAGTGTGGCGCTCGCGATCACTGCTCAGCCTTATTTCATTCTGCGTGAATGTTTCGGAGGCACGGGACTCAGTATGGCGTTCGCGATCGCGTGATAATCGTGTTTCACGCTGTTCCGTACTTTCTAGTGAGCGCGAAGTGGCTGTACGGATACGCTGCAAGCTAAGTCGAGACTCATGCTGCGATTCAGTTTCAGAGATGCGTGATGCAGCGTGGCGCTCTCGAACGCTTGCTAACCGAGTTTCACGGTCCTCATCAGTTTCAAGAGAACGAACTAACCTCATCGTCTTAGCTGCTCTTGAACTTTGAGATAAATTACTTTTTTTTCTTTTAGGCATTTTATTGGTCTACCGAATAACGTCCTTGAATAACGTTAACACAATCAATGTTAGTTTTAAAGGCAATAGTAAAAGAAATACTTACCTATATTTCAAGTCAATAACCTACTCATATCTCTAAATTCAGGAATAGGTATAAATTCCAAGTCAACAACCAAATCAAATGCAAAGAAAGTCCGTGAAGAATAGCCAATTTATCATTAAAAAATCCAAGTCAACAACCAAATCAAATGCAAAGAAATAAAGTCCGCAAAGAATAGCCAATTTATCATAAAAAATCCAAGTCAACAACCAAATCAAATGCAAAGAAAGTCCGTAAAGAAAAGCCAATTCAACATTATTTGTGTAGAATTCAAGAAAATTCCGAATTATAATCAATCACAATTTCGAAATTCAACTCAATTCAATTCAAAATAGCACGAATTTTTTTTTCCCTAAAGTTACCGCCGCCTGTCAATGGCTCTTTATATAGTTTTAAAGGAAACATTTCGATAGCGTGTTTCACAAAACTAACAGCGACATCTATGAAATAATTATTAAACTAATTTTAATCCCTAACATTTTTGATTCATTAAAAAGTAAGTACCTAACACTTTTTTATTATTTCCTATAAAGAAGATTTATTTTATTACAGTAAACTATATTACCTATTTCGTTTTAGTACCCCAAAACATGATTGGAAGATTTTGTATCAACTCTGAGGAACCAGTTACCGTGTTTTCCCGTGGGAATAAGATATTTTTCCGGAACAAAAAGTATCCTAGATGTTGACCCGAGTAATAAACTATAAATGTACGAAATTTGGTCAAAATAGCTTTGGTAGTTTTTGAGTTAAAGCTTAACAACCAAACAGACAGACAGACAGACAGACAGACAGACAGACAGACAAACAGATAAAAAATTTAATACCTATTATTTTGAGATCTATATCTTGTACACAATGAGTTGCAAGCATTATTATTTAAATCTATTTCATGTACAGACTTTTGCTTCGCTACTGTTTTATTATATGTATAGAAAACGAAGTTTCTACGACGAGAAATAAGCCCATAACACCCGCATGTAATCCGACACCACTTTATATTACGTCATCGACTGATCCAGTCGATTCCGCACATAGCCTACCTAAGCAAGATGGCGGCCGTCGACTGATGCAGCTGATGCCCCAGTTGACAAGTTATGAACTTTATGGATATTGTCCAATTCAGACATTTAACAATAAAATTTCAAGACAAATTTGGAAATTAGGCGAGGAAAGTAAAATACCTAGCAGTGTTTTCTTCTTTATATCAATACGAAGATAACTGTGAAGCAGGCATATTTATTTATGTATGTATATTACAGGACAATCAATTGTTGTTACAATGCAATATTCACAGGTAATTTAGCATATATTATGTCCAAATGTCTGTCTTAGATTCCCAGACATTGGCTTATTTTCTAGTAGATGTAACGCAAAATGTGATAAATGCGTGACATAAAAAATGACCTTGACGCTTGGCAAATAAATGCTTTTATTATTATTATTTTTAATGATAGATAACACATCTTACAAGTATTCTACGGTTTTCATTACTAAATCTCTCGGTCTCTCATTACTAAAACTTTTCATAAAGCTATTAAAGCAAAGTGTGAAGGGACACTTATTTTTTCTTTTTATACTATGGTAAACTACTTACCTTTTTACTATAGTAAACCACACAACCTTCGTACTTAATTTACCAGAAACTAGCTGTTTCAGAAAATACTTTTTTCGGCCCTTATTCAGACATGTTAATCTTTAAGCTACGTTGATATAATTAGCTGATAATAGCTACAAACAATATGATGGTTGTTTTAAACAATAGATTAGTTACAACAACATACATACATAATTTTGAGTGTACAAAACCCTCAATAAATAAAGGAATAACTTTTTAAACGCAACATTTTGATAAAGAAGCTGATTAATATCAAATTAAAATGGTACTCAATTCCTATAGTCTGTTTTATCGTTAATACTAGAATAGAGTCAATGTATGATTATCGCATAAAGCTTTTCATCAAAAGGGTTTACAGACAGAGACCTACTAACGAAATTATAATTTAAACTTGATTTAAGTTATTTGGCAACACAGTGGCCAAATGAAAGTCTCAATCAGGAAATCTTTTTCAAAAATGACCTACCGCGGTATATTATTTATCTGAATTGCCTAACATTTTAATAATTATTATTTTATAACAAAAATACTTCTTTTCCAATAAGACAGTAAGTTTACTAGCTTTCGTAACAGCTCATTTCTTAGACATTTTCACTAATAAAGTTAAACAATATTACACAAATCTCAATAAATTATTATTAAAATACCTGCATCAGGAGCTCATTCTTATCAACCTGTTTTTAGACTATCTTCTTAAAAAGTTCTGACGTTTGCCCTATTGAATAAAACAAATTCAATCCCTAAATGCGATAACGTTTATTTGTTTGAAAATCTTATCTTAAACTATCCTCTAAAAACCATGGTATAATAAGATACTCCGCCTGGTATTTCTTTCCGAGACTCGTGAACCACGTGACCAACACAAGACTACGTCATCATGCTTGTGGGTTACCAGAATTACCCACTCTTATGATGTTTTTTGTAAATTATATAAGATACTGTTAACTAATAAATAAAATTTAAGTGTTGCTGTAAAGTTAAAGTTAATACACACGTAAATCTAAATCATAAAATTATTAAGAAATATTTTAACCCATTGTTCTGAGATTAAATTTACCCCATAACGTATTTAATGAAATAAAGTGGCAATACTAAGTGACGTTGACTTGTGTTTCTCTGGGAAGGAAAGACCATGTTTTATTAGACTATGCTAAAAACGTAGTCGTTGGATAAAATATACCAATTACAAAATTTTTAAACACTTCTCGTGTTAGGTAAAAGATACTCTTCCTGTCAGTTGCCTAGACACCTTAATATTCAGTTCTCACGGTACTTGGTGCCTCATACCTAGATGTTGTGAGAAAAACGGCTTGTTGGGGCAAATAATCTTCAGTTTTTGCAAGATTTATTCAATACGATAGTCTTGAAATGATTGTAATCAATTCAATCTGCACTTTTAATACTTTCAGAGATCTGTAAAGGAATAGATTCATTTCATTAAAAATTTTCACCAATTAATATCAGTGACAATATTTGTAAACTTACCTTATTTACCTACATATTATTTCGTTTTGTTTGTTGTCATTATGTTTTGACATTATTTTTAATTTTCACTCACTACCTTCAAAAGACTTACACTAACTATTTCATATTTTTGTTTTCTCTGAACATCTACACCATGTAAACAATAAATCGCAGAGAATGAAGCTGCGAAATATAATTGATGATCAAACGAACTTACCTGAAGTGAAGTTCGATCCCAATTATATGAGCAGCTTCATTCGACGCGATTTATACAAACCCTCCCAAATTCACAAAAAATTTTGACATCCCAAACCCTTGCGTAAAACTTCAAAAATATCGAAATAGTTTTCTCTAAACTAATGACTCGAAAAGGGCGACAGCGCCCCGCGCGTAGAGTGGGGGAGTGGGGAGCGCTGCTGAGTGGGATAGTAGGGATTGCGGACCAGGGGTTTGACAGCTATCGCCGGTGTTGCCATATTCAAAATCAAAAAAGATAGAAAATACACAAAATCTGTTTTGACTTATTTTTATTCTTTAAAAATTCGTGCAAGGCTATTGCATGGAGGCGAACCTACACCATGTAAACAATAAATCGCATCGAATGAAGCTGCTCATATAATTGGGATCGAACTTCACTTCAGGTAAGTTCGTTTGATCATCAAATATTTTTTTAAAGCCACTACTAGAAAAATCTTTTGCCTATGATGGCAGATACCTCGATACCTACCCAATGAAATGAGTTGGAACTGCTACATGAAAACTTTCCAGACGTAGGGTCACGTTGAACTTAATAGAATAGAATAGAACTAAATAGGTAGATAGAGGTTTGCTTTGAGTTTAGTACATATTGAGACGACATCGAGATAGGAAAAGTTGTTTATGAATTTCAGAGAAACTTCATCATTTTGAAGAAACTTTAAAAATAGAGAAAAGATACCAATTCGGCGATACAGTTTTGCTTTACATTGCATTGCAAGCAATGTAATTTTTTATCATGGATATTTGAATTGAATTAACATACAGAGAACATACGAAACTAGTTACAACTACATAGATTAATTTCTTGTCTGAGTGGCTCTAAAGTGTATTGGCCCAGTACACAATCCCTGTATGAACTACATAACCTCTAAATTAAGGGAAACGGCGCGCGAGGTGCCTTTACAGATGGCTCACTTAGTAATAGAGACGATTTTGACGCTTACTCTCTTGATTCCAGGGGAATTCATGGTAACTAAGAAAATGGTTGCCACGAACTTCATATTACTTGGAGTGGAAAATTGGCTTCGAATCATAATGAAGTTATATCAGATTTTGCTGTTTTGATATTCTTACTTTGAGATTTTTGATAGTAGTAACCCTGGCTAAGTAACGAAAATCCTTAAAAGATTCGAGTGAACTTTCTCTCTATTTTGTCCCTGTGCATAGTTTATTGCTAAGGGCCAGCACACACTAGGTACTTAATTTGCGGCCTCTCTCTCAATTGCATGTGACATAATCAACGTGTTTCGCTCATTCTCTACTGTAGGTACTTTCAGTAAAAAAACATTTGATCACGAATTTCAGAAGTATTCCTCGAAAATACTACCACATTTTCATCAAAACCTTATCGAGATCAATCGAACTAATGTGCCTCCGACTTTTGCTATTTCTTTGAGAAATGAACACTATTTTTTTAGCAATGTTTTTTATTTAATCTTGTGATAGCTTTCCGTTTTTCCCAGATGTGATCAAATTACTTTTCTAGGTTCTTCTTCTTCGTGTAAAGGTATTTTTAAGACGAAAATTACAATTAATATAATTGTTTGTTTATTAAGACTTTTTGATATTTTAATATTACTTTCTGCTATATGATTTATATGCAGTTAACTGTTTTGGCATCTACCAAGCTCATTTATTCGATAAAAGGGCTAAATTCGTATGCCTAAGTACTTCGGAAATATGAAAGTCCTATCAGCAGTACTTACACCAAGTCAAATACTATTGCCAGCACACCAATCTGGCGATTTAAGGGACCAACTTATATTGGTTTTTCATACAAACACTAAGATAATCTAGTATAGGTAAATAGGTATCTTGAAACCTTAAATAGGTAGGTTGACGGGCTGGTGTTAGCACCAGTTTTGTAAAGATTATAGCATAGTCCATTCGCAATCATAGCGTCATGAAATGACATGACCAGCCAAAGCGGGAGGCCAAGTTACGCTGGTAGCAATACTTAGATACATCGCGACCTGCGTAACTTGGCCTCCTGCTTGGGCTGGTCTGGTCATGACACTATGATATTGAATAGACTATATACCTGCCACGAGTGTAAATTATTCGTTACCTAACGAGATTTTCACGCACTAGTAATGTAATAACTATAACTCAGTAAGAAAATAATAATAATTTACGAGTTATCTTCAGGGTTGTCGACCGTAGGATAATGGAAAATTTTGTTTTTACATTTCTGCGTTAGCACCTTTTTGTCAAACCAGAGGGCGTAAAGCTAACTTGAAAATTTTACGTTATACCAACCATCTTTATAATAATTTACAACTTTTAAAATCTAATAACTCGGGATTTACAAAAAATCGCGGAACATACCTACATGGGGATGACTAGGATACCCTTTAGTAAGTATAAGGGATTTGTATTTCCTCTTTGGACGTCACTCCTAGGCCATCCTGTATAAGGTAGTTGTCATTGGAAAAAGGTTTTTTAAAATCGGTATTCTCAATTATCAGTTCAACAGAATCAAACGAAATGTAATAGATATTTGTAATAAATTGTATCTTTTGTCCTATAACGAGATGTTTTATGTTTACTAGGTATTATTATTAAACATTCACCTGTATAAATCCTTTCCTAGCCGCTCCGTACCTTCACTTTACCTTGAAGGATTTTCTTAAAATATTCACAGCTATAAAAAGCGAAAACTCCGAGACAAGACTATAAAAAAACCATTAGGTAATATACAAAATGTAAAACAAGTGACACCCCTAACTACACAGGTGCTTCGCTTTCTTGTCACGTCTCATAATTTTATGTTTCAGCTCGAACGTAAAAAGGAACGTAAAGTGGCGACGGAGAAATGAAGTCTTCGTGAAATGAAGCGGGTTTCTTTGCAACTTTCCTCGTATAAAAGAAACTGTTTGTGAAGTTTGTAAGTTAATACCTACCTAAGCCGTGTGGTGTCGGCAGAGTAGAATTTCACCACCCCAAATCTGCCCGTGGGTGTCGTAAGAGGCGATAAAGGGCTTCCGGGAGGTGGGCAGCAGCGCCTCCCGTGTTGACAACATAGTCCACAAACACACACTGCGGTCACCAACCCGCCTGCCCATTGTGGTGACTATGGGCAAAACCCTCCATGGATAGGTCGATAAAGAAACGGCCCCTAGTTAGCCCCGCCTTACTACCCCGGGCTACGGTAGCGGCCCGGGTAATAGTAGGGCAGGGGGTGCGAAGAATCCCCGGGCTACGGACGACGGCTGCCATAAACTGACCCTGGCGACGTATAATGGACGCAGTCTGCGGCTGGACGAAAGTCTCCAAATCCTTGAGGTAGAATTAGATAAGATACGGTGGCATGTTCTTGGGTTGTCAGAAGTCCGAAGAGAGGGGGAGGACACGATAACCCTAGAATCAGGTCACCTATTCTACTTCAGGGAAGGGAGCGCACAATCCCAGGGTGGCGTAGGGTTCCTTGTCAATAAGGCTCTCTCTGACAACGTGAAGGAGATCAGCAGCGTCTCGAACAGGGTAGCGTACCTCGTACTGAAGTTGACCGAGAGGTACTCTCTCAAGGTCGTACAGGTATATGCGCCGACTTCGAGCAGCTCAGATGAAGAGGTGGAGGCCCTATACGACGACGTGTCGAAGGCCATACACCAAACCACTAAGACCCACTTCACTGTTGTCATGGGGGACCTCAACGCTAAAGTGGGACAGGAGCACGGCGAATCAAGCTTGGGACCACATGGCTACGGGAGCAGAAACCAGAGGGGCCAAATGCTAGTCAACTTCCTTAGCAGGCAGGGGCTGTTCTGTATGAACACCTTTTATCAGAACAAGCCCCAACGGAAGTGGACCTGGAAGAGCCCTGACGGCAGGACGAAGAACGAGATCGACTTCATCATGAGGATAAACGGCATATATTTAGGGATGTCTCAGTGATCAGTAGGTTCAATACCGGAAGTGATCACCGACTAGTAAGAGGCACCCTAAATATCAACTTCAAGCTAGAAAGAAACCGCATGGTGAGGCAAGTTCTCCGTCCCAATCTGCCCCAAGCCGGACATGAGGAGTTCCAACTTGAACTGAAAAATCGATTCGCTGCCCTGGAGACCCCGACAAACGTTGATGAGGACCTAGAGGGCATAGTCGAGGCTGTTCGCGAAGTGGGGACGAAGCATTTTCGTAAAAGGCGAACAGATAAGAAGTCCAAACTTTCAAGCGAGGCCCTGGAACTGATGCGAATTAGACGGGAAACACCAGAGAATGCATTGCCAGATCCCCAGTCACTTAACAAAAAGATCCGAAGTATGGTAAGACGCGACCTTCGAAGCTATAACACTCGACTCGTTAAGGAGGCGATTGAGAAAAACCGAGGTTCGAAAGTTTTTACCAAGACACTGGGAAGGAGTCATCTGGCAAAGCTAACTACCTCGAATGGTGTAACTGTCACATCGGTTCCAGAGATTCTCGCTGAAATTGAGGACTTCTATGGAAGTCTGTATGCCTCGCATGCGAAAAAGCCTCCACCTGATGCGACCCCAGACCCAAGAGCTCCTCTCCCGCCACTTTACAGAAGATCTCCCGGACGTAGATATAGACGAAATTGGGGCGGCTCTCAGACAGCTTAAGAATGGGAAGGCTCCCGGGGAAGACGGAGTGGCCTCTGAGCTACTTAAGGCCGGCGGAAAACCTGTCCTTGAGGAGCTGAAAAGGCTTTTCAACTCTGTAATAGCCAATGGGACAACCCCGAAGGCGTGGAGCAGAGGTGTAGTGGCATTGTTTTTCAAAAAAGGAGACAAAACGCTTCTCAAAAACTATAGGCCGATCACACTTCTGAGCCACGTCTATAAGCTGTTCTCGAGAGTCGTCACGAATCGTCTGGCATCAAGATTTGACGCCTTTCAGCCACCGGAACAGGCCGGGTTTCGTAAGGGCTTCAGTACCGTGGACCACATCCATACTGTAAGGCAGGTTATACAGAAGACAGAGGAGTACAACCAACCACTGTGTATGGCTTTTGTGGACTACGAAAAAGCCTTCGACTCTATCGAAACCTGGGCTGTTTTGGAGTCCTTGCAGCGGTGTCAAGTCGACTGGCGGTATGTGGAGGTGCTGAGAAGCCTTTATCAAATGGCTACGATGTCCGTTCAAGTACAAAACCATAATACAAGACCCATCCAACTGCTCCGTGGTGTAAGACAGGGTGACGTTATATCCCCGAAACTCTTCACCAACGCATTGGAGGATGTCAAAACTCTACAGTGGGATGGACTGGGCATCAACGTCAATGGCGAAAGTCTCACGCATCTCCGCTTTGCCGATGACATAGTCATAATGGCCGAATCGCTGCAGGACCTGCAAAAAATGCTATCTAGTCTTAACTCTGCCTCGAGACGTGTTGGACTTGGGATGAACTTGGATAAGACGAAGGTCATGTTCAATCAACACATAGTCCCCGAACCGGTCTCCGTCGAAGGTGTAGTCCTTGAAGTTGTCCAGAAATATGTGTACCTTGGGCAAACTTTGCAGATGGGAAGAGACAACTTTGAGGCTGAAATCACCAGAAGAGTGCAGCTTGGCTGGGTATTGGAAAGCTGCGTCATATTCTCGAATCATCTTTGCCACAATGCCTCAAGACCAAGGTGTTCGATCAATGCGTCCTACCAGTCACGACCTACGGAGCCGAGACGTGGAACTTGACAGTAAAACTGGCCCACCGGCTACATGTCACTCAGAGAGCTATGGAAAGGTCTATGCTTGGTATCTCTATAATGGATAAAGTCCGGAATGAGGCCATCCGAAAAAAGACCAAAGTGACGGACATAGTCTGGAAGTGTAGCAAGCTGAAGTGGCAGTGGGCTGGCCACATTTGTCGTAGAACCGACGGACGGTGGAGTAAGCGGGTTCTCGAGTGGAGACCACGCCTCGGCAAGCGTAGCGTTGGACGCCCTCCGGCCAGATGGACCGATGACTTAAAAAAGGCGGCTGGTAGCGACTGGATGGCAAAAACGGGAGATCGTGCCTTATGGCGTTCCCTGGGGGAGGCCTACGTCCAGCAGTGGACTGCAATAGGCTGAAATAGAAATAGAAAATAGACCTACCTAAGAAAGTTGCTAGTTGCCAATGTCGATATCTACGGAGTAGGAATGATATGCCTACTTGCTCGTTTCACCAACTAACCACTTTCTTAAAGAGAATCTTGTTAATTCTGTTTTGAATTCGACTTTGACTAACCGATACACGAAATGGCTCTCCTCTTTTTGTGATTTTTGAGCGCTACACCGACTAACTAGGCAGGTACTGTCGTAGTTTGGCGTGACTGTTTTTTGTAAAACTGTTGTATTTTTTATACGTAGAAAAATAAAGGTTCTCAATTAATCGGGAACTTTTTGATTACCTAAAAAGAGGAAGAAACATACCTAAATGAGTTTCACCTACTTTGGCTATCTGCTAGCTAAAAGCGCAGTTGTCATTACCAAAACATGAATATTTTTTATCGAATTGGCGAAATGTCTGACAAGTTTGCCAAATATCAAAATGATGCAAAATACAGGGTGGTAAACTTGACATCTTTCCCCAGGAACTGCTTTGTAATTTAGTTTTTCGGGAAAGTTGTTCAGATTGACCTGTAGGTAGAGCTTAGCATTTTAGGGAAAGTGGGTCGATAGGTGCCACCCTGTATAAGTATATGCCCAATGTTTTCATGATAAAAATTTGTCTAGACTTTTAATACAAATATGAACAAACTTCTCAAGACTTTAATTTAAAATCGTACAATAAATTTCAATCACACGAGTACGTTGATGCAGCCATGTTGTAGAATATTTTCAATTTATCTTTTAAAATCGTATTTCACAAATCACATTGCATTCTGCGAGAGTAAAGTGGATTTTCTCATATGTTAGTAACACAAAATAGAAAGTTTACAGAAGGTTCACTCCATCCTATTTAGGATTTTTATGACTGTCACTTGTTTGTTGTTACATAGCCAATGTTGCTACTGTCAAAAATCCTAAAGAATAAGAAAATCAAAATAGTAAAATCTGATACAAGAATGTCATATGAATCTGAACTATTTTTTTATCCAAGAAATATGACGTTCGTAGCAACCATTTAGCGTCAAAATCGTCGCTTGTACTGAGTGACCCACGCACCTGCAGGCGCTCCGCCGTAGTTCTAGTGTTGGTTTCGCAGCAGTCAAATTTGGCCTGTTCGAACGACTGTACTTTAATAAAGACCCTCAACGAAGCTTTGGTATCGAATCAATTCAATTTTCATTACAATGGATGACAAATAACTTTCTATTAACACAAAGTATACGAAACCAAATTGGGTTGCAATATTTTTCATTTCTCTTCGCCTTCTTTAATTAAATATTAAACCAATTACGTTTTCCCTCGCTATGGAAATGGTTCCCTGCTGTTCTTATTTCAATGTAAATTTGTTTTGCGCGTAACGTGCCGAGATAAGTCGCCATTTTGAAATTTTCCAACAGCTGCGTGAATTCGTTATTCTGATATTGCGTAGGTGTACAGTTTAGGCGCGAAACACAAGACGTAACGTCTCTTTTGTGGAGCTTGCGCCTTGCGCTTTTCCAGATCTCTCTCTCTCTCTTCGTGTGGGACACCGAGTCGTTCAACGACCAGATGTCGTTATTTGATGGAGAAAGTTTTAATATCTTCTACAAAAACTAGAATTTACTCACTTAGGCGAGAAGCCCACGTGACGTCCGTTTGTGCATTTTAAATTTTTCGCAGAGCTAAGGAAATGTGATTTATCACCTTATTTTATACAATTACTGACTACCTTTATGGGAATAAGGTCAAAATTATGTTGAAAATTATAAAATTGAAAAATTCATTAGCGACCGCCGGGGCTCGAACCCGGGACTGTGGGGTACCGTCCCACCGCTCTGCCAACTGAGCTACGAGCGCCTAGTGGACCCTGATGAATCCTTCAACCCCTTCATACTCGTCTCGAAGCGACGATTAAGCGACATGTAGTAGTCATACATAACCAGGGTTACAACTGTCAATAATCTCAAAGTGTAAGAATATCAAAACAGCAAAATCTGATACAAGAACGTCAAAATATAACTTTGAACCAATTTTAATACAAGAAATATGGCGTTCGTGGCAACCATCTTCTCAGATACCTTGAGTTCCCCTGAGATTCCAGTTTTTTCCAGTAAACGCCATACTCATCGCTAGTTTTGAGTGAGCCATTTGTTCCCTAATTTGTGCCTTAATCTCTTCCTATTGATAGAAAAGCATTGGTCTTCATGTTTGTAATAAATTATCTTGAGCTACCTATCTTACTTTATTGATTCTGTAGATAGTATTGGCTTAGAGATTTGGGACCTCCACAAGCGGTCCGTTTATTGGTGTTTGTCTAGTAGATTATTGCTATTTATCTACTTAGCTAGGTACCTAGTAGATAAATACGTATTCTTTATTTATCTACTAGGTATTTATCTAGTATTTCTATTTGTGCCAAACATTTTATAAGGATTACGTTATCTATCCGTCTATTATTGTGGCTGAGCTGATTGGCCTCCGTAGAGCAGTCCACTAAGCCTAATTGACATAGGATTACATTCCCCAAGGATGTACCCAATGCCTAGTAAACAATGAAGTAGGTACTATAGCCACATAGATATCTATAGGGCGAAATTTTACTAGTAACACCGATAGTGAAAAGTTACAACCGACTGGTCAAAAGGAAGAACTTTTCTCAAGGGACATAGGTTTAAATAAGAAAAATAATTTTGGACCTCCGATGGTAACTCAGCTGAGCGTTAATTTTAAATTTTTTTTCTGCATATTTTGAGCCATGTTTCTTGAGGAAAGTTGTTTCTTATCACCAGCCGGTTCTGAGTTTTCGATTTCGGTCATTAGTAAAA
Organism: Phthorimaea operculella; assembly: GCA_024500475.1. Taxonomy (NCBI): domain Eukaryota; kingdom Metazoa; phylum Arthropoda; class Insecta; order Lepidoptera; family Gelechiidae; genus Phthorimaea; species Phthorimaea operculella. The sequence goes on along the minus strand of JANFCV010000014.1, from coordinate 5,003,692 downwards.
TTTCACCCAGTATTTCGAAGATTTACCTACCTACTTGAGGAACGATACTACGAAACTAGGTTCGTAGATTTTTGGAAAGCTTGCTTCATCGCAGGCAGGATTTGAACCTGCAACTTTCGGAATCAGTACTGCCGACTGCTCTATCAACTGGGCTACCGCGGCTCAATCTTTGACTTATTTATTGTGTTCGTTGTGTTCCTAGCTTGGGAAAAGTTAAGATTTCTTTATACGCGACAATTTATTGTAACTCTAGCGACCGCTGTGACTTCGTAGTAGAAAATTTAAAATTGTGATATACTAACAGAGGAAAGTCAACGGTTTTTACCTGCTTGCGCTTTTTTCCCATAAAAAGTCCATAATTTCCTTGTCGTTACTTTTAACCTCATTCATATTTCATCAAAACGTTTACAGCTCCCCGTGCGGGTGCAAAAATCATCGTAACGTAAATCACTTTTAACCAAAGCTATAAATAACGGAATACAATTTTGTTGAATTTATTGCAGCAATTTTGCTCACACTGTGCTCGTACTATCAACATGCCACTTTAAGGGGATCAGCTTATACTGGTTTTTCTTATAGACTGTATGAAAACCAGTTTAATTTTGTCACTGACTAAGGTTGTTGTGTTCGTAGACATTAATAAGACTTCTCAGGAGCTTAAAGCTAAACTCAAGCCACAAAATAGAGAGTTTACAGAAGGTTCACTCGACCCTATTTAGGATTTTTCATAGCCAGGGTTGCAACTGTCAAAATCTCACAGTATAAGGGTGAGAATCCACCAGAGCTGTGCGAGGTAGCTAAGCGGTGTGCGAGGAAAAAATCCACCAATAGAATCACTTCATTTTCCTAGCCTCGCTCAGCTCAGCTCTGGTCGAATAGGGTTGAGCGAAGCGAGGCCATTCTACATACAAAACAAGCGAGAAATGTGTGCGAGGGATGTGTTGCGAGGAATGTGTAGCGAGGAATGTGTTGCGAGGAATGCGTTCCGAGAAATGTGCTGCGAGGTTTCCACTACATCGCATTCCCCCCCGCTCACACATTTCACAGCTTCGCAACGCATCCTCGTACGACACATTTTACTCGCACAGCTCTGGTGGATTCTCACCCTAAGAATATCAAAACAGAAAAATCTGATACAAGAGCGTCATATGATTCTGAGCCAATTTTAATCCAAAAATATGACGTTCGTGGTTTCCTTGAGTTCATCTGAGGTTCCAGTTGTTTTCAGTTAAAGTCAGTAAGTGTCAAAATCGTCGCTAGTACTCAGTGAGCCATCTGTAAAGGCGCTCCGCACGCCGTTTCCCTAATTCGTGCTTAGGCCGTTTGACCATGGGTTAGTTTATTATATTATCTGTGACCATGAAGGCATTCAAACTGAAATAAATTCCAACTAAACATGCTGAATAAATAATACTTACTTAATAATGCGTTGTGTTCCACATTCGGCACTGCCCCGTCCAAAATCCAGGCAAGCAAAGGCGGCGCTTACAACAACTGACGGGTATGCATTATTGATGCCGAGCTCTCCGGCTGCCTTTGTTACTACTAACTTTATAACGGTGTCTTTATTGACTTGCTTTTCAACATACATAGATAGACATTCAGCCATAAGTATGATATACTAGTTCTCGAGTAGAAGTCACGCATCGGCAAGCGTAGCGTTGGATGGTGGATAGATTCTCTTTGCCTAGAGGGACTGAAGACTTGTAAAAAGGCGACTGGTAGTCGCTTGTTGATGAAAACGACGGATCGTGCCTTGTGGCTTATCCTGGGAGCGGCCTACGTCCAGCAGTGGACAGCTAATAGTCTGATGTGATGTAAGTGTATTAATAAAACTAGCCATGTGTTTCATATACTGCCCCGTCCAAAATCCACGCAAGCAAACGCGGGCCTTACAATAACTGACGGGCATGCATTATTGATACTGGCGAGCTTTCCAGCTGCCTTTGTTACTACTAACTTTATAACGCTGCCTTTATTGACTTGCTTTTGAACTATAACAATCAAAAGTGTACCAAAAATATTCTGGAAGTAAATGGCTGAAGGACTGGTATATCTGTAGTAGAAGTAATTCACGGTGAAGTAAGCAGGTTCTCGAGTAGAGGTCTCGCATCAGCAAGCGTAGCATTGAGTATCCTTCGGCCAGAGGGACCGATGACTTAAAAAGAGAGACTGGTAGTGACTGAATAATGAAAACAGAAGATAGTGCCTCTAGTATGATGGCGTATTTTGGGGGACACATATGTCCAGCAGTGGACAGCTATAGCTTGATATGAGTGTTTTAATAAAACAAGCCATGTGTTACATATAGGTACTGCCTCGTCCAAAATCCACGCAAGCAAACGCGGGGCTTACAACAATTGACGGGCATGCATTATTGATGCTGGCGAGCTCTCCAGCTGCCTTCGTTACTACTAACTTTATAACGCCACCTTTATTGACTTGCTTTTGAACTATAACAAGCAAAGGAGTACCAGACATATTCTGAAAGTGTAACAATCAAAAGGCTAAAGTGCCAGATATTCTGGAAATGTAACTTTAGCAGCGGCTGGTCACATGTGTTTTTAAAGTAATTTACGGTGGAGTAAACAGGTTCTCGACTAAGGGAACGCATCAGCAAGCGTAGCAAGTGAGTATCTTCCGGCCAGAGGGACCGATGACTTGTGACTGGACGATGAAAATAGAAGATAGTGCCTCTAGTATGATGGCGTACACTGAAGGAGTCATACATCCAGCAGTGGACAGCTATAGGCTGATGTGATGAGAGTGTATTAATGGAATAAGGCATGTGTTCCATATACTGCCCCCCCGTCCAAAATCCACGCAAGCATACACGGGGCTTACAACTACTGACGGGCATGCATTATTGATGCAGGCGAGCTCTCCAGCTGCCTTTATTACTACTTACTTTATAACACTGCCTTTATTGACTTGCTTTTGACTTTGAACATACTATCGAGGTAATGAATGATAGCTCGGAAGCGTATTAATACTACATGAACCTTATAGTAGAGAGCCATAACTACCAACTTACAGTAGTCTACTACTGGGCGTAGGCTTCTCCCACGTTATGTCATAGTTATAAACATAAGGCACGATCTTTCGTTTTCACCATCCAGTAGCTACCAGCCGTAATCTTTCAGTGTATCTTATAGCCTACCTGTCAGGATGGCGTTCGACATGGTCTATGGTTCAACGCTTTACGTAACATTCAACCTTGTTTTAGACGGACCTTGTATAATAAACGAACTTTACGCGTAGATTTACTTTATAGATAAAACGTTTTACAAGAGTTAGCAAAATACATTTCTTTGTGTACACAGGTTGTTTTCCTAAACAAGTGTCAGTGCGACCGCATTATGCTAAACGTTGACAAAGTCTGAGTGGATACGGTTTCCTTTGCCAGCTTTTTGTGTAAATGTTAGTATTGGTCTAAATGTTCCTCTTATATTAAAGTGGATTTGAGAAATGTTTTTTTTTTGAGCAATTTACACTAGTTTTTCATACGAATAGCATCATCCTAATTCTTTCTCGCTGGTGTCGTAAGAGGTAACTGAGGGACTCGAGGGCTTCATGTGTATCTTAGGTGGCAGGCTGACAACTTGTCACTGTAGTGATACAGGATTTATTAAAACGGTCCTGAAATATTTGTCAAACGGCGATAACGACGATATTTTACGGCCGTTAACGATCTGCCTACCCCGCAAGTATGTATGTAGTATATCCATGTCACGCTGCTGATAGCGTGATATGGATATACTACTAGTAGTACCTCAAAGTCAAAATTCGCCAAGCGCTTTGGGCTTATAGCCCGTGAAAAATAATTTTCTTGTCCACATGTCGTAAGAGGCGGTGTCGCATCCGGGTGCAATCCCTGGATGAATTTCGCAATCGCATTGCAACATCTTGCATTGCGCTCACCAACCCGTCTGCCAAGCGTGGTGAGCATTTGTAAATACGCTCCTAATAGGGGGAGGCCCATGTTAAGGCAGTGGACTTTATTGTCGCTGTTATAGTAGTATTCGGCGAGCTGTCTCTAACACCCCTATTGTCATTTATTATAAGCAAAGATAGAGTGAACTAGAACTAGTCGAAAAACAGTCTTCCATCTTCCAGCTAATCTTGAAATAATTAACTGTGGCCAACTTAAGGGACCAGCCCTTAAGCGCCCTTAACGAAATTAAGCACAGCGTACTTTTTGCCTATTTCTGAGAGAAGATTGATCGAATACACTTACGAGTACTTGTATAGTTAGAAATAGTTAAGACTATCGTATTTTACTAAAGTGTATTTACGATATCGTATTATTTTTTCAACTCATCTTTAAGGAACCAAGCTACACCGGTAACCGGTATTCCTTAATCATTCCTTTTCTCTATTTTCGTGTGGGATATGTCCAATGACTCGATGAACCCTGGTAACAGAGTTTTTCAACCCCCTACAGCAGTAGGCCTCTGTCATTGTTGTGTGAACTATGTTGATGGATGTTGCAATTTCAGCAGTAGCTGATATTACCCAATTATAATCAATCTCACCATTAGGTTTTCCTTTTCGCCAAGAAGTCTTCGTTGCGTTACCTTAAAAATACAAACAACAAATTTTAGTTAAGAATATTTTATTGTAGGTTACTTTTATTCAATAAACTTAATCGAATATAAAAACAATGCAAGACTATACTATGTAAGTAATGTATTTAATTGAAAATAATAGTCAAAGTTACCTATAAAAGTGGTCAAAACATACTGGTTCTCCTTCAGTTATTACTTATTACAAAAAACAGTACAATGTGTTACAAAACGTGCAATAAATGTCTCATTCAAATTGAGTTAATTTTGTACGTACAGGAGGTCATTCTTTTTCATATTTTGACCCATGTTCTATGGGGAAAGTTTTTTCAGTTTTACGAGTACCTTGACCTCATTTAAGCTTTATTGGTTGTTTTGTAACACCCAGTAGTCGATCCCATAAACAGGCAGGTTGATAAACTGCTGATAGAATTATATATAACAGGCCAAAACGTAGTTAATTCCTCTGGGAAAGGTCAGAAATTATGGCCCATTATCTTAATTAATGTAATTGTTCGCACAAGCTCATTATTTCTTCTAGGTACTACATGATTTTCCTCATAAAGGCACTCTACATATAAGCTCAAATATGAAACCGACTTCACAGCCGAGAAACATTATTATTGCAATAGGCGTTTTTGGAGAAACTCATTCGTGAGATGTGGCGTTGTACGGCTCTATAAACTTAAAAGGATTAGCAGTCAAATTTTGACACATATTCCATTTTAGTCTATGGCAATTTTGCTTGCGGTTTAGTTTCTACTACCAAAACGTCTTTCCTTGCTCGTAAAACTCACTGATTTGATTGTCATGCAGGAACTAAATAATCCTTGTCAAAAAGGGCCAGTGCAAGTCATTCAGCGCCATCCATCGATGGTTTTACTTCCTACACAGTACTAATTTCTACTTTTTAATAGCTGTCAGAAAAGGCCTCATTTTGCGCGCGGCATAAGAACGGTCCAAATTCTGAATGCTGTGACACAAAATACATGAAAACAACTTTAACTGAATGTAACCAAATGTAACTTTAATAGAACCTTATTCGAAGCCATATAAAGGAACTTCGAATGCCCTTTTTGGGCATCCAAGACAAACAAGTTGAATCAAAAACCTCCTCTATAGAAGTCGGTTCACAGGCCATAAAGGCGAGAAAACTACGCACAGAGAAAAATATCATCTCCGCTTCGCTCTTGGCTATCATAAAACAAGTGGTCCTGAGGGAATAATGGAGAAGTGGGCAATGTATCTTTATTAGTCTATTTTCAGGAAAAAAAGGAGATATATTTATTGGCGGATTGATTATTGGGCTTAAAATTAATTTGTTTCGTTGTGACAAAGCCAGCTTGTGTTATGACGTACCCTTGGAAAGGTCTACGTCTAGTAGTGATCATTTAAATGGCACAAAAAATTACAAAGCTCACTATCAAATACACAAAACTGAAAAGTTTGCACTCCATTTTCTCAGCCGTTATGGAAAGTAAGGATATAATAATATCATGAAATCAATGAAAGAGTGACAGAGTTAGGCGACAAACACACGCAACATCCGTTTGTGCGTCATTCATTCGACTCTCCACTCTACCTTCAAACGAATGCGGTCTATGAAAAACCGCTTCGCACAACGCTGCGTCTGTCAACCCGTTTCACATAAACCATAATTCGTATGAATCGAACAAACGGACGAGACCGTCAGCCATTGCGAGTAGATCACACTCCACAAGCTCTTCAAGCAATCGTCGTCCCCGCCGGCGGGGACGCGGAGGTCCCTCATTTGTGCCCTTCTTTGGCAAATAGCGGTATATACCGGATAGACATAGTCCAACCCGTTCTTCCAGGAACAACTCGAAAGCCCAGTCTCGGTCCCAAGGGCGTGATTGAGCTGGTTGTTTGAACAACCACACACAAAGACTTCCGGATGAGCCATCACTCCCCACTATATAGTTAGGTGTAGCTTTCAAGGCCCCGGGACCATAAGTGCCCATATCTTAAAAAAAACGGACGTTACCGTGTGTTTTCCCTTATTTCTCCCCTAAAGTAGCATACTTACTTGGCTTATTCTCCCCGACTAGTTTTTGGTTGGATGGGCACATATTTTTTATCGCCGCTCAACAGGTGAATCAAGGGTAATGGTTTTATCTCACTGAATATGGGTTTGTATACTAAATAGAGATGGGCCGAATATTCGGTTTATGTTCGGTATTCGGCATGTTCGGCAAGTTTACCGAATATTCGGTTTCGGCCGAATGTTCGGTGAATTTTGCCGAATATTTGGCCGAATAAAAACTGGCAAATTGGTATGTCAGGACCTCAAGATGCAGTTTTATTTTAATTTGTTGACTAAGTTTCCAATGTAAAATGTTAGAGGGGTAAAGAGCAGAGTGGTTTGGTGCAAATCAGCGCATAATTCGTAAACAAGTGATGCTCCTAATTATATTTTAAGGACATCGATTCCTGCCGAATTATTCGGCCGAATATTCGGTTCGGCAATCTTTTTACCAAATATTCGGCCGAACCGAAGTATTCGGTGAAACTTATGTTCGGCCCATCACTAATACTAAAGAATGCGGTTAGTCTACTGGAAATATGATTTATGCCAATATATGTGCATAAAATACCAAGCGTGTTTTTTTATTTTGGGTACAATACACGATGTAAAAACCAAACTGGAAATATGTAAATGAGTGAACCAGTCCATGAAACTGCACGTTGGAATATTGGCTCTGAAAAAGACAGCATAAATACTAAATACTGAGCTGACCGAGTCAGAAATTCAAGTGACTGCATATAACTCCATATAATTTTTTTGGGTACCTTTTTTTTGCGAAAACCAGTTAAATCCACGGATTCAGAATTGTTTAAATAACTTGTATAACTAATCTTAACAACAAGTTATGATTTGTGAAAACTTGAAACAAAATACTTGTGTAAATTCAACGTTCAAAATAAATGGTAACACGTATAACGTTGACAACTTCAACATTAGCGGAATTTAAAATTGCATAACTTTTATATACCTATAAAACATGACAGCTTTCGTAGACAATCTTGGAAGTCATATTCAAACACAAAATTTATTATATTCCGTATCTGAACAAAACGCATTTGGTGTGGATCAAATCTTGGACTGTGACTAAAAACTTATAGTTGTCTTGGAAGTCGGACCACAGGTAGGTAATTAAGAAAAACCCAGCTAGTAAAGATGTAGACAAATTAAATGAAACATATTTATTCAATATGGGATACAAAAAATATCACTTATTGACTAATTTGGATTTCATTACACTAATTTGGATAAGTAACTGTAAAAACATTTGCTGTCCTAGTATTAACGCGGCTCGGGCGGGATAAAAAAAATAAAAATAAAGGCACTGCCTTGAGGCTGGCCAAGCTAGACAGAACGTAAAATTATAGTTTTCTTGGAAGTCAGACCACAGGTAATTAGGAAAAACACAGCAAGTAAAGATGTAGACAGAACGTTCTTTAATGAACAAATTATGTTGTTAGAAGAGCGCTTGTAGAAAGCTGTTAGACATAATTAAGTGTGCTGTAATTGTTACAGAATGAAAAAACTACATCAAGTCATTCCATTGAATTCTTTTTAAAAGTAAATTGACTTTTGTGTAAAAGACATTGGTCAATTGGACAATGACAAAGAATTAAATTGGAATTCTAGAAAAAAAATTAAGAAAATATAAAGTGTTCAATATGACACTGAATTGATAAGAAAGCTGTCGTTTTTAGCTTTTTTGTTGCCATGCCTGATTGAAACGTAAAACAGGCATTAGATATACTGAAAAACCTACCTGTTCTGCTGTTTAAATCAATACTTTCTATTGACAGGGTGAAAAATCGACTAAGAATTCTCAACAGAGAGTTTCCTATCAAAGCGCAGTTTATTCTTAGAAGTTAATTGTTACCTTCTATTGACAATCCGCCCATTATGTTTCTTGCTCAAAGCCAATTGAAACGGATTATTTCTGGAGAATATTCAATTAGTATTGTATGAACAATGGAACCATTTTCTTGGTTATGTTTGAGCAGAATTAAATGCTTGAACTTTGGGTTAGGTACACGTGTAGGTGTACTTTAAATTAATGGATATATTTCTGTCATAGCACAATGAGTTTTGGATCTGAAATATCTAGGTTCGCTGACTCAGCGACCCGAACAATATCGGCCTCCCAAACAATAAAAATTAAACCGACGCAGTTTCCTAATACTTTTCTTCATTTGCTACTGTAGGTAAGTTCTACGGCAGCAGAATCTACATAACAAAATAAAAGAAAACATTTTCACTCTTTGCAAACGCTTCATGTTACCAGAACATGCCATGACACAATATCAGAATACAGACACAGAATACAGTAAGAATTAATCGGCTTACTGTTAAGAAGATTACGATTTTAATTGGAATAATTGTTTTGTAGAGAGAAGGCGTATTTCTGTACATATCGAAATATTACGCATTCATCTCAAAGAGACAAAGATGTTTCGGCTTGCATATTTAAGTAGAGATTTTGATGTATGTACGTAATGTTTAATCATGGTAACAGAGAAAGTTGATATTACGCATTCGTTTCCAAAGAGACAAAGATGTTTTAGCTTGCATATTGAAGTAGAGATTTGATGTATGTACGTACATATTTAATCACGGTAACAGAAGCAATGTGATTTAATTTTAACTAGCCCTCAACAGGGGAAACTTTAGACATTTGGATCTAACTGTGGACTCCTGTGGCTGTTAATGTGTTAATATTATTCAATGTACTAGTATTTTCAAGAAGTCTATCAAAGTTCTTTGTCAAAAAAGTGATAGGTAATGTGAAAACCAAGAAAGTTGTAGTACTTATACTAGGTACCTATTCGTTGAAGAAATCTTATTAGCCATCACATAGTAAGAGAAACCTGAGTCTTTATGAGCATGACTGTGGCATGACCAGACCTTTATAAAATAAATCCTATTATAATTTGATGAGAAAATGAAATGGCTGGTCGTAAACCTGCCTGAAGGAAATGGATTTTTTTATACTTTACGTTTATGGTCTGTGAAAATTTTAACATAACCTCGTTAACAATTGTACCTAATGATGACCAGTTATAGGTATTTTACAGTATAAAGAGCCTACATAAAGCAGCCAATCATAATAAACAACATTTACTTTAGTTTGATAGTTTTTTTGGCACTTTTTCGCACTAGATTTAACGAAAAAAAAAAGAGTTTTGTTCTAGAAATTGTATGTAAATAACGCTGGGTCTCTGTCAGTTGATTGCTGTAAAAACTGCACAATCATACGACACGTTTGTGTGTTAGACCTGAATATTTTTCCTTATTTCATTTAAGGAACTACTCTCAAGGTGTAATGTACTGTAAGCTGTATGGTCCTCTGTAAATATCGTTTTTATGAGTATTATTTAATATTTAGAATCATTGTTCGATGCGCGCGTGTGAGTCCATGTTACGATCTATGTTTGTTAGATGTCTAATTTTTTCCCGTATTTTTTGCAAGAAGCTTTGGGGACTGCTGTTGCTAAAAGCAGCTGTTTTTCTTCCACTACTGGGTCTACTGAAGCGATTCCCACAGTCGACCACCGTTGCTATGATTTTTTAGTGCATCAGTAACACATGCATCTGTTAAATGCAAGGAAATTTCTAATTCCCCACACAAAAAACGTGTTATAGCGCATATGCTTTTGGTGTTGGATAGACGCATGCGTTACGGATGCGCTGAAAATCCGCACTAACAGCGTCAAGTGTGGGAACCGCCTAACTGCGGCGGTTTTTCTTTCTTTTCCGGGTCTACTAAGTGGCCGAGTACATACAACGCATTACGTTTATTGCAAGTGTTGTTTCACCGAATGGTTATTTTCGCCGGAAACCAATTTGTTTCACGTACACTCTGTTTTATGACGAAAAACGACAGACACGTATTTAGTACTAAATTCTATACATTTGTTTTTGCAGGAGATTTTTTTCGTAAGAAATTGAGGCATGAAAATTTCGACATACCAAGTAACTCATACTTCCCTAATAGGTACCTGGCTGAAAGGATATTGAACCTAAAAATTTACTTTAATATTCTTCTTATCACAAATAAGATAAGAAGGTCGTGACATAACTAAATCAGAATCTCTTCTTTTTGGTATCGGTTAAATAAAATACAATATCCAAATTATGTGCAAAAGTGAGCAGGTATGTCTTCGACGTATCAACGCTACGAAAGCTGCGGAAAGTGCTACGGCGTAGCACTTTGCTACTATATTTACAATGGCGTAGCACGTTGCTACGATATTTCTAAGGAGCGAGCTCCACGGAATAGACGCGTGACGCGACGCGTAACATGACGTGTGTCAGACAAGTTATCGTCAGCCTTTATCAATGCGACGCGCGTCTCACGTGTGTAGCTTTGTCTCTTCTGTTTCACACATTTTATATGAAGACAGTTTCAAGCGTCGCGATGTCGCACGTCTCACATCTTCGACCATCACTTGTTTGTCACAATACCATCTTACGTTTTACGTTTCACTCTGTTTACTCTGTCTACTTTCGCCTAACCTAGCTTCTACTGGAGCGGTATTTGTGCTACTAACTTCTGTCACTTTCACGGTCTCGTCTCGTACAAAAACTTCTTCGCCAATAGTTTGAAGACTAAATGAACCATGAATCGGCTTAATGACCCGTCCCGTCACTTTTATACTTGCCAAGTACGGCCGTCCGAATAGGCCGTATTTGAAAGGTGTAATACCTGTATTAGAAGACAATGTCAACAAAGATAAGTAGATTTTATGTTATAACATTAATATAATGTTGACAGTTGTCAACTATGGCCAATGCGAACGGCCGTACTGTAATAGTATTTGCTTCTATGAGCAATTTCCCTAGAATGGTTTGGTACGATAGGAAAAGATTTTTATATTTTATGCATGATTTTATAAAAGAAAAAAGGAAGCTGATTTAATTTCATGCAAGACAAAGAAAACTATTTTAAACTTCAGATAAAAAGACGGGCAGCTATCGTTCAATAAAGAGCATGATAGGTAGTATGCCAGCCAAGGCTTAGCAAAGATCGGAGGTATATCTATTAGAATTGATAAACTTATAAAAAAGGTTTTAAACTCCTTTTATTCGTCCTAGTCACAGGAAAGCTAAGAAAAAGAAGTTAGTTTTTTTTACATTTTTGTCTATACAAATAAAGAGGAATGATTTGTTTCGTATGTAATCGATAAACTCCAAAACCACTAAACCGATTTCTAAAATTCTTTCACCATTATTAAGCTACGACATTCCTGAGAAACACAAATTACTTTTTACTACGGGAAAACGCCTCATTCCTACGAGAAAACGGTAATCAGCGGGTAAAACCGCTAGGATGGCCTCTAGTAATAGAAATACGGGATTTGAAAGTTCTGTGCCGTGCGATGAAGCTTAGAATAGCATCACTGCATGTCGTATTGAGTGTTTATCCGTATAACCATTTTAGGCGACTAGCTGACAACCTGTCACTATCGTGATACACAGTCTTCTGAATGACTCTCAAACTTTTGTCAGACGAGATGTAAATGAACGTTTTTAAGCCGTTTACGCTCTGCCTACCCCGCAAGGCATATAGGCGTGAAATATGTATGTTTGAAAGATCTGATACCTGCCCTGTGATGCCTTTGTTGGGTCATTGCGTAAAGGGAATTCTATCCGCAACAAAAAATAATCGACGCGCCGACCTGCTGTTCCTAAATGTCTACCGATAAGCAAAAACCGGCCAAGAGCGTGTCAGACACGCCCACAAGTAGGGTTTCGTAGTCAACGTTTAAATATCAGGTTTTTCAGCATTACAAACTTAATTTTGTTGCTGGTTTGTTAGCAGCAGTATGATGGCCAACCGCAAATAGAAAAACTCATTTTTTTCTGAAACCTTTAAAGGTACAATATCCGTTATAGTTTTCATTGTAATTTCAGATAGTAAGCTATATTCCATATTTATTTCAAATTTTTTGCGTTTATACTTTAGAAGTTACAGCTGGAACAAATAATGGGTCAAAAACGCCCTTTTTAAAAGCAAATATCTCGTGATAGAAACATTTTAGTGACTTTGTTTCAAAGCAACCTCACCTTAGTTTTAAAAGAACTATTCAACGATACCCTACTCAATATTACAGAAGAAAAAATTTTTTTTTGCCCCCCTTTCACTTGTATGGGAGGGGGTCCAAAAAACATTTAATATAATTTTTTCTTAACATTTCTATATTTGGGTCAACACGATCTATCTTCTCACCAAATTTCATGTCGATAGCTCTAAAACTGACGAAGATATGAGGGCGCGGCATACAGACAGACAGACAGACAGACAGACAGACAGACAGACAGACCGACAGACAGACAGACAGACAGACAGACATGACGAAACTATAAGGGTTTCTAGTAGACTACGAAACCCTAAAAAAGAGAGTTTACAGAAGGTTTACTCGGCCCTATTTCGGATTTTCGCGATTGGCACTTGTTACATAACCAAGGTTGCTTCTGTCAAAAATCTTTAAGTACAAAAATATCAAAACAGTAAAATCTGATATAGAAAGTCATACATAATGATTCTGACACAATTTTTAATCCAAGAAATATAACGTTCGTGTCAACCACGTTCTTAGTTACCTTGACTTCCCCTGTGATTCCGGTCATTTTCGGTTAAATTAAGTAAGCGTCAAAATCGTCGCTAGTACTGAGTGAGCCATCTGTATACCTAGACGCCCGCGCGCCGTTTCCCTAATTTGTGCGATAAGTGTACGTAACTGAAATGAATGAGTGTTCTCATCATGACTAAAACCAGCTGGTGAGCCGAGCTTGCTCAAATAGTAGGCATGTTAAAAAAACTGAAAAAGCGGTGAAGCAATTTAGGCGAGAATCACACGTTACGTCAGTTTCTGCATTATTTTTGGCAATTGCTATAGCATGCGTTAGGAGACTGCGATTGTCCACCATATTCTCATACAATTAACGGCTTATGTCAGACGGTTTGACACGCTAAAATAGCATAACAACAAATGTTACAATGTTATCAACGCCTTACTTTGTTGCTTGGAGCTTAGCTAGTGAATTAGAGAGCACAGTGTATTTCACAAAGAACTCTGTTAGATTACCTGAATTATATCTTAGTTGTCTTTTACTACACCCATGGCTACAAAAGCTGCTCTAAGCCGACGCCACACCACAAATAATTGAAACTGCGCGCGGGGCGCCTATCCAGATGGCTAACTTAGGACGCTTACTGACTTTAACTGGAAATAACTGGAATCTTAGGGAAAGTCAAGGTAACAAAGAATATGTTCCCACGAAAGTCATATATCTTGGATAAAAATTGACACAGCAGCATATTATGACGTTCTTAGATCTGATTTTGCTGTTTTGTTACTCTTATACATTGAGATTTTTGACAGTAGCAACCCTGGCTTGCTACTGTCTTTAACAATAACAATTCGTCGGGTGAGAATACGTTTGTGCCATAGGTACACCATATTCCATGTTTCAGATATGAGCGAAATGAACAATTTCGTTAATAGTTTAGAAGGATGTTTTCTGTTGTAAACACAAACTAATTTGTCATAAAGGTACACTATAATACAATTGTTTTTAATATATTAGATCCAGTAAAGTTAAATGAAACATTAGTTATTTAGATTTTTTCAATTGCTATATCCATTTTTGATGAATCATTGTTTAACGTAGAATGTATGATATGACACAAATCACGCGGATATAGCACAAAATATAAGTTAATTTTAAAGGAACAGGTTCGATGATGACACACAAAAAATTAATTATAAAAAAAGATTCCGAGGAGTATATGTCTATTATTAATTATAATTACGTATGAAAACACTCCAGATGTCTAGTAGGAGGCTGCCAAAAAATTTGGACCTCCCATTGTAACACAAATCATTGATCGACTGTTTTGTATGGGAGGTCCAAATATTATTTTCATATTTCGATCTATGTATGGCCTTGGGGAAAGTCCTAAGGTTTTGCTATCGGTCACTAGTAAAATTTCACCCAATATACACACATAATTATCACACCAATGTCCCTTGCGGGGATAAGCAGAGTGTCAATAGCCTAATGCCTAACATACAGTTTCCGCCACGTCCGACAATGTCTATAATATGGTCTATAGTATGGTCATAAGTTCATAACATGTTATTAAATACAGTGAAAACAATCGTAAACTATCACTTTGTGATTGATTTGTTAATTAGTTTGTGCTTACCTATGTACCTTCTTTGTACCTTTTTTTTACATGGTGAAGTCTATGACTCTTCTTCACTCATTGTGACAACTTTCACTAAATAATTACACTGATATCAAAATAAAACAAAATTCACAGCTGATAATCACAAATGCACCTAAATTATTCAGTAAAAGTAAACAAAGTAGGTAGTTGAATAGTAAGGATATGGTACAAAATCTCACGCGTAATGTCGCTTGGCACACTGTTTCCTGGGATTTTGCTATACGTTTGTGCTTTATCCGGACATGGCACAATATTACGATTAGGTTTTGATTTACAGAGCGGATATAGCATAAAATCAAATAAATTATCTTTGTATCAAACAGGTATTTTTTAATTTCGATCGGTGGTAAATATGTATCGTAAACTGTATTGTTGAATTTACTCATAATCGACTTTTCTTAAAAATGGACATGGCACAAACGTATTCTCAGCCGACGAATTGGCAGTCGCGTTAGTCGAGTAAACCTTCTGTATACTCTCTATGTTGTGTCTAACTAAGCCGTCACCACACGGCAAATTATATCCAGTTGTATCCAGTTATATCCGGATCTGTCGTAAAGCGTGTTCCAGTGGTTGCGGCGGCACTTTGTTTTATTTCATTGTCCGCTCGCCGTTCCGGGACCGATTCAATTTGTCGCTACAAGAACATGTCTTTTTCCGCCCTTGAGTTGTTTCGTGTAGGGAAATAAGTTATTTTTGTCCCTTGTCCGCATTTGGAATGGTGTTACAACCACATATTTAAAAACTATAATATGTAGGTAAATATATAAAAATAGGATGACTAAATCACTCGTAATAAATAAAACTATTCAGATAGGCGTGATTTTGTTATATTATACTAACCTAAGTCTGCGCAATATTTTATATCCAAAACCGAAAAGAATTACAAATAAGGATTGATGTTAGTGGCAAATGAAATAAATTGTTTTATACAATACTAGCTGCCCGTCAGCGGTTTCACCCGCTGCAACCTATTATTCCGCGGGAAAAAAAGCATTATTCGCCAAGAGATGTCGCTGTTAGTTTTCAGCGAAAACGTTTAAAACGCAAATCGGCTCAGTCACGCCACCTATTTCAAAAATATTGGAAAATGCGTGATCCCGTGGGAATGAGACATTTTTCCGTGGTAAAAAGTATCCTATGTGTTATTCCAGATGCCCTTTTATATTTCTGCAAAGTTTCATATCAATCTAATCAGCCGTTTTTGCGTGATGTCGTAACAAACACACACACAAACATCCGCCTTTATAATATTAGTAGGATTTTAAGCTATAATTTAAACTACGGAGCTTCAAAGGCATAAAATCTAATAAACAGAGAGAATCTTTTAATCTCAAATAAATAGTTGCACCTTTATTAACTTTAACCCCTTTTATCAAGTAACCGCACACCTCTAGAGAGCGTTTATAAAGATTGATTAAAATAGAGTTGGGGCCTTTGCCCTTTACCTGCACTTCTATAAATCTTGTAATAGACTCCACAAAATTTAATGCAAGGCGTAGATAGTTGAATGTATGAAAAAGTATTTGCGGTCGAGGTTAAAATTAGATACCTACATTTTGGAGTAAGAATTTACTTTCAATACTCGTAGTAGACTTGTGATTTATTTTAGCCGTGTGGTGCTGGCTTAGAATAGCATTACCCCATATCTTTCCCGTGGTTGTCGTAAGAATCAACGAAGGGAATTGAGTGTGTTGCAATTTGAGGCACAGAATAGATAATAGTAGTACCTACAGAAGCGACACTCCTTTGATGTTGAAGAAAGCCGCCGTTTTAATAGCCTACACTTTTTTTTGTAACATCCAAGACACCGTGCACTATCTAAATTAAACTCAAATGCACGCGCATAAGAGCACAAATTCTTTGTTTGAGGCGACATTCTGAAACCAGTCATTACGGTGATACACAGTCTTCAGAATGATTCTCAAACTTTTGTCTGAAGATTATAAAATGACCGTTTTTCACAGCCGTTTACGCTCTGCCTTTATTATTATAGAGGCTAGACAATCATTTACAATGCGTTGGTAGAGAATAATAAAGCGTTTCATCATAAAAGCACATAAAAGTAAAGAAAAAGCTTCGCTCGTTTCACTTTTATGAGATAAAAATAAGTACATCCGTGCTTTGAGATATGAACGCTTAATATTCATATGAATGAGAATTTAGTTCAAAGGAAGAAATGGGCGTATGAAATATTGCGTGTTCCAATTATAATCTGTAGAATAGATTCATTATAAGAGGTAATTTGAAACCTACATCATAATAACTTGGAAACGTAGGTAGGTAAGATTTTAATTGAATACCTCCTTCGGAATTTTCCAAGCTAAAAAAGTATGATTTAATACATGCATATAGGTATCATGTCTGTATCTCTTGCGGGGTAAGCGGAGCGAAAACGGCTATTTACACCATGTCTGGTAGAAGATTGAGAGTTATTCAGAAGACTGTGTATCACCATAATGAAA
Organism: Phthorimaea operculella; assembly: GCA_024500475.1. NCBI lineage: Eukaryota > Metazoa > Arthropoda > Insecta > Lepidoptera > Gelechiidae > Phthorimaea > Phthorimaea operculella. Next base: position 4,986,388 of record JANFCV010000014.1, on the reverse strand, counting down.
GATTGTCAGCGTGACGCCCACACAATTCCATTACATATTATCTTTCAAATCCCTGACACCTGGTGATTTAATGGATGAACATAGTAGTTGAAACTGGCTATTAAAAAGTAGCTTTTTACAGAAGGACAACAATGTTTTTCATGTGTTTTGAAAGGGGGAAAATTGATCAATTTCATGGGCTCGTTCATCCTTTGTTTTGGTATATTTTCAGTTTTTTTTATAGGAGCCTGATATTTCCTACGCTCTTTAAATTCTGGCGCACGTATTACCTAAGCGAAATGCTCGAACAGGGATCATTTTATAGGCATGTTAGATTAAAAATAATTTCTAAAGAAAAAATGTACAAAGCAGCTCAGTTGAAATGATCATACGTGTGCTTCGCAAAGCAATATTTCTTTGTGCCTTTGGAAATAAGAGATGTCAATTCGTCGAAAGTATTCACGGGGTGGGAGTTATTTGCATTACGTTTAGAATTTATGCTCTTGGTGTCTAGTGAAATGGGTGTAATACATACTTCTTGACTTTACTGACTTGAAAATAAACCTGTAGCTATATTTTAGGCGTTGGTGTTCCTTACTAATTAAATATCGTATTTCGGCCTACGTTACTTCAGCAGAGTAAATGTTTTTCAGCTTAGCGCTTAGTATCGGCAAAAAATTAGTACCTAACGGCAGCAATTCGTAAAATAAATGCTCAGAACTTACTTGAAATTAGTGCTGCCACTTTCCGTCAAATAGGTTTAGAACATTTTTGGAGAAAATCGTCGTCTTTTGGCTTTTTTCTTGGAGAATTTCGAAGTCATTTTATCTGTCAAAGTAAGACTATTGTGAAAACAATGGTAATAAAATTGATTAGAAATGACGAAAAACCCATCGTCATACTTTAGCATGGACTAGATATATATCCTATCCTAATCTAAACGTTTTTGATCGAAAGTGACAGCATTAATTTAAGGTAAGTTAAGGGAATTTAATTCCTGAAATTGTAGCCAATGTAGTCAATCGCGTGTCAGTCACAAAAAATACCTACGCAACCAATACTATTTCAGTTACTTCCACAATTACTTCTGTATAACCGATTCACAGGAACCAAAAACAAACCTAAAGTGTAGACACTATGGCCAGCAAATCCACCTACCTATTTAAGGGACCAACTTGTACCGTTTTTTTATTATTTATATAAAAACCCAGTATAAGAGTTAGTCTTTTAAATAGGTAGATGGTTTTCCTGGCTATGTACCATGCAAGTTTGTAGTACTCTTATAAATAAATGACAATACTTTCTTTCAAAGACAGACAACTTATCACTTCACCAAGTGCACCTGAACTGTGGTACCTCGTCGCTCAAGCTCCTCTATTGGGGGAGGCTATTTGTATTCTGGTCTCGCGAGGGCTGACGGGCGGCGGCTTAAACCTGATCCATATTTTATCAGATCCTGTCTTACCTACATACTTCTAGCAAATCCACAATCAATGCAAGGGACGTCTGTTTAGAGCAGACGCAATTATAGACGACTGGCTGACAACCTGTCACTATGGTGATAAACAGTTTTCTGAATAACTATCAAACTTTTGTCAGACGTGGTGTAAATGGCAGCTTTACAAAAATCTGGAGCTTATTCTAGCTATTCATTTAATTTAAGTCCAAAACACCGATATACCTAAATACACAGCAATATGTTTCCTTTTCTCAGACAAGATATCACTTCACCAAGTGCACCTGAGCTGAGATCCTCGTCACTCAAGCTCCTCGAGGCTATTAGTATTCTGGTCTCGCGAGGGCTGACGGGCGCCGGCTTAAACCTGATCCATATTTTATCAGATCCCTAAACCTGACCTACCTACCTACATCCAGCAAAGTCAAGTCCACGGTCTAGGTAGAGACAGATTTAGAGTATGCAGGACTCTGTCAGGAAACGTCAACCATCTAGAAATTCACACAAGCATGATAAATTAATGACACAACCCAACGAGCAATATTGCCTCAGAACACAGATGTTATAGGAATATGACACTATTAAGATGCCTATATTGACTTACACGATCGCAATTTCACTTAAATAGATCTCAGAAAGTGCTATTTGGTATTTGATCGCAAATAGTCTTATATTTAAGCTTGTAGACGTTTATAAGTTTGTGCATTTTGACTACTATAAGCCAAATCGTCCAGTAATAGCTTTCACTAGGAGCAATCAGGCTCAGGAACGATACGTCCAATAAGAAGGGCTTATAAGCACCTACAAGATTAATTTTGACCCTACTATAGAACCAAAACTCCTAATAAAGCATTTTCCAAGTGGAAATGGACTTGATGCCATTTACACTTGTTACTTAGTTTTAAAAACGTTAATAAGAACCATATTTAAGTCAATTATCAAACCAAATAGTTTTAGAAGGGCATCTGTAAGTGTACAATTAGACTAGAAATACTTGAGCTAGTAACGCTCTTAACAATGCCACTATTGTCGCAATTAGTTTGATAGTAGCTATGCTTAGTGCTATTATCAAACAAAATAGTTTTACAAAGGCATCTGCAAGTGTAAAATAGGACTAAGAACACTTGAGCTAGTAAAGCTCTGTCGCAATTGGTTTGATATTAGCTATGCTTAGTGCCATTATTAAACTGAATAGATCTTTAAAGGCATCTGTAAGTGTAAAACTAGACTAGGAATACTTAAGCTCTCGGCAATGCCGTTATTATCGGAATTGGTTTGATAATAGCTATGCTAAGTGCTTTATTGTCAAATAAAACCTGAAGGGCAAATCAAAAACTTTGGTTAGTACCTAATAGCAGTATGCGGTTCAAGGATACAAAAATATATAATGATAATTCAAGGTAGAGTGAAACTAGCGTTGAAGATGCGAATTCACGTTGAGTTTCGAGAAGATGCGCAACTCGTAACTCCGTCAGTTTAAGACAAAATTACATCTAATGTGGTGTATATAGATCGCATGATGTAGCAGCCACATTAGTCCTATCGGGAGGTATTGTCAAACTGTGTCGTCGTCAATCTAAATAACATTGTTTGCATACTATGCTTACACATAAGGGACGATATACCATAAACGGGTCTTTCTTCAGCACCAGAGAAATCATCTGTAAAAATCTTGCTATTATAGAGGAACAGTATTTTTATATGGTTAACTATTAGAGCAATAAAAATATAGGATATTACGCTATATTGACGCTCTCGGTGACTTGCTACATTCGTTTATATTTCGATAACTATTTATGATACGAATTTGTGACGATGTTCACAGATATATGTTCTAGTTTAACTACAATTAATATTTAACCTTACTTATAACAGTTTGCGAGTTACAGAATAAAATGTCTTTATCCTGTCGTAAAAACATCGCACACATCACTAGTCTTTGTAGGTACGCTGTCGGCATCCCGGCCGCTCAAAGTCAGTAACGCCGCAGCAGCTGCTTGGTGACTCGATGTTACATTTGGATTCATCGAGGTAATCAAGTGTTATTCTGGCTTTGGTACACCTATACATTTGAAAAGTTAATAATTAATTGATCGATTTTGTTAAAGAAACGTAGCTTTTGGGTGGTGAGCTGGTTGTGTAATTACGATTATATACGGTTTAAGGTTATTCAAAATAATCACTAATTGATTTCATGCCAGAGATGATAATTCAATCAGGTCTGTGATGAGTGACAACACTATCCTGCCCAGTAGCTAGGTCAATTCAATTCAATTTATTCAACAAAATTCACGTACAATTGTGATGTCGATGAGCATTAGCCTCGTGGCTAGAAGAGCGCTGCGAGCAGACAACAAAGCCTGCTAGGTTGCTAGAGCCTCTTCTGCCTCGCTAGCCTGCACGGTGGCTAACTCGCAGCGCTCAGTTACAGACAACAGCCAAATTACTCGCAGCGCTCTAAGGTCTGTTGCCGTGCGCTGCGAGCAGATAACAGCCGCGCTAGATATAGCTCATGCAAGCAGAACAGCCACGCTACCATGAACAGCACTACACAGCGCTACGCTCGGGGAGGGTATTGCTGCGAGCAGCCAATTCTCACAGCGCTGCGAGCAGATAACATAGCCTGCCCGGTGGCTAAATGCTGCCACGCTACTAGGTCTGTAGCCGCTTCTAATCGCAGCGCTGCTAACACTTTGCTCACAGCGCTGCGAGCAGACTACAGTCAAGCCTGCTTTGCTAGATCTGTGGGCATGCGAGCAGACAACAGACACGATAAATAATGACTGACAGTAAATGCAAATAACGAAATTAAAGTTAAGAGTTTGACTATTTGATTGATTTCTCTCAACTTTCTTATAAGTCGAGGCATGAATATCGATTGGCAGAAATCACGTGAATTTGCATAGTCCGGAGAAATACTCAAACTTTGCAGGGATGAGAGAGTCAGCGTCAGGCCATGAAACTGGACAACTTTTTTTATGGAGGCTAAGTAGGTAAAAAAAAAACCTATTTTTATCCATTACGAATTTGCTGCGCGTCAATCGCGCGTCCGCAGCAAATTTGCTGTGCAACCGTCGCGCGTACGTCACGATGTCGCCATCGCTCCGCATCTGCTCGCAACGCGCGGGGGTGAGGTGATATGAGCCTAAGGCTACCTTCAGAAGATCCATGTCTTTATGGTTATTTGCAGGAGATGTAAAGAAAAACTATAACCAATTTAAATACCAGACTTTTATTCCTATGCCACTAATTTGAAATTAGTTAAACAAATAAATAAGAATGTATATTTCACCTCTTGGAGACTTGGAAATCTAATCACTTGTACCTAAACCTGTTACTTACAAACCAGATAAATAAAAGGTATTGTAATACGTAATACGAAGCTGCCTCGGTCTCCGCTAACTAGATCATATTTTCCGGTCTGGGTACTTTCAGTGTTCAATAGAAATTCTTCAGAATCTGCAAGAAATAACAAATTAATAATCCTTTGTAATGAAATTTAACGTACATAAAATATGGGTCACAATTCGTTATATCCAGTTTATATTTAGCGTCTTTTTAGGGTTTCGTAGTCTACTAGAAACCCTTATAGTTTCGTCATGTCTGTCTGTCTGTCTGTCTGTCTGTCTGTATGCCGCGCCCTCATATCTTCGTCAGTTTTAGAGCTATCGACATGAAACTTGGTGAGAAGATAGATCGTGTTGACCCAAACAAAGAAATGTTAAGAAAAAAATATTTTTAATGTTTTTTGGACCCCCTCCCATACAAGTGAAAGGGGGGCAAAAAAATTTTTTTTCTTCTGCAATATTGAGTAGGGTATCGTTGAATAGGTCTTTTAAAACTAAGGTGAGGTTTCTTTGAAACAAAGTCATTTAAATGTTTCTGTCACGAGATATTTGCTTTTAAAAGGGCGTTTTGACCCATAATTTGTTCCAGCTGTAACTTCTAAAGTATAAACCCTAAAAATTTGAAATAAATATGGAATACAGCTTACAATCTGAAATTACAATGAAAACTATAACGAATATTGTACCTTTAAAGGTTTCAGAAAAAATTTAGTTTTTCTATTTGCGGTTGGTCATCATACTGCTGCTAAAAAACCAGCAACAAATTAAGTTTGTAATGCTGAAAAACCTGATATTTAAACGTTGACTACGAAACCCTATTTGTGGGCGTGTCTGACACGCTCTTGGCCGGTTTTATTTATATTTCGTCACGGATCTCCAAATGCCAAAGACATGGCGAATGTGGAGTTTTGAATGAGATATTACAGAATCAAGTTTGACTATAGTGGTTTTAAAACACACTTCGAAATGCGAAACCAAAATGGCTGTTCTTAATGATTATGCGGAACATTTTGTTCATTTTAAAAATAAATTTCAGTGTAGAATTGCATATTTTAAGAAGCGCTTTACAATTTTAACTAGAAACTTGGCATATTTCACAGAAAATACGTGTTCCCTGCATGTTTCTCATACACGCAGTGAATAAACGAACACTCTTGAGAAATTTAATATGACTTACCTTTTTAACATCCTTTGATGATATTTTATCCTTTACTTTAGTATTTTACAAAGATAAGACTTCAAACATTTAATGTGGACTGAATGAATGACAATGAACGAAATGAATGAGTTGGTTCTTGTTGAAGAATCCTGAAGTGCATAATAGTCCCATTTAGTTTTGTTAGATGCTAGTAGTAGCTTACGTAGGAGTAAATAGATTACCAAAAGCTGTTACAAGGCTTTTACAGTCCTAAATTGCATTACGTGAGAATGCTATAGGACTATTAAAAAACTTTAGTTTTGTTGGAAGCTAGTAGTAGTTTTCGTAGAAGTGAACGGTTTTCCAAATGTTGTTACAAGGCTTTTACAGTACTAAATTGCTTTCCGTGAGGGTACTACAGGATTATTAAAAAACTAAATAGCCTTGTAAGTGCGCCTTTTTCCGGGTTTGTAGAGGTTTATAAGCTCGCTACTAGTGCGATTAAAATTGGTCTTAGGATCCTTAAAAAACCACTTTTTGCTCGTTGGGAATACAACGCTTCTTAAAATGCACCGTTCACAGCACCATTAGTATTCCGGTCTCGCTGCGGGTTAAACCTGATCCATATTTTATCAGATCCCTTTAACATAGAGCGGCGTACCTACATCTCTGTGAAGTTTAAATATTTAGATTTCTTTGGTCAAGGTCATCTAGTCATCTATTTGTATTAGGGAACGAAATAAAACTGTGGTGTTAACTTTTCATGAGGAAGGTATTCCGTATTCCCCGATTGTGATGGGAAATTTCGAACATGTAGAAAGTGTACCAAAATAGTACTACATCTTGTATTCTGGTCTCGCGAGGACTGACGGGCGGCGGCTTAAACTTGGTACATATTTTATCAGATCCTTTAAACATAGGGCGGCTACCTGGCGTACCTACATCTAGGTGATCTCCGCAGTCAAGGTAAAGGGCGTCTATTTAGAGAAGGAAGAGAAACCGATAATATCAAAGATTAAATCTCTTTATATTATGTGCTAGGACAGGTATGGTCCAGATATATTGGTCTCATGAGTGTCTAGCGACAAATTTTGTTGAGTTCCGTCCTTCACGATAAGCTACTTGTACACATTACAGTGTAATCCTTATAATTAGTCAGCATTTAAACTGATTCGTCACTTATCGCTTCAGCTTAAATGCTGACATTGCTGATGCTGACTAAGTGAGTTTGATGTGTGATGTTTATGTGATAAGATCACGTAGTATTGGGCAGAACGGATAATATGGAAAGACCAAACTTTACGTAGGAACTGAAGTAGCTTACTCCTAGATTCATAAAGGCTATCTATCTAATAACTAATTATCTTTATCTAATTTTAATGTAAATGTCACTGTAAAATACCTATAGACTAATATTCATATACGACCTTTTAATAAATAGTATCTATCTAGGTTTATTCCTGTCAACTTCAAGAAGCACCAAGTTGCGAAGAACCTAACAGAATATTTTATAGGTTGAGTAACAGAATAATTTCGTATTAATGTTCTTAGGAAAAGCTTACAGTTAATACAAATTATAGTTTAATAACGTCTTCCAATATTTACCGCCCTCCATTAAGACGGGGAGGTTAACTGAACTAATTACAAACATAGTTAAGTCGGTCGTTAAGGATAACCATAATGCGGGAGGCATCTAAGGCAGTTCGCACACACACCTCATGATTTTCCGATTATTGCCGGATCGCGAGCTCTATTTTTAAATTTTCTTTTTCGAAAGTCTGTTAGTATTTAATTGAGCTTCTTGTATCACATGTTCTGCTACACAACTCCATTCACACATACTGTAATAAATTTTCGCATAACTTTGAAATCAACAAATTCGAGTAGTAGAAAGTGTGATACGAGTGGTCGGACCAGTTATTGAACCGTATAAAATCGCAAACGTAGCAGGTTGTCATTTGAACGGTAGCTGTCACATATACCACGCCTATATCCCTTGCGGGGTAGGCAGAGCGTAAACGGCTAAAAAAACAGCCATTTACACCACGTGTGACAAAAGTTTGAGAGTCATTCAGACGACTGTGTATCACTAGAGGTATAGTCACAGGTTGTCAGCCCGTCGCCAAAATTGCAATACACATCAATTCTCAAATCCCTTAGGCGCTTCTTACGACACCCGCTGGAAAGATATGGGGGGTGATGTTATTCTAAATCGGCATCAAGGCATGGCTGTCACCAACCGCAATAACCTCGCGCGTAATAAAGCACGTATGCGATCCATCTCACCATAATGTGAGAAGCATCTAAACCAGGGATAATGAAATTTCAAAGGCGTTTTCATAATTACAAGAGCCCGATTTCAACCTTGTCCTAATTGTTTAATTATAAAGAGATCCTTTTCATTAATTATTTGGACACACAGGACGAAAATTGAGGATAAATGTAAGGTACCTGTAATAGAATATGAGCAACGTTTTTAAGGTTTGTTGTAAACACGTAACGTTGGTTTATGCGTTATTTTTGCGCAACCCTATCGCATGCGTTAGGAAAATGTGATTTTAGACCTTATTTTTAACCCCCGACGAACCAACCGGAGGGGTGTTATAAGTTTCACGCGTCTGTATGTCTGTGTGTCTACGATTCTTTGAGGCAACGTATCTCCGAAACGACTGAACCGATTTCAATGCGGTTTTGTTTATATAAAAGCTTATATGGTCAGGATGGTTCTTAGCCATATTTCATGAAAGTCTGATGATGGAGACGAAAGGTAGACTAGGAATCACACTACGCACTATATCCCCGTGTTTGAGCTAATTTGACTCGGAGTTGTCATATCTTTCAAGTCATGCATGACATTATAGAGGTCCTAACTATTTTAAAATATGACTTGAATGACCGTACTCGTATTTATTTGACTTTAAGAAATAGGTAGATAAAAGATCTTTTACTTAAAACCTGTGCGTAGGTATAACATGTATTTACTAAGTTAGTAATATTACAAAAGTTATATGTAATACTTCTGTATGTACCTATGAATACCTGTACCTGTGCTTTATCCTGGGTGAATGAGTTCCTTGCTTAAATAGGTATGTAGAAAATTTATTTAAAACCCGTACTCAATTTTGCTCGCTTTGCTCAAGGACTGCTTAACCTAGCTTTATTCACAGTTTACCTATTATTGCCAGTGTAGGAAAAGAGACTTTACAAACAAAATATGTACTTAATAATTCAGATCTATTTTGGGTAATATTGTAAAAATTTGCGCTCGCTTCGCTCGCGATCACCTAGAGTAATGCTTGGCTTACCCCCTCAGAAGATGGCGTCAAATGTCTGTTGCAGGATTCTTACAAGCACCAAGTGTCATTACCGGGGGGTTGAGGGGGCTTGCTCCCCTCACAGACGAAGATGTGAAACGTCTGTTGCAGGATTCTTACAAGCATCAAGTGTCATTACCGGGGGGTTGAGGGGGCTTGCTCCCCACAGACGAAGATGTGAATAGTCTGTTGCAGGATTCTTACAAGCATCAAGTGTCATTACCGGGGTTGAGGGGCTTGCTCCTCACAGACGAAGATGTGAAACGTCTGTTGCAGGATTCTTACAAGCATCAAGTGTCATTACCGGGGTTGAGGGGCTTGCTCCTCACAGACGAAGATGTGAAACGTCTGTTGCAGGATTCTTACAAGCATCAAGTGTCATTACCGGGGGGTTGAGGGGGCTTGCTCCCCTCACAGACGAAGATGTGAAACGTCTGTTGCAGGATTCTTACAAGCATCAAGTGTCATTACCGGGGGGTTGAGGGGGCTTGCTCCCCTCACAGACGAAGATGTGAAACGTCTGTTGCAGGATTCTTACAAGCATCAAGTGTCATTACCGGGGTTGAGGGGGCTTGCTCCCCTCACAGACGAAGATGTGAAACGTCTGTTGCAGGATTCTTACAAGCATCAAGTGTCATTACCGGGGTTGAGGGGCTTGCTCCTCACAGACGAAGATGTGAAACGTCTGTTGCAGGATTCTTACAAGCATCAAGTGTCATTACCGGGGTTGAGGGGGCTTGCTCCCCTCACAGACGAAGATGTGAAACGTCTGTTGCAGGATTCTTACAAGCATCAAGGGTCATTACCGGGGGGTTGAGGGGGCTTGCTCCCCTCACAGACGAAGATGTGAAACGTCTGTTGCAGGATTCTTACAAGCACCAAGTGTCATTACCGGGGGGTTGAGGGGGCTTGCTCCCCTCACAGACGAAGACGTCAAACGTCTGTTGCAGGATTCTTACAAGCATCAAGTGTCATTACCGGGGGGTTGAGGGGGCTTGCTCCCCTCACAGACGAAGACGTGAAACGTCTGTTGCAGGATTCTTACAAGCATCAAGTGTCATTACCGGGGGGTTGAGGGGGGCTTGCTCCCCTCACAGACGAAGACGTGAAACGTCTGTTGCAGGATTCTTACAAGCATCAAGTGTCATTACCGGGGGGTTGAGGGGGCTTGCTCCCCTCACAGACGAAGATGTGAAACGTCTGTTGCAGGATTCTTACAAGCACCAAGTGTCATTACCGGGGGGTTGAGGGGGCTTGCTCCCCTCACAGACGAAGACGTCAAACGTCTATTGCAGGATTCTTATAAGAACCAAGTGTCATTACCGGGGGGTTGAGGGGGGCTGGCCCCCTGGAGACGTGAAACGTCTGTTGCAGGATTCTTACAAGCACCAAGTGTCATTACCGGGGGGTTGAGGGGGGCTTGCCTTGCAGGGCAAATTTTTAGTAAATATCCTAAAAATTTGCGCTCGCTTCGCTCGCTATCTTTCTTTGTGTTTCGCTTTCCGTGCTTGTCGTATTTAAAACTAAGTTGACGTACTTATACATCAAGTTATTCTTAATTCAAAAAACTCAATTAAAACACAAAAATCTTTGTAGAATTTTGCACTCGATTTGCTCGCGGTCACTCAGGTTACCTTGCTATTCCCTGTCTTGCCTATTTTTCTGTCCTATAGGATATACAAAAGATCACTGTGTTAATTTACACAAAAAATGAGATTGTTAAGCTAAGTTTTATTGTCATATAAAATTACTGAGCAGCAGCGGGTAGAACCGCCGTTTAAAATGCTAGTGAGAAATAGTAAGCGCTTAAAAAATCATGCTGTATGTTGTTTAAAGTCAGAAGCAAAATATTAATTTAAAAAGCTTGAAATAAAACTTAAATTGAAAATTTTAAGGGACCCCCGACTTTCAATCCTTTAAAAAGTTAAAAATAATTTATTTATCCAATAAAATATTGTAAACCATAATACTCCAACGCGTCGGGGGGCCGCTAAGTAAACAATATAATGTAAGAAGTTTACAAAGCATAATAAACATATAAGTTGCAAATGTCATTTCATTTCATACAAGTATGTCTTACGATTTTATTGAAACTTCTTACCTATATTGTTTACTTAGCGGCCCCCCGACGCGTTGGAGTATTATGGTTTACAATATTTTATTGGATAAATAAATTATTTTTAACTTTTTAAAGGATTGAAAGTCGGGGGTCCCTTAAAATTTTCAATTTAAGTTTTATCATACAATTACGGACGTCATTCACCGTCGACGAAGCGTTGTGCGATGCAGAGCGCAGAGGGATGCGTCTGTCAAACCATTTGACATACTTAACCTGTATAACGCATACGATTACAATAATAAAATAAAGAACAGACGGTAGATACGTGTGTTGGGTCGCATCCACCTGCGTATATTTCGTTATAGATCTTCTGATAGTTTAAATATGACAATAAAAGATTTTTTTTTCCTGGGAGCACATTTCTATTTCGCGACGCTGAGTGTTATAAAAGGTACTGTCAAAATATGTCACATTCGTGGTGACGTGACGACATACTTGCCCTTGTTGTACTTGCCGAAGAGTGACATAAGTTCTAAAGTGTAGGTATGGTCACAAATCAGGGAAACGGCCCGCGGGGCGCCTGTATGGTTTCATAAACTAGAGACAGCCTTTCGGTAAAGAAGATTAATTAATCAACAACACACACTCACATTTGTCAACTAATTAATCAGTAAGTTGGGTCGAGCTTCGTGGATTGTGGTAGAGAAGAAGTTGGGTCTAATAGGAGGTCAAGATGAAAAGTATAGTACCTAAGGGCGGTTTGGCACTACGTCTGGTTCTTATCCGGTCCGAACCCGTGAAATATGTCCGTCTCCGTCTACCGATATCGGACGGACGTAGACACGCATATTTCACGGGATCGGATGGGATAAGAATCCAACATAGTGCGAAACCGCTAGAGTTATGTCACTGACATACTTGTCTAGCTGTGACATAAGTTCTACATCCTAGATAAGATATGGGTTGAAGTACGGTTTATGTCAAACCAATGTCAAACGGTTTGACGGACGCATTCCTAAGCGCTGCGTATAGTGTTATAAGGTATTGTCAAAATATATATTACCTATATCACATTCTTTGTGATTGTGACGAAATAATCCTCTATTATCTATCACTGACATACTTGCCTAAAAGTGACGTAAGTTCAATAGTGAAGGTACCTATATGGTTTCGACAACCTTTTAGTAAAAAAGATTAATTAATCAACAGCACACGCTCACATTTATCAACTAATTAATCAGTAACTTGGGGTAGAGCTTTGTGGATTGTGGTAGAGAAAGAAGTTGAGTCTAATAGAAGGTCAAGATGAAAGTATAGGTAGTAAGGGCGGTTTGGCTACGTCTGATTCTTATCCGCCCCGAACCCGTGAAATATGTCCGTCTCCGTCTACCGATATTGGACGGACGTAGACACGCATATTATTTCACGGGATCGGATGGGATAAGAATCCAACATAGTGCGAAACCGCTAGAGTTATGTCACTGACATACTTGTCTAGCTGTGACATAAGTTCTAAAGCGTAGATAAGATATGGTTTGGCATCTTGCACTAGACAGCTTTTCGTTAAAAAATAATAATTAATCAGCAACACACACTCACATTTATCAACTAATTAATCAGTAACTTGGGTCGAGCTTTGTGGTAGAGAAGAAATTGGGTCTATGGCGGGTTACACATCACATGTTACATCCGTTGCTGATTTATTTTATTCACCGGTGCCTGACGGATGCGTTAGGAGAATGCGAATTTCCATCTTATTTGGTAGTTGTGTCTGTCAAACCAATTGACATTAACAGTTTGTATTACGATAAATGTCAAGGTTTGCCATACACATTCACTAGCGCTACGCATCGCACAACGCTGCGTCAACGGATGCGTTTGTCAAACCGTTTCACATAAACCGTATTTGGGAATAAGATGGAAATCCGTATCGTCACAACTCATTACGTAGCGCTAAAATAACACAGCAGCGGACTTTACGTGTGATCTCTGTCTAAATAGAAGGTCAAGACGAAAAGTTGCGTTGGACCTTTCGCTTACAAGATAAAGTCAACTATTCAAGGACCCGCTCCCTGCGAGTTCTTATCTCGCGTGGCTCATCGATCTTGAGGAATCGAGGTTGAATAAAACTATGCGGGGTAGGGTAGGTATACTGGGTGTTACAAAACAACCAATACAGCTGAAATGAGGTCAAGGTACGCATAAAACTGAACAATGTACCCCATGGTACATAGGTCGATATATGATCCACTTTATTAGGACAAGTGCAAATGATAGACAGTTACAGTACGGAGAGGAGCACAACTGCACGACTGCATCTTTCAACCTAAGAGTTCCCTGAAGTAGGAAGCAGGAAGGTTTGCCGGTACAGTAAGTAGGGGCGCCAGCAGCTGAGGCGTTCAAATCAAGTTCGATGGTGGCCGAAGCTTGATTTTGCAACCACAGGAGCGAGACCTACAGAGAGGCGTTGAGAGACACAATAGCCTACTTAAGGTGGTTCGTTACGTCATACAAACGAAAAACTGCACTTCAGTCGGGTTACACATGTCACTTTAAAGAAACTTTATTCTGAATGATGAAGGCACACGTAAATTTGTCGCAAAACTACTTATAGTTAAAAGATAATCAGTATTTTCTGCACAATAAAATTAAACGTATTTATTGCAGCAGTAGCTCCATCTATTTTCGTAAAGTGGCAACTCGCTTTTTACGGGGAAATCTGATGATTTAAAAATTCTTTTTAGTGTTTTGCGACAATCTTATATACCCACGGGACTCCCCATCAAGTTTTTTAAACCGACTCTTGTCTCCTTTACATACTGTTAGTTATTGATTTTTACACTGTTGATTGTACATTCAATTGTTGCAATTTTTAAATAACATGTTGAAAAGGAATGATACTGCGTCTCGTCGTATGACGGACAAACATGATCAATCCCTTCGGTTTGGTTATTAACAAACAAAGATAGCACTACCAAGTTGACTACACAACCTTGTCCAAATATGAATCGAAACGCAGTACCAATCGAATACGCGGCGATGTAGTAAAGTTTAATAGTTGTAAAAGTTTTAAAATATAACGGTACCCTCTTGACATTCTGTATTAGGACTCTGGAGAATAAACGTGTCATGGTGTAAACTACTCCTGTATTATTTTATTTTAATACTTCAGAAGTGCTTTTCGAATTTTCCGCGTGCTATTTCAAGTTCAAGCCATAAAGTCGCCGCTAATTTTGCGCTTAGTGAGGCGCCTGCACCAGGTGAAAAAAAATATGGAGTCGTATGACGAACGAAAAGCGAAAAATGGAACAACGATATCATGGATCGTCCTGGACTGTTTGTGGTGAAGAAATGTTATGGTGCACGTAATGCAATAGCTCCCAGTATGACCAAGATTCAGAAAGGTACGTCTGAGAGTTATTTATAATAATTATTATGTACCTACCTTGTGCTGATAAACGATCACATTAAAGGATTACCTAGATTCTTATAGATTTGATAAATTTCTAGTATCATGCCTTTGTCCTTTACGGGGTTGGCAGGGCGTGTTCGGCATTTGTCTTGTCTGACAATGTTTGAGGGTAATTTGAGAAAATTTTGCAGTTCATTGCCCAAAATTGTAAAATAAAATGGAATTTTTGAGTCCTATTGTCGATTTTTACGGCCCCCACGTTGAGCAAAATGACGTGATGCTAGCCTAAACCGGTATCACTCGGTATCAGTCATAATTCTAATACATTTTTTTCCTTTCATTTCATGATGTATCACCGGTGGACCCTGGTAAAATATATCGATCTAATGAGGCGATGAATCGCTGCTATCAGCTGATGAAAGGTGGCGGAAGTTGCGGATTTCTGGACGGACGGAAGCATTGCATCATTAAGGCCTCGAGACACCTTAAGGGAAAAATTTAAAGAGATCAACATATTAACATTAGTGTCACAATATATTTATGAAAATTTAGTGTATGTTAAAGCCAATATTGACACTTTCAAGAAAAATTGTGATCGACATAATTTTAATACTAGAAATAAAGACAAACTAGCTGCGCACATAAGTAGGCTTAGTAAAGTAAGCAAATCGTTTAAGGGAAATTGTATACGCTTTTATAACAAGCTTCCAAAACATATTCAAGACTTACCATTAAATAAATTTAAACCAGTAATAAAACAAAAACTGTACAAGAAAGGTTATTATGATATTTCAGATTATATGCAAGATAAGTCTCCATGGGAGTAGTTTTCCAATGTTTAAAATAAATTTCACAGACGAATCAGTTAGAATTATCTACTGTAATTTATTATTTCATTATTGATTCAGCCGTTTTTGGCTTTTTACTGTTTATTTATTTTTAAAACTTAGCTAGGGTAGCATAGGGTCTAATCGATTGTAAATTTAGAATAGGAGCACTTCTGGGCAGGTTTTTGGGGGGTTTTCCTGTCCAGGGGGTCCGGCTAATTATAAGCATGTAACTTTTTTGTTTTATGTTATCTGAATTTAATTCTATTTACATGCCGTGTAGTTAGCCTGGCCAGCCCCGAGGCAGTGCCTTTATTTTTATTTTTTTATCCCGCCCGAGCCGCGTCTATACTAGGACCGCAAAATTGTTATAAGAAAAAGAAAATTGTGTCATTCAATTTTCTTTTTTTTACAATGACTTATCATTATTTTGTAATGACTATCAATAAGTGATATTTTTTGTATCCAACATTGAATAAACGATTTTGTATTTGTATTTGTATTTTGTATTTTGTATTTGTAAAAAAAAAAAAGGGGTCAACTCGCGAAACTATTTGAATGACAGGTGCGTGAACCAGTTCTGATGATAACTATGGTACTTTAATTGGTCGAATACTTAATTAGTTTTGTGTCGAGTCGAGAACTTATTGCACCGTCATCTCAAGTGCGCGAAGGCGTAGTAGGCATCTGGCTGTATCAATGAGTCAGTTGATGTATTTTTATTTTTTTTATGCTGGCTAGTTTTCTTTGAACCACATGCATAGGTAACAAAAAAAAAACATTAGGTTCTTGATATCAGTTTTTTAAGTTTCCAATGTTATTTTTGTTTACATGTTGCGACATTGGTTGGAGGGAGCCATTGTATCACAGCAAAGACATGGAATGGAGTTTTGCATCACCAATGTTCAGCCACTGATGTGATGGAAAGAAGAACATCAATACGATAATTATTAGTTGGTAAAAGTGGACATTTGAATATTTGATATCGATGCGGTAATATTACGTAATGTTAGGTAAACGAAAGTATTTTTAAAGTAAGTTAACAAGTAAACAGGTAAACGAGTAAACGAGTATCAGTTAAATGAGTAAGCAAAGTTAATAAAGTTCAGCAATTTTGGCGTGACAAAAGTGTCAAAAAATAGAAGTTATTTATCATATTGTGACAAAATTAATATAAAAACAAGTGTGTACCAAACTATGTAAATTTTTGTATCAAAAAGGGTATTTTTTTATCGTGCTTTCGGAGGGCACGTTAAGCCGTCGGTCCCGTGCTTTCGGAGGGCACGTGAAGCTGTCGGTCCCGACTACAGACGGCGGTCGTTAAATGCTGAACCCGGGTTTGTCCCATTGTGAAAAAAGGGTAGTGTCCCACAAAAAAAAGGGAAAGTGTCCCACAATCATAACGGGTGTGTCTCATAATCATAAAGGGTTTGTCCCATAAATATAAACGGGTATGTCCCACAATGAAAAAGGGTTTGTCCCATCCATAGTGAAAATTATGTTCGCCTAGTAATGAAAAATGGGTGTTTAACAACAAAACAGGGTTGTATACCTAAAAATAAAAATAAAGAAAAATAAAGTAACACGACCAAGTGACCCAAAAAAAAACAGAAAATAATATATAATTAAACAAGTAATAAATTTCAAAACTAAGTTTAATTTTAAATTAAAATTAAGTGAATAACGTGGTTTGTAATAAATTGAAAATAATAACATAGTATAAAAATGAAACAAATAAAATGTTGAAAATAATATTACCAAAACAAAACGCTGAATGAAAATAATATATATGAAAAAAAAAACTATTTGTTTCCGAATATACAACACAATTATTAATTGAAATTTATTATTCCTTTTTGCAATTTTTATAAAATGTTTGATGAACAGCTTAACAGAAGTAAATGAAATTCAGATTTAAAATTTATAATCCAGATTAAGTCTTTGTAGTATAAATAAAGTGCTTCAAAAATAATTTAGGTAATTAAAAATTGAGTCCTTATATTATAACAATTACAAGACATTCAAGAAAGTAGATTTTAAAAATACTACCTGAAGTTATAATCTGATACTTATTCAAATAATGCATAACAACCAGTGTGCATTTAAGTTAAAATGACTACGAATAAATCATAACAAGTCATGAATCACGGGTTCATTCCATCGAGTTTGAAACATTGAAAACAGGGTTTGTCCCACAATAATAAAGGGTTTGTCCCTCAATCACAACGGATATGTTCCACAATGTCTAAATTATAATTCGATGGCAGGTGTGCGATACTGTTTCTCTTAGTAGTAAAATAAAGTCTAAAAGCATTAACAATAACATGTAAGAGATGAATGAGTTTGAGACAGGGTGAGACTACAGGTTGACCATGAATAAAAGTTGTTATAATGTTTGATTAACTTGAATTTTGATAGTATTTCCTAAATACTACAGATGTTTGTACTTAATTATATTGTTTATCAATTAAAATATTTTTATAGCAGCATCATCTGTGTAATGTAAATGAAAGAACACATGAATAGATTTAACAATGAATATATGAACATGAACTATATTACAAAAATCAATGCGATTAATATTGTTTTAAAAAAATATGTATGTTTCATTTTCTGACATAATTTAAAACAGTAATGAATGGGTCGAGACATTTTCACATATGTTTTTATCGAAATATGACATTTATAACATGTTTATCAGCTACTCTGAACACGTATATAAAAATAAATCAAGTACAGATGGATAACAAGAATTTTTGAGTGGTTATGACCAGTTATTTTCAATCTCATGTTTTAAAATATGTAGAATAAGATTATTTACAATAATACGTAATAATAAGTTATATTATATAATTAAAAATATAATTATTTTGAGTACAATATGTCATGAGTAGTTAAAATAAAAATATATACTTGTATCATTACGAGGACGCAATGTATCATTATCAGGAATGGCCGAGTAATTGAGTAATTCGCTCAGTAAGGTTTTACAAAATAATATTTTTGCGAGTAATAAAACTTTAAATATTAGGATGAAAATATTTATACTGTGTCAAGATTGTTGTAAATAATATTAAAATTAAGATTGTTAAAGAAATGTTTGAATATTAAGACTGTTATGAATATTCTGAATATTAGAATTGCTGAAAGTGTTTTGAATATTAAGATAGATGATTCTTCTAAAAATATTTTGAACATTAAGATTGTTGTAAATTTTTCGGATAGTAATATTGTTGTAATTGCTTTGATTTGAAAGGTTGAAAATAGCGTAACAAAAAGTGTAAACTAAGAACGTTTTTATGTAAGGGTTTATTTACGAGGGCGTAATTAAGATTCAGGATGGCCGAGTGTTAGTTATTGATTTTTACACTGTTGATTGTACATTCAATTGTTGCAATTTTTAAATAACATGTTGAAAAGGAATGATACTGCGTCTCGTCGTATGACGGACAAACATGATCAATCCCTTCGGTTTGGTTATTAACAAACAAAGATAGCACTACCAAGTTGACTACACAACCTTGTCCAAATATGAATCGAAACGCAGTACCAATCGAATACGCGGCGATGTAGTAAAGTTTAATAGTTGTAAAAGTTTTAAAATATAACGGTACCCTCTTGACATTCTGTATTAGGACTCTGGAGAATAAACGTGTCATGGTGTAAACTACTCCTGTATTATTTTATTTTAATAATACATAACTCCATTGAACTTTTGTTTGGAAAACGAAACGCCCTAACAGGCTAACTTATGTAAATTCGGTGAACAAGTCGTTACCGCGTTTTAGAAAACTAACAGCGCCATCTATGCGACAAAAGTGGTACTAATCAGTGGTTTCTTGTTACAAAATAATATTTGGATCTCCCACACAAAATGAACTCAATTTGAATGGGAGCTATATTGGTTGTTTTGTAACACGTTGTAGATGTAAGTATACGGGATCTAAAGTACCGTCATCCGAATAGGCCATATTTGACGTCTGTCAAAATCATATTAATGCTATGACATAAGGTCTATTTTTCTTTGTTGACATGTTTCTTAGTATGGGTTTGACAGACGTCAAATATGGCCTATTCGGATGACGGCACTCTAGGTGTTACGAAAACTTTGCAGATGTGCTCAAGTTTAGGAGTTAGCGAATTCCACGACAGAGAAACGTAAAAAGTGACTTCATTTTATACTTCGTATTGATATTGATTAAAAGGCAAATGCAAAAGAATTTAGTTGTTTTGTACCATCGCCATCAAATCTACCTACCCATTTAATGGATCAACATAGACTGGCTTATGTTATTATTTGTGTGATGAAAAACCAGGATAAGATAGTCTCTTAAATGGGTCGGTGTATTTGCTGGCGATAGCGTACTTAGTTCTGGAAAACTTTGACTACCTAATTGCCCTTGCTTGAGATATACATAAATCACGCCTACATTCCTTGCGATGTAGGCAGAGTTTAAACGGCTGTAAAAAAGGCCATTTACACCACGTTCGACAAAAGTTTAAGAGTCATTCAGAAGATTGCGTATCATCATAGTGACGGGTTGTCAGCCTGTCGCCTAAAATTGCAATATTTACAACTCTCAAATCCCTTAGCCGCTTCTTACGACACGTCCCATGGGAAATATATGGGGTAGTGCTATTCTTAACCTACACCGCACGGCAGCGCTTGATCAATAGCACAATTAGCACATCAAACACAAGATAATCATCATAAGCTGGACAGAGTAACAATCCTCAAAGAGGGATTACAATCGGCAGTGAACAAAGCTTGGATATGAATGGATCAAACCATCACCAGAATAGAACATGCAATCCAACATGGCGGCCGACGAAGAAGGATTATTGCCTCGTGTGATGCTGGCTTAGAATAGCATCACCCCATTTCTTTCTGTGGGTGTTGTAAGAAGCGACTAAGGGACTCGATGGTTACATATGTATTGCTATATTAGGCGACAGGCTGACAACCTATCAGGCTGACAATCTATAGCTATTAACGGCCCACAAATATGTGTCAGACGTGGCGATAACGACGGTATTTTTACGGCCGTTGACGACCTGCCTACCCCTTAAGGGATAAAAGCGTGATTTATGTATTTATGTATGATGTATGAAAAACCAGGATAGGTTGATCCTTTAAATGAGTAGGTGTATTTTCTAGCGATAGTACAAAATTTAAACATAATTTTGGAAAACGTTGACTACCTATAATGCAGAAATATGATAAGGTAAGGTAAACGTTTTATCTATCTGTCTATCTATCTACCTATAGCTATTGATCAATAATTAGCACATCACACACAAGATAATCCATAAGCTGGACAGAGTAACAATCCTCAAAGAGGGATTACAATCGGCAGTGAACAAAGGATGGATATGAATGGATCAAACCATCACCAGAATATAGCATGCAATCCATCATGCGAGGATTATTGCCTCGAGTGAGGATCTTACTTATTCATTACCTTTACAGCCACAACAGTCCACTGCTGGACATAAAACTTTCACTATTGGGGATATTTGCTATACTCATCGCGCTTGGCAGACGGGTTGGTGAGCGCACTGCAAGGTGTGACAGAAAGGGAACGCTGCTGCCCATTCCCTGGATATGAATCTACTCGTTGCCTGGGATGACTCTTTTGAGGCATTCCACGAAAATTTCTGTACGTGACGCTCTGATTTCTAATATTTCCGTGTGAGACACATGGATATTTTAAATACGGTATTGAAAGTAACTACTTAAAGGGCAATAGATTCTACAACTACTGTAACTTTGTATCTTAAGCATAAGTGGGAGCTCCCATACACGTCACGTACGGAAAAAAGTTGACTTTTTCGTGGAATGCCCCTTTTAATAGTACGGTTTTACGGCGCCTACGGTTGGAAATGGGGTGATACAAGGGTGATACTAATCTACGCCGGCATCATTGGCACAAAATAAGCGAACAATATAACTTGGATTGAACCTTCACCAGAATACAATATACAATCCATCATGGCTCCTGACACGGAAGGATCATTGCCTCGTGTGAGGATCTCTATTTATTCATTACCTACCATTTATTTTTGTGTCTTAAGGGTCATCTAGTTGACAAATGACCCGATTAGTAAAGTCAGGGAAAAGGTCCACCGAGACGCCGTTAATAATGTGTGGCAATATATTATATTTATCTATTTATTTATATTTGCCGTGTGGTCTTGGCTTAGAATAGCATCACCTCATATCTTTCCCGTGGGTGTCGTAAGAATAGGATTTGAGTGTTTGAGTGTTGAATTGCATTGTAATTTTAAGCAACAGTCTAGCAACCTGTCACTACGGTGATACACAGTCTTCTAAATGACTCTCAAACTTTTGTCAGACGTGGTGTAAATGGCCGCTATTTACAGCCGTTTAAGCTCTGTATATAGACAAGGGATATAGGAAAAATCCACACACCTTCGACGACATTACGTTTCGTTACATGGTGGCGTATATGACATTCTGTCACAACCACGTTTCGGCGTGGCGACGTGTGCCGTGCTCCGCCATGATAATAAAATAACACATGCTACGATGCGTTAAAAAAACGCAGCAACGAACGTCAAATATAATTCCCGCCTTTTGTACCTAAGTTGGATAAAAAGGAGTCATAAATTATATTTTGTGATAATTAATATTACCAAAAAAGTTCGCCAATAAACTTAATTAATATATGAACAATAAACAGCAACAGTAATAAAATATTCAATTTCACGATTGACAATTTTATTAATTAAAACACATTTTAGTAATAAAGTTACGAACGAAATTTCAATAATAAAGTTATGAACGAAAATAAATTGTGATTGGTAATGGTTAAGGCTTCAATTTAATTTATCAAGTAATTGATATGCTTTTCACATCGAAAGTTAATAACTTTGTAAAATCGGTGGAGGTGCCAAGACACGAAAAAGGTATGTATAAAGTTACCTGATACGCAGCATGCGTACCAATGGAAGTCTTATCTCGCAAATTAGAAGACATCAGTGTTGCCGCTCGATAGTGGACTATCGATTTTAAAACGATAGACAATCGATAGTTTTCACTATCGTTCAACTATTGATTGTTTATCGATAGTATCATTAGTTCAAAAACTACTGATACTGGACTATCGATAGTATCGATACTATCATTAGTTCAATAACTATCGATAGTAAATTGCACACGGGGCGCCAACTAAATGGCTCACTCAGTACTAGCACAAATTAGGAAAACGGCGCGCGGGCGCCTTTACCAGATGGCTCACTCAGTACTAGCGACGATTTTGACGCTTACTGACGAAAACTGGAAAAACCGGAATCTCAGGGAAAGTCAAGGTAAATAATTTGGTAAATAAAAAGGTGGTTGATACGAATGTCATATTTATTGGAGTTAAAATTGGCTCAGAATCATGTACGACGTTGCTGTTTTGACGTTTTTATACTTTGAGATTTTTGACAGTAGCAACCCTGGCTATGTAACAAGTGCCAATCGCGAAAATCCGAAATAGGGCCGAGTGAGTCTTCTGTAAACTCTCTATTTTGTGGTACTAGCGACGGTTTTGACGCTTACTGACTTCAGCTGGAATCTCAGGGGAATAAAATGATAGTTGCCACGAACGTCATATTTCTTGGATTAATATTGGCTCAGAATCAAATGACGTTTTTGTATCAGATTTTGTTATTCTTCTACTTTTAGATTTTTGACAGTATAGCTACACTGGCTCTGTAACAACAAGAAAATCCTAAATAGTGTCACAAGTGAACCTTCTTGTGTCAAAACACAAGGATATTATCAAACAAACAGGTGATGATTTTTAACATACAGGTGTAGTGCAAATCTATGTCGCGTGGTCGCATGCTAAGGGGACAGGGGGCCAAACAAATTCGCCAGCTACAAACAGTTTTTTTATAAAAATAGGATATTTGCCGTGTTAAAAAGTAGTTTTTGGTACACGGACATGTTACAACTTTCTTAAGGTCATAGATAATTGTTTCGAAATAAAGTTAATCGATTAAGAACAATCGAACAAATAATAAACATTAATGGGAAAGATTTGGGTGCTTCTTCGGAGCCTAAATTTTCGTTGTCCGGGAACAAAACACACCTTTTTTTAAAAAACTTAGGTATAGTTTATTTTTTTATAAATAGTTCATACTTGTATCTAACTGGGACATAATGAAACTTTTGTATTATAGTTAAACAAGACAGTTAAAAAAAAATTCAAACTGCTGAAATCTGATTCCCGTAACGTGTCCGCGCCCCAAAATTTTATACAAAACGGCTTATATGTTTTTTACTGTGTGATTTATCTACATAAACTATTTTTTTTTAACTTAACAGATGTACAATGATACGGGAAAAAAATATTTTAAACGTGTAATTAAGGTCCATTTTGTTCTATGAATCATTTTAAAAATGTCCGGTACCTAGAACTGATTCCCGTGTAACGTCATTAAACCGCAAAAAACTTCCTATTAAACCACCCTGAAGGTGTGGTCTATCCACCATTGCTATCCCCTAGGAGTGCTCCAAGTGCCATGGGAAGCAGAACGTGCCGCTCGTGCAGCATCACCCCACTACGAGGCCAAGAATCTGATTCCTGTGCATTTGGTTTCACTTAAAACTGATTCCCGTTTGTCGATTTTAAATTAAAGTATAAGTCACGAAATGGACCCATTATACTTAATTTAAAGCTCTTTAGGTTTACTACCTTATATGTTAATACTATTGTGTGAGACGCAAAAGGTTCGAGGTAATCTCAATTTTTCGATTTTTTCTGACTTCCGTCACACTGATTCCCGTGTACTTTTTGACACGGGAATCAGTGTTTAGTACTTCAGAGGGCACGCCAAATCATAAATTCTAGTTGTTGTGTATGATTTCTTACACGGCGGTCGTTACACAACCATGTCAGAGCCCTACTAGTAGTTTTATGTGTAGGTATTTTCCAAGTTACCTACCTACTTACTTACCTTCATCTAAGTACTTAGCTGGTTACCTACCTGCCTACTAACTTACCTATCTACCTGCCTACTGCTCAACTACCTACTTTATGACATTACTTACCTACTGATATTATAATATTACATAAAAATGGTATTTTACGTGACAGGGACATTTTACGACTGCAAAGTACTGCAAAAGGGACATTATGCGTCTGAATGCTACCTACCTATGTACTTATCAACCTATTTTCTTGCCTTACTGCTTACCTAGCTA
The DNA here is from genome assembly GCA_024500475.1 of Phthorimaea operculella. NCBI lineage: Eukaryota > Metazoa > Arthropoda > Insecta > Lepidoptera > Gelechiidae > Phthorimaea > Phthorimaea operculella. The sequence continues at coordinate 4,961,639 of JANFCV010000014.1, read as the reverse complement.
CCTACGTACTTTACTATATTGATAATATCATATAACTTGTATTAGAACATTACGCCGAGAAACATTTTGCTACAGCGACATTCTGCGAAGGAGACATTATGTGCCTAAACCAGAACACCTAAGTAATCTAGCGGTGACATTAAAGTGCAATAAATAAGTAGAAAAATAAATATATTTTAAGTTTATTAATGGTTTGTCATATTGAATAATCATATTTCTGATTCCCGTATTCCTAAATCTGATTCCCGTAGGCAGTAAATTTTATAATGTCAATATTTCGAAAATCTTTAATTTGAAATGAGTGCCTCTGTCAAATATACCTTTGTTTCGTTCTATAATTTGACATACAGTGTAACATTACATCATAAATTGAAAAATGAAAACGACTACGGGAATCAGCCGAAGAACGCGATTTCGAAGAAGCACCCATTTGTTGGTTTATGTTTGATTTGTTTATGCGTACGTTAGCCTGAAAAGTGTAATTAAACTTTCCACCCAGCTATTTTCACTACCATTTCCAGCTACTGCTGCCCGCTGTGTTTTCCCGCGGGAATCAAAGTTGTCTAGTTAATTACCGTCGTCCAAACTAAATTTAAGTGTTGGTACCTGGTAGGTGTTATAGTTGAACGAACTGAAACTACGTCCACAAAATAGAGAATTTACAGAAAGACAGACATCACACAGTTTTGCATTTGCGTTTGTAACTTAGTACCTTATTGTGTTGATTCTGTTGAATTTGATTGAGCGAATTCGATATGTGATATCGATATCGTTCAGCCATTCATTCAATAGGTGTCGGTTATTTATAGGTGCTTATCAAAATCATGTCTTCCCCTCAAGTGCGCAGCTCATGTAATATGGAAGAACACCCACCACAGAGTTATGTTACCATAAAGGGTGGTACAGAAAGGGAAACGATAATAATATTTTGAATGTTATACAGGGTGTAAGGGACGGTGTAACGACAACTTTGCAGGCGTTCTCAGACCATGAAACTGAACAACTTTCCCTATGAAACATTATGCTGGTAAACGAAAAATTTTTTTTGACTTCCTGTACAAACTCAGTCAGCTGATGGTTAAATTTGTGTGGGATGTAGGATTTTTTCTTCGTTTACCACCATTTCTGCCATGGGAAAAGTTGTTCAGTTTCATGGTCTGAGCACGCCTGTAAAGTTTTCGTTGCACTGTCCCTTACACCCTGTATAAGGTTACATTTAACTAAGTAAAATTTTTAAGGGTGTGTTCTACTAACATAACTAAACTTTCCATCAACATGTAAAAAAAAAAAATTGCCTTCCATACAAAAATAGTCTTCTGTGTGACACCCTGTATACTTTAATCTCGTGGCACCTTGAAGATCACCTTAAGGGAGGTTAGTCAAGGTTATTGGGGTACTCGGGCGATTTGTCGTGATTGGATCTTGTCAGAGGAATAGACATTTCATTAACCTTTCACTGCGACTAAGATTGTTCCATCTATCTTATTAATATTATACCTATAAACCAGCAAGATCTGTATATTATACATGATTGTTTATATATAATCGAGATCTCGGAAACGGCTCCAAGGATTTCAACAAAATTTCTTTTCAGAAGACGTAATAATTATTTTTACCTCCAATACAAATCACGATCAGCAGACTGCATTTACTATGTGAGGTCAAATATTTTTTTACGACTCATGAAATATTCTCTTATGGGAAGTTGTTCAGTTACGTGATCTTAGTGCACCCTATCAGTATTTGGAGCACTGTCTATTACACCCAGTATTGTCATAGGTATTCAAAGAATCATAAATATCCGTTCTCACGGAAAAATTATTCTGTGCTCTATGAAAGAAAGTACACACAATAAAAATGACATACCTACGTAATTTTACGATAAATAAATATCATCCTATCACGGTTTAATACTTATTTATACAACGCCATAAGATGAGGTTATCAATACTAATCGCGTCACTTTACGGCTGTCGTAATATTTGATCGGTAATCTGAGCCGTGATCGCGTCGAGGTGATATAGTAATACGATATTAGGGGGAAGATCAACCATGAATTGGTAATTGTGACGCCATATTTGATAAGGTAGTGTACGCACAAATTAGGGAGACAGGATGCCTTACAGATGGCTCACTCAGTACTAGCGACCATTTTGTCGCTTTTTGAAGTTTACTGGACATTACCTACTAACCAAAGAAATCACATCAGCAGGCTTGGACGGCCTCCCTATAGTAATGCTACGTAATCTACTACGGCGTAGCACTTCGCTAAGATATTTTAAAATATAATGACCACGTTGGCTCACGGACCTACTAGCGACGATTTTGACGCTTACTGTCGTTTATTGGAACTAACTGGAATCTCAGAGGAACTCAAGGTAACTGAGAAGATGGTTGCTCATATTTCTTGCAATCGAATCTGCTATCATATTACGTTCTTGTATCAGATTTAGAGCTGTGTTTCATCCTCGTATTGAATCTAGCAACCCTGGCTATACAACAAGTGACAATGGCGAAAATCGTAAATGAGGTCAAGTAAACCTTCTTTAAACTCTCTATTTTATTAAATATTTACCGAAATATTATCGCGATAGACATGATTTTCTTCTTAAAATGTGTGAATAAAATCGCGAGTTCTTATTCTCTATTTTGAGATGTACTTACGTTTGAAAACAAACCTACTTATTGAATGAATGCTTGTCGTGACTTTCAGGAGTCTTGATGAGCCTTAATGGATTACCTGTAAAGACAAAAATCGTCAATAAAACACACACACACACAGTACATAATTATAGGGAAAGTTCTTCAGTTTCAATAGTACCTTGACCTTCTTTCGGCATGTTATACCGTTTTTGTTACTCCCTACTATTACAAATCATACGAGTACATTGTCACAGAATATAACAATTGTACATAGATGGAATTGGGCCATAAGTTGTTATTCACTATTCGCTGATAGTATTGTATCGCGCTCGTGTAGTTGGTTTGTGTGAAAGCTTTCAGGGCTTTCTTTAGAGTATAAATAAGCAAGCCATAGAGTCCCGCGCCGTACTGTCAAAACGTAAGCAGTTGCTGCATAGATACCGACGTCAAATGTATGAGAAGTTGAGGTTCAATAGGTATAGTATAGTTTCTTTATTTATAAATTATAGAAATTATTGTTATAGTATTTATCTTTTTTCTAAATCATCGGTTTTTTTGTAAGATTTAGTATGTTTGTTTAGTTTTAAGTTCTTTTGAATATATCCCTTCCACATGTTTGGTCGCCCACGATACAGGTTTTCCTAGTGTAATGTGTTTTTTGAAACTGATAATCATAAATAAATGATTATCATTATTATTAATAGTGTTGTCACTGGCGTTTTGCCACTGATAGACAGAGAGGTTGTTTGCTTACTACTGCCAACCGTTCTAACTTTTTAGGCGCACTCTATAGCTTGTTTATACTCTAAGGGGATTCCTGTTTAATTAGTCGCGAATCCCCCTTTTACAGCCAAAGGCTGATTAAGAGCGTTAATGAAGCTTTTAAATACCAGTTTGATGAAACCCACAGTGGAATTTTGGGGTGTTTACGTTCTACACTGAAATGTTTATTGCAAAGTTTTACAAATACGAACACATACGCGTTACATGCTGGGACTCGGGTGTTTAGAAGGAAGGAAGTAAACTGTGATTTTATTCGTAGTAAATGTTTTTTCTTTTCCTTTGATAAACGTTTTTTTTACACCGGTAGTGACAGAAAGGGTATAACAGCCAAGTCAAACTTTGAGGTGCTTTAAACTTTTAAGTTGTTGGTTTTATTATAATGAACTACGTTAAACTACCTTATACATGAATAAATTTCAGGACTGTCGACTGAACTTGGCACTCATTTACATATAATATCAGCTTTTTTGTCGGCCGAACATTGAACTTGGCTGCCAAATTCACATTTGTGTATTTGGTGGAATCATGTTTTCAAGTACCACCATAACCAAACCATTTCATCATTTTCAAATTTTTCTCTGCGAAATTGTATAACATTTGTTATTCAAAACTCAATTAACCATGCACTGCGAAATGCTAAAAGCATTTCAGTTTTTATTAGCTTCATCCTGCAGAGTGGTGGAGAGTGATGCACTTCCAACTTTAATATATGTAGCTGACTACTGCATTACACTCGCAATTTGAGAGAAAATGTGAAGAGAGTCTATTTTTGAATCTCTCGTTAATTTACGAGTAAAAGGTTACGCTAGTAACTACATAAATTGAGTCAAAGTCTTCTTCTTTCGCGTGGGAGAACAAGTCAACCCGATTAACCACCTTTGACATTGTTGAGAATTAAATCTTCGCAGACTTGTTGTACAAAATTTGCGTATAGCTTCCGTCCTACAAAATCAGAATCTATCTATAGGTAAGTAAGTTATAGACTTAGCTGTAAACAATGCCTTTGTGAAATGAATAGTAACCTATAAATAGCTTGAATAGTAATTATTATGGTTGAAAGACAAATCTGAAACTTGTTTACGCCGATAACTTAGAATGAAAAATACAACTTTCAGGTTGCTGACTAGTTCTGTTGTAGAAGTAAAAGATAAGGAGATAGAAAGAGTAGAGTGAAGTTTGAGAGGGAAAGTTTTAAGAGGTGCTTTGCTAGAAGAAAACTGTGGTTCTTCTAATAGAACATTAGAAGGTAACCTAGTGTCCACCTCTGGAATCAGTCACCGACTAAATTTACAATGTGACAGCATTTCTTGGTAGCAGCAACTGAGTGGTTTAAAAATCAGACCCTGTCTGTTTTCATGAACCAGACTGGCATTTGAATTAAATATTGTATATTAAGTTGAAATTTCAACATTTTTGTGCTTCATTTCTCTACTTCACTCTTACAGTACATATTTTACATTGCAGTATTTTTAATTTATGTGAATTTAAGCTTATCAAATTCTAAAGTTTTATCAAAGTCATAAACGTGAATGGCTTCCATAAAAAATTTACTAGGCATTTAGTCGTTTTGACGATTTTATACTTGTGCGAAAATAAACGTAAATGTGGCATAAATCTTAGATGAAAAGGCATTTTGCACACAATAACCTCAAAACATGAGAATTTAAATTAGATTTGGGGGACCTGGTTTTCGAAAATGGCCTTTGCTTTATATTAATTAATATAACCACAGATAGTCCTATGTCTAGACTTTTGTCTCTAGTCTAGGGTCAGATGTGGGGGCCAAATAAGGTTGAAACAGAGTCAAAGGTAGAACAGGTTCACCCGAGAGCTCAATATGGGTCGCCAGTGCACTAACTTACCCATTTAAGGGTTCAACTTATATAGGCCTATAGAATAGGTATAGTCCAGATGGACTATGATGGATAGGTATAGTTCAAATGGATAAAATTGGCTTTTCTTAGTATTTGTGAAAAAATAATAGTAAAGGGTAGATTGATGTGCTGACGATTACCAGTCAGTCGTCAGTCAGTTTACACGATGATGTTACCTAAGCATTATTAAGAAAGTGGAGTAGAATTACGCCATAGTGCAATGGAATATTTGAATATGACTTGACGTCAAAGATTCTCCGCGCAAGCTGTCAAATCTAATTTTATCTAAAACTCCACGATAGAAATATTGAGTTCTGAGAAAAAATATTGGCGAAAATGTTTTTCAGTCTGAGTCGTTGTTTGGAAAGTTTCTGAAGCTCGCAACGTCAAATTACATTTATGGATAAACACTGTTTGATTCCGAAGCTGATCTTAGCGCAGTGGAAGCAAATTAAAGTTATCTTAAAATCTAAAACTAAATGGTCGATCAGCCTCGGAACAACATTTGACTACGATTCGTAGTGCTCTTTACTATAGCTAAATAAAATAAATTTAGTGAGAGAATTTTGTTCCGGAAAGTTTCCGGCCGAGAAATTCTTGTGTCCAAAATCTACTTAAACAGGGCCCAGCAACAATTGCTTACCGAGCGAACGATGACGCCGTCGTTTCCTTGTAAGTCTAGTTTTTGACAGGAAAAATAGGTATCAGGTTTGAGGAAGACTTTTGGATTGGGACTTAGGTACTAGACTTACTGTACCCGGGCACCAGCTCGCGTGGTACTCCGTCCAACAAGTTTCACAAGCACTTGAGTACTATTGTTCATAGTTCGACATCAAATAATGTTTAACACACAGTAACAAAGATTTCTCCCGCACACCACTGCTCGCGACAGCAACACGTTTTACTGTACAATACGCGAACCAAAGGACACTGGACGCGCGGGTGACTAAAAGTAAGGTTATTTTTTTTTCCGACGGCCGCGTGGTTATCGAACCGACTGACAATCAAAGCGCCGGAACCAAATACACTTGGTTCTCTTCCCCACCGAACAGGGAAAACCACACGAGAACACCGAAAGCACACTAAATTACACCATTTATAATTACAATTCGCATCAACCCAGCGAGCGACGGCAGAGGACGTGAATGACAGGACAGTGTTGCCAGCACCGCGCGCCCATTTTATACGAAAACTAAACATTCACCCGCCCCGGACCGACCCATCGGTCCGCTCTATGCATGGCAGGCGTGATAATGTAGCTACTGCTCGCTTAAGGACTGAATCCCCCACCTGAACTTCTGCAACTCGAGGAGTGCCATCACTACCCGGAAACAGGTTGAGAATGCGCCCCCGGCGCCAACGCAGTGGCGGTAGGTTGACATCCTTAACCAGAACGAGATCCCCAATGCAGGGGGGTTCAGTCCTGTCCGTCCACTTAAGGCGTTGCTGCAGAATGTGCAAGTACTCAAGCGACCAACGCTTCCAAAAGTTTTGAGTCATTTGCTGCAACAACTGATAACGCGACAAACGATTGCTATTCACCTCCGTATAGGGATATTCCGGCAAGGCGTTAAGTGGGCGGCCAATTAAGAAATGCCCTGGCGTCAGGGCCTCTAAATCATTTGGGTCTGAGCTGAGCGGACACAAAGGACGCGAATTGAGTACAGCCTCAATTTTACAAAACACGGTCGCCAGCTCCTCGAAAGTCAAAATTGTTAACCCTACAACGCGCAACAAATGCGTCTTAGCGGACTTTACAACCGCTTCAAAAATACCACCCCAGTGAGGGCACGCTGGTGGATCGAACACCCAAGTAATGCCCTGACGGGAGGGCCCGTGCTGATGGCTTCTTCGTTCTCCCTTAAGAACGTTACAATTTCCTTCATACACCGATCAGCACCCTTAAAGTTGGTACCACAATCCGACCTGATCAGCGCTGGTCGCCCTCGTCGCGACGTAAATCTCTCCAGCGCTGCCCAAAAGGCCTCCGTAGAAAGGTCGGCCACGAGCTCCAAGTGGACGGCCTTGGTGGCTAGGCACACGAACACGCACAAGTACGCCTTGATAGACTTTGCGTTCCGCAGGCGTGATGCCTTCACCATGAAAGGGCCTGCGAAATCCGTTCCCACACCTGCAAACGTCCAGGCCTCCGTCACCCGGTCCGGTGGGAGATCTCCCATCTGTGGCTGCATTGTGGCTGCCTTCAAGCGGTAACAAGGCAAGCACCTAAACACAACGCTACGTACCGTTCGTCGTCCCGATAAGATCCAGAACTCGCGCTGTAGGATGGCCAATAGCGCATTACAGCCCGCGTGCGAGTTTTTCTCATGACGATCCCTGACTAAGAGCTCAACTAAGGGTCCCCTTTTGGAAGTAACAGTGGATGCCGAGCCGAGAAGGGCAGGCTAGCGTTCCGAAGTCTGCCTCCAACCCTGAGCATACCTTGCTCATCCAGGAATGGGTTGAGGCGCACAATTCCTCCCTTCAGCTTTCCACGTCCATCCCTGAGCAGCCTGACCTCCTCTTCAAAATGTTCCGCCTGGACGACTCTAACCAATGAGCATAGAGCCGCATTCCGTTCCGCAGGCGAGAGGACAGGTGTAAAGTTCCGTTCTGCTTGAGGCTTCCTGCAGTTGTTCACGAACCGTTTGATCCAACCTGTCACCCCAAGAAGTTTGTCGAGGGAGCTATACCGTTCCAGCAAGAAGGCTGGGTTAGGCTTCGGTACGAGTTGCCCCACGTTCACTCGCAAACCTCGATCAGGTGGCCCAAGCGGCGCCCTGCACTCGTTGAATGGCCATTCCTGCGGCGACTCAGTCAGCCATTGAGGTCCCCACCACAGTGGGTGACTCACCAAATCAGGTGCCCTGCACCCGCGCGAAGCGCAGTCCGCTGGGTTCCATTCTCCCGGTACGTGCCTCCACACTAACGGAGTTTCCGACCCCGTAATCTGTGACAATTTGGGGATGGTCCATCTAGTTCTGACTGGTGCCACCTTACTTTTGGCCATAACCAGACGCACGTGCACAGTTCCCGTTGAACTTGCTGTCCGAAGGTATACAGCTGCCGCGTACCCTCGCTCCGAGGCGTCACAAAACCCATGTAGGGTAGCCTTACATCCCACCGATGGGACTAACTTGCGGGGTATCGCGATGTGCACAATCCCTGGTAAGGTGGTCACAAACTTGAGCCAATCCTTCAACAACTCTCCGGAGAGTTGGTCGTCCCATCCTAAGTTGGCTAGCCACAACCTTTGTAAAAGCACTTCGCCATGAACGTAACCGGGGCGATCCATCCGCTAGGATCGAACGTTCTAGCGATTGTCGACAGTACCGACCGCTTAGTCCAAGTTTTCTCCAAAAGGTCGGGCTCGATCTTGTACGTGAATACGTCATGCGTTGGCCTATATTGCACCCCGAGGATGCCCAACGTGTTTGGATTGTCCGGGTTCTCAAAGAGGTGCGGGTCCTGATGGAACTCGCCTGGCAAACCGGCCAGGAGCTCTGGGCAACTGGACAACCATTTCCGCAACTCGTAACCTCCTGAACCCATGATCGCGATCAACTCGTCTCGTAGAATTAGCGCCTGCTCCACGCTATCAGCACCCGTGCAGATATCGTCCACGTAGACGTCGCGATCCAGTACTGCTGCGGCTCGAGGATATCTTACCCTTTCCTGTGCGGCCAACTCTCGCAGCGTACGTACTGCCAAATACGGACTTGGCTTAAGTCCATACGTCACCGTGTTAAGTTCGTATGTGACCATCGGCTCATCTGGGCTCTCACGCCACAAAATCAGCTGATACCGACGGTCATCCGGATGTATCATGGTTTGGCGAAACATCATTTTGACGTCTGCGACGAACGCTACCTGGTGTAACCGAAAGTCTGTGAGAATGTCCACAATGTCCCGGTTCAATTTAGGACCCGCGTGCAAACATTGGTTCACAGACACACCATTCGAGGTAGGAGCAGAACCGTCAAACACCACCCGTATTTTCGCCTCAGGTGACTTCAAGACAGCCAGGTGTGGAATGTAATAATGCTCGACACACCTCCAATCCAGGCTGGACACCGACATGTGGCCCAATTGAATATATTCCCGCATGAATTCTATATACTTCTGCCGAAGTGCTGGGTCTCGCCTCATCTTCCGCTCCATTCCGAGTAGTCTCCGTTCCGCGAGCTGTCGCGAACTACCTAAAGCGGGGCGGTTTGGGAGAAAAGGTAGCCTGGTCACGAATCTGCCTGACGGGCATCTCGCAGTGTTGTATTGATAGAACAACTCGCACTCGTCATCCTCTGGCTTCCGTCTGTCCGCCGTGGGCGGCTCTTCAGACTCCCAAAACCTCTGCAGCACCTCTGACAGCACACTACCATAGAGGACCGTATCCACTTCTGGTAGGTACTGAGGTCTCCAAACTTGGCAGAAAACAACATACCCCTGTGTGGTATCTACGGCCACCAAACCAGTTTCCTGGAGTACCTTCTTCCTACCGCACCATAATCTCCCGAGGACGTCTGACCCGAGAAGTACGTCCACCGTACCAGGAGTATCAAAATCAGGATCAGCTAACTCCAACCCTGTGGTTAACCCTCTTACCGTTGGTGGTAACCTAACCTGAGGGAGTTTCCAACCACTTCATCCAGCACCACGGCTGAGACTTGATAGCTGACCCCTGTACGTGTGCTACCTAATGCGAACTCAAAGTTCGTCTGACCCCGAATGTCAGGCACATTTAGGCCCCGATGCCTACAGCTTCATCCTCACTTGGCCGTACATTTAGGCCTAGCCTACTCACCAGCTTACTCGATACAATACATCCCTGAGCCCCTGTATCCAGTAGGGCTCTTACTTGAATGGTCCGGCCACCGTATCCCCATACCCAAATCTTAGCCGTTGGCAAAAGTACCGTGATTGGACGGGGAGCCGAAGCTGATGAGTAGGCGGCGATTACCTAGCGGGAATCTAAACGCGGTGAGGCCGCGTCCCGCGGGGGTATCCCCTCACTACCCAAACCTGTGTATGGGTCCCACTCCTGCTGGTAGGGAGGTCTGCCCATAAAGGCCATGGCTGGAGTTCTATAGTACCCCGACGGCAAACGTCCGTACCGAGGTTGCGCCTGTAGCCGCGGGTACTCAGGCATAGGCGGAGGCATGCGTGGGTCTTGAGACCCAACCAGGTGGCTCAAGCCCGCAGAATACTGCATGTACCCTGGTGGCTGCCTAGTGCTCCCCTGACACCCGCCCGTTGGATCCCGTACCTGGGATGGGTGTCCTTGGCCACGTTCCTGTGCCGCCCTCCCAATCCGGCACCTGCTGCCGTGGTGGGGATCGTCCCCACGTCCTTGGGTAAGTGGGCTCCGTCTGTTGACGTCCCCCTGCCTGTCCCTGTGACCGATGCGGAGGTGGGCTCCTCCTTGGAGGGGGTGGGGAGCGTTGCTCCCTCCCTTGGTGGGCAGGCTCCCTTCGCTGATCCGATCCAGCGCTGCCCCCTGCGCCTCCGGAGCGATTCATGCAGAGCAGCGGATGGTGTGCACCCTGGCAGTACCTACAGTTGGTGCTTGAAGGGCACTCGCACCTGATGCGGCCCCAGGCACCGAAAACACCAACGCCTCTGCTGTGCCACACCCCGTCTCCTCTGAATCCGCTGCGCAGCAAACTCCTGACACGCCGTTACCCTGTGGCCTGTCTCCCTGCAGTAGGCACACCCTGATTCCAATGCGATATTGTACCGCTTGGGTTGCCCACTGTTGCCTCCTCGCGCCGGTGCACCCGGCCGTTCCGGGTGGCGAGGGGCAGAGGTCTCCTTGCGAGGGGCTTCACCAGCCTGGACGTCCACTCGCCTGCTTTCGGCCTCGAGGAACGACTTCAGATCCTCGTAGGTCGGGAGGTGGTCCGAGGACTTGCCCCCATGTAGCTGCTCGAATCGAGCGACCATTTCGCTCGGCAGGCGGCGAAGCACTGTGTGGACCAAGATATAACCATAGCCCGCCACTGGCAAACCCTGTCGCTCTAGTGCGCTGACCGCGACACTGACTGGGTGGAAGATTTTCTCGCGGAGGTCCGTACCTCGCGTTATGGTTGGTATTGACAGCCACTGGTCTAACAGCCTGTCTACAATCAGGCGCTTGTTCCGATACCGGTCGGTAAGGATCTTCCACGCCACCTCATAATTGCTATCCGAGACAGCCAAATGCGTCAGCAATTCATGAGGCTCTCCATGTAGCCTGGACATCAGCTGAGCCATCTTGTACGCCGGCGTTATGTCCGTCCGTGTGTGGACCACACTGCTATACAGGTCCTCAAACGCCGGCCAGTCGGCGTAATCGCCTGCAAAGACTGGAACCGTAACAGGCGGAAGAGGCACCTGTAATCCTTGTCCCACTTTACCACGGAATGGCTCTCCTTTCCGTCACGTCGCCTAGTTATGTTCGCAGCTGCCTGCTCAATGCCCTGTGCCAGCTCCAAGCACTGGCTTACATCGGCCTCGACCCGCTCCTGATCTTCAGGGTTAGGAGTCTCCTCAAGGAGAATGAGGCACTCTGTGAGTTGATCCGACACAAACCGAACCCGTTCATCTACCTGTTGTGCACTTTTCAAGAGCGCGTCCTCCCGGTCCTCGCGGCCGATCATTGCCGCTGTGGTAGTAAACCACCTTAATCCTGACCCTATAGCAGCCTTATACCTGGCGATCGAGGAGCCATGGTACCAACTTTTACACACTCGACTTAATAAAACGAAAAACAATAAACAAATACCACAAAACAAATGTTAGTTGACTGGCCTAGACCTTACCGATAAGGTACCGTTCACTAGGCAAACAATACAGTCACAAAAAACCGAAACAATATTTTCCAAAAATAATAAAATATGTGGGTAATATAAAAAACACGCTTAATACTAAATTACGGCTAACTATGTTGCAATAAAGCAACCACGCTCTGCTACCAAAAAATGTTTGATTCCGAAGCTGATCTTAGCGCAGTGGAAGCAAATTAAAGTTATCTTAAAATCTAAAACTAAATGGTCGATCAGCCTCGAACAACATTTGACTACGATTCGTAGTGCTCTTTACTATAGCTAAATAAAATAAATTTAGTGAGAGAATTTTGTTCCGGAAAGTTTCCGGCCGAGAAATTCTTGTGTCCAAAATCTACTTAAACAGGGCCCAGCAACAATTGCTTACCGAGCGAACGATGACGCCGTCGTTTCCTTGTAAGTCTAGTTTTTGACAGGAAAAATAGGTATCAGGTTTGAGGAAGACTTTTGGATTGGGACTTAGGTACTAGACTTACTGTACCCGGGCACCAGCTCGCGTGGTACTCCGTCCAACAAGTTTCACAAGCACTTGAGTACTATTGTTCATAGTTCGACATCAAATAATGTTTAACACACAGTAACAAAGATTTCTCCCGCACACCACTGCTCGCGACAGCAACACGTTTTACTGTACAATACGCGAACCAAAGGACACTGGACGCGCGGGTGACTAAAAGTAAGGTTATTTTTTTTTCCGACGGCCGCGTGGTTATCGAACCGACTGACAATCAAAGCGCCGGAACCAAATACACTTGGTTCTCTTCCCCACCGAACAGGGAAAACCACACGAGAACACCGAAAGCACACTAAATTACACCATTTATAATTACAATTCGCATCAACCCAGCGAGCGACGGCAGAGGACGTGAATGACAGGACAGTGTTGCCAGCACCGCGCGCCCATTTTATACGAAAACTAAACAAACACATTCGCCTCGTTTTCAAAATACTAACAAAATTTTTCCACAAATTAGGAAAACGGCGCGCGGGTTTTTCAACGTATAGGTACTTAGGTACTTATCTTACAGAAATTTTACTGTAAATCATCTCTGTTTATTTGTGTCAATAATTCAATAATTCAATAATTTATTTCTTAGTAGGAATTTACAAGATTCTCTTTAAGAAAGTCACATTCTAATTCAAACTTAAAAAAGAGAAAATTTCTAATGCAAAAATTTTCTCTTTTTTATTACAATTTGTGTTCCTACTCTATACGCGGCTCGGGCGGGATAAAAAAAAATAAAAATAAAGGCACTGCCTCGGGGCTGGCCAGGCTAACCACACAGCATGTAACTTTATGCCTCAGTAAATGACAAGTAAATGGAATTAAATTCTGTCAATATTTTAAAAAGGTGTTCCATGTGTATAGTTAGCCGGACCCCCTGGACAGGAAAACCCCCCAAAAACCTGCCCAGAAGTGCACCTATTCTAAAGTTGACAATATTTTAGGCCCTATGTGACCCTAGCTAAGTTAGAAAATAAATTAATAGTATAATAGTAATAGCCAAAAACGGCTCAACAAAATAAAAATAATATTACAGTAGATTATTCTAACTGTTTCGTCTTTAAAATATACTTTAAACATACGAGCAATAAAATAACATAACAAAAAAAGTAAATTTACAGTAAATGTAAAAAATACATGTCAAAAATTTAAGAATAATAAGTATGAAATGTCAAATTTAACCACTATAGGTACATGTCAATTTGCATATCATAAAAGTATAAGTTTATTTTTAAATAATGCCTATCTCTTGCATTGTGTTGGAGCAACTGTTGCTACTAACCAGACATCTTTGTCTTTCAGATAATGTTCAGTATTGTAATACGCTTTCGAACATAAAGTATTCTTTATTTTAATTTTAAATTGCCTATCATTTAACTTTAAAATTTCCTCTGGAATTTTATTATAGTAGCGTACACAGTTACCCATAAATGATTTACTGATCTTACTTAATCTGGTTTGTAGCGGTACAATTTTATTTTTATTTCTTGTATTACGTGTACTATCGCTAGCACCTAGGGGCTTTAACCATGTGGTTGCAGCTAAGAATAGTGCTACCCCTAGTCTACTCAGGGTGTTTCGTAAAAAGCAATGTAGAATTTTTGACCTCTGCTAAATATCTACCGACAATGGCCAACTGCATGTTAGCGGTGATATCATATAAAATAGCATTCTTAAAGAGGGTTGACGTCAGGCAGGCGGCTGGTCATAAAACGTTGCCAAATCCTTTTGCTACATGATTTTGTGCTCTAACTTAACATGTTGCATCGACCCCAACTAATTCGGGATAAGAGCAGGCAGATGATAATGATATCGCTAGCACGACCTAAGGGAGGAACAAACTTTTACTGCCCATTTAAGGGACAAGCTTTTACTGGCCTTTTCTACTAATTGTATGTAAAACCAATATGAGTTGGTCCCTGAATTGAGTATGTTGATGTGTTGGCGATCCAACTGTATTTTTCCTGTTGTTTCGTCCCAGTGACCTACACAAACAACCTTGTTAAACCTTGATAATCCCCGGCACAGGACAAGCAAATTAATTAAACGAACAGATGTGCCCGGTCGCCATCTTGATTTTAATTGTTCTTGTTTTAGGTGGAGATCACACTAACGGCCGTAACGCATGCGTTATGATTACAATACTATTATTATTATTTTATTATTATTTATTTAAAAACATTTACACAATCATTACAGGGCAAGCCTAAGGCGATTGCATAAGAACTAAAACTACATGAAATTAATAATGACTTAAAACTATCACTAGCATAGAAATGAGATCATAAAATCTTAAACTATTTAAATCTAGTTACAAATCATAAAATATTAACATACAATGCGCATAAAACATAACAAATAATAAATATATACAAAACAAATTAACTTTTATTCTAAATCTAACAACTTTATGTGTTCGCATAAGCTCATACATTCTTTTACAACAATGTTCCACCTATCCGCAAACACATCCACGTGCGGACTTTGGGTCAACAGCTGGTCTACAAGACCAATCCCGCGCAAAATAGGCGACTCGCGGTGCGCCACAGTGCGGCACCAAGGGATGGAGAGAAGGTGGTGTGAGCGACCACGTAAATACTTATCAGGTACAAAAATCTTGAGAGCGGCAGAAACCAATTCAGGGCTGTTGTATTCCCCCCGTAAAATACGTACAACAGTAGTCACTAATTGGAAGTCCCTTCGAGTTTCTAATGAGTTAAAATTTAAAGAACCTAGTATAAAACTGGTCGGGTATAAAAATGGGTAGTACCCGTAAACTTTTTTATACATAAACCTTAAGAAAGCTTTCTGAACTTTTTCTAGTATCAGTATGTAAGAGCTTTCATGCGGACCCCATACTACAGAAGCGGACTCGAGCTTACTCCTTACTAATGCTGTGTAAAGTTGCTCTATCGCCTTTGGATCGCTGAAATCTTTTGCATTACGTATGACGAAACCGAGTCTCTGGAAACATGCATTAGCCAAAGATCCAATATGGTCATTGAAGGTGAGCTTCATATCAAAATGTACTCCCAAATCTTTGACGGAATCGACACGAGTGATGATTTCTGTTCCTAGATAATAAACGTTGTGTAAAGGTTTAATGGCGCGGGTATATGAAAGTACTGAACATTTAGACGGATTAAATAACAATTTATTAGTAATACTCCACTGAAGAATGGCATCAATATCAGCCTGGAGTCGATAGCAATCTTCACTACACTGTACCGGTCGTATAAGTTTCAAATCATCAGCGTAAAGCAGGCAAGATGAATGTTCTATTACGGAATCTATATCGTTTATCATAAGGATAAATAGGAGTGGACCTAATATTGAACCTTGGCTAACGCCTGAACGAGTATGATAAGGCTGAGATACAAAAGAACCATGTTTCACAAACTGTTGACGGTTAGCGAGATAGTCGGCAATAAACTTAAGTAGGGATGGTGCGAATCCAAGAGCAGAAAGCTTACACAACAGAACATCGTTGTCAACTCTGTCAAACGCCTTAGTAAAATCAAAATAAACGACATCTACTTGAATACCTTTGTCTAAGTAACCAGAAAGAGTGTTTACTTTTGTTAATAAATTAGAGTTTACGGATCTACCTGATCGGAAACCGTGCTGCGAATTGCTTAGATATGGCTCAATTTGTTTGATAAGTTTGGAATGGATAACAGATTCAAAAACCTTTGCCAGAGCGGAAGAAATTGCGATGGGACGGTAATTTTCCACTGGTATTTTATCTTTTGATTTTGGTATCGGAGTGACTTGGGAAAGTTTCCAGATTGATGGATATTTATTGGATCTAATTGAGAGGTTAAAAATGTATAACAAAGGACTTGTGATGAATTCTTGACACGCTTTTAGAATGTAACTAGGTACGTTATCGGGTCCTACAGCACAACTAGGTTTTAATTTTCTGATTGCTAATTGAAGGTCATTCACGTTAAAACTGGTTATGTTAATATAATTAGCAGATAAACTATTGTCTTGTGCACTGACTATTTCCGCCGATAAGATAGGTGCTTGGGGAAGAAACACACTTGAGAAAAAATTCGCGTAAGCTTCAGCAGCAGCAGTACCTTCTACAGGTTCATCGTGGTAAGTTACTCGAGACACAAATCCACCATTGGTCTTTAGGTTGTTAATATGTTGCCAAAATTCCTTTGGGTTCTTTTTGATATTTTTCTGAATATTGTAAACGTAAAGTTCGTATGCTTCTGAAATTTGCAATTTAAGGTAGGCTCTAAGTTTAGAATAGCATTTATATACTGATTTATCATTAGTTGATTTCCAAATTTGGTGTAATGTTGCCTTACGTCCTAGGTCCTTAATAATATCTATTGTATACCAAACTGGATAACGTCTTACGGCACCTTTAGGACGACATTTTTTCGGCACACTTTGGTCAAATATGTTGTAAATAATTTCGTAAAATGATTCGACAGCATCATCTACGTCGGTAGCATCAAAAACGGAATCCCAAATAGCATCACAGAAAAGAGAGTACAGTAAGCTGAAATCTGCCTTTGAAAAGTTCCAGTCCCTGCGATTATTGATATTACTTGGTAGCAGGAGAGAATTTTTAATTTTAGATTTAGTTAGAGGCAAAGAAACATCAAGCGGTGGATGGTATTTATCTGCGATAGGCACTAATCCATTTATAGCCTTACTTACTCTCACATCACCCATATCTTCTGAAACCAAAACTACGTCGAATACGAATGTCCACCTTATCTCCATACAAAAATGGTTTATGTCAAACGGTTTAACACAACGCTGCGTTGACGCATACGTCTGTCTAACTATTTGAGATAAACCGCATTTGTATAAAAATAAGGTGGAAAATAGCATTTTCCTAAAACATGTTGGACGTAGCGTGGTAGCACAAATTAAAGAAACGGCGCGCGGGGTGCCTATACAAATGGCTCACTCAGCACTAGCGACGATTTTGATGCTTACTAATTTTAACTGGAAATAACCGGAACCTCAGGGGAAGTTAAGGTAACTAAGAAGGTGGTTGACACGAACGTCATATCCCTTTAATTTAAATTGGCTCTGAATCATATGACGTTCTTTGTCAGATTTTGCTGCTTTGATATTTTTATACTTTGAGATTTTTGACAGTAGCAACCCTTGCTCTGTAAGAAAATCCAAAATAGGGCCGAGTGTACCTTCTGTAAACTCCCTATTTTGTGGTTGTAGCGTATGTCGAACCGTTTGATTTTTTAACACGAGTGTAACGCAGCACTAAATTCGCAGTAATGGAATTACCTACGTGTGATTTCCGCCTAAATCAGGGCTAGGGCTCGGACTGTATAATTAAATTGCTAGTCCAATTTATTTTCTCAAATGAAACTAAAATAAGTAAAATAATTAAGTTTTCTATTCTTCTTCTAGCGGGACACCGAGTCGTCCAACCCTAGTGTCAAAGTTTTTCAACCACCTCAACATGTAGTCAATGCCTCTGACATTGTTAACGAGCGCCGTCTAAGTGAAACCGTTTGACTCTCTGACTATTACGTTTTAGAAGATACAGCCTGGTATCTCTCTAACTATTGCGATTTATAAGATACAGCCTGGTGAAAGATAGACCGACAGACAGACAGTTAAAGTCTCAATAATAGGGCTCTGATATCACCCTTTGCGTACGGCACCTTAAAAAGAACATTAATAAATTATAAGTAAAAAACATTTTTAAAACAAGCTTTTATTTGGATGCGCTAAAAAGCATAAAATAATCTATTTACTAAAACTTTTACTTGTTACTTATAATGGCATTAAATCTACGTCTTCATAATTTATACTATATAAAAGCTTGTCGCGAGATTTAAGTAGGTACTCGTGTGGTGTTAGGTTAAAAGTTTGTTCAAGATCATTTACACTGGTTACCTAATTTATTTATTAACAGGATAAACAGGTTAAATCTCGCGACAAGCTTTTATATCGTATAAATTATGAAGACGTAGATTTAATGCCATTATAAGTAACAAGTAAAAGTTTTAGTAAATAGATTATTTTATGCTTTTTAGCGCATCCAAATAAAAGCTTGTTTTAAAAATGTTTTTTACTTATAATTTATTTTTTACTTTTTAGTAATCTCTGGAAAACAAATCTGTTATGCCATAGTTGATAATGTACGTTGTGCGATAGAACCTACCTACTTAAGGTGGTTCGTTACGTCATACAAACGAAAAACTGCACTTCAGCCGGGTTACACATGAGCTGTAGAGTTTCTTTTTAAAGAAACTTTATTCTGAATGATGAAGGCACACGTAAATTTGTCGCAAAACTACTTATAGTTAAAAGATAATCAGTATTTTCTGCACAATAAAATTAAACGTATTTATTGCAACAGTAGCTCCATCTATTTTCGTAAAGTGGCGACTCGCTTTTTACGGGGAAATCTGATGATTTAAAAATTCTTTTTAGTGTTTTGCGACAATCTTATATACCCACGGGACTCCCCATCAAGTTTTTTAAACCGACTCTTG
Source organism: Phthorimaea operculella (assembly GCA_024500475.1). Lineage (NCBI taxonomy): Eukaryota > Metazoa > Arthropoda > Insecta > Lepidoptera > Gelechiidae > Phthorimaea > Phthorimaea operculella. The sequence continues at coordinate 4,942,516 of JANFCV010000014.1, read as the reverse complement.
TCTCCTTTACATACATAACTCCATTGAATTTTTGTATGGAAAACGGAACGCCTTAATGCATTCACGAACCTAATAGGTATAAATTGTCAAAATTCTTCATTGACAGTGCCATGAATAGAAGACTAAAAACCCCAACACAATAACCACTCAAATCTAAAAATCTTGCAAAGCGACGTCATTTAGCTCACACTAGTATTTACCTGTAATTTTTCTGTATTTGTCACCCACTTAGTAAGAAAACATAATAAACTTAATACGCCATCTAATCTTTAGTTCGCCATATCAGGTTTTGTTATGATTATGAGTGACGTAAACGTCACTTTATTTTTCGAGTTATTCTGAAAAATTCCTTTCATTTGACATCCATATTGTAAAAAAAGCATAAAAATGATATTCTGCCATCTTAAGAAGTCAACAATAGTTAATTTAGAATGACGTCAACTTATAATTCGAATAGGTAATTCTCAGCAATGCCTTTCATCTGACACTCATATTGTAAATTATCTTAAAAGGCCATCTTTAGATGTCCGCCATATTATTTTCTGAATTGTACTCAGCAAGACCTTTCATTTGACACCCATATTGTAGGAGTGCGTCAAAAATTACTTGTCGGCCATCTTGGATATTCCGCCATGATAGATTTAGAATGACGTCATATAACTAGCCATGCATTGTCATCCGAACTAAACGTGTATACAACATTTCAGCTCAATCGGTTGAAGATATCTGCTTCTAAATTGAGTTGCAAGATTTGCCCCGAACAAACATTTTTACATACTTACATACATACACTGCAAGTTAAATAAAAGCTTTTAAAAAGAGAAAATAACTCCTTTCATCTATCTTTAGCAGCAAACTTTAATAAGGTTTTTTGAACAAAGTAAAAAATCTAGCTCGGGTGTCAAGTAAAATAGAAAAAATATTACAAAGTAACCAAGCAGCTTTTCCTTCTGTATTTTATGAAAACAAATTAGGGTGTTTAATTTAACTTCAAGATAATGATGTCTCTATTTATTCTTGCTTCCCTTAAAACTTTTTAAATGGATAAAATTAAGAGCTTTTTTTCCTTGTCTTGTTTCGCCTTTGTATTTATTATTTTAAACAATGAGGTTGGTTAATTACTGTTAAGAAAACACCTTCATTATTTCTCCTAACTTTAGTCAAATGAATAAATCGTCCAAGTGCGATTCGTATTTGAACCCACTTTTTAGGTTTTCCGGATTCGGCTCCAGATCCGCCGGACCGAATTGCAATTCCTAAGACAACTACGAAACACGTATCTCTAGGTACTAAGGGCCCTTTTCCTGTCATGCGTATTTTCGCACGCGCGCGGATCTGGTCCGCATGCGGGCCGCACGCATCTTATCTTTTGATACATGTTTTTATGTTTTTCATATCATGCGGCTAGCACGCGCGCGGAACAGGAGCGTTATCATCCGCATGCGGACCAGATCCGTGCGCGTGCGAAAAAACGCATGACAGGAAAAGGGCCCTTACCCCGCACAATAGGTACTAATATAAAAACACAGCATGATTGGACCCTTTTCAGGGATTATGGTGTTATTAAAAGGGAACAAATATTACAGGCATTTTCGTCGTGGAATTCGCTGGGCGTAATATTGCAGGTTTTGTAATTCTTTGACTGATATTTTTACTTACAAATATTTAAGTGGGTGATGGATGATAATTAATTTTCAGTTTTTACTAGCTTTGTTTTATATTTCGGTGTAAGTTGACCTATTTGTTTTGTATACGTAATTAATTTCTAATTTAGCATTGTAGCACTATAGCTTCGCTAAATACCAGTCTGTATTTTGTAAACCGTGTGGTGCTGCCTTGGGTGTAGTAAGAAGCGACTAAGAGATTTGAGAGTTAATGTGTATTGCAATTTTAGGCGACAGGCTGACGACTGGTCGCTATGGTGAAACACAGTCTTTCTCTCAAACTTTTGACTGGCTGTTTACGCTCTGCCTGCTCCGCAAGGGATATAGGCGTAATATAAGTATGTATTTCTTCTTAGTAGATTTTGGAAAATAATAATAATAAATATCCCTGTACGAGACACACAGCGCCATCTAGCCCCAAACTAAGCAAAGCTTGTACTATGGGAACTAGACAACAGTTGTCTAGTGTGTTGTTTTTTTTTTAAATAAATACATATAATACATAGAAAACACCCAGACTAAACACAAATATTTGAAAATTCCCTTTACAAATATTTGTGTTTGGTGGGAATCGAACCCACGATCCTTGGCGTAGAAGGCAGGGGTACTATCCACTACGCCATCGGAACAGTCAGTCAAAATCTAGTATTTAAGTCGTTATGCTGCTGTTAGATTAATATATTTTTTTATAACGAGATACACCTTTCAAAACTTCGTCGTCAACTAAATTGCGAGCCAAAACCCAACAGAATTCGAAGTAATATAAAGTAATTATTCAGAAAATTTGCAAGTATCATAAACTTGTTAGGAACGATACCTTCGTCAAACTTTGTAGACAGCTGCGAATTGAAATGCCACCAACTGTGACATATTTACGTATCATAATGGTTGGTCCCATTTATGGAATAATTTCCTTACTCATTGACCTACTACTACATTTTGAAATGGGGTGATTTCTCTCTCTTCATGTGGGACACCGAGTCGTTTAACGACCCGATCAACCCTAGTGCAAGAGTTTTTCAACCGCCTACTGCAAGAAGCAGGCCTCTGACATGGTTGTGTAACGACCGCCATTTAGACAGCAACTGGGAACGACGGCTTAACGCGCCCATCCGAAGCACGGAACCATCTTGCTTTTCGGACAATCAGGTGGTCCAGCCTGCAATGGCTGGACCACGGAATCTTAGAGGAAGTCAAGGTAACTAAGAAGGTGGTTGACACGAACGTCATATTTCTTAGATTTAAAATTGGCTCAGAATCAGATTTTGCTATTTTTATACTTTGAGATTTTTGACAGTTAACTGTAGAAACCCTGGCTTTGTAACAAGTGCCAATCACGAAAATCCTAAATATGGCCGAGTGAACCTTGTGGGAACTCTGTATTTTGTGGTTGTAATATGGTGGCATGTGCAGGTGTGCAATTCCCCAAAGTGACAGGTAGGTACTACAGGTAGGTATAAAAAAAGGTGCTATTTATTGCCAGCACATTACCCATCCATTCAAAGGACAACTTACAGGTTTATCTTAGTATTTGTGTGAATAGCCCTTATATTTTGGTCCCAAGTGCGTAAGTGGATGTGTTGGCGACAGTACCTACTTGATATCAATCTAATACCTACCTACATACGATTGATTGTACCTAGTTCAGATAGCAGTTTCTCTGTGGTGCCGAGATCCCTAAAGCTTCTGATAATCCTGACACGGGCCCGACAAGGGTCACAAGATCTGATTGTAGCCTTTCATGTAAGCTGGCGGTACGACTTCTGTGAGGTTTCGACCTACATTCGCTTCGGTCACAGGATTCAGTGACTTCTTTGTCACATATTTCAGTGATTTATCGGCCAGACTGGGGCCAACTGTGGCAGAGGTATATCCGATCATGAGCGTAGATAATGCTTATTCTTAGAATAACATTAAAAAGTTTTACACATTGGTGTCATGCAAGGCGACTAAGGAATGAATCCAGTGTATGGGCAGCTCACCGAGTCGACGGTAACAATTTAGATAGTAACAGTGTTCCCTGTGAATCCAACTCTGCACTCACCAATCCGTCTACCAAACGTGGTGAGTATAGCAATAGACCCAGCAGTGGACTGTTGTGGCTGTTATGGTCAATCACAGTGGCAATGGAATGACAGTTTATTGTTGCTGGATTACAATGGCAAAAATAGCAGACTTGTAGGTTGTCATGTCAGCCTGTCGCCAAAATGATTTGTTGTGTTTGTTGAGAAAGCCTGAAAGTGCCTTGAGGTGATGCTGTGTTTTTACTTACTACAAATTATTTTTAATCTTATACATTGTATTGAAAATTGGGAAAATGGAGTGATACGTTCACAGCGATATCGATTCCCGCAGTAATCGGATACATCGCGGCGTTAATCGAGTTTCGACGCCATATTTACTCAACACTTCAGAGACAGGGAATGTACAGAGGGAAACCTCCAATGACCCAAAGTGAACCCAAGTGAAATGCGTAGCAGTTAGGTGCTTCGACGTTATTTTTGCGCAGCGCTATTGCAGCCTTAGGAAAATGCTAATTTCCACCTTAATCTCATATAAATACTACAATGCATGCCCAAAGGTGCGTTGACGGATGCGTCTGCGAAACGGTTTGGTTTTTGTCAAACGGTTCGATATAGTAATGGCTGTAATTTAGATAAACGCGACTAATATCCGCGATATCCTCGGGTAGAAATGGGAACGCTATTTGAAGCAGGGACTACGTGGCAAGCCCGCACCTAACAACCTACAGAACGTCCAGTGGTATATCCTGATCTTCATGGTGTCTGACGTTACCGCCTACTCTCTAAGGCATCTGAGGTAATCCTGCTGTTCAGGGTATCCAACGCCTTCAGGGTATTCATCTCTACCCTTAACAGACTACGATGAGGTGCAAAATGTACCTCTCTCCTTTCCCCAGAAATGCAACAAAAGCCATAATACTAAACAAATCTAGGATTTTGGCCATTCTGCCATCGTACTGCGACATATAAAACAATCAGGTCACTTATCTAATTCTGGTCGTCCGTGGGGTTACTTCTGCATATTTCCTTGCTCTATGCTCAGCTTCGGCACACACTCAATATAGCGCTGTAATAACATGGAGGAGGCTTTTTAATTTATAATCCGTTTTCATGTTCAATCTTCTTCGATCCCTTCATTTGGTTTTGTTATCATTGCAAACACAATTTAAATTTATTATGCTGTGTCTACAAATGATGTATAAATAAGGATTTAATTTATTATCACTTATGAAAAATGTATACGTGTAAACAAAAACTCGCATACAGGACAAAAATAAAGTTAAAACCCAGTCCAAAAGTAATAGGTTTAGAATAAAATGTTGTTTTGGTACTAAATAGTATTCTTAAGACTCTTATTCAATAGACAAAGGATTCTCAAGGTTACAAAAACAGACTTAAATCTGTCTAGTGCGCGAGAAGACATAACATGTGTTAAATCTTATAGAATTTATCATAATAACTACAAAATTTTGACATACAGATGTAAAGAATGCTATAGTCACATTCTAAGGGCACAAAATAGAGCGTTTACAGAAGATTCACTTGACCCTATTAAGGATTTTTGATATTTTCACTTGTTACATAGCCACCCAAGCAGCAACTGGACGTGCTATAATGGTCGAGAGCACGTTCCTTATTTCTCTTTAAGTTCTATAAAAGTTCTAAAAACAGTCGAGTAAAAGCGCTGTAAACGTTTACTCGACGCGAAAAAGGCGCAAATTATTCAGACTAAAGTCCTATAAAAGAAGAATAAGCGCTGAGTAAGCAGCAAAAAGGTGCTGTAAGAGTTGAGTAAACGTGGTAAAAATCACTAAGAGTGCTATAAGAGCAACCAAAATGCGTATATGGAATATTTAGTTCTATAAACGCAATCGATTTGCCTTTATACAGATTAAATGTGCTATAATAGCAGCTGAATTGCTTTTATTCGCCTTTTTAGTGTTATGACAGCAAACAGAATGCTTTTACTCGACTAATAAGTGCAGTAAAAGATCTTAGGGAGGCTTTTTTACAACTAGTTACTGATCATTTTCATCTCCTCAACGATCGAGGCTGTGGTGTATAAAAATATTTGTAAAGCAAACTAAATAAGTTTCAAAGGTCATTTTATTAAGTTATTCAGCAGTACATATGTCGATTTTTAATATTCGTGTAGTTACTCCAAAACATCATGCGCAAAAAGCTTTATTGACAAACCTAAAGGCATTTTTACATGAACATTCATGCGCCGCCTGTTTTCTTAAATTTGACGACGAATTTATTAAATTAAATATATATTAAATAATAATTGTATAAGCTAATGTCCATATTGGTAGTCTAGTTGCAGTTACAGCTCACTTATTCCGTTAAAAGTCGAATAAGAGTGCTTTGTCACCACATTTATAGCACAAGGTGTCGCCATGATAATATTTAGGGTTCCTTTGGTACAAGACCAAAAAACAAATTAAATTTCAAGGAACATTTTATTTCATAAAACAATTCCAGACTTCTTGGATGTTGATACCTTTCTTAACAAAGATGATTTAAAACAACTTGGCCAATTGCGCTGGCCTTGGAAGGAAACGCATTTTATAATATCCTCTCCTCTGTGGCGCCATTTTTTATAGGTAGGCCTTGTCTGTCCCATATGGGACTTTGCCACAGACGAGCGATTATCAGATAAATGTAACGGATGTGGCCTTAGTACAAACGATAACTCAATCGGAAGAAGATTTCACTTTGTTCTACCTGACAATAAAATAAAGCATGTATAAATATCTTTTGGTGTCGCGGTTGTGCTTACTTTGCTGTTTATGATCATTTTACTAATGATGAGTGTTATTACTGTAACTAAATATTTTTACAACACTGGTGAGTGTACGAACTTTATGCAAAACCTTTGCAATATCACGCGTGATCATGGTGGCCAGCCAGCTCGGCTCATGCCATGATGTGCACGATCACGATTTCATTGCTTGCGTCTACGGAACCACTTAAAACTGGCGGACTCGCGCTTGGATGTGCAATAGCATTACTAGCAGAAATTAAATTGGGCTGCATTAGTTTTGCAGAATATTTCATCTGCTCCAACGTTTTTTTAACTTTCTTTTGAAAATGGCCGCTTCTTTCAACTTTTTCCATTTGTTTTTATCCATTTTGATAGTAAAATTGTACGAAAAACGTCTTCAAGATATCGACCGACAAAATGGACGGACTTCTGCTATTATTGTTTCCCAAAACTCTACAATTCTACTTTAAGCTGAGTGAATATCGTATAATAGCTCTTAAAATGACTACAGATCCTATAAAAACGTTTTGATTTCTATTATACGAGTTACTCTATAAGCGTGCAATAACAGCAGCCATGTTGCTATAAGCGATTCGATTGCATTTATAGAGCTTTTATAGATACATAAAAGAATGCTGAATAACGGCTGTATAAAAGCGCCCTATTCAGAGAATCAGCTATTCTACTGCTATTACACGACTGTTATAGATCAATCGGTCGAATAACGAGTATTATAGCCACTTTAATTCAGCATCTGATAAAAGGTGGAGTAAAAGTGCTGTAACATAGTGTTATAAACGTTTATTCGACGTCTTTATAGCACACATTAGCAAATATTGCCAAAAAGTTGAGATAACTGCTATTATACGATACATGGGTGTTTTGAGAACGGTTACTCGGCTTTTATACGATTGAAAGCTGAGTAAACCAATTCTTATTCGACTTTTTTGCTGCTTGGGCAGGGTTGACTGTCAAAAATCTTAAAGTATAACATAATAAGTATGATTGTGACCTAATTAACCCAGTTATTTCCATAGTAAGCGTAAAAATTGTCGCTAGTACTCAGTGATCTGTATAGGCGCCCTGCGTGCTGATTCCCCTTATTTGTGCTAAGGGGACAGGTAAGGCCAGGGTAGTAGTTATTACTCTACGTTTTATGACCCCGACTGCAGCGAGTCACAGACTATAGGCGCTTTACACACAAAATGTCCGTTTCGACGTTAGTTTTGCGCTGCGTAACGCATGCGTTTGGACACTACAAATTTCGACCTTATACTAATACAATACGGTTTATGTCAAATTGTTTGACAAATGCTTCCGTCGACATCGTTGTGCTATATTTTGCGTTAACGGATGCGTCTGTCAAGCCCTTTCATATATAAACCGTTGTCATATGAAAATGATGTAGAAAACTGTATTTTTCAAACACAACGGATAGGGCTGCGCTAAAATAACGCACCAACGGACGTTATGTATGTATAACGCCATAGTATAATATCCGGGCGTTGAGCGGATCGGATATTGAATTCATTTATAAGTTATTTGAAAGTAAGTAGTTTAGTGTATAGAGAAAATAAAAATACCTAAGTGTTGTAGATAGAACATTGTCTAAAAAATCTTCTTTGAAATAACATGATTTACTAAAATACCTGATATTCAGTTTTACTTTAACATAATATTATGGAAAAGAATAGAATTGATTTAAAAGGTACTATCGGAAGCAAATTCACCTACCTATTTATGGGATCAACTTTTAGTGGATGAAATTTTACTTTTGACCGATATCAAAAACTTAGAACCGGCTGTTGATAGGTAAGGAGCAACTTTCCCAAGAAACATAGGTCGAATTATGAAAAATTGATTTTTAATCCGCTAATGTCGTGTATCACTATAGAGATAGCGCGTCGCTTTAAATTGCAATACACATCAACTCTCAAATTGCTTAGTTGCCTCTTACGACACCCACTGTAAAGATTTGGGGTGATGCTGTTCTAAGCCGTCAACACACGGCACTTTTAAGCTGTCACCACACGGCATCTGAAAATATCTTTGACGAAAATATTATGAAGAAGAAATAGAATTAATTCAAAAATGATGATAACAGTTCTAAAAAAATAATTCAAATACGTACGATAAATCTTTGTACAGAATAGAATATATTTACGGTGACTTGAATCATATTTTTGCACCCAATGAGCCAGAACATTCAACTCGTGGCTTTTGGAGCGCAAATCGAACATATTGGAAATATTCTTCGCTGATGACATAACCGAATAAAAGACGATCGGAAATTTACATATTAAACGAGCATTCTCTTTGGCATTTGTATGGTTGAAATGACAATCTAACGGTTAGGCGTAAGCTCCACAACATGGCATCTGTCAGACAAGCGAGCGTCAGCCGTTATTGTTGCGAAACGCGTCTCATGTGAGTAGCTTTGTCTTTTCTATTTCACACATTTTACGTATATGGAAACGGTTTCAAGCGTCGCGATGTTGCACGTCTCACGTCTCCGACGATCCTTTGTTTGGCAGATGCCATCCCACGCATCACGACGCACGTCTACTCTGTGGAGCTTGCGCCTTATCTCTCTGATTAGACGTCAAAGAGTTTTCTACAAAAATTGTCATATCCAGTACCACATACAATTGAAAATTCAGCGACTTAATATGTAGCCGAGTTCTTTATCGATTTGATTATAAATATTAGATATGCAACTCAATATCCTTTAGGATTAGGTAGGTACTATAATTAAAGTAGATAGCGATTTCATTGCTAGCAACGTCCAATCCGATTTGATAAAGTTTTGGTTTCGCAACGTATAACTGGATTGTTGATATTGAAATTGAAAGCTTCCAAAACTTTTATGATCGTGCGATTCAAATAAATGTTTCATCCAGTCACACATGTCATTTTCACAAAATAGACTTTACAGAAGAGCTACCTCGCTCCTTTTCCGATTATTTATACCTACACCCTAGGTTTGCTACGAGGTACCAGGGTTACACTGACACTAGGTTTAACATACTACAAAAATATTTGAGATTTGCGAGTCATTATTTTGTCGTCCGCATGGGCCTGCACCGAACGATGTTGACCTAAGATGTTGACACTTAACTACAACTTCGACTGTCCCGATGGCGTAGTGGATAGTACCCCTGCCTTCTACGCCGAGGGTCGTGGGTTCGATTCCCACCAGACACAAATATTTGTAAAGTCAATTTTCAAATATTTGTGTTAAGCCTGGGTGTCTCTATGTATATTTATGTATATATTTACAAAAAAAAAGTATACAGGGTGTTAGGGACGGTGTAACGAAAACTTTGCAGGCGTGCTCAGACCATGAAACTGAACAACTTTTACTATGGGGCCAATGGTGGGAAATGAAAAAAAAAATTCCGACCTCCCATACAAAGTCAGTCAGCTGATCGTGAATTTTGTATGGGAGGTCGGAAATTATTTTTCGTTTCCCACCATTGGCTCCATAGTAAAAGTTGTTCAGTTTGATGGTCTGCAGCCCTAAGATGTCAAAAAAGCCGTTCAGTCGCGCCGAGCTGTCAAAATGTCACAAACCTGACCAAATTTCCATACAAACCATAAAGAATATAAACAAGTGACTTGCAACTGAAGTTTCGGCGCGCATAAATCTGTCATTTTGGGTCTCCTCCAACTCGGAGGTGACTCGGAAGAGCAGAGAGAGTCTTCGAGCTATCACAAGAATAATTCGATAAATGTAGTGGTAGGTATCCATGATTTTAAGTAGGTACTTTTGAAATTTAAATTAAATGAACTATTTTAGGAGGTAATGGCTGTACCGTACTTTAATTTATTTACCTTATCCCCATTATGTGAAGAGAGGAAAGTGCGTAAGGTACAAATAAGGATAAGAGACGTAGTTAGATATGCGATCCATTTCCTATCCCGGATAAACGATTTGAATTTATCTTTTGTATCAATAAGCATATGAATTGATATCTCGTAGACCCGTAAGTGTTAATCTTAAACCGCACAATGGTGAGGGTATTTTATTTTACTTTACCTTTGAAAAAGACATTCCTAACATTTCCTGTTTCCTTCATTCATTCCTTCATTTCCTGACATTCATAACATAATACTAACGCTGGGTTTATAAGCTCTCTCATCTTTCTTTCTCCTTGATTTTTTTTCTTTCTGCATGGAACTGTACTTAGTTTCCCAAAAACAAAATAGGTAAGTATCTTTAGTTGGGAAAATCACTCGCTACATTCGCGGCCTTATGGCGGTCGTATTAGCGCATCATCGGGTCGTTCATTCATTCAGAAAAGAAGACTGTGTATCACCATAGTGACAGATTGTCAGCCTGTCACCTAAAATCGCAATACACACCAACTTTCAAATTCCTTAATTGCTTCTTACGACACCCATGGGAAAGATAATGGAGTAATGTTATTCTAAGCCGGCACCACACTGCAAATGTAGGTACTTACAATATAAAATAAGTGACTAATTATATAAACTAGAAATAGGTGTTATCTTAAGTTTCATACAACAAAAAAAAATAATAAGCTTGCCAAAGTATCGTCTTTGACCACAGCAATATTTTAATGATAATTTTCCAACTCATTAATCGATAGCGAAGTATTGTGCGGCTAGGCATCACTATCTTGGCAAATGTCAAATAGTATTTTTAAATTGATTATATGGCTTGTAGGATTAGAACCAATGAGGTCGAAATTGATCGGTAAAAATAATGTGATACCAAAATTATAGATTTTTGTAGACGGTGATGACATTAACAATAAAATAACACATAAAAGAAATAAACAATAAAAAGTCACGGCGCAAAGTTTCTTTCATTGTAGTGATTTCTTCAAACTCATTGCACAATAAGCAAATTGAAGAAATACAACTATGTTTTGAGTGGGTGATAACCTCAAATGAAAAACTCCGTGATCTAGTTAGTGATGATCGTCTATGGCAGTTTGCTCCTGTTTGTTTCGCGCGCCTCGGCCCGCGCCTCAGAGGCGCGTTGAAATGTCAAATCGTATAGAACTTTTGAAGACTCGCAACACAATCTTAGCCCTGCTGGTCATGCCTGCAAAGTTTTCGTTACACCGTCCCTAACACCCCGTATATGTATTATATCAGTTGTCTAGTTCCCATAGTACAAGCTTTGCTTAGTTTGGGGCTAGATGGCGCTGTGTGTCTCGTCCAGGGATATTTATTTTATTTTATTTAGCTGTTTGAGAAGAGAAAAATAATACGCACATATTTTACCGATTCAACCTAAATGTCTCATATCTTTCCAGTTGAATTCTGTTGGAACCAGTGACCGAAAACATGGAATTCTTCGAGTGTGAGTTTGAGCGCGACTTGGTGGAAATTCTCAGAACCCTCACAATACCCGTCTCACGAGAGAATGGAAATAAAGTTGACAATAGATATTAGGGCTTGGTTATGTGTGTTATCGGTACTCGAGTGAGAGCCAGTCTCCTTAGAAGTGACCTGACCACGCGAAATAGATTTTCTCTACACCTGTATGTTAAAATTGTGTATCACCATAGTAACAGGTTGTTATTGGTTAAATTGAGTGCACCTTTACCTTACCTTTACAGCCACAATAGTCCACTGCTGGACATCACATCAAATCCCCTACGACCGAAATTACGCAATCGAAATTCGGCGGCTGAATTCCGTTCCGTCAGTTTTCGGCGTTTTCTGTTGGGGATGACACACTAGGTATAAGCGCCGAACTTACGTACAAATCACGCTGAATTACTTCGGACCGAAATTCGGCGACGTAATTTCCGCTGAAGTGTGTCATCCGTATTGTAAATAACAAATTGCTAGCATACCTAATTGCGCCGAATTCCTTCGCGTAATTTTTCGGTCGTAGTGTGTCGAAGCACCAAGTCGCTTCTTACGACAATCATTGGAAATATAAAGGGGATTCTAAGGTGTCACTACACGGCGAAGTTCATATTAACAATAATCTCTCTTTATTTACTCAGGTAATGCTAGGTAAGGAACATTTAAAACAGTTCCTTTAGTATTGTCAGTAACACGAGGGAACTAACACAATTCAATTTCAGCCAACAGTAAACTACTTGCCCTCCTTCGTAGAACAAGTTTCTGTGTTTGATGTATCTCTATCGATTTTCAATAGAATAGGTATTTGTTTCATACACGTATAGGTATATTTAAATACCTACTTATTATTTTTTGTTGTTGTGGTGTGTTACTTTATTATTATATTGAGTTTTCGGGAAATCGGTCCAAAGTAGTAGATACAAAGGAACCAAAATGCGTGACGAAAATCGATCTAAAAAGGTACAAAGGGTCCTCCAGGTACCTATGCTGCCCAAACTTATTTTATCGCTTATCAAAACAGGCTGAAAAGAGCCATTCCCCTATTAACACGAAAGTTTACTTCTCTTAGGTAAAGTTTGAGCGAATTACGAGCTCAAGTTTTATGTATTTTCAATCCCGCGTTGATCCTATCGGCGCACTCGATCTCTTATCGACGAGATGGTTGTGACTTGACTTGAATTGAGATATCTACTAACTAGTAAACTAGGGTAAGAAAAGTTATTTTAGCCTACAGCTATCTTCTGCATCTAGTAGTAGTCTAGAGGAATTTCTATGAAGATGATAAAAGCTAGAAAGAAGCATCGTCCTAGTAACACGAAAGTTTACTTAGATAAAGCTCTTAGGTAAAGTTTGAGCGAATTACGAGCTCAAGTTTTATGTATTTTCAATCCCGCGTTGATGACATCGGCGCACTCGATCCCTTATCGACGAGATGTTTGTGATTTGAATTCTAAAGTATGTAAACTTTGTTCGTGATATTAAGTAGCTACATAGTTTAGCTAGTGTTTTCATTTAGCAATTCTTTAGCTTACCTATCAAGTATTGCTATAGGCTAGGGTAAGAAAAGTTATATCAGCCTACAGAATTTATCTTCCACCTCTAGTACTTTTCTAGAAGACTATGAAGATGGTAAATCTAAGGTTCCACTATTAAAACAGGCTAGAAAAGAGCCATTCTCCTAGTAACACGAAAGTTTACTTAGATAAAGCTCTTAGGTGAAGTTTGAGCGAATGGCCGGCTCAAATTTTATGTATTTTCAATCCCGGGTTGATCCCATCGGCGCATTCGATCCCTTATCGACGAGATATTTGTGACTTGACTAGAACTGAGATATCTCAAAGATATCTACTAACTAGTAAACTAGGGTAAGAAAAGTTATTTTAGCCTACAGACAGTTATCTTCTGCATCTAGTAGTAGTCTAGAAGAATATCTATAAAGATGATAAAAGCTAGAAAGAAGCATTGTCCTAGTAACACGAAAATTTACTTAGATAGAGCTCTTAGGTAAAGTTGGAGCGAATGACGGGCTCAAGTTTTATGTATTTTCAATCCCGCGCTGATCCCATCGGCGCACTCGATCCCTTATCGACGAGAATTTTTGTGACTTGAATTCGAAACTAAAGTATGTAAACTTTCTTCGTGATATTACGTAGCTACATAGTGGAGCTAGTGATTTCGTCTAGTTATTATTTAGCTTATCAGGTATTTGATGAATAAGCAAATCCCAAAACCACTGAAGTTCTTATGTAATTTGGGGGGAAACGTCGAAAATCTATCTAAAGTAGGTAGGTATTTATATTAGATACCTCAGGTAGCTATGCTGCTCTAACTTAAATATCCCATATCGAAACAGACTCAAAATGACCTATTCTCCTAGTAACATGAAAGTTTACTTAGATGAAACTCTTAGGTAAAGTTGCAGCAAATGACGGGTTCAAGTTTCATGCGAGTCTGTTGAGCAAGCTTCCAACGTACGGCATAATACCAACTTGCTGCACTGGATTCGGTGGAACGCAGAGCCAAGAGATTAATAGGCGATAAAAAACTGGTGGCGACCAAGCTTCACAGCCTGGCTCACTGCCGCAAGGTTGCTTGCCTATCGGTCTTCTACAGATTGTACTTCGGAGAGTGTGCGCGTGAGCTGCATGAGCTCATACCACCGTCTCCTTTCTTCCATCGGACATCCAGACGCACGGCCGGCTACCATCCGTTCTTAGTTGATATACCAGGGGGGTTTCACTCCATGGATTAGGTATTGGCCGCCCGGGTGCCCCTTGAAGGGGCTAATCTCAGCGGGCTGCCGCGCGCGAGATTCACCGCGCGTTTGTTCGTATTCGGATTAGGTAGGTATTTCTAAATTTTCGGAAGTGTTGTTATGTGTTTCGAAAGTGGATTAAAAACTAAAAAATGGCTAGCCATGGACCTCGCAAATACTGCAATGTAAATATGTGTAAGAACAATAACCCGGAAATAAGTTTTTTCGTTAGTTATTCCAAAGGAGAAGTTTTATCTAAAATTGTATTTTGGTAATTTTTATCTACTTGTTGCTATTTATAAAATTTGGTTAGAGTATAGGTACCTTCTTCTGGGTTCTATTTAAACAAACAACGTAGATGCCATGATGATGTACCTACATTCTTAGTAGGTACCTACCTACTTACTTAGGCACTGTTTACAAAACTTCAGTAAGTAAGAAACACTACTCTAGTACTGTTATTTTATTATTCTGTGCCTACACCAAGGTAAATATACATTACAGTCGAAATACGCATATATTTGTTGCGAAGATATTTCATACCAACAACAGCGGTGTCTCATTCTAACCCTTGAAGCTGCGCTCACTTGTGAGTGCGATAGAAATAAAAAGCGCGGTCGCGCTCGGCTCGCGCATCGCCGCCCGCCGCGCCGCCGCGCCCCCGCATTGCGAGTTGGTTTGGTTGTGTGTGTCTAAGTAGGTAGGTAGATAATTGTACTATAGACAACAACTGGGAGCGACAGCTTAACGTGCCTTCCAAAGTACGGAACCATTTTGCTTCAGGTCGTTCGAATCCTAACCTAACCAGACTTTAAACAAAATTGAATGATGAGAATTAGGTAGGTTGATACCTACCGATGTAGGTATCAAGTTTGTGTGAGCTTCACTTTCTATCGTCTCATAAGATAAGTAGGTAGGTAGGTAGCTACTTACTGTTGTTAATGTTACGCTAGCTTATTTCAAATTAGATTTAAAAACACTTGCAATACTTATCTTATAGTTACCTAAAATACCTTTGTACTGAACAGATAAATTAAATACCTACTCGATTATTGTGACAACCCTTTGAGAGCGCGCGCGGCCGGGTCATTGTCCGGCGGCGTCCAGTAGAGATTGAGCCGTTCGGCGCAGTAATAAGTTTCAATTTCGCTCGCGGGCGGTCGGCTGAGCCGAGAGTAGGTATCTTTTTATACCTAACGATGGCTTTTGTTAGGGAGTGAATTTTCTGTACCCTAGTACTATTATATATTCTGTGGATATACCCACATTACGCACTAAGCGCTTCAAATCATCTTTCATTATGCGCACGGCTAAAGAATGGAATTCCCTGCCTGCGTCTGTATTTCCGAGTGCATATAACCTGAATCTCTTTAAGTCTAGAGTGAATAGGCATCTTCTGGGCAAGCTCGCTCCACCGTAGATCCCATCTCTGCTCTAGGGTAAGATTGGGGTCAAGAGTAAGCCCATCATAGATTAAAAAAAAAATGTACTTACTATCCCGATCCCTTATTGACGAGATGATTGTGACTTGACTTCAGATACCTACTAAAAGTAAAGAAGTGAAGCTATTTCAGTCAGAATATTATCCTTGGGACGTACAAGGTAGTCTCCTAGTGGATCTCCTGTCGTTTTTCTCGTGGAAATCACACAGACCTCATAATTTTACGGTGTATAGCCACATAGAAAGGAATTTACTTATACAAAAACCAAATGTTATGGAACACTTTAGGAAAACTTGCAAAATTTTCTACAGCAGGCTAGATTTGAACCAGCGACCTTCGCCATCTGTACTGGCGACGCCTCTACCAATTCGGCTACAGAACATCTAATTGTAACAGGTTTCTGTAAATATGTGGTCAGTGGTCATACTGGACATGGAACACGTACCTAGTTGTCACAGGTTTCCATTATATCGTGTAACCCGTGTACTACTCACTTCAGCTAAAGCTCTTAGGTAAGTTTTATGTATTTTCCATCCCGCGCTGATCCCATCGGCGCACTCGATCCCTTATCGACGAGATATTTGTGACTTGACTTTAGATACGTACTAAACTAGTTAGAGTAAAGTATGTGAAACTATTTTAGCTAGCAGAATATTTTCCTTCGGACGTACTAGTAGTCTCCTAGTTGATTCAATGGTACGTAGTTGACTTGAATTTTCTCGTGGAAATCACACGAACCTAATGATTTTCCTGTGTATAGCCACATCAATAATGTGAAACTGCATAATGTGAAACTGAAGTAAAATATTAACATCTTGTAAAAATGTATGTACCATTATTCAGCAAATAAATATGATTATTATTATTATTGATTATTATTATTCATCCTCCGGTTTATTTTTAAAGGAATTTACGAAGTCCTATACAAAAAACAAAAGTCATGGAACACCTAGGTTGTCGAAGTCACAGGTTTCCATTATATCGTCCAATCCGTGTACTACTCACTTCAGCTAAAGCTCTTAGGTAAGTTTTATGTATTTTCAATCCCGCGCTGATCCCATCGGCGCACTCGATCCCTTATAGACGAGATATTTTGTGACTTGGCTGCTAAACTAAAGTAGGTAAAGCTATTTTCAGCCTGTAGAAAACTTTCTTCGTGATGTTACGTAGCTAAGTACTAAAAGTTGATCTAGGAGATGCCAATAAATGGATGAACCACAATAAATGGAATATTTTTTAAGGCCACCTAGGTAACTAGTAAACAGCTAATTTGGTTATGTACCTAATTACTACAATCTGGGGGCAACGATTTAACGTGCCCTTCGAAATAAGTATGTTTCTTATATTATGATGAAATACTAGGGTTTATTATTTAATAAAAGTATGTAAAGTCCTAAACAAACTAGGAATATACCTCTATCAAATCAAATCGCATGATTTAGTTCTGACATCAGACAAGGTTATCGGACATGGGCCGTGCGATTTGGTTTTACTGCAAATCGGCCTATCGCAGCGGCAATAAAACGGATACCGTTCGCTTTAAATCTTAAGCCTGGATAAAAAAAGGCGAAGAAGTACTTTATAGGGCACACAAATAACACCTATTTCGGTTGCGGGGTAGGCAGAGCGCAAACAGCTGTAAAAAACGGCCATTTATACCACGTCTGACAAAAGTTTGGTGGTCCACCAGGTGGACCACGAGGTGGACCACGGGGATAAAGGGATTCAGAATACTGTGTATATCACCATAGTGACAAGTTGTCAGTCTGTTGCATAAATTTGCAATAAACATCAACCACACTACAATCTGAGCCGCTCTAAAACAGCTCACCCCAAAATTCGCTAGGTGTCCGCGCGCTGCTGTAGCAAATTGAAAATTTACAAATATTATTGAAGTAAATACGATATACCTATTTAGTAGCTGGCGTGAGTTACCTATAGTCTGATTTTTATTCAGATGGACTAAACTGACATTTGGTGGGTTGCCACGTTATTGTATTTAAAAATGGTAAAAAAATAGTGTTGTACCCAAATGATTAAGTTATGTGATTCAAAGATTGTGATTGAATCTTTTTGAAAATAAATTTAGTTAATTTCAATTTTCATTAATTAATTGTTCTAAAAGACAAACTTACTATTTTGTAAAAACAAACAAACTAACTTCATATTTATTTCCTGTCTGACGACCGACCACATTACGTTTTTGTCGTTATTGTCAGAGGATTTGAATTTATTTATTCACCAGGTTCACTAGCATAGTAACTTGTAAAGATTGTTTACCTTATAGGTAAACGTTGCAGTCTTCTATCTGACCTACCTACAGATTTTTGAAAATCTGGTGGAAAATGTACGAAAAAGTAAAAAAAAAAGCAATAAATTACCTTAATTACCATTTGTTTCTGAAGAATCGGTATCGGAATCCGAATCTGTGACATTAATAATAAAAGTTTCTGTCACGTTATCAATTAGGTGGTCGAGCTGCATCATTTTGGTCTCTTCCTTTATAACATGATCAATACAGCTCGACCACCGTTCTGGTGTCACCAATTGCAGCCCTTCATTGAATAACTGTTTCAAGTCGGCCATTTTAAAACTTTTATTATTTCTCGCGACATGCCCCTTTACCTGTGCCCATACTAACTCTATGGGATTCAGTTCGCAGTGGTAAGGGGCAGTCTTAAATGGTGACACCGTAAGCTGCAGCGAGCTCATCGACAGCATTTTTTTGGTAAGCAGCAAGTTCTTTTGGGCACTTCTGTATTTTTTGCAAAAAATGTACTTGCTGATAAAACTTTAAAAGGATTTCCGGTACGATTAAGGGACTTATATAGTGCAATAGCCCTTTATCTCCCATCAAACAAGAAAGTTCCCGTTTTAACTTAAAGGGCGTATTTTTAAAGTTATAAGGGCTTTTTCTATCCCTCAAGTAGTGACGCCATCTATTGTCAAGTAGTCGAACTCAACCGTTCGTGATCTTTGATGCAATCTGTTTCAAAATTTTGGATTTTAAATGCAATGTATTTAAATCATTTTTATTAGACCAAACAGATAATACCGCGAGTGAAACCGTGGGCGGAAAGCTAGTTTTTAAAATAAAATCTAATTTATAAACTTCTTCTTACGGAAAAATTGATAATGACTTGACATCAGACCTCCTTACACCTAAGGAGAACGCAGCCATGTAGTAACTTTGGTCGTAACTCAGACTTTGACTGGGGAAAAATTCAAATCAACCAGATGTTTTTATAGATAGACAGAACATACACCACAAATGATTAAAACAACAATACAGAAAACTTACAGCTAGAAATAAGCAAAGGCTGCCTTATCTCTTGCAGTTGCAGCGATCTCTTCCAGGCAATTTTTACCTTGAAAAAGATAGTTGAAACAAATTTACAAGTAGTTGCACAAACAATTTAATTTTATAATTTTATTTTCATAAAATAAGAAAAAAAATATGCGTATAAATATAAAATATACGCGTAATGTAAACTCTTTTACGTAAAATAAAGATGCGTAATAAATACGCAAGTATTTATTAACCTTCTGCGACTGAGGTGGTAGTCCATCAGACACCGTCAAACAAATAAGTCGTTGCTAGATTGCAACAACGTGTGATGCCGCTGGGTCTCGCTCAGTACCTTCCTGAAATGGTTCGACACAGTGGACAGTCTGGCAAGAGCAGTCGCGCGATGCACACTTTTGGCGTTACGAGCTTTCGGTGTCTCACAGACGTAAGCACAGCATTAAAACCTGATTCTGATAGACGTCACCTCACAAACATTTATTTAAGTTCATAGTGTCTATCAGTCATCATCTCAATAAAAAGTATACCAGCATAGTGTCTATCAGTAATCACCTCAATAAAAAAGTATACCAGCATAGTGTCCCTTAGACATAACCTCACGAAACGTTTAATTAAATATTCTAATACCCCTTTTTTCACTATATTTTAAGTTTGTAGAAGCAGGTACAGGTGCTGCGATAGCAAGAAGCCAATTCACCTGCATTCATCTCCAATTTGTGAAAATATTAATTTTTCATTGTAAAAATAAGGTCAACTTTGAAACTAATTTGTGCCTAAATTAACCATCAGATCTCAATAAAATACTGATTGTAGACTCAACATATAAATATAAAAATAATATTACTTTCATTTTATGGAAGATGTTTCACTGGAAAAAAATATAAAAGACTTCAAGTACTTTAGTGAAGAATTGGCGAAAAAACTATCTCATTAATAAACATGAAATAAAAATATTATCTACTTTATTTTCATAAAAATCATTGGGATAAGAAATAAATAATATTCTATCAAATAATGTAAATAAACTAAAACAATAATTTACTGTTAAAATGTTAATAAAAATTGCAAATTAATATGACGTCTGTCAGACTACACGTCAGCCGAATGTTATCAATAAAATCACCTCAGTCGCAGAAGGTTAAGCTATTTATTAACGAAAACAAATACATCAAACAATCATGTCACTAAAGTTCAAAGAATCAAATGAATGAGTCAAACCACAACACTAGACAAATGATTGCAACATTAAAAAAAAAATAGGTCATTCTTAGCTGTCAGTTGAGTCCATCTGAATAAAAATCAGACTATAATTAGTTTTTCCTATAGTGGTTTTTCTAATAAATTGTATGAGAAATCAGTTAAGGTCGAGAAATCCCTAACAGATAGGCTGTAGTATAGTTAATTTTCTATTTTCTACTGAAAAGGGCTCGCGACAAAAGGCGCTGTAAGCACAAAATAGAGAGTTTACAGAAGTACTCGACCCTATTTAACCAGGGTTGCTACTGTCGAAAAACTCAAAGTATAAGAATATCAAAACAGAAAAATCTGGTACAAAAGTGTATAAGTATGATTCTGACAAGAAAAATTACGTTCGTGGCAACCATCTTCTTAGTTACCTTGAGTTCCTCTGAGGTCCCAATTTATTCCAGTAAAAGTCAGTAAGCGTCGAAATCAATGCTAGTTCTGAGTGAGCCATCTATAATGTTGCCCCAAGCGCCGTCTCCCTAATTTGTCCTACAAGTGGTACCTCAGACAGCTCGGCCCTTAAAAGCTACAAACTTCATTGAGTTTTAGATAAGGACTTTAGCCGTTTAATTTCCTCGACGTTTTCGCTACAAATCGCGAGCCGAAATAAACTAACCGAATCAAACAAAGTGTATCAGGTGTCTTATCTTATCTTTATAGGCTACGAGGAAATTGAGTAACTCGGGGATCACATGTAACGACCGTGGTTGCGTCATTTTAGAGCTGCGTAACGCATGCGATGGGAAAATGTGAATTTCCACCTTCTTTCCTTACAAATACGCAAAGCATAGGTAACGCATAAGGCTGTGTAGACGGATGCGCCTACACCGTTTGAAGGTCGACATAAACCGTATTTGTAAAGTGCGTTCGTTTTATCAAATAGTTCCTCTGGCGTCATGTTGGTAGCATTGTAAATAGATGTCTTCTTAATTTGAAAGGATTATAAGGCGACCACAATAATTACATGTGGCTCAACGAATGGCGAACGCTTATTTTCAATGCTACCAACATAACGCTATTTGATGAAACGCTATAGGAGCATTATTCATTACGCTGCGTCGACGGACGCGTCCGTCAAACCGTTTCACATAAACTATACATATTTGAATGGGAGTAAGTTGGAAATTCGTATTTTCCTAATGCATGACTTACGCAGCGCTAAAATAGTGCAGGAACCGACGTTACGGTGTGCTTCCCACCTTACTGAGCCAATCTATCCTCGATCGAACCAAAGGACGGCAGTTCCATTACTGGTCTGGTACTGCGTATCTTTGAAAAGTTCTAACAAAGACAGAAATGAATGATAATTTTTGTAGTGCACTCGCTGACTGGTTCGATAAAACGGGTAGTGAATTTTCATTGCCGGGTTTAAAGGAGTGTACTGTCAAAAAATTGTAACAAAGGAAGCAATGAAAAATGACTTTTGCGATCCACACGCTGGTAAGCTTTGAGGTTGATTGAGTTTTGAGGCGCCGAAAAACGTCTTGGATCGCGATCTTAGAGTGAATTCAATGAGTCAGGGAAAAGGCTACGAAAAATAAGAATGAAGCCTTCAAAAACTTTTTTGCGATCAACCTCTTTTAGCGGTAAATACAATATAAAAAAAGATTAGAAGAAAAAAAGTATTAACATTTTCGATTGAAAATACCCTGAAAAAGACTGTAATGATGACTAATGTGGTCTTATGTATGTTTTTGTGGTACGAGTTTTTTTTACCTATGGGGTTCCTTCTGAAGGATCCCCAATCTCCATGCTCTGAGGATCGTGGTATCTTTCGGATATTACCGGGATTGATTCCATTACTTAAGCCAATATTGGGGTAAAGAAGATCCTTGCGGCAAGACTGATACGCGTAAAGTTTTATTTTTACTTCAAAGGAGATATTGAATGTAATAGGATATAACATACAGGGTGTTAGGGAAATAAGACACCTGCCGTGACTTTACTCTGCTTGTGAAACTGAATAAAAGGAAAATACATTATGAGGTGTGGCCTATTCTGCCTCGCAAAGTTTACCTGGCAAGACGCTATTCTAATGGGTTGTCATAATTAATAGTTACTTATTGATACTTGATCTTCCAAAAGCAATAGACAAAACAACAAGTACTTGTACCTATCGGCTTCAGTACTTAGGTAGATATAATTTTAGCTTACCTAATATTGACTAAGTTACAGATTATGTTTTTTTATGTACCTACTATGTATTTGCACTCCAACTCAAATCATCACATCATCTAGTCAGCTTCTTCTTCTTTTCAAGTGAGACATCGAGTCGTCAAACGACCGGCGATGAACCCTGGTGTTTTTCAGCCGCCTACTACAAGTATCATCATGAGGGGATAGCATAGTTTAGATCTTCTGTTTTCGCCATCTAACTTCTACCAGCTGCAACTAATAACTACATTTATATCGCATCATGAGGCTATGTTTAATAATGCTAGCAAAATTCTATATTATACCTAAGCCCACCGTAATAAAAAAGTACTCGCCTTTATTATTTAGGCGGCAGACACTGCGTAGGTATAGTATAATATCAGTATGGCAGGTGTGTAGAATGCTGGCAGAATGTAGGTGATATTTACTTATTCTGATTAAGGTGGATTCCACACATGCGCAGTATTTTACCGGTCCGATTGTATCAACCGGAGTATTACAAAATCTCAAACAAAACACATGCAATGTGGTGCCATGTGGTATTAGAATAGCATGACCACATGACCTTTCAGGCGTCGTTTAGATAATTAATGACCGTTTTTTACAGCCGTTTACGCTCTGCCTACACCGCATGGGATATAGGCGTGATATGTATATGTGATAATAATGATGTTTATGTATGTACCTATGTTTAGAAAACAGGCTATTGTTTTTGGCTAGATGACAAGAAACTAAAATTTATGTCAAATCACACACTTACCGGTCGATTTTGTGGTTCGTGATTGATAAGATAACCACCATACAAATGACAGACTGTCATACAATTCTTTTTGTATGGCAAAGAATTAAATTTTATCTAGCGATCGGACGGATCCAACAAAACACCAGAATAAAGTGCAGTATGTGTGAGAACTGCCTTATCCTGATTACCAGTATATTTGCACCTCGGTTTCGCAATATCCCGGACGTAGCGCATGGAAGATTTACTTACCTACCTTTGTAGCGATGAAACATGAGACAGAAAAATGATTTATGCCTTCCTTGTACCACAAAATAGAGAATTTACAGAAGGTTCATTCGACCTTATTCAGGATTTTTGCGAGTGTTACTTGTAGCATAGTCAGGGTTGCTACTGTCAAAAATCTTGTAGTGTAAGAATATCAAAACAGTAAAATCTGATAAAAGAACGTCATATGATTCTGAGCAAACTTTAATCCAAGAAATATGACGTTCGTGCCAATCATCTTCTTAGTTACCTCGAGTTTCTCTGGGATTCCAGTTAAAGTCATCAGTAAGCGTTGAAATCGTCGCTTCTATACTGAGTGAGCTATCTGTAAAGGCGCCCCGAGCGCTGTTTTCTTAATTTGTGGTCATAGCGTGTGGTGCCGGCCGAGTAGAATAGCACCACCGAGGGATAAACCCGACCCAAACAGCCACGGCCAACCGTATGGTGGCGGTTGATCCACCACAAAAGCATTCCCAAGGAGGGTTGACGTCTCGTAGGCGGCCGGTCGTAAAATTCAGCCAAATCCTTTTGCAACACGATTTTGTTTTCGACGAAACCTGTTGCGCCGACCCCAAGTAATTGGGATAAGGGCAGGAAGATGATGATGAGCATATAGTATGTATGAGAACTGCCTTATCCTAATTACCAGTATATTTGCACCTCGGTGCCGCAATATTCCGGACGTAGCGCGAGGAAGATTTACTTACCTACCTTTTGTAGCGATGAAACATGAGACAGAAAAATGATTTATGCCTTCCTTGTACCGTCGAATATTAAATACTCTCGAGGCTTTTTAACCGACGAAAAAAAACGGAGGAGGTTCTCAATTCATCCCGAACTTTTATTTTTTTTATGTATGTTCTTAACCGACGAAAAAAAAACGGAGGAGGTTCTCAATTCATCCCGAACTTTTTTTTTTTTATGTATGTTCCCCGATTACTCAGAGACGGTTGGACCAATTTGAAAAAATTTTTTTTTGTTTGAAAGGGTGCACTGTCCAGGTGGTCCCATAGTCGTGAGGTCAGGATCTGATAGAAGGATCTATGAGAATTCAATAAACTCGTCATATTGTGCGACACATTTGAAGCATAATGTACTTGTGTTAACCTACACGACTGAGGTCTGCTCGTTGACTCTCTGTCAAAATGTCCACCAAAAAGGAGGTTACTTTTATAGATAATGGTATCTGTAAGTATTTCATGTAGTTTAGTGTGCTTAAAACTCTTTAGAAACAGTAAGGTAGGTCGGGGCGTCGGGCAGTTTGCTATTTCTTGAAAAGTAGCCACTAAAAATGATAAAATAAAACCTTTTTACCAAAAAATATCACCGCCGAAAACTGAAAAGCATAAAATAATAAGTATTGTTAGTATAGGTACCTACCTAAGATATATTTTTGGAAATATTACCTACAATATTGGAACTTAGTAATTTTAAGTCGGCGTCATGCCAATGAAGCGTGTTAATTAATTTGTAAAATTTATCGGCGCCGACTCAGAATTACTAAGTTCCAATATTGTAGGTAATATTTCCAAAAATATATCTTAGGTAGGTACCTATACTAACAATACTTATTATTTTATGCTTTTCAGTTTTCGGCGGTGATATTTTTTGGTAAAAAGGTTTTTTTCCTTTCTGCTTGTTTGATTTAGGGATAAGTTGATTTATACCGGGAGTAACAAGCCGAAAGGAGGTTAAGCTACGCATGAAACTGAACAACGTTCCACGTAGGGTTTTCGAATACCCGACCAATTTTGATACCCGGGTATCGGGTACGATTTTTTCAAATACCCGGGTATACCCGGGTACCCGGGTATTAGTTTTCTAAGTATAAATTGTTAGGAAATTGAGAAACAAAGATCTAAAAAAATAGCTTTAAAAATTAGCGCGTATTGTGCGGCATTGTATTTCTTACATCTATGTATATTGACTTATGCAATAAACGATTGAAATTGAAATTGACATTAAATGGCTACCTTACAGATAAAAGATAGTACAAGCACCTAACATTCAGGTTCAAAAAGTGGGAATAATTTACAAATTTAATAAAATAGGTACATAAATACATTCAGTCTGACTTTTCATTACAGCTGTCGGTTTCACTCGTTTCTAACAGTTTTCGCGTGTGAATTATAATTCATGGAAATAAAAGTATCTACCCCATTTTACTCTAGAATAAGTACCTAACCTATCATTCTAAAGGGGAAAGAATGCTTATAATCGTACACGTAGTTCTTGAGCAAACTCTACACAAACCTGCAAAAGTGCCATAGGAAATAATACCTCTAGGTACAAATTTTTTTACATAATAAAATTACAATGTAAGTCTTGATATTATACAAGCTCGCATGAGCTTTCAGATGTATAAAACCAACTAGTTAAAACATATAATATTCTTGAAAATAAAACAATATCCTTTAATCTTTTCTCTCTTTTGTTTGTACAAAATCAGTCTATTTATCTCTCTTTCTCGGGTACCCGGGTACACCCGTCGTTTGTACCCGGGTATACCCGGACCCGGGTACCCGGGTAGAAAACCCTAGTTCCACGTGAAACATGGGTCGAAATATGAAAAAAAAACCGGCTAATTGCGAGTTGGACTGGCCCACCGAGGGTTCCGTATTAAGATTTGTAGATTATTCCGGTTGGTAAACCTATATTTCATTTGATACTCTACTTGGACAACTAGCCAAATTTCTTAAATTATGTTTTTTTCGGCCTCTATAAATTTACGAAAATGTAAATTTTTAGAGTTTTTTTCTTTATTCGTACTTCAAAACGAAGCTACTTGCCATATTTCATTGTTCTAGGTCTACGGGAAGTACCCTCGATTCCCATGAGAGGGTACAAAACACGCGTTTTACTGCATAAACGACTATATCTTTTTTTATCTTGAAGTTAGGGGCTTGATTTTTTCTCAACTACTAGCGTTCATAAACTTGAGTATACGGTTTTAATTTCAACTTGATATTTTTACGCGTTCCTGAGATAAAGGGTCTTGACCTTAGGTCTTGACAGAATTACGGACGGACGGACAACAAAGTGATCCTACAAGGGTTCCGTATTTTACCTTTTGAGGTACGGAATTCTAACAACCAAAAGATCAACGCACTTCCAAAAAGTTAAAAATACGAAGAGGTATAATTGAAGTATTTCAATTAGAGTGAAAAGTTTTTCAAGAGTAGATAGGATAGGTAGTTCTCGACACGGGTTGAAATCGCCAGCAATTTGAGGGATCAGCTTAAACCAGTTTTTGTCTTCGTATTGTTATAAAAAACCAGTATACAACCATCATGTCCTTTAGATGGGTAGGTTATGTTCTAGCGTTGTACTATGACCCGTCAGTAATTGAGATCCTTATCTGGTGAAGAGCCTTTTAAGCCGCCCTTGAGCTTAACCAATTACACTTTTGAAGTTAACCTTTCAATTTGTTGAAAGTATCTAATTATTTTGAAGAGCTGTAGAGTATTAAGATAGTGGAAAATGCACCACTCGTTCTAGCCAGCAATAAAAGTCTGAATTTAAGAGGCTTAAAAACGTTTTCTCCAGTTTATTTCCCGAATAATACACGTAGAGCTGGAAAAGACGGAAAAACGTATTTTGTAAAAAAAAATGTGCGTCTTCTAAGCATTTATTGATACTAATGAACTCGTAGCCTATTGCTACATGAATGCCTACGCTGTAGCAAAAACTCTACGTCGCGTCGCCTTTTACGAAACAGGGGCCAGAATAGGGGTGGCAGAATTTCAAACAGAATTCTTAGCTGCTCCTCGGCAAAAACATTATCATTTATCACCTATCTCAGAACAAAAATAAGTTATCAACGAGTAGTTAACTAGCTAGATAGCCCCACCAAGTGCCCGCTTGGCGAAATGCAAGCTTGTTATCAGCGAATGCTTTGGAAGTCCATTGTGTCCCTGACAAGGGGTTACCGAGTCAGTTAACAATACAGAATACGAATACGTTTTAAAACTATTCAGGTATTCTCTCTCTCTCTCTCTCTTTTTGCGTGGGACAACGAGTCGGCCGACGACCTGATGAACCCTGGTGTCAGAGTTTAACATTACAACCGCCTATTACATCCGGCAGGCCTCTGACAAGATTGTGTAATTACCAGCAACCGGAACCGTCGGCTTAACGTGCCTGTCTCATGAAATGGTTTCAAGCGTCGCGATGTCACACGTCTTACGTCTTTGACGATCGCTTATTTGACAGATTTCAGATGTCTACTTGTCATGTCTCACGTCTTCTCTATGGAGCTCGCGCCTTATATTTACTTTTTGCTTGTAAAACTTACATACATTTTATTGGCTTACTTAAAGATTGTAAGTGTATTTGACGAATCTTATCCCTCTGTTTTCCTGGTTAAACGGCGGAAAACCCACACGTTTTTCTGCCGGGCACGTAGGCAGCCCTTGTTAAGGGTTGTCACCTCTGCCCTGCGGGTCATTGTGCTGGCCTTTACTTGTTTCCGGATTAGATTACATTTTCCGTATTCAAGGATAATGAAAATAATTAAAATAGTGGGTTTACTGAATAACAATATTAATTTGCCTTTGTAAATAAAAAACATATAATTTTTAGTGCAGAAAAATAAAGACATAGAAATAGACATTATACATACTTCAGAAAAGCTATACTTCAGGCTCCACAATTAGACGTGAGACGTGAGACGTAGGACGTGAAAAACTGTTTTCACATAAAATGTATGAAAGAGAAGAGAAAAAGCTACACATGTGAGACGCGCGTTGCATTAATTGAAAACGGCTGGCGATCGACAGATGTCATGTAGCGCATCGCGTCGCTTGTCTTCTCTAAGGCGCAAACTCCACCAAAAGACGAGGGCATAGGACGTAAGAATGACAGTTGACAGACAAGTGATCGTCAAATATTCTTCTTAGTTTTTGACGCTAGCTGTCATAGATACGACGCTTTGGCGACGCTTTGGCGACGCTTGTGTGTGCCTTTGTCAATACTTTTTCGTACATTTTGTATGGAAACGTCGCGATGTCAAACGTCAAGCGTCATGCCCTACGTCCTATGTCCTTTCCTTGTCCTCTCTGTGGAGTTTGGGGCTAAGTGTTTGTTTACCTACTATAATTTATCTATGTACCGTGCAGTTCGGGAAGTGTACCTAGAATGTTGAGAGGAACAAGGAATTCACCGAAGTTGTTTGTGAAGTGTGTCGCCGAGGATTGAGCGGATGAAACTTGCTAGAACTTTGCTCATTGCCGCTATTAAAGGCTTCACTTACAATGCGGTTGAAAACTGAAGAATTAATAGTGACGAATTACGCTTTTCTTGACTTTTTGTGATTGGTCGAAAATGAGACAATTCAGTCAAAGTTCAGTCACTTTTTATTGGCGTCTTTCAGCTGCCATCTCCTTCATTTCTGTCATCCCCATTCTGCTGAAATGACGTTTTGGTTCTCTGTGCTGCTGAAGGATGTTTAAGTTATTACGAGTACTAGGACGTATACCAGCTAACCTAACACGCTAGATTTTCATTTTTCAATTTTGTTGTACCTAAGTAGGTACCTATGATTGATCGAGTCGGAATTTTCCTTTACTTATGTACATTGTATAACTTTTTCATAGAGGTGTAAAATATATCTAACAGTCTATTGCACTGCGGAAGACAAAGATACAATTTAAGAACAATCAATTCCTGAATTGTTAGTGAAGAGTGTCGGCGAGGATTGTGCGGCTGAAACTTGCTGGAACTTTGCTCATCGACGCTATTAAAGGCTTTATTTGCAATGCGGTTGAAAACTGAAGATAAGGAGGATATTCTTGACTATGTTTTTTTCTGTGATTGGTCGATAATAAGACAATGTCAAAGTTCAGTCACTGTTTGTTGATGTCTTTCTGCTGCCATATCCAACTTATCTTTACTCTGCTGAAGGATGTTTAAGTTATTTTATTACAATTATAGTGCCTCCTAAAACACGCTAGATTTTCGTTCTCCATTCTTGTTGTATGAGTGATAGAGTCAAAATATGCCTTTGCTTATGAACATTCTTTTATTTTTTCGTCGTGGCATAAACAATGAATTATTTTTCTATCTCTCAATCTGTGTATAGAAACAATGATTTTACCAAAGTTGTTACTGAAGT
Source organism: Phthorimaea operculella (assembly GCA_024500475.1). Lineage (NCBI taxonomy): Eukaryota > Metazoa > Arthropoda > Insecta > Lepidoptera > Gelechiidae > Phthorimaea > Phthorimaea operculella. Next base: position 4,912,691 of record JANFCV010000014.1, on the reverse strand, counting down.
GTGTCGCCGAGGATTGTGCGGCTCAAACTTGCTGGAACTTTGCTTATCGGCGCTATTAAAGGCTTAATTTGCAATCGTCCCCATTTTGCTTTAGATTGTTTTGGGTTAAAGTATTAGTCACATTATTGAATACCAAATTTTAAAACACTTCTCGTGTTAGGTAAACAATTTTTGGAAGACTTCCGAAATTTTCAGCGCAGGATTTTCATCGCTTTGACTACATTCAATCTGTAAAGAATGAATTAGTCGCTGGGAATTAGTTGCAAAACTATCCCGGTAGATGGAGCCCATCCACGCGATAGTGGACAAGATATACTTCCATAATTTCGCGGGCTCGATTAGAACCGCGATAGCCCAGTTGGTTAGGGCGTCGGCAGTACTGATGCCGAAGGTCGCAGATCCTGCCTGCGGTGAAAATTTTGGAAGTCTTCCAAAAATAGTCACATTATTATTGTAACATATTACCTATGTGTTTTGAAATTAAATGAAGAAAACTGTTGATGGATATTAAAAACTGAAAGAAAAACATGGATTCTCGTAAGTCGGACAAAGGTCTGCGAAGTATTACCCGAAAAAAAAAACTGTTTTGCTACCAATACCGGAAGAAACGGCCGCCATTTACAGTTTGTTTCTCCATCCGCGGCAACTACAAAGAAATCTACGATCGATGGCTACGACTTAGCTGATGTAGCTGATTACTACGAGATTCCACGTCTTGTACCAATAAGTCAGAAATCAGAACAGTATAACATAAATGGGTAGGTATAGGTAGGTTGTACCTACTACTTTGTATTGCAATTTTTTTGTATCCTGGTTGCCTAGAAGATATTGGTACCAAAACAATAAGGGCCCCAATATTAATATTTATTTTATTTTAATGTTTTCTTACCTATACAAATTGTTCATGTATATTGTATTGTGTGAATCTCATATTATAATCTTACCAAATTTTAATTTTAATGTAAAGGACTAATCACGCATATACGCTGACATAACACACAGATTCATGTTTCATTGTTAGTTGTGATAATAAAGATAAGACTTTAACGCAATCTACTAAGCCCTTCGTCCTTCACAAGATCACTCATAATTACCATCACAGAACAGACAGGCGATATTTTACACAATCCCATTACAAAAAAGAGAATTTACAGAAAGTTCACTCGGCCGTATTTCGAATTTTCGCGATTGGCATTTGTTACATAGCCAGTGATAGCCAGGGTTGCTACTGTCAAAATTTTAGAAGTAAATTAATATAAAAACCGCAAAATCTGACAAAGAGCGTCATATGATTCTGAGCCAATTCTAAATCCAATAAATATGACGTTCGTGTCAACCACCTTCTTAGTTACCTTGATTTCTCCTGAGATTCCGGTTTTTTCCAGTTTTCGTCAGTAAGCGTCAAAATCGTCGCTAGTACTGAGTGAACCATCTGTATTGGCGCCACGCGCGCCATTTTCCTAATTTGTGATCCCAAGTACCTGGTTGACCAAGATTCCTTGGTTTTTCAACAGATGGCGTTGTTAGTTTACCAAAACACGCAAATCAGGGGTTAAGCAACGATTTTTGGAAAATGAAACTTATTGTATCTAGATCGATTTATCGCCCCCCGAAAACAACTATTTACGAAGTTTCGTGACAATCGTTGGAACGTTTCCGAGATCCTGATTAGAGATATAAGAGTCAAGGCGTTCCGTTTTCCATACAAAAGTTCAATGGAGTTATGTCTGCAAAGGAGGCAAAAGTCGGATTAAAAATCTTGGTGGGAAATCCCGTGAGTATATGAAATTTTCGCCAAACACTAAAAAGAATCTTTAAATCATTAGATTTCTCCGTAAAAAAACGATTCGCCACTTTACGAAAATAGATGAAGCTAGTGCTGCAATAAATACGTTTAATTTTATTGTGCAGAAAATACTGAAAATCTTTTAACCATAATGTAGTTTTGCGACAAATTTACGTGTGCCTTTATTATTTCACAAGTTTTTTTTTTAAATACTCTGATGCTCATGGTGTAACTCGACTGAAGTGCAGTTTTTCGTTTGTATGACGTAACGATTCACCTTAACTTAATCTACTAAACGGTAAACCCTTTGTCCTTCACGAGCTCACAAATAATTACCATCACAGAACAGACAGGCGATATCTTACATAATCCCAATATTGTACCGTCTTCCATTATGAGCATAAATTATTACATCATATTTCGAAAACGAAGCTAAGAGTAATATAAGCAAGCTATAGAGTGCGTCTAAAAAGTTAGAACAGTTGACAGTAGTCAGAACACAACCTCTCTGTCCATCAGTGACAACACTGTTTTTCTTCTTCTTCTTCGAGTGGGACATCAAGTCGTCCAGCGACCCGATGATCACTGTTGTCAGATTTTTCAATCGCCTACTGCAAGTAGCAGGCCTCTGGCATGGTTGTGTAACGATCGCCGTCGAAGTGATCATAGAAAGCAACCGGGACTGACGGCTTACCCTTCGAAGTACGTAACCATCTTACTTTTCGGACATTCAGGTGGTTCAGCCTGCAATGTCGTAGCCAGACTGGGAACAAATTCACTACTGGAATTTAAACCCGGAACCTTCTGTGTCGCAGGCAGTCGTACTTACCACTGCACCACATCGTCTGTCTTTTGAACCTCTAATACTTCTCATACATTTGACGTCGGTATCTATGGAGCAACTGCTTACGTTTTGACAGTACGGCGCGGGGAGATATGCGCACTCTATAGCTTGCTTATATTATACTCTGAGAAGCGAAGTTACTTACGAAATTGGTTTTCATAATACCTTTTGTTAGCAGAACATCGTTAAAGGTAAAATAGTATTCTATCTTCGCGTACTAATATGTATTTATTTATGAAAATAATACAAGGCCATAGTGTGATGCCGGCTTAAAATAGCAACACATAATTCTACCCATGGGTGTCATAGATAGTGACTAAGAGATCAACTTTCAGGAAAAGGGCAGCAGCGTTACCTGTTAATAATGCACTGCGCTCGCCAATCCGCCAGCCAAGCGTTACATTAGCGTGTTCGGAGATAATTATTGAACTTTAAACTAAACCAACTAAAACAGCCACTAAGGTCCACTACTGGACATGGGCCCCCCTTTTCGGGGGATCTGGCCATACTCGCTTGGCAGGCGGATTGGCGAGCGCATTGCCTATTTACAGGGAACAGTGTTGCATTTACAGGGAACACTGATGCCCATCCCAATTTTTTACGATTTCTACGGGTAGAATGAGGGTGATGCTACTCTAAGCATCACACGTCATCGTGCTTCAATAGTTTCGTTGTAATGTATAAAATTATTTCATAAAATCTGCATCTTTGATCATAATGAAAAAGGGTTTTCTCCCGGCCACCACTCTAGCACTCTCTGGTTTAATAATACACGAGCTTCTTTCATTAAAGGGAAAATATTAGCTTATATTATTTTCTTGTCGACAGCGCGGAAAATCGATTAAGGTAATAAAATGCTTTCATAGCAGAGTATGAGCTTGGGATAGCTACAATGAATGCCTTTAATATAAGGACGTAGGCACAAATTAATAAAAATGGCCAATGAAAATGGCGCACAGGGCGCCTTTATAGATGACTCACTCAGTACTAGCAACGATTTTGACGCTTACTGACTATCTGAAAATAACTGGAATCTCAGAATAACTCAAGGTGACTAGGTTGCTACGAACGTCATTTTTCTTGGATTAAAAATGGTTCAGAATCATATGACGTTCATGTATCAGATTTTGCTGTTTTGATATTCTAATATTTTGATATTTTTGACAGTAGCAACCTTAGCTACATAACAAATGACAGTCCAAATAGGGTCGTTTGAGGTCGTTGAGTTCTGTACTTAACTTTGTATTTTGTGACGTAGGTGCCTAATTTCGTAAAAAAAGTTACTTACCTAGATTGGAGAGAAAATTAAAAGTTTTTGGGAGAAGTTAGTTTGCTTTATCTTATCAAACTGATACTTATTTTCTTAGAAAGATTGTACTCACATACAAAAATACTGTGTTTAAATAAACATTTATTTTCGTTATTCAGCAAAGGTTGAAAATTAATGCAATTTTCTTGTGTCGCAACAACTAAAAAAAAAAATATTTCTTTCTAATTCCACGTCTGCGACTTTCACGAAATTCAATTGTGACTTTTTGCGTTTCACAAAGCAAAAAGCAATTTCGCTCTCAGTTTTGCGTGCGTTATTAGAAATGAAACGATTTTCATGGTTTATTATTTAAATATGATTACGCAAACTGTTTTAGAACCTTTTTGATGAAAAATAACAAATACGTATATATCACACTTATATCCCTTGCGGGGTAGGCAGCGTGTAAACAGCTGTAAAAAATTATTTTCAAACTTTTGTTACACGTGGTGTTACAGTTTGAAAGTCATTCAAAAGACTGTGTATCACCATTCTATCGCATTCATTCACATTGATCAACTTTATTCCTTAGTCGCTTCTCACGACACCCACTGGAAAGATACGGGATGATGCTATGCTATAACGGCACCACACGGCATACAAATTAAAATAGAGTTAAAATCACTATATAAGTTATATGTGCGGGATTTTGCTAAAGAAGCACACCTTTGAATTTAATTCTATTTTCTCATCATAAATCACGTAATCTGGAAAGCTTTCACCTACACTGCAATGATAAATTATCATGGCTATTTAGAACGCAATACTTATTCTTTAGAGTGAAAAACACACGTAACGACCGTTTCTGCATTATTTTTGCGCAGCGTTATCGCAGGCATTAGGAAAATGCGATCTTCTACCTTATTTTCATACAAATACGGTTTTTGCCGAACAGTTTGAAAAACTAATCCTCTAGCGCTGTGCATCGTGCACTTCTGCGTTGATGGATGCGTCTATCAGACTGTTTGACATACACCGTGTAAGTACGGAAATAAGGTCAAAATTCGTATTGCGATACGCAGCGCTAAAATAACGCTCAAAAGGACGTTACGTGTGTTTCTTGACATAGCATGATGATTTATTATTTACTTATTTGTAACTATTGTTGTTCTAAAACACGATAACATAAATCTTTAAAACGTGTGTGCTATACCAACAATATTCTTTATCAAACAAAAGATCGAGAATTTCTATTGACCTTTTTCTATCATTAAAGTTTTGAAATATGTATGCTTGTCATAACTTTTATCAACTAAAGTAATATAACTGCTTTAATGAATCCTTGAAAGAAATTTAATATGAATAGTATTAATTATATTTAGAGATTTAGTTACTCTTAAATATTAACTAGGTACTTTGGTATACCCCTGTGTAGTAGCCGTAGTCGTGTGGCGGCTAAGAATGTAACCGTCCCGAGTCCACTCAGTGTGTATCGTAAAAGGCGAGGTAGAGATTTTGACCTCGGCTGAATATCTGTCGACTATGGTTAACCACATTGTGACGATGATACATACAATAGCATTCCCAAAGAGGGTTGACATCAAGCAAGCGGCTGGTCATAAAACATAGCCAAATCCTTTTGCTACACGATTTTGTGTTCTAGCAAATCATGTTGCACCGACCCTAATTGATTTGGGATAAAGGCCAGAAGATGATGATGATGACCGACTTCTATTTTTTTCTGTTATACAAGCTAAGTGATCAGATTGCTTTATTTGAAAGGTTCTAAGTTTTATGTTTACGACTCACTTTGGAACTAAAACATAGTTTCTCAAGTAAACTAATAAAACTGGTATAAAATCGTAGCCGTATAGGGCGCTACAAAATAGCCGTGAGCACGCGATCCACTAATATATTTAAGGGGAAAGCTTTACACAATAGACCTGCGACGCGTAGCGTAACATTACATCCGTCAGACAAGCGATCGTCAGCGGTTAACGATGGGACGCGCGTCTCACGTATGTAGCTTTGTTTCTTCCAGAGTATACTATATGAGCAAGCTATAGAGTGCACCTAAAAAGTTATCAGTAGCAAAACGCCACTGACAGCACTATTGAACCTCTATGATTTCTCATACATTTGACGAGCAACTGCTTACGCTTTGACAGTACGGCGCGAGCCGATGTGAGCACTCTATAAGGTTTCTTCTGTTTTATACAGAAGTTTTATCCATATAAAATGGGAAACGGTTTAAAGCAACGCGATGTCGCAAGTTTCACGTCTCCGACGATCACTTGTTTAAGATATGCCATCTTACGTCTCACAACTACTCTGTGGAGCTATTAGATGGAGCTCACATACAGTAGATGAAGTTCCGGTTCGTGTCGTGACAGCCATCATACAATACCATATAAGTATAACAGACAACCTGTCACTGTCGCAGACACCATTTTTTGCAGTGGTGAGTTCCTTATCATATTGGTTTTAAGGGATTTTGACAAAAACGCAATTTAGTAAAACTCAGGAAAATCTTTTGTTGTGTATAAGAACCGCCTTCAAGGGCGAAACGTCCATATCATTTATTACTTCCCAAACTAATTTACTAAACTCCAAACCAACTTAACCAACTATATTATACTGCTCGTTGCGGTCGTAGCGAGAAGTAGCAAGTTTCCAGCTGACAAAGTTGTTTCGGCTAGTTAGCTCTCGGCTAGAGGTACATAATCTACTAGCAAATTGTTGCATTGTTCCAAATTATACCGCATTTTGGTTGAAAGTGGTTGAAATTATTACTATTTTGTTTTTCGACCCATTTAGTACTGATAATCCATTAATACAGTCAGAACAGTCTAGTGTTGCACATGGGCCTCTCTCTTTATTCACAACGCTTGGTAAGCGGATTGATGAGCGCAGTGCAAGATGTTACATTCACAGGGAATGCTGCTGCTCATTCCCTGCAAGAACATCCTTTAGTCGGTTTTTACGACACCGACGGGTAGAACTGGGGTAATGCTATTTTAAGCCGGCATCACTCGGAAAATTATGCAGCTAGTTCCGGGTGTAGCGGGTAAGTTGTAAGTTTGCAGCTGACAAAGTTGTTTCGGCTAGTTAGCTCTCGGCTAGAGGTACATAATCTACGAGCAAATTGTTGCATTGTTTTGAAATTATTCGGGTTCCTATTTAAACTGCATAGTTTTAATATATCATTTTCTTACTGCAAGATTATTTCACAACTTTTGAAGCACTCGCGATTGTTTTCACACATTTTAAGTATTGAACCGGGTCTATCGCGATAATTATTTAGGTAAACCTTTATAATTTACCTGTGTCCCGTCCGTCGTTTCAACACAGTTTCATGTGTTGTGGTCGAGGGTTGACTCAAAAATATAAGAAAAGGTTTACCTAAATAATTATCGCGATAGACCCGGTTCAATACCTACTTAAAAAGATTATTTCACAAAATTTACGGATTTCGATTATTCAATATATCTGCTTGTTATTAACATTATCTTTTGTGACGACAAAATACCAAATGAATACTTCCAAAACTAATTTACTAAACTCCAAACCAACTTAACCAACTATATTATACTTATACTGCTAGTTCCGGTCGTAGCGAGTAAGTTGCAAGTTCGCAGCTGACAAAGTTGTTTCGGCTAGTTAGTCCTTAGCTAGAGGTAGGTACATAATCTACTAGCAAATTGTTGCATTGTTTGTCTATTTATAGATTTAGTTTTAATAAATCATTCTCTTACCGCAAAATTATTTTACTAAATTTACGGATTTTGGTTATTCAATATATCTGCTTGTTATTAAAATGGTCTTTTATGGTGACAAAATACCAAAGGATTACGGTCAAAACTAATTTACTAAACTCCAAACCAACTTAACCAACTATATTATACTGCTCGTTGCGGTCGTAGCGGTAAGTTGCAAGTTTGCAGCTGACAAAGTTGTTTCGGCTAGTTAGCTCTCGTCTAGAGGTACATCATTTACTTGCAAATTGTTGCATTGTTTCAAATCATACCGCATTTTGGTTGAAAGTGATAAGTATAATATTATTACTATTTTGTTTTTTGAGCCATTTAGTACTGACAATCCATTAATACAGTCAGAACAGTCTAGTGTTGAACATGGGCCTCTCTCTTTATTCACTACGCTTGGTAAGCGGATTGATGAGCGTAGTGCAAGATGTTACATTCACAGTTTAGTCGGTTTTTACGACACCGACGGGTAGAACTGGGGTGATGCTATTCTAAGCGGGCATCACTCGGAAAATTATGCACCTAGTTCCGGTCGTAGCGGGTAAGTTGCAAGTTTGCAGCTGACAAAGTTGTTTCGGCTAGTTAGCTCTCGGCTAGAGGTACATAATCTACTAGCAAATTGTTGCATTGTTTTGAATTGTAAAAGCATTTGTACTGCATTTTGGTTGACAGTAAAATTATTATTAATATTATTTTGTTTTGTGAGCCACTTGGTACCTGTACGTTTCTTAAAATAAAGGTTACGTGAAGCCAGTATCATTACTACATAAAACTCCTCCCTAACCCGCAAGGAGTTTAGGTGTGATGTGTCTATGTTAGTATATTTTTATGAAATGAATGCCTTCGTATGCAAAATAATAATTTCAAGACCTGATAAACATTTCAACACGAAATTAGGGCCGAAAAAACGTATGTCAGATTTTATGAATTTTTTTGGCGAAACACAAATTGTTGTTAACTTAGGTAAACCTGAACCAGTGCAGTATAAATAGATTCAAATCTATTTATATTTCTAATCCGTTTCACAGGTCAATTTTGTGAAACCCATCTATTCATACTTGTGATGGGTCAATTCTGTGAAACGGAACGTTACTTCAGAAGATGTTTCCATTACAAAACACGTACAACTCTACAACCCCATGCCGAGCTCTCGACCCTCACTATAAATATATCGTTCTTGACGCAGACGATATATTTAGTTGCAACTGACAAGCGACGCGAATGCGGGTAGAGGCGCTCTCTACACGGAAAATCTTATTCTATTTGTGTAGCCTGAGATTTTTATTGGTAGGTACAACTTACGTTTTTTTTTTTTTTTTTTTATCTATGATGGGCTTACTCTTGACCCCAATCTTACCCTAGAGCAGAGATGGGATCTACGGTGGAGCGAGCTTGCCCAGAAGATGCCTATTCACTCTAGACTTAAAGAGATTCAGGTTATATGCACTCGGAAATACAGACGCAGGCAGGGAATTCCATTCTTTAGCCGTGCGCATAATGAAAGATGATTTGAAGCGCTTAGTGCGTAATGTGGGTATATCAACTAAGAACGGATGGTAGCCGGCCGTGCGTCTGGATGTCCGATGGAAGAAAGGAGACGGTGGTATGAGCTCATGCAGCTCACGCGCACACTCTCCGAAGTACAATCTGTAGAAGACCGATAGGCAAGCAACCTTGCGGCGGTGAGCCAGGCTGTGAAGCTTGGTCGCCACCAGTTTTTTATCGCCTATTAATCTCTTGGCTCTGCGTTCCACCGAATCCAGTGCAGCAAGTTGGTATTTAGCCGAGCCATCCCAAAGTTGACAGCAGTACTCCATGCAAGATCGGACTTGAGCTTTATAAAGAGTTAGAAGCTGTTCAGGCGTGAAGTACCGCTTGACTTTATTCAGGACGCCCAACTTTCTAGCTGCAATTTGAGCCTTGGACTCGATGGTGGTGCCGAAGTTGAGGTCAGAGGACAGCTCCATGCCAAGGAGTTGAAGAGTGTTGGTCACTGGAACAGATGTACCCCGAAAAGTAGGAGAAAAGGTGAAAGGACTCCTTTTTGCGGAGAAAAGACACGCCTGCGTTTTTGAAGCATTGAAGCTGACGAGATTGTCATCGCCCCACTGGGAGACGTTACTTAACGTCAGGCTCGTACGCTCAATCATAGCCTTTCTCAATCTTTGGATTTCATCACCACTGGCTCCTGCGCCGGACAGATATTTCTCGGTGACAGTACTGTCATCTGCGTACCCAACAATTCCTGAAGATAGAAGGTCATTGATGTGCAGCAGGAAAAGCGTCGCGGAGAGTACAGACCCCTGAGGAACTCCGGCGTCAATAGCCTTGAGGTCAGAGGAGCAGCCGTCTATGACCACTCGGATCGACCGTTCACTCAGGAAGTCAGCCACCCAGCTACAGAAGCCAGTGGGTATGCCGTACGCTGGAAGCTTGCTCAACAGACTCGCATGCCACACCCTATCGAAGGCCTTTGAAACGTCCGGCGACACTGCTATTGCTTCGCCGTGGTTTTCAATGGCCTCGCCCCAGCAATGCGTTACGTACACAAGAAGATCTCCCGTGGAACGCCCTCGGCGGAAGCCATATTGACAATCACTGAGAAGATCATTGTCTTCGAGGTACGAAAGCAGTTTGCAGTTCAGAACTCTTTCCATAGCCTTACAGAGTACGGAAGTGATGGCGATCGGTCGATAGTTGCTAGGGTCTGTAAAACTTTCCTACATTAATCGCAACGGCACTTGTGCTCCTGTGGATAATTTTGTCACAAAATATGAAAATATGAATACGACATCACAGATCCTTCCAGCGATTTGTCGTACTAATATAAAACAGCAAAAGTAATAGATATAAAAGTACCTACCTACATAAATAATTTTCTATTTAGTTACGTAATGAATAAGTTTCCAATTAAAAGACTTCCTAATAAAAGAAGACTTTTGTAATTAAAATGAAGTGGGGTACAGAGACATTTTATTAAAAATAAGAGGTTAATTTGTCTGCTGTCCTATAAACGTAATTTTTAATTAATCATAAGTATATTTTATCAACTAAATTATCATCTATCCTCCTATTTCCAACAGTACTCAAAACTTGCAATTTCAACTGTAATTTAAACTGTAAACTGATGAATAGTTCGTGAGCGTATTCTGAGGGAATTACGAGAAAATATTCCCTTTGGTCTTCACACGCTGGCTTAAAACGGCATCACCCCATTTCCCACAAAGCAATGATTCTAGAGAATGAGCAGCAGCGTTCCCTGTGAACCTTGCACTACGCTTCCTAGTCTGCCTCCTAAGCGCCAAGAGTATGACAATTGCCCAATGCATAACCCATCACCCTATGTTTTTTTTTCTTTGAGTGGGACACCAAGTCGTCCAACGACCCGATGAACCCTGGCGTCAGAGTTTTTCAACCGCCTACTACAAGTACTACAAGTACCTAGTAGGCCTCTGACACGGTCGTGTAACGACCGCCGTCTTAATGATCATTGACAGCAACCGGGACCGACGGCTGAACGTGCCCATCCGAAGCACGGAACCATCTTGCTTTTCGGAAAATCAGTGTGATGATGATGACATCTGGGGAGGCTTGCCTGTGCTTAGCAGTGGACTCTTATGGTTGTTGATAAGTAGATTATTTTTTTATCGTTCATTTTTGTGTTGTTACATCATCTTTCCTTTCTTTGCAGTCAACATCCATCATGTTCTATCCAATATTTAATCCACCAATTTGAACTCGCAATTTCAGCTGTAATTTAAACTGCAAGCTCTCGAAATGTTGCCGAGTGTTTTCTGAGGGAATTACGAGCAAATATTCCCTTTGCTCTTCACACGTGCTGGGGAGAGAGACAGGCAGTTTAATGCTTCTCACACACGCTCCAAAAAAAACCGTCGTTTTGTCAAATCCGGATTTTTGATGAAAGGACTCTACGAAATTTTACATCATCGATTTCCTGCACTCATCCCAAATCAGTTGGGGTCGGCGCAACATGATTTGTTAGAACGTGGTTAGAACACATTATTTTATTGCAAAATGCCTTATAAAATCGGATTTCAGTTATGGCGCACGTATTCCATTCAAATTGCGGTTGCCACAGGTTGACATTTGTATGATGGTTCCGCAAAATTACCTTTAGGCTCTTAACACACATAATTTCCGCTTGTGCGTTATTTTTGCGCAGCCCTATCCGTTGCTGTACATGCGGAAAATTACGGTTTATGTGAAACGGTTTGACCAGTTTGACAGACGCATCCAATAACTCAAAAATGTCGCACAATGCTGCGTCGACGGAAGCATTTGTCAAACAATTTGACATAAACCACATTTTCATTAAAATAAGCTTGAAATTCGTATTGTCCCAACACATGCGTTATGCAGTGCAAAAATAAAGTCGAAAAGGACGTTATGTGTGTAAAGCGCCTTACTCTCCCCAAGCGTAGAAGCTTGTCACAGTTAACATTTCACGAGGATAGTGTTTGAAGAAAAACAGAAATGAGTATTTCCTAATTAATATACCTACACTCTTCAACTGAAAATACAAAATAATTTTATTGAAAAGAAAGTGCTTAACTTAATTTACAGTTACAAGCGGACCCCATCCATACACGGGTTAAACTGTATCGCAGGAGTCCAAGTCACGTTATACAGAAAATCTTTAAAATGGTTTTAAAACTAGCCTAAGGTCTGTTTAAAAATAAGTTCAGAAAAGGGGGCATACAAGGCTGAAATGTTTTTTTTTTTTTTTTGTCTATGTTACCTACCTAAACAACCTTTCATTTTTTTACTTACTTACTTATATATAATTGCATACCTACACATTTTGATTTCATGTCGCAATCTTTATTTAAGAACTCAAAACTGAAGTCCTTTAGAGTTAAAGTAAATAAAACAACATTTTAAGCTCGTTTTCAACAAAATACTGACAACGGAACACAGTTCCCCGACTTATTTGTAAGCATCTTATTTTCTTTTAACATTGGCGTCTCTTAATTAAGCTCCCTCAAGAAGTTCTCTCCGAATAAGATATTTTGCACCAAGAAAAATATACCGAGGAAAAACATTTTGTAGCATCTCATTTTGTGCTTACAAAATATTAATCTGCTTCTTCTTCTTTTTGTGTGGGACACCGAGTCGTTCAACGACCCGATGAACCCATTAATCTGCTAAAAATATTATTTACTAGCGACCCGCCAGCGGTGTTACCCGCTATAACTCAATTTCCCTCGGAAACCTTTACCTTTCTCTTGAATCACTCTATCTGTTACTAAAAACAGAATTAAAATCCTTTGCGTGGTTACCCACACTATTACTAATTATCTGATTATTAGATTTGAGTGGGATTATTATTCCCTCGCACGTGCCTTTTGTGTTACCTATATAAGGTTACAATTAACTAAGTACAATTATTAATTCATTCATTTATTCATTATCAATGTATGGTTTGACTTAAACAAGGCCGAACTCATAATAATAATGGGAAACTAATCTGTTTGCTTAGTTCCTTTTTATGGAGCTCGTGCGAAGGATAGAAATGCTCAGTAGAGATTTCCCTTAGGTAAGTCGGGGAAATAAAATTTAAATAAATATTATGTTCATTTTCATATTTTGTCCGCTTATTTATTTACCGTACCTCATATCGAGGATATACGCCAAATCTATACTTTTTAAGGACTTATAGTTAAGAAAGCGGCAATATTATGTTTCATATTATCAAGTGTTGTCAACTGTCATGTCATGATGTTGATTTGACAGATTGTGACAGATGACCCCTCAATCTGAAAAATTTTATAGCGCCATCTATTTCGAAATCGTGTAGCTGTTAGACCAAAAAATCATCATTACAAATACGAACAAATTGTATAACGCCCACTCTACTCTTATGACCTTGTTACATTTAAGAAAATATTTGGGTTTCATCGGGAAGCGGATATCGCTAAGTTATAAATAGGATGGGCCACATGAGTTATTATAGGCTGACCTTACCCATAATCCTGTGATGACATCCGGGTCCCAGGGTAGGGGTAGGTGTGATTGAATTTATGAACCAAAATATTACGTACTTATGTCCAAACTGGTATGGGCCATTCGCATTTAAGGGATCGAAAATTTGAAAAATAAAAAAAATGAAATATTACCAATATTTTAACGTTATGCGGTGTAAAATCAAAAATCTTTCCTAAGGAATATACTTTATGAGATCGTTTACCTTAAATTCAGATATTATAACAAATATTTTTTTTTGTGACCACCGAAAAGTCGCAATGACCACCAAAATGACTTTTTATGGAAAAATGTACCCTTAATAGTCTCTATTATGAAATAAATGAAATAAAAGAAAAATAACAAAATAAAATTAACAGTTAAAAAACCTAAAAATATTTATAAAAAGTAAGAAAAGTTGAAAAATAATAAGGACCACCGAAAAGACAACTTTTCGGTAGTTCAAAATTACGTTCATTGGGCACAAGAGAGTGACCGGTCTGTATGATGACGATGCGAGCGAAGACGGAAAAAGTCTCTCAGCCTGGAGACTTTAGGTTGTATAGGTGCTTTAAAAAACACAGGTGCAGGTAATGTGTTCCAGCAAGGCAACATTGAAAGCCAGTAGAAAACACTTAATCCGACAGAATTGGTGGAATGGCAACCAGCCACCAGGTAAAGGTGCCTTGAAATGCGTGCATAAAAATAGACCGATGGTGAAAGAGGCTGGTGGTGGAAGTGAGCTGGCGAAACAAGGTAGTGTGTGTCAAACTATGAAGTATGGTAGGTAATAACCAAATGCTCAATCGTCGCCAATAAACCTCTAAGTTCAACCAAGTCAAGTATGCCATCTTCTGGAGTGACTGCTATAGTAAATGCAGGATCCTTTATCAAAGAGGTTTAAGCTGTTCAGGTGTAAAGTATCCCTCAGTCTGTTCAAGATTCCCTGTTCGTAGCCACCTTTTGAGTTTGGTTTGGTGAGAGCTCTATGCCTTGGGGATCAAGCTATTCAGGGGCAGGAACAGATGCATCTCGAAAAGTATATGCCAATTCAAGAAGATTATTTTTAGCGTTGAAGCAACGATACGCTGGTCTTTTGTTGGCATTGTATAAGACCAGATTGTTGTCACCTCATTAAGAGTTTGTTGGCTTAAGGTCAAACTTATTCTCTTTTCACTGGCTTTCGGTAACAGACGAAGGCATTTCATCTCCAACTGTTTTTGCTTACGGCAAGTATCCCTCTAAGACGGTACTATTAAACGCGCACGCAAAGAAGCACATTGATGAGCAGCAGACAGTCTTAGTGATTGGATAACAGACTCCTTTAGAAACCTGGCCATTAAGTTGGAAAATCAGCCGAAGAAAATCCCAACAACAAAAATGAACTGGGCTGCCATAAGGAAGAAGTTCGCTGAGCAAACTTGTCTTGTCAAAGGCCTTCAAGATTTTTAGAAGAGCCTTAGTAATCCACCCCCTGTGACAACCGCGAGAAGATGTTGCATCGATGAAGAATTTGCAGTCGCAAGCATGGACCCAGGCTTGGTTGTGCAGATTGTTCACACGCCTCAGTTTTGGCGTATTCTAAGGCCAAGCTTTGTAACCAAGACGGAGTCGGAGAAAGGGATTGAAAATATTCTGCTTCTTACTACCCTGTATCAGCAAAGGCCGAAGAATCACGCGAAGAAAAACAGGCTTACCACCATTTCTTTACTAAAATACATAGAAGGGCCGCATCTCTTCCCAGTCTACTATCTACCAACCTTATCTCGATTATAATATGAAAACAGGTGGGACTTTACCAAAAAATACGTTATACTGTTCACTAACTGTAATTAAATTATAAAAAATTTGTTCATTTTATATAATTTAAACAGAATATGCACTAAAAGATCTTTTTGGTGACCAAGCGTCTTTTCGGTTACCAGAAATGACTTGCGAAAAGATGACCACCGAACGGAATTTTCGTTCGAAAGTGGGCGGAGATTACACATTTTTAAGATTTTATAGGAAGAACCAACATTTTTGTAAAGATATCAATAAAATCTACAAACAAATTGGTATTCATGATTTATTAAATCATTTACTTACACTTTATGTCGGTCACCGAACAGATCCTATGAGGTTTGCCAGAAATCAATTTTTGTGCGAATTAACTAAAATTTTGCACCCAAATTACAAACAGCAATCACAAATGAAAGTCAGCTGTTTTCAAAATTTTGAATTGAATGAACTAAGTTCTATTGGATCTGAGCACAAGAAAAAAAATCACTTTATGTGTGTCTTTTTTTGTACCACCGATGAGACGCGCAATCTTCGTAACATATGCGAACGGGAAATAAAATGAAAATGGCTAAACATAATTTAATGGCCAACTCAAAAAACAATCTTGAAGATATTTTGATTCTTGTTAAAGGTTAAAAAGAGAGATAGTATGTGTTTAACATTTATTTTTCACATTCTAAACTTGCTAAGGCGGGTTTTGAACAGACCACCGAAACGTACTTTTTGGTGTTAAAAAATTTAAAATAAATATTAAACGATCTATCACAAAATTCACCGTCCGCAGGTTGAAAGTTTCAATGAAATACTATAATCTCGTTACGTAAAAAAAGACATTTATCCACTTTTCTGCTTTTTATGTCTCATGAACAAAATAAATTAATAGTTTAAAAAACACTAAAGAACACGCTTTTAAAGGTGCACGTAAAAGTCAAAAATAAATTACGGATCCTTGTCTCTATTTCTGGGCTGAAGAGTCAACTATGTGCTTTTAATTATAATATTTGATTGTAAAAGCGTGGGGCGCTGTAGCAGGAAAGATTTTTTTATATACCTTGTTGAGTAATCAAGTTAAGTTGTTCCAGCGCCCCACGCTTTTACAATTAAATAATATAATTAAAAGCACATAGTTGACTCTTCAGCCCAGAAATAGAGACAAGGATCCGTAATTTATTTTTGACTTTTACGTGCACCTTTAAAAGCGTGTTCTTTAGTGTTTTTTAAACTATTAATTTATTTTATACTTTTTAGTCTTTGCTAATGGCACATTTTTAATAGACGAAAGATCCCGCATCTTCTCCATCTCTGCCAGTGCATCAGTATTGCATGGTGTCTGACCTGTTAGCTTAGAACAATCTAGTTCTTCAATCTGGAGACCACTAAGTGGTTTTACTCGACTTAGCGCCACATATGCCTGTCCATCCGCAAAAGTACGGGACCCTAAGTACAGCCTTGCATCTTGTGCACGGCAGATGCTCAACTTCAAATCAATGGAAGCATGCGCCTTTCCACCGTACCGCAGCTGTACTTGGCCGGGAAGTGAATGCCCATAGGCTGAATTAGGTGCTCACCGTCGTTACCGAAATTAACTTCGATGGACGGGATGTCAGATTCATACATTTGGTCGCGTCTTCTAAAGTGTGGCCAGACGATGTTCATGATAAAACCGATTCACGAGCCCCTTCTCTAGGTATATATTGGAACGCATCAAGATTTTAGCCCTTTTAAAAATTCCCTTAATATACTCGATAGTCCACCCATTTTATTTATATCGCTGGGAACGATAGACTCCAATGAATTATTTCGAGTTGCGTCGATAAGTTGGTACATTCGAGTACCTTTTCTTTCGTAAAATTCAAGAACTTCATTGTTGTGCTTCTCTCTCTACTTGGGCGTTTGTTGGAAAGATACTTTTACAAGCGCAAACTCACCGGGAGCATTTGATGAGAGCATCGTTAGCAATACTGCAAGATACTCGCTGTTCAGCTCTGAAGGCGTCCAAAATTTTAGTGAAAGTCGTGACTCCTTGCTGGCGCATGTTTTGTCTCAGTTCGACTAATGTGAAAAGCCGCCATAAATTAGTTGCTGGTCTCATCCGGCTGTTATAACAGCTATTTTCCACGCACTGGTAGAAGCTGCATGAAGTCGCCAAAAAGCATACATTTAATGCTGCCAAAGGGTTCATTGGAGTTATTCAGCTGGCGTAAACGAGCGTTTATCATGGTTTACATTTCATATGAAACCATAGATATATCGTCCACGAACAAAAACTCTACATTTTGCCACTGTTGACCCATAATTCTCAAGTAGGTAATTGCTGAAGAGTTGAGGTATGTTCACTAAAACGCCATTCTCAGAACGGGTAATTTGAGCAGGCTATGCAATGTAGAGCCAACTACTTACTAGTCATGCTGCAACTCCAATCAGAGCGCCAATTTTTGTAACCTGCTTCCCGTAACATCTGCCCAGATCATCAGACCTTGAAACCTAATCAAGGTCAACGTTCATTACAAGAGCTTTCAAACAAGTCCAAACATGGCTTTGATATGATCATCCATGATGAAGTTCCAGTTAATATCTTCCGGCTTCATCATCAGATCTTGAAACCTAATCAAGGTTAACTTTCAAAACATGACCTTTCTAACAAGTCCAAACACTAGGTACTATGATTCGATCATCCATCATGAAGTTCCAGTTTATATTTTTCCGCTCCATCACCAGACCTTGAAACCTAATCATAGTCAACGTTCATTACAAGACCTTTCTAACAAGTCCAATCACGGCTCTGATACCATCATCCATCACGAAGTTCCAGTTCATATCTTCCGACTTCATCATCAGATTCGCTCGACAGTACCATATTATTCTATTCAGACCTTGACACCTAATTGTAGTCAAAGTTCATTACAAGACCTTCCTAACAAGTCAAAACACAGTTAAGATACGATCATCCATCATAAAGTTCCATTTCATGTCTTCCGGCTCCATCATCAGATCAATTCGACAGTACCAAATTATTGTATTCAGACCTTGACACCTAATTGTTGTCAAAGAGCATTACAAGATATTTCTAACACGTCCAAACACGGCCATGATACGATATTTCATCATGGGATGCTAGTGCCTGTCTTCCGGCTCCATCATCAGACCTTGAAACCTAACCATGGTCAACTTTCATTACGAGACCTTTCTAACAAGTTCAAACACGGCTATGATACGATCATCCATCATGCAGTTCCAGTTCATACCTTCCGGCTCCATCATCAGATCAGCTCGACAGTACCATATTATTGTATTGTCATCCAAATTACATACGACTGCCAATTTTCATAACGCTACGATCTTTAGAAGATGGTTAAATTAGCGTTCTTAGATTTGTTTACATAGTTACATACATACAGGTCGACCTAATAAAAAAGCGTGTTAAAAAGCGTGTTAATAAAAATTGTGTGTTTTGCGAACCACCCGTATAGGAATCGTACGAACGCCGAAAGATATTGAACGCTCCACAGAACAGATTCGCGACGCGACGCGCATGACATCTGTCAGACATGCGATCGTAAGCCGTTATCGATGCGACGCCGTTATTTGTTTCTTCTGTTTCATACATTTAATATGGGAACGGATTCAAGTGTAGCGATTTCGCACGTCTCACGTCTCCGACGATCACTTGTTTGACAGATACAATCTTACGTCTCACGTCTCATGTCTACTCTGTGGAGTTCGCGCCGTTCGAACGCGGGACGATATTGCTCTTCCTAAACAGCCATTAAACAAATGCGATAACCTGCGACAGGTAGGTGACGTGTGACAAAGCATCTGATTTTGTACAGGGCAAGAGCACAGAGTCATAATTTCTTTTCATCTGACAACCGGATCTGGTAAAACACCGAAAAATAAGAAGCAATGGGTTTGAGAACGTTATGACGAAAGTCGTATAAGTTAGGTACAGCGTGAAACCCTTATTAATTAGTTATCATTAACACAAATTGCGTACAACATGCGGGACCCGAAACTTTGTTTTTCATGAACGAAGTTATGTTACAAATTTTTAACGTTATGATTTTGAGATATGACTTATATCAGCTTTTGAAAATATATTTATCAAAATTCCGCAAGCTGAGATAATTTTTCGAACTGCGGAATTCAAAGGTTGTCATTAGTAGGTATGGTGCGCGCGCCCTTTCCCTAATTTGTGGTATGGTAACTGACATAGCCGCAGTATCTCGCGGTTTCTGAGACTTGCTTTCAATATTTTCAATGAAAAGAAAGTAGAAATTGTGGTCTTGCATTTGCGCATTGCATCTGTAGAAGCTATGGGAAAGAATGCTTTTTATTATTTTTGTCGAGAAAACGAACAATAATGGCGAATCGTAATAAGGCTGCTGCAAACAGCTCTCTCCGCGCAGATTTATTTTATTTTATTTGTAGAGTACAGTCTTGGACAGAAATGGGTAGCAAAAAATAATTAATAGGTAGATACAAATTTTTCATGATAGATTTTTAAAGAAGTATGTACAGTCTTACAATCGTATCTAGATATTACGACTACGATTTACGCATTAAGCGGCCCAAAAACTACGGCAGCGCGGAGTCAGCGAAAAAAGTCATGCACGGTTGTAAGACCGTACATACATATTTCTTCAAAAACGATCATGCAAAAGCTGCATCTATTGATTTGTCTTTAAGATCGACTTCAATTTACGCACGGCGCGGCCACATTCCACCTTTACCTTTGCTGAAGTCATTTTATTACTTATCTACACACTTTTTCTTCAAATTTTCCTACAACTCGACGGGACTCTATCGTGTTGTGTTGTGATACTATCGACTTCTGGTATACCTAGGCAACGTTGGACACTTTCATTTGTGCTGATTTTGTGAACTTCAGAATTTTTTCTACTAAGACATCCATGAAAATGATGATGATGATTTAAGAGTTTCACTCTTGTCGGTGTAATGATCGCCAATCTTCCCTTCTGTGGACAACCTCCTTCCATACATGAAGAGTGCACAAAAAGTTGTAAACTACCAATGTTTTCAACCAATCAAGACGTATTGGGTAAATTTTATTTCAGTGAGCACTTTTTCCTTGTTATGCCCGCTTAGAATAGTAATCACCCGATTTCTACTCATGGATGTCGTACAAGGCGGCTGAGGAATGGATCCAGGGAATGGGCAGCAGCGTTCCCAGCGAGCACAACACCTTGAACTACGCTCGTCAATCTGCCTGCCAAGCGTGGTGACTATGGCAATACTCTCCAATTGAGGACGGCCGACGTTCAGCAGTGGACTGTTGTAACTGTAGTAGTAGTAGAGCACTTCAGTCCTCGACTGTACCGGCAGATGGTGAGATAGAATACCTACCACTCGGGACCTGCAGCTGAGTCTAATGGGATCGCAATTATTTTGAACCTCTTTTACACCCACCACCCGGCACTCTGCAGTTTTACTCGATTTCCTCAAAAGGAAGAAATCGAACTTATTTCTTTAAGTACTTGTAAGTATATTTCCTAATCGAATAGCAGAATCATTCATACAATGGATAGATCATCGTAGTCCTCATCCACAAAATGGCCTCTGATGGACATAGCACCCATAAATAACCCAGATTCCCCGGAATTCATTATAATAAAAAAAACAATATTGGTTCATGTTATTTTAAATCATTTGTAGATTTTTATTAATAAAAAACCTTTTTTGGGGATCGGGGAATCTAGACTAAGATTGGAATAATGCCATAGAGTCATGTCATGGCTATGTAAGCCAATACGGGAGCGACATGACTTTACTTACATTATTTAGGTATTTTTCATAGACACTGTTACATTATTTAAGACATATTAACACCACATATTTCAGTTTCAAATTGTTTGTATGTACCCAGACACCTCCATTGCGTAATGTGCCGAAACCAAAGTGTACCTCATACATGTAACCGAAACTTCGCAAAACCCCAGAGCGGTTACCCATCCTTTTAGGCGGTGTGGTTTATGGATCGTAAGCACGATAGTTATGTAATTTTAAAGTCTATCCTCTTTATAAAGAAACAGCAGGAAGGTTGTTTGGTTAGCATACTTTTAACCTAACTGCCTCAGGAGGAGGGTTATGTTTTTGGAGAGTATATATGTATCTATGTACCTATGTATGCGGACAAGAAACTTTTTTCGTGAAATACATCGTAAATGGATGGGCGGATCTTGACATTATGAGGCATCTTTAGATGCACCTTCACAGCGCGAGTGACACGGGGATATTAAAATTTTATAAATTCAGGATGCCGGATTTTAATCGCAAAATACAACTTTGAAATTACCTACCGCAGCCGTGTCCTTATTTTTTAATGATTATGTTTGACACTTACGTGAAAAGCATCTTTCAAACGATCCGATGCACTTTGGCTCTTGTCAGAATTTTGGTGGCAATACAGAATACCTAGCAGTAATACGAGTAAACAGTACAGTCTCGTAGGAACCTAGAGAGATTCAAGACAAACATTAGATTCGCTTGAACTAGAGAAGCTAGTAAATCAGCGTTATATAGGTATTCCTAGAGATACAAGCACTATCTCTACTCGTACTCATATCTCTGTCATCATCTTCCTGCCCTTATCCCAATTACTAAGGGTCGACGCAACACGTTATGTTGAACAAAAAATCGTGTTGCAAATGCAAAGGATTGGCTTAATTTTACGACCGGCCGCCTACCAGACGTCAACCCTCCTTGGGAATGCTTTTGTGGTGGATTAACCGCCTTACGGTTGGCCCTGGCTGTTTGGGTGCCGGCACCACACGGCAACTCATATCTCTGTGTGCTAAACAATAATGTTAAGTAACAAAAAGTTTATATTGATTGTGAATTGATTGTTCATCGGATAGTCCAAGGAGAGGTGAAGATCACTCGCGTGATTAACGCATTCGTTAAGTGAAAATTCGTATAGCCCTAAAATAACGCTGCAACGGACGTTATGTGTGATCGCCGCCTTAGTGCCACACACATGATAGCTATGTAAGTATTTCGTGGCCCGGCATGAAATACCTACTCGTCACGTTACGTTTGCGTGCCAAACGAGGAGCGGAACACGCGACGACGATAAAACTAATGGCGGATGTAATGGTTATTGTCATAAATACCTTCATAGTGTCTTCTCTTCTTGTTTCTAGTTTCAAAAGACGTGGACGCGAGACGTAAGATAATATTCTGTCAGAGAAGTAATTGTCGGCTGTCATTTCGATTCGATGCGCGTCTCACGTGTGTAGACGGCGTCTCTTTTGGTTTATACATTTTATATGAGCGTCGCAATGCCTCACGTCTTACGTCTTATGTTTGATTATAGGGCCATGCAGAGTATTTCGTGACTTGGAATGAAATACCTATTATGTACTCGTTCGTTACGTTACGTTTGCGTGCCAAACGCGGAGCGGAACACGCGACGACGATAAAGCTAATGGCGGTTGTAATGTAATGGTTATTGTCATAAATGGCTTTATAGTGTCTTCTCTTCAAGGAGTTGAAGGCCGCATTTAGTGCATGAACTTTCTTACGTACGACTGTGAATAAATCAAAGTCATTTTATCGATTCGAAACATAGAAATCGAATCACCAGGCCTGGGCGGCCTACCAAGTCGGCTACACTACATATTGTCGTGGGTTTCAAGGTTTTGAAGGAATACATAAACCATAAATTAGGGAGATGTGGGAACACCATGGTATGTAAAACAAGAAATCGCAACTTTGATGGTTACGTCAGTTCAATACGTGAAACCCAGGAAGATATCAATGAACCAAAAAATACCTTTTGTATACCTGGTATTTGAAATCTTGGATTCGATTTTTACGCAAGAAAAGAATTTTGATAACCGAAAGAGACTCGTGTTACAATTAGATTTATACGTATTGGGAAATGGTACTCGATGATATTTCGCGCAACGTGTCGAAAGAGGATAGGATATCGATACCCTTCCGAAACATGACTCTGACAGATATTCTGGATCGAAGGAAATAATATTATTTTATTCGGTAAACATGTTTTGAAGGATTTTTATTATCACAGGTGGTCAATACGTTTTTATATAAAATTCGGTTCGAATGTACTCGTATTTCTTTAACTACGTAGGGTTAGAGAACAACGTCAAAGCAATACTAGTGGTACAGTAAGTTGGTCAAAAACAGTCAAAACTAACTTTGCCAACAAGCTACAGGGTTAATCGGATCTCTCTCTCTCTTTGTATGGGACACCGAGTCGTCCAACGACCCAATGAACCCTGGTGTTGGAGTTTCGACAATCGCCTACGACAAGTATAAGACGTCTGACATGGGTGTGTAACGATCGCCATCTAAGTAAACATAGACAGCAGCCGGGATAAACGGCTTACCATGCTCTTCGAAAAACGGAACCATCTTTATTTTCGGACAGTCAAGTGGTTCGGCCTGCATTGCCCTAACCAGACTGGGAACAAATTAATAAAGTGATGAGTATCATAATTCTGTGTTCTTACAAAACATGTTGTGCTGACCCCAAACAACGTGGCTATTCAAAACTGCTTCCACAAGGCAACTTCGGAAATTCCTCTACTCAATATACCTTAAATCTACAGGAAGCTATCCCATCCCACCCATCCTCGATACATAGTGCTTGTATAGCTAACAGCGTAATAGGAAGTACGCCGAAACTAGAACACTCTGTGAATGGATCATAGGAAGGAATTTCAAGCAGTTTGAAGTACCGTATGATGCCGGCTAAGGATAGCTTCACCTCAATTTTACCAGTGGGTGTCGCGTAAAAAGGATCAGGGAATGGGCAGCAGTGTTCCCTGTGAATATCTACAACACTTTGCACTGCACGCCAATCCGCCTGCCAAGCCTGGTAAGTATGGCAATACCCGATACGGGAGAGGCCATGTTCAGCAATGAAGTGTTGTGGTTGTAAAGATAAGGTAAAAGTATTCAATTGAAAACTTACATACGCTTCCAAGTTATTATTATGTAGGTTTCAAACTACCTCTAATAATGAATCTATTCTACAAATTATAACTGGGGGAGGCCCATGTCCAGCAGTGGACTGTTGTGGCTGTAGTAGTAGTATGTACGGCACGCGTACACCTACATACATAGGTACTCGAAAAACACAACCCTCTTTCTGAGGCAGTATGTTAAAAATACGAATCACGAAAGCGTCTAAAATAAAAACGTCTCTGCAGATTTACATGTAATGTTCGTGTCAAGCAGGATTGGGAGCGTTTTCATATCATTTTGTATGAGAGACAGAATAATGAGATATGAGACGAGATTTAGAATGTCTTGTTCTTGTTGAGATTGTTTGGGTAAAGCTTTTAAAATACAACTTGGTAAGCCACTAAAATACAGATGAAATGAGATGAAAAGCTGCTTAAAGACATGTCACACAAACAATGTTTTTGTATGACATTGTGTGGATCTTTTTATAAGGGGTATGAGTAGGAGATTCTACAAATCTCCATTACAAATCTTCATTTGTAGAGCGTGCGGAAAGTCATGCCGCTCCCGTATCGGCTTATACAGCCATGAAAAATCTTGCCCCAGACACTGAATAAATCGTCTGTCACAGACGTACGAGGCCAATGATGAGTAGGAGATTCATTTTAGCTATAAGTATTGTTAGTAACCCTTTAAAAAAAAATACAGTGCATAAACAAGAAAAGTTATTCAGGAAATAGGATTTTTTCTACATTGATGGCAATCTCTTGTAAAACACGCGTTTACCTTTTTTAGGCTTTTTTTTAGGCTTAGGATAAGGCCCAGATGTTCTCTCAGATTCTACCGCAGATAGGATGATTTTTATTTTTCTCTTTTATTGTCTAGGTAACACTTAATACCGTGTGGTGCCGGCTTAGAACAGCATCACCCACGGCTAAGGGATTTGAGAGTTGCTGTATATTGCAATTTGAAGCGGCAGGCTGACAACCTGTCACTATGGCAATGCAAAAAGTCAACTTTTGTCAGACGTGGTGAAAATTACTGGTATTTACTACCTACCCCGCAAGGGATATAAGCGTGATACACTCCTAAAATAACTTGAGAATGTTTTTTCTACTCGTTACATATTCAACGCGGCGCGTCGTAGGTGTAATCGCAAGAGATCAGTACCGACCTGTCAAATAATAACAACTGCAAAAAACGTGACATCCCAACTAACAAGTTTTGGTCGTATAATGGTCGGGACAACGTTATCGTTACGTCTTGGAGTCGGATAGTTTTGGTCGTATAGTGGTTATGTAAACGCTTATACGACGCGATTTGGGCACAAATTATATAACTTTTGTCCGTATAAAGATCGTATTAAGGTCGTATTAATGGGCTTAAGTCCGGTAAAAGTCATATACAAGTCTGTTTCGCGACGTATAGTCGAATAACAGTCCTATAAGTGACAGTTATTCGACCATTTAGCCGTGTAGTGGTCGTATTATTGTCTTTAAAACGATCAAAAATCGTGTAGTGCTCGTATTACTGACATTTACACGACCTGAAATCGTGTAGTGGTCATCGGCGTTACTTTATCGTGCACGGACTTCAGTGTGCTATCAAACGAATGAAAGTGAGGTTAAAGACAAACAAGTCATTCAAAATAATTAATGTCTGCCATGTTTGTTATCGAATATAATCTGAAAAGTTGTGAATGGTGTTCGAAACTGTTAAGTGTTGAGTTTTCAAGTGGGAAATTGTTTTATCGACTATTTTGTGTTATTATTCAAACAAAATTTTAATGCCCCCTACAAATAATAACGATTTGAATTATTTTATTTATATTATTAATTCATTATTTATTTATATAACATTTATACAACTTTATGTCGTGATCGCGACTGTTAAAGGACACTTTATGACTAAAGGTGGGGTTATATGACTAGAAACCATTTTCTGTCCGCCATTTTCAGGGTACCGTTTACAAAGTGAAAACCTTGAAAGACATTGTATTGTACAGCATAATACTGGCCGACAGTATAATGTACACCACACCTGAGGAACACTATACAACATTATGGATGGAATCAAAACAATGTCGCCATCCTTCACCCCGTACCAAAAATGTACGGGGGTGTATTGCACGACATTGTGATCGGAGACATCACGTGAGTAGTAGCGTAGTGATGTGACTTGATAGATAATTTTACATAAATTCCTAACTAAATCGATATCGTTTTTATTTAAAATAATATAATTATACGGGGTGTAAGGGACAGCTCTCCGAATACTGATAGGGTTTTTAAGTCTCCTGAAATATTTGCTTATGGGATGTTGTTCAGTTTCATGGTCTGAGTGCACCCTATCAGTATTCGGAGAGCTGTCCCTTACACTCTGTATAATATTCTTTATTGAGCTAAGTCGTTCAATTTGTTCGCTCCAACTCAACCTTATCTAACCTACTGTTTTGGAATTGTGTCAAAGGTTGTCTTTTATGGCTGCACTCCCCAAACCACCGTCCCGCCTCGCTGGGTTGCCTTGTATGTTAGGTTCGAATAAATAAAAGAGTTAGGAAAAGTAGTCTGTCCCATTGTATAATAAAGTATGTTAAGGGTGCGACAAACAAAAAATGATTAAAAAAAAATATTGTATGATAAAAATATTTTTAAAATCTTTTAATCAAATAGTTCAACTCTACAACACAGAACGCTTTACTCCAATAACTATGCATGCACTGTTCCTTCACAGCGCGTAATAAGATTTACAACGGTGCAACCGCAGCTGAACGTGACAGTAACGATGTGATCTATCACGCTCAGACCTAGGGTTGAACATTTCAATTTTTTTTTTTAATTATGATTTATATAAAATATTTTTAATTTATTTTTTAAACATGGTCAAGACACTATGTTATACTTACGTAACAGAACTTGTGGTATAAAGGAACGTACTACTTTTCTTAACACCCTGTATAAGTCGATTACAGGCAAAACTGTCACTTCACTTCATCCGCTGTGACGTAACTTGTTTTGATTCTATTTGCGGCACTGTACATTATTAGTCTGGGCCCGTATTTCAAGCCTATCCATAATGCCGTACATTATTCTGTTGTACAATACGTTGTCGGGCATTATCGTGTTGTGCATTGAGTATATCGTGCATTGTATGTACTCCACGGAGGAAACGTGGTGAGACGTAAGATAACATCTGTCAGACAAGTGATAATCAGCCGTAATTGATGCGACGAGTCCCTATAATGTACGACATTGTATTGTACAGCATAACTATTGCTGACAGAGTAATGTACGACATAATGAAGTACGACATGATGAATGGAACAGGACCAACTATAGTACAAAAATGTACGGGGGAATACTACACAACATGATGAATTATTCCCAAGGCTGGTAGTAGTGATCTGATTTAATCGTTAATTTCACATACCTACTTATCAATGCCATCTTCTTGCCCTCATCCCAATTACCTGGGGTCGGCGCAACACGTTTTGTTAAACACAAAATCGTGTTGCAAAGGATTTGGCTTAATTTTACGACTGTTTGTCCATCTGTTTGTCCATTCGTCGATCCGTCCGTCCATCCATTCATTCATTCATCCATACATACATCCAGTCTGTCCGTCCGTTCGAACATATATTTCCTATTTTATTACCTACAGAACCATGGCCACTATAATTCACACCACAGCGAGGTCAAGTAGTTGTGAAGAAGTATTACGTACGGCTACTAAACAATTAAAAGGTTTCTAAGGGTCATATAAATAGCCTTTTTAGGACTTTAAGTCCTTTAATCGTTATGTTACACTACGTTTATACGACATTGCGTTGTGTTTCAGGTAATTATATGATCATAATATAACTAATGATCAAATTACAGTTGTAGGCTTAACTGAAAGTCATATAAAGGTCGCAATGACGATTTTTATACAACTGTGCGGTTTATTAAAGGTAATAAAATGACCTTTATATACCTAATGATCAGGTAACAGTCGGTGGCATGACTAAAAGTCATAAAACTGTCGAAACAGCAACGTTTTTATGAGAATGCGGTAAGACCTTTATACGACCGTTATATAACTAATGGTCTAATAACAGTCGCTAGCAGACTTCAAGTCGCATAAGAATCGCCATGGCGATCTTTATACAACTATGTGGTTGATTAAAGGAAATAATAAGACTTTTATATACCTAATGGTCTGGTTACAGTCGGTGGCCTGACTAAGAATCATCTTACGGTCGCAATAGCGATTTTTATATGACTTCGAGGTTTATTACTAGTAATACGACCTTTATATACCTAATGGTCTAGTAACAGTCGGTGGCATGACTAAAAGTCATATAACAGTCGCAAAGGCGACTTTTATGCGGCATTTAGACAAGAAATTTATTCGACTTTTATACGACCTTTATACAACTTATGGTCTGGTAACAGTCGCTGAACTGACTAAAAGTCATATAACGGTCGCACTGGCGACTTGTATACGACTATACGGTTTATAAAAGATAATGATACGACCTTTATATACCTTATGATCTAGTAACAATCAGTGGCCTGACTGAAGGTTATATAATGGTCCCAACAACGACAATTAGTCCTATAATTTAATCGTATAGCGATCATTTATACGACCTTTATACGATGGTCGTATAATTAAGTCGTATAAACGTTTACTCGACCAAATTATACGACTTTAGACGTTTACGACTAAAAGGTCGAATAAGACACCACTACACAACTCAGTGAAATTCTGCTTACCACTATACGACCTTTATATAACCAAAAGACGTTTAGTATGTTTTTTATACGACCAAGTTGTTAGTTGGGATACGGGGGTTTCATACAATGTAGGTACTTTGTTTTTGATAAAGCCAACTATAATAGCTTGTATTTAATTCCAACGTATTCACACAAAATGGGATTATTCTCTACATTGATGGCAATCTCTTGTAAAACACGCATCTACCTTTTTTAGCTCAGACAAGGCCCAGAGGTTCTTTTAAGATTGTATCGCAAGTGGAACGAAAGCAATTTTTTTCTATTTTAGTCTCTAACACGCAATGCCGTGTGGTGCCAGCTTAGAATAGCATCATCCGTTTGCTGTGGGTGTCGTAAGAAGCGACTAAGGGATTTGAAAGTTGTGTATTGCAATTTTAAGCGACAAGCTGACACCTATCTCTATGGTGACACACAGTCTTCTGAATGATGTAGAAGTCTACACCGACTTCCGTTTTTTTACAGCAGTCTGCGCTCTGCCTACCCCGCAAGGGATATAAACGTGATACACTCCTAAAATAACTTGAGAATGTTTTTTCTTAGCTCCCTGAACCTTTAATACTCGTTACATATTCAACGCGGCGCGTCGTAGGTGTAATCGCAAGAGATCAGTTTAAGACCGACCTGTCAAATAATAACAACTGCGAAAAACGTGACATACGAGGTTTCCATACAATGTAGGTACTTTGTTTTTGATAGAGCCAACTATGATAGCTTGTATAAATCCTTTCATACACTGTAGGTACCTACTTTGTTTTTGATAGATCCAACTAGGTTGGAAACAAGTTTTACATATAAACGTGTTGCCATGTTTTCTTTCCGAATAATGCACATTGCACGTAGAGCTATAATTATTTTTTAATTACATGAATGGTTTTATTCACATGCCCTTTTTTATTACTTCAAAAAATAATGAGAAGAAAGTATGAGCAATATTTTTTCATAGAAAATGAAAATAAAAAATTCTACATGCATTGTTCAAGAAGAAAACAGGGGTATAGGTTCGTTTGTTTGTATAATGGCGGAAATCAAATACCTATCAATCGGGTATGCTCATAGGTATCATAACCTAACCATCTTCACAAGATATAAGGTCATTCAAATGAATTATAAAATCATACAGTTTATCTGAGGAAGGGTAAAATATAACTTTATCGTAGCATTTAGTCTACGACGTAGGAAACTACGTAGCAGACGTAACGTAATCATACAGTATGATATTAAGGTCAACTTCAAAAATATTAATTACTCTTACCCAATAATTTGGAGCGACTCTAGTTAAATGAAGGTGTGTGT
Organism: Phthorimaea operculella; assembly: GCA_024500475.1. Classification (NCBI taxonomy): domain Eukaryota; kingdom Metazoa; phylum Arthropoda; class Insecta; order Lepidoptera; family Gelechiidae; genus Phthorimaea; species Phthorimaea operculella. The sequence goes on along the minus strand of JANFCV010000014.1, from coordinate 4,882,261 downwards.
GATGCGTCGTACCTGAAATAAACAAAATTTGTTAATGTACTTGTCTTTTTAAGGACCTATCTTCACAAATGAGACGTGGGACATGAGACATCGCGATGCTCGAAACCATTTCCAAATAAAGTGTATGAAACAAAAGAGACTAGGGAAGAGACACTCTACATGAGTGAGACGCGCGTCGCATCGATGACGGCCAATGATCACTTCCTGACAGATGTCTCGCGTCGTACGTATCATGCGTGAAGAAAGCGCCGCATTGTGTAGGTAGTTAATATGTAGGTAAGATAAGAAGGCATACCTAAATACTGAAATTAGGAAAGTGATTTGCTAAATCGATCCAGTCAGCCGTCTGTCTGCGGCAATTCATAATTTATAGTCTACGATCCACGCAATTAGATATTCTGTTGTCTGTAGTAATTAGCGCACCAATCTGTATGCAGACCGATATTACTCTACTCGGCTTGGCATTGGCGAAAATTAATCAAACTTGATTGAGTTTGGACATACGGATACCTACACAGGCACGAAGGTACACATAGATAAATTTAGCATTCTGTATACGAGATGGAATCTATGCGGACGTTTATAGACTTATGATTTAAAACAAATGGGTGCAATTCCCTCAATTTTCGTGTGGTAGCGGCTATGAGATTTGCCGTGTGGTAGCGGCTAAGAATACTACCACCCCTAGTCAACTCAGGGTGATTCGTAAAAAGTGACCTAAAGTTTATGACCTCAGCTGAATATATTTCAACTATGGTCAACCGCATGGTGGCGGTGATACCTCCTACAATAGCATTGCCAAAGAGGGTTGACGTCATACTAATGATTCTAAAATACGAAGTTGCAGTTTTAAATTGCATGATTGACTTTTTTGTGATTTAAGGGTTTCATGTTCGTATTTCCAGAATTCTAGGAAACGGTCAGGCCAACTTACCAGAAATAATAGTGCTCTGACATAGTATAAGGAAGGGGGAAGTAAGTTATCTTAGAACAACCGCACCGCGCGCTGCTTGTATGTGTGCGCAATATATCTGTACGCCACACACTGACAAATCTCGGGACGTTTCGGGGACCCTCGGTAGGGGCCGCCATTAGATGTGTGCGTGCGGCGACGCGTAGATACTATTGCGCACACATACAAGCCGCGCGCGGTGCGGTTGTTCTAAGATGACTTACTTCCCCCCTTTCTTTATACTATGGCTCTGAGCTCCATTTGAGCATAAATAAAGTAAGGCCAACCAGACGAGATAAAAAGTGTAAACAAATCTAAAAGAGACAGCAGACATTTTACCTTATGACAGATAAGGACAGATTGTAATAACTGTCACCGCGTCATACAAAAGTTGTTTACATTAATTATCTCGTTTCGTTGGCCCTACTTGCCACGAAATTGAAATCTACTCTTATTTTCCCTGTAATAGTTTCATAGCACGTCGCGTCCTCTCTGGACCCTAGTCCTTCGTGACACGGGTCCTAGATTGGTTTGTTCGGACCTCAGAGCAAGGGTGTCAGAGGAAACCCTACGAAAAATAAATACTTTTTTTGACGTATTTAAAAAAGGTAGCATAGCGGGACTGTAGCATACTGGGACCAAGGTTTTTTTTTTACTTTGGAATAATCGCAATCTTTCACGTGCACTAAAATAAAACTATACCTAATCAGTTGCGACGGCCATTCTACCACCAAGTGGGAAAGAAAGCGTCATACAACTTTCATACGGCGGCGAATGTAGCTAGTGGCCGTCTCAACTGAACTATGAATACATGATAGAGAATACAACTTTTTCGAGTTGTCGAGTACTTTTTAAATATAATATGACAGGCATAAGACGATGCTGCAGTTCTTAACTATTACCATGGAAGGTGCCTATCTGATTTTTTTCTAGGGTTTTGTAAATCCTTAAGTCAAATCCAGAAAAATACCGCAAAATCATGCGATGCGTGTGAGATCAGCCTTTTAGCGCTTTTTGTAATTTTAGAAACCGTCACGTTTTCGTCGAAGTTTGACCGTGACAGTTTTTAATGGCTTCACTTTGTTTACCCTCTGAATCAGTACATTCCTCCGAGGTCCCGCCAAACAATTTGGTCCCTATCTTACGTGAACGGGTAGAGAATTTGTCATGTAACGAAGTAGATTGTATGTACGGTCACGGGCGCAGACCCGTGCATAGTAAAGGACGTCGGCCATTGGACGAAACAACAAACCGAAATAAAAGGTTTAGGTAACTAACACAGACACAAAATAGAGAATTTACAGAAGGACAGCTTGCCCCTTCTTCTTCTGATCATTTATGCCTCTACACTCTAGGGTTGCTACTTTCTTTATCTGAATTTTTAATACGCCGTACCTGGGTCAAACATACTTATGTACATTATTTACACAAAAATATTGGCACTTGCGAGTCGTAATTTTGCCGTCCGCCCGCACCGAACGCTGTTGACACTCGCTACTAGCCGGTTCGACACGGTTGGAGATCGCGCGTAAACGACGAGGTGTGTAGATGTCTGTGTGAGTATAGCGACGTTTCTTGGCGCTAGCCAATACTTACTTTGTGAACAGACTGAAATAAAAGGTTTAAGTAACATAGGCACGTAACGGGTTTGATCATGGAAGTCTGACGTTAATTTGACAGGCGAGATGTACCTACCTAAGACATGAGACGAAGAAGTGAGACTTTATTCAGTTTCCATGAGGCGCAAGCTCCACACAAGAGACGTGAGACATGAGACGTGAGATGTGCGACATCGCGACGCTTGAATCCATTTCCATATATTACGTACGAGTACCTATTCTGGGCCTTATTTCGTTTTTCGTCAAACCCTAAAACCGAATATAACTTGTAACGAGTGAATGACATTTCATAAATTGGTTTCTTGCTAGCAACTATATTTGGAACAGCGAATCAACACCTACACGTTTCGTCATAAAAGTTATGAAATTATCAGTGTGACACTGACTCTAGATATTTAGTAGCAGGAATTTTAGTTCGATCAGTTTACAATAAAATCATCATACCTGCAACACACAGAGAAGTGTGTTGTAGGTATATCTCACTCGACCCTATTTAGGATTTTTGCGATTGTCACTTGTTACATAGCGAGGGTTGCTATTGTGAAAAATCTCAAAGTGTAAGAATATCATAGGTAACAGCAAAATTTTATACAAGAACTAATAAGAATGATTCAGGGCTAATTTTAATCCAAGAAATATGACGTTTATGGACACATCTTCTCAGTTACCTTGAGTTCCTCTAACATTGCAGTTAATACCCGTCAGCGTTAATATCATATCCAGTAGGTACTGAGTGAGTCATCTGTCTGTATAGGCTTACTAATTTTGTACCAATCAGGATATGGCATATCGCGCGACCATATTCTAGCAATTAATCAGCAACACTAGGCACAAAGCGATACACTCACGTTACAATAATCGAATCACGAGGGTTGTGGAAATCGGTTGCGAATTCGGCTAATACAACATGACAGGGACAACCCTGATTGCATTACTGGCGCAAAATAGAGAGTTTACAGAAGGTTCACCCTATACAGAATTTTTGGGATTGTCATTTGTTACATAGCCAGGGTTGCTACTGTCAACAATCTTAAGTACTTATAAGAATATCAAAACAGTAAAATCTGATTAAATTATTAAACGAACAAGGATAACTCACATTTAATGTTTATCACGACTAACCTTGTTGTTTTAAGTCGAGGCTTATAAAGTCTCGACGTTTCGATGCATTAAGTGCACCATCATCGGGAGTCCGATAGGTCGCTCGCGCGCGTTAGTAAAATCTTTAATATATAAAACTCAAGAAGACTGACTGTCATCAACGCACAGCCTAAACTAATGGACCGATCCGGCTGTAATTTGGCATGCAGATAGCCACTATAATGTAGGCATCCGCTAAGGAAGGATTTTTTGAAATTCAAACCCTTAGGGGGTAAAACGGGGGATGAAAGTTTGTATGAAACTTTTTATTCCTTCGATATAACTGCTTCAAATTTCGTATTTAGGAAGAACTTCAAAAATAATGAATAACGTAATTCAGCATTTTCCAATTTTAAACCCCTGAGGGGGTAAGAAAGGGGATGAAAGTATTATATTTACACGCAGGCCGCTCTTTGAAGCTACAGTTTTGAAATTTGGCACCCTTATTTTTAATAAACAGTAATATTATTTTGATTAAGAAGTATTCAAAATTCATCCCCCGATGGGTTGACATAGGGGATGAAAATTACGCATTGTCGTAAAAACCAAACCCTTGGAGGTAGAAGCGTGAAATTTGGCATGTGTATTCGTTAGGCAACGTTAGCATCCACTGAGAAAGGATTTTTTGAAATTCAACCCCTAAGGGGGTAAAACGGGGGATGAAAGTTTGTATGAAACTTTTTATTCCTTTGATATGACTGCTTCAAATTTCGAATTTAGGAAGAACTTTAAAAATAATTAATGACATGTTTTAGCATTTTCCAATTTTAAATCCCTGAGGGGGTAAGAAAGGGGATGAAGTATTATATTTACGCGCAGGCCGCTCCTTTAAAGCTGCAGTTTTGAAATTTGGCACCCTTATTTTTAATAAACAGTTGATATAATTTTGATTAAGAAGTATTCAAAATTCATCTCCCGATGGGTTGACATAGGGGATGAAAATTACGCATGGTCGTCAAAACCAAACCCTTGGAGCTAGAAGCGTGAAATTTGGCATGTGTATTCATTAGGCAACTTTAGCATCCACTAAGAAAGGATTTTTTGAAATTCAACCCCTAAGGAGGTAAAACGGGGGATGAAAGTTTGTATGAAACTTTTTATTCCTTCGATATAACTGCTTCAAATTTCGTATTTAGGAAGAACTTCAAAAATAATGAATAACGTGTTTCAGCATTTTCCAATTTTAAACCCCTGAGGGGGTAAGAAAGGGGATGAAAGTATTATATTTACACGCATGCCGCTCCTTTGAAGCTACAGTTTTGGAATTTGGCACTCTTATTTTTAATAAACAGTTGATATTATTTTGATTAAGATGTATTCAAAATTCATCCCCCGATGGGTTGACATTGGGGATGAAAATTACGCATGGTCGTAAAAACCAAACCCTTGAAGCTAGAAGCGTGAAAGTTGGCATGTGTATTCATTAGGCAACGTTAGCATCCACTAAGAAAGGTTTTTTTAAAATTCAACCCCTAAGGAGGTAAAACGGGGGATGAAAGTTTGTATGAAACTTTTTATTCCTTTGATATAACTGCTTCAAATTTCGTATTTAGGAAGAACTTTAAAAATAATTAATGACGTGTTTTAGCATTTTCCAATTTTAAATCCCTGAGGGGGTAAGAAAGGGGATGAAGTATTATATTTACGCGCAGGCCGCTCCTTTAAAGCTACAGTTTTGAAATTTGGCACCCTTATTTTTAGTAAACAGTAGATATTAATTTGATTAAGAAGTATTCAAAATTTATCCCCCGATGGATTGACATAGGGGAAAAATTACGCATAGTCGTCAAAACCAAACCCTTGGAGCTAGAAGCGTGAAATTTGGCATGTGTATTCCTTAAGCAACGTAAGCATCCACTAAAAAGGATTTTTTGAAATTCAACCCCTATGGGGGTAAAACAGGGGGTGAAATTTTGTATGATTTTTTTTATTCCCTTGATATATTTGCTTCAAATTTCGTATTGAACAGTTGCTATTATTTTGGAGTTTTCAAAATTCATCCACCGATGACATAGGGGATGAAAATCACGCATTGTGTGTATTCCTTAAGAAACGTAGATATCTATTAAAGTAGGATTTTTCTAATTCAAAGATTTTATTTTAAAGTTACGCATTGGCATCATCACGGTCATACATAACCAAATCCTTGAAAAGTGAAATTTGGCATGAGAGGAGAGGGAGAGGTAGAGGGAGAGAGACAGAGAGAGGGAGAGGGAGAGCAGCAGGGAGAGCGTGAGGGAGAGCGAGAGGGAGAGCGAGAGGGAGAGCGGGAGGGATAATGAGAGGGAGAGCGAGAGGGAGAGCAGGTGGGAGAGCGAGAGGGAGAACGAGAGGGAGATCGAGAGGGACAGCGAGAGGGAGAGCGGAAGGAAGAGCGGGAGGGATAGAGGGAGGGAGAGCTGGGAGGGAGAATGAGAGGGAGAGCGAAAGGGAGAGCAGGTGGGAGAGCGAGAGGGAGAGCGGGAGGGAGAATGAGAGAAGAGCGAGTGGGAGATCGAGAGGGAGAGCGGGAGGGCGAATGAGAGGAGAACGAGTGGGAGATCGAGAGGGAGAGAGAGAGGGAGAGCGGGATGGAGAGCGAGAGGGAGAGCAGGTGGGAGAGCGAGATGGAGAGCAGGTGGGAGAGCGAGAGGGAGAGCGGGAAGGAGAATGAGAGGAGAGCGAGAGGGAGATCGAGAGGGACAGCGAGGGGGAGAGCGGAAGGAAGAGCGGGAGGGAGAGCTGGAGGGAGAATGAGAGAGAGAGCAAGAGGGTCAGAGAGAGGGAGAGCAGGTGGAAGAGCGGGAGTGAGAGGTCCCACTGCGCCACATCATTAGATTATACATAACGTGTTTAGACGTATTTTTTCTGTTTATCTCTAAAAGAGAAAGGAAAGGGGCAAGATATTTGTGTTTAAGTGCAACAAATCATAAAGCGCAATAAACTTAGGTATCTATGTTATTTCTTATGACTACGCGTGCGAAGCCGCGGGTTTTAGCTAGTCTGATACAAAAACGTTATATGATTCTAAGCCAACTTGAATCCAAGAAATATGACGTTCGTGGCAACCAACTTCTTAGTTACCTTGACTTCCCCTGAGACTCCGGTTATTTCCAGTTGAAGTCCGTAAGCGTCAAAATCGTAGCTAGTACTGAGTGAGCCATCTGTAAAGGCATCGTGTCCGTAATTTGTGATTCAAATGTATACCAATCAGGATATTGCATACCTATCACGCTAATACCAATCAAGTTAGAATAGGGCTTTATTAACCAGCAACACTAGGCACAAAGCGATACACGAACGTTACAATAATAAAATCACGAGGGTCGTGGAAATCGGCTGCGAATTCAGCTAATACAACATGACAGGGACAACCCTGATTGCGTTATCGGCGCAAAATAGAGAGTTCATAGAAGGTTCACTCGACTCTATTAAGAATTTTTGCGATTGTTATTTGTTACAATAGGTAGCCAGGATTGCTACTGTCAACAATCTCAAGTATAACAATATCAAAACAGTAAAATCTGATACATGAACGTCATATAATTCTGAGCCAATTTTAATCCAAGAAATATGACGATTGTGGCAACCATTTTCTTAGTCAGGTACCTTGAGTTCCTCTGAGATTCCAGTTCATTCTAGTAAGCGTCAAAATCTTATCTACTTAGTACTGACTGAGTGAGCAATCTGTCTGTATAGGCGTCCCGCTCACCGTCTCCATAATTTTTGACTCAAAAGCTTTACTAATTTGTACTAATCAGGATATCACATATCTATCACTCTGATACCACTCATGTTAGAATAGGGCTTTATTAACCAGCAACACTAGGCACAAAGCGATACACGAACGTTACAATAATCAAATCACGAGGGTTGTGGAAATCGGTCGCGAATTCAGCTAATACAACACGACAGGGACAACCCTGATTGTGTTACCGGCGCAAAATAGAGAGTCCACAGAAGGTTCACCCTATACAGAATGTTTGCGATTGTCATGTTACATAGCCAGGGTTGCTACTGTCAACAATCTTAAGTATAAGAATATCAAAACAGTAAAATCTGATACAAAAACGTCATATGATTCTGAGCCAATTTGAATCTAAGAATATGACGTTCGTGGCAACAAACTTCTTAGTCTCCTTGACTTCGCCTGAGAATCCAGTTATTTCCAGTTGAAGTAAGTAAGCGTCAAAATCGTAGCTAGTGCTGAGTGAGTCATCTGTAGGTATTTCATTTCCCTGATTGAGTTACCGGCGGGCGAGCGGCACGAGCGGCGCGAGCGAGCGGAGCGAAACGCAATTAGCCCCGCACATTAGCCAAAAACTGGTTTCGGGCGACATACTCTGATGAATGCAAATGAAAATCCATTTAGTTTGTTACTCATAGTATAGTAGTAACCGAAATGCATGGAATTTTCACTCTGGATGGACAGACAGTCAGGTTATGAAAAAAAATATCCTAACGATATCTCGATCGTCAAAAAAACACTTCGGTCCACTTTTTTGCCCAATATAAAAAAATAATAAGAAGAAAAGCCTCTAAAGTTGTTGCATCCACTACTTATGTTGGAGCGCGCTGTCTCCATAATTTCAGCAATCAATGAACAAAAGAGGTTTCTCGAACGTCTAGATACGTAAACTTGTAAGTAAGTAGGTACATAGATACCTAGGTGCTCCAAATATTTTCATCATTGCAGTGTTCGCATTTATACAAACAAAAGAACACGAATACAAAAATTAAAAAGAAAAATAAGTGCCCCAATTCATCACCGGGGGCAATCGATGTAGGTATATCTTTTCCTGCCGCATAAATAAAGCAAAAAAGCCCTTTTCCTTTTTATGAGCAGGCAGTAACGCGATACGACGATTAATCTCGTGAAGGGTTACCTATATACTATGACCCGGTTTGCCACGGAACTGGTTCGTCACACTCAATAGGTTATTGCGTGTTCGTATCACGTTGAAGTCGTCAAAATATACGATCTGTGTATCAAATAATTGAAATTTTAATTTCAGGATGAATAATATCTAGACACACGGCAGTGTGTCCGCCAAGTTCGAGCAAAAAAAGCGACACACCGGCCGTGGGTTATATTACACGAACCATTTCGGGCCAAGTTCGACCCACCTATAACTCAAAATCTATTTTATCTACGCATATGAAATTTCTAGTATCTGTCGAGATCTACTTACTTATCTAAAATACAAAATTTCATTAATGTACCTATTGTAGGTCTTGAGATATTGACGTCAGAAAATCGCTATTTTTACTATACACTCACTGACTGACTCACTCATCAAAAACCTAGACCACTTCCAATGGTCGTATTGACTTGAAATTTGGCATGGAGGTAGGTCTTTAGGTCAAGGTAAAGGAAAAAATCTAAAAATGGCCAAGTGTGAGTCGGTTTTAAAAATAATGAAGGTGTAAATTCATACCCCTAAGGAACTAAAACAAAAAAATTATCTATATCTTCCAATCGTCGTACCGACCTAAAATTCGTTACGAAGGTTTGTATTTAGTCAAAGCAAAGTATAAATGAGATATATATTTCCTTACCTAACTTAATCATAAGAAAAAAAGAAAATAAACCTTACAAAAATAAATGAAATCCCACCCAAAACATAAATGTGAAAGGCTGCCAAGTTCGATAATATTGGAATGCTTCGCCTATAAAAGAAGTGAGATCTAAATAAGTACCAAGTTCCATACACAGACCTCAGTTAAAAATAGTTACAAGAATGCACACTTGATTTTCCGCAGTTTGGAAAGTAGATTCTTATTTCCAAACTGCGAAAAATCAAGTGTGCATTCCTGTAACTATTTTTAACTGAGGTCTGTGTATGGGACTTGGTACTTATTTAGATCTCACTTCTTTTATAGGCGAAGCATTCCAATATTATCGAACTTGGCAGCCTTTCACATTTATGTTTTGGGTGGGATTTTGTTTACTTTACTAAACTGGGACTAAAATAATTATAACAAGCAGATGTATTAAAATACGAAAACAGTCATATTTGGCGATAAAAATTCGGCATCATGAATTTTTAAATGTTTTTTTAATTTAGTTAGTGTTACTCATGCTACTGAGACGAATCTAACGACAACTCACTAGTCAAATACCGCCCAGCCGTTAGGGCTATAGCCCGTGAAAACGAATTTCTGGATACATAAATATAACCCTCCTCCTGCCTCAGGCAGGAGGGTTATATCGAAAAATATAACCCTCCTGCCTGAGGCAGTTGGGTAGAAATAATCGCTGTGATGAATTGGAACTCAATAAATGTCTGTAACGAAGGAACCAGCAATTTTTTGTTCTATTACCTCGTGGCAAATCAGACTTAAAATTTAAGTGTGCCTAACTGGACCCGTGGCAAACCGAGACCGTCCCTACCTCTGATGATAAATGCTGCGGCGTTCCAGACTATTATTTCGCGCGCTTCTTTAGCCACTTTCAAGGCCACGTGCGAAGCAAAGCGCTTCATATTTTAGGGACTAAGAGTAACCTTGTATTTTTATTAGCGCGCAAAAATGGTTAAAATAGGCTTATAAAGCCGCCTCACGTAACGAAATCAGCACCAACATGTAGGAACACACTTGCACTGTTATCGTCAAACCGCCTGCCAAGTACGGTGAGTAGGTATGACATAGCCGTAAAAGGAGAAGCCCAAGTCCTTCAATGGCATGTTTCGCTGTTGATGACGATAATGATAATAATTACTGTCTGTCCGTAGGCGAATAGGTAGACACCAAATATATGACCAGAGATTCCAACTAAAAATACCTTACAGAAGAAGGTTTTCAACTTTTTACGCATAAACCAGACATAAATAAACTAAACGTCCTTTAAACTAAACTTCAGTAAACTTTGGTAACCAGACGTTGGGAAAACTTCTGTCAAGCCAGACGTCTCGCCTATTTTAGCTTTCCAAGTTTCTGACTGAGAGAAAACTACGTACCTAAATAATTCACTGTGATACCCAAGTTTTACTAACAAGACGTTTTGCTAATTCAATAATTTGTTTACCTACTAGTTCCACGTTATTAGTGATATGAAAGGACGAACCCACGAAGTATATTTTATAGGTAAGTAAGCTATAGGTGACGTAACTGATTTCCTCTACGACGAATGCGTCTGTCAAAACGTTTGACATAACTCGGCTGCGCTTCGTGTGATAAACAGACACTCACATTCTAAAATTATAAGACCATTGCATAAACTACTATTACCGTACACAAGGAATTACACACATAAATTAAAATAAGTGTACACACGGCAGCCATATCGCTAAGGTAGCGACTTCTTACAGGCAACCTTAAGGTACAGGATTTTCCATTGTTATTCTACAAAAAGCCTTTAATTTTTCGTACGAAATATATAGATAGGTGAGTACTTAACTTATAATAATAGGTAAGTTTATTTTTATCAGTTTATTATATTTCCATTTATTTTCTCGGTACGTCAACTGCAGGAAAAAAGCAGAGAACAAGGTCGTCAGTTGTACCTCTGCTTTGTTGACCTGGAGAAAGCGTTCGACAGTGTGTCTCGTGAGGCTCTCTGGATGGTGCTAGGAAAACTGGGGTGCACGGAGAAGTTTGTGCGCCTCCTGAGACTCCTGCATGACAATATGCAGTGCTGCGTCTCTGTAGACGGTGAACAGTCTGATTTTTTCCCCGTCACCTGTGGGGTGAAACAAGGGTGCGTTCTAGCGCCCACACTGTTCGCCTTATACTTTGCGGTAGTAGTCAAGGAGGTCCTAAATACTGTCTCCGAAGGAGTCCGCATCCGCTTCCGCACTGATGGCAGTCTTTTCAATTTGGCTAGACTTAAGGCGCGCACCAAAGTCTCGCATGCACTTATTACTGAAATTATGTATGCCGATGACTTGTGCTTTCTTGCAGAATCCCCAGAAGGCCTACAACAACTGATGACCGTTTTTCACCAAGCATGCTGCAAATTCGGCCTAAAGATTAGTGTCAAAAAGACGGAAGTGATGTCCCTGGATACACAAGGTCGTGAGACACTGACAATTAAGCTTGGTGAAGATATAAATAAATAAATAAATTTTAAATAAATTTTTATTAGGGAAACCAACAGTTAATCACACATTTTGATACATATGTATGAACTTAGACTTAACCAATTATAGGTATCCACATACGACTAAGACTAATACGTGTTGTTTATTTTAAGCTATGTAAAAACAGTCAACAGTAGGTACGATCCTGTGAATCAATAGAAACAACCAAAGCGCTCATACAAAAAAAAACCAAAGCCTATGGAAATAAAAATACATGTTGTAAATATTTACAAAAATAACATGGTTGTAATTAGCACGTACCTACTTAACTATTTAAAGTAAATTATTTTTCAGTTTAATTTGTCTCTTGTACTGTCCTAAGGACAGATGAAATATATCAAGATCAGTATATTTTTATTATAAGTAGTGAGAGCTCGGTATAGGAAACCATTTCTAACATATTGTTTGGTACTAATTTGATCATGACTAAAAAGTCGTTTGTATCTAAGATTACATCGAGAAGGTACCAGATAGTATATATTGTTTATAAGTTCAGAGCAGTCCAGGTGATTATTAACAATCTTGTATAGAAGTAGTTGATCAGCTAATTCACGTCGCACGCCGAGAGGTTCGATGTTGTGGTATTCACAAGCCTCCTCATACGTGTCACATTTAATTCCAGATGCATAGTTTAGGTATCTAAGAAGTTTGTTTTGAACTCTGTCGATCTGAGAGGTATAAACTGCATATTGGGGATTCCATATTTGGCTAGCATATTCTAATTGACATCGAACATAGGTTTTATAGAGTGTTCTAATGACCCGAGTATCTGTAAATTTCTTAGATTGCCTTATGATAAATCCAAGGGTTTTCATAGCCTTATTAACAATATGAGTAATATGTTGATCATATAACAATTTGCTGTCTAGAAAAACACCAAGATCTCTAGCGACCTCCTTCCTTTCAAGAATACTATTTTGCAGTGTATATGGAAACTTATGTACCACAAGGTTTCTTGTAAACGTTATTACAAAACACTTGCGCACGTTTAGATGCAGTCTGTTTACAACACAGTATTCATTGAATCGGTCTAGATCATCCTGAAGCTCCTCAGCATCCTTCCGGGTTTTTATCCCTTTGCACACCTTCAAATCATCCGCATATAACAAAATTTTTGAATGATGGAAACAATCTGTGATGTCATTGAGTAGAATGTTGAAAAGGAGCGGTCCCAACAAAGATCCCTGAGGAACTCCAGAAGTGGGACTAAACCAGTCAGATCTATACCCACCCACTACGACTGCTTGGTTTCTATTTCGAAGGTAAGAGATGAGCCAGCGAAGTAGATTGCCGTGTATACCGATCACTTTTAGTTTAGCCTCAAGGACGTAGAAGTCTACTTTATCAAATGCTTTACTATAATCGGTATACACAGCATCCACCTGATCTCCATCGTCCATATTCGAAAGAACAAACATATTATAAGTAGCTAGATTTGTGACAGTTGAGCGACCAGCAATAAATCCATGTTGAAAGTTATTAAATGAGCTTTTCAAAACGTTGAATAGCTGATCATAAACAATTTTTTCGAACATCTTAGCTATTGTATTTAGTTTTGAAACAGGACGATAGTTCTTTGTGTCACTTTTAGAGCCATCCTTATGAATGGGGGAAATAAAAGCTTCCTTCCATTTGTCAGGAAATTTTCCAACCCTCAGCGATAAATTGAAAAGAAGAGAGCGGTTTGGAAAGCGAATGTGAACATTCCTTTAAAACTATCGGGGGAATACGATCAGAACCAGCACTCTTATTTACATCCAGCCTTTTAATATACCTATTGACTATGTCTTCTGTAATTTCAATATCTGACACAACGTTCTGTATTTCAGCAGATAGAGGAGCGGATGCATTAGCATTTGTCAACGGATGGGACGTTTCATAAACGGAAGAGAAGTAATCCAAAAACAAATTACAGATACTTTGACCATCATTGGCAGTAATAGAGTTGTAATGCATTAAATTTGGCAAACCTTTATCTTTACTGTTTCGTTTCACATAACTGAAGAAAGATTTAGGATTTGTTTGAATATTAGATTGTATTCTGTTGATATATAGCGAGTAACACCTTTCCTCTAAAGTTTTATGTTTTGTTCTCAGTTTTTTGTAATTATCTTCATCAATTATATTGTTATATTTTTTATATTTATAAAAGTACTTCATTTTTTCTTTTACTACCTTTATTAATGCAGATGTATACCAAGGTGGGAATTTTTGCATGGATACTCGCTTCTTTGGAATGAAAATGTCCATAAAAAAATATAATTTATCATAAAATGCATTAACTGAATCTTCCAGTGTTAAATTATCGAATAAATCTGTCCAGTTTACTTGATCAAGCACATTTGACAAAGAGGTAAAGTCTGCTTTAAAGAAGTTATAAGAAATGTTGCAGCGTTCACTAAGAAGTTTTATCCCATCAGTGTTGACATCAATAAGAAGAGTTCTATGGGCTTTATCCTCTTTAACCAAGGGTTCATCCGCTTCCGACACTACGGGCGTGAAATTACTCAAAACTAGATCTAGAATGTTGTCACTATAATTTTGCAAATAATTGTACTGTTTTAAATTACTAAACGACATAGAATCAAAGACAAAATTTACTAGTTGAGAAGAAGACGCCGACGGCAATAAAAAGTCACTATTTAATTGTTTATTCCATTGGATGGTTTCTAAGTTGAAATCTCCCAATATAAGAAACAAATCACTGGATTTAGTGGTACATATTGTGCATACATTTTCAAAGTAGGTTTTAATCTGAGTTTCAAAGTTACTGTCCCCCGGTATATACACGCAAGATATGTGTAGGTAGTCATGTTTCGAAGATGAACCTAATTTAATACTCACCCACAGATCCTCCGCGGAAGTACGCCAGGATAATTGTTCAACAACACATAACTCAGTTTTGACCGCAATCAAAACACCACCCCCAAATGTTTGTCCCGTTACATCATAATTACGATCGCGTCTAAAAATTGAATATCTCGAATCAAATATCTCTGTGTCAAAAAAGGAACTATTCAGCCACGTTTCTGTAAGAACGACCAAATCATAATCATTACTAAGCACATTCTTATAAAATGCCTGTGTTTTTGTACGTAATCCTCGTACGTTTTGATAAAATACTCTTAAATTAGTCATTTCGAAACAAAATAATCATTCGATACGAAAAGCGGTTCAACAAAAATAAAGGAAGTTGGAGTTTTCAATGCAGTAATCATCAAGGATCTTAATAGGTAGTACACAAGGGCTAGAATCCGCAATTCATAATTGTATTGGGCAGCAATTACGATTGTTAAATATGTCATCTGCCTACCCGTCATTATAGCATACAGTAAACAACTGCTGCTCTGATTTGCACCAAACAAATGAATGTTAGAAATGCATATGGTTCTCAAACTTTTCGTAAGTAAAATAGTAAGATACTGATCTTGAGGTATAATAATTACAAGAAAAAGTAAATAAATGTTTATGGGAAACATTAGGAAAAATTTCACCCTAGTTTTTTCAAATCCTCTTCCTGTTGAATACGGATGATTGGGGCGTTTTCGGATTTTCGCACCAGAATCTTGCAATCGACGGTCCATACGAAGCCTCCTCCCTTTACGGCATCTTTGACTTTGCGTAATAATCCCTTGTTGGCCAATGTGAGATGATCTGACGCAAATATCTTGTGGGA
Source organism: Phthorimaea operculella (assembly GCA_024500475.1). Lineage (NCBI taxonomy): Eukaryota > Metazoa > Arthropoda > Insecta > Lepidoptera > Gelechiidae > Phthorimaea > Phthorimaea operculella. The sequence goes on along the minus strand of JANFCV010000014.1, from coordinate 4,866,814 downwards.
ATCCCCTGGAAGTCCAACTGCATCGGTAGTGATCCCCTTGAATCTCTTGAATTGGGACAAAAAAGCATCCTTCCTTGATTTCTTTAGAAACTTCAGAACTATAGGTCTAATCTTGCCTTCTTTCGGGTTTCTAGGTGCAATCCTGGATATAAATTCAATGTCATCGTTGTGCCAGTTGAATTCAATTGCTGCCGAGATCTTCTGGATGATCGTGAGCAGGTTTTCAGATTTGGATTGCGGGATGTTACGTATTTCAACATTGCACAAACGTGCTCTTTGATCGTGTTCTGCCGAATCTCTCTTAAGCAATTTGATTTCATTCTTTAGTGCCTCAATCTCTTTGTCATGAGAATCTACTTTCTGAACCTTCAACTCCAAACCGCCGATCCTGTCATTAATACTCTTGATCTCCTCTTGGCAAAACGTGATTGCTTTAGTGTTCTCCGCAATATCAGCCCTCAGGCCTTTCATGTCTTTTTTCAATGACTTGCAATCCTTTTGTGTTTCCTTGACGATTAGAAGGATCTGTTTAACCTCATCCACAGGTGCTTTATCATTGTTGGGCCCTTCCTTGGTTTGGTCCTCATTAGAGCGCACACAGTTTTGACATTTCCATTTTTTCTTGTTGGGAGCTGTAACCCTTCGAAATGACGCTTCTGTGAATTCGGTACAACCGAAACAAAGTGTTTCCTCACAAGCAGAGCATTTTACTCCGTCGGAGACAGTCTGATCACAACTCGGGCAGGTTAGCGACATCTTGAAAAGAAGATTGAGAAGCGCTGGCTGGTGTGCGAGTAAGACAGGCTGACTAGCAGTTGTCTCGTTCCGCTGAGGTCCGGTTCGGTGTCACTGCGTTAAGAAGGTCACAGGAGCCACTAAAGATCGATTGTGCAATTGGAGCTTAGTGCAACTTAAACAGGGGTGAAACTCGCGTGCAGCGGATTTAAAATTTACTGAATAAAGTTATTCGAAACAAGTAACACGTCCGTCTTTAACGAAGGCGCACGACGAAATATGTTGAAACAGGTTGACAAGTTCCGATATCTGGGGAACACTATTACAGCTAAGTGTGACCTTGATGCTGAGATCAATAGCAGAATCAGTGCTGCAGCTGCAGCATTTGGGAAGCTGCGTTCCAAGGTTTTCTGCTCGCACGACCTTAAACTAGCCACAAAAATATCTGTATATATGGCGATTGTACTGCCAAACCTTCTGTACTCTTCCGAGACCTGGTGTGTGTATCGTCACCACATACGCACTTTGGATCGATTCCACCTCAAATGCCTTCGCACCATCATGAAGATCAGATGGTCCGACCGAGTGCGAAACACCGAAGTTCTAAGACGAGCCAATGTTGGTGGCATTGAAGCCTACTTAATGCGTCGACAGCTTCGGTGGTGCGGTCACGTATCCCGGATGGCGGATGAGCGAGTGGCGAAGCGCATCTTCTATTCTGAGCTAGAGGAGGGCAAGCGAAAGCATGGCGGTCAACTCCTCCGTTTTAAAGATGTTCAGAAGAGATACATGAAAAGATGCAATATCGAACCCTCTCAATTTGAGGTTTTGGCAGCACAACGGCCAGAATGGCGCGGTCTTGTAAAGAGGCGAATCCGCGACTTCGAGGAGCAGCGTAAAGCAGACCTTGACGCTAAACGTGATGAACTGAAGGCCCGTCCTCCCGCCGCCATTAACTACAATTATATCAATGGCAAACTCACGTGCCCACACTGTGCACGGGAGTTTACTGCCAAAATAGGCTACAATAGCCACATACGAGCGCATCAGCGCCGACTTGATTAGGAGTAGAAGTGGTCGCCATGGCCGAAACCGGCCGGAAAGATCATCATCATCATCATATTTCCATTTGGTACAAGAAAGTGTGATATTTGTAAAAATATTTCTTTTTTTACCTTTACAATATCTTATAATAAGAAATATTTCATCTCGATATCAAAATAAAATATTTTCTTGCTTTTTATTGAGAAACGTGACTATTGTGTGTGTTCATCAGGTATTCACCTGATGAACACACTATTACAGCTAAGTGTGACCTTGATGCTGAGATCAATAGCAGAATCAGTGCTGCAGCTGCAGCATTTGGGAAGCTGCGTTCCAAGGTTTTCTGCTCGCACGACCTTAAACTAGCCACAAAAATATCTGTATATATGGCGATTGTACTGCCAAACCTTCTGTACTCTTCCGAGACCTGGTGTGTGTATCGTCACCACATACGCACTTTGGATCGATTCCACCTCAAATGCCTTCGCACCATCATGAAGATCAGATGGTCCGACCGAGTGCGAAACACCGAAGTTCTAAGACGAGCCAATGTTGGTGGCATTGAAGCCTACTTAATGCGTCGACAGCTTCGGTGGTGCGGTCACGTATCCCGGATGGCGGATGAGCGAGTGGCGAAGCGCATCTTCTATTCTGAGCTAGAGGAGGGCAAGCGAAAGCATGGCGGTCAACTCCTCCGTTTTAAAGATGTTCAGAAGAGATACATGAAAAGATGCAATATCGAACCCTCTCAATTTGAGGTTTTGGCAGCACAACGGCCAGAATGGCGCGGTCTTGTAAAGAGGCGAATCCGCGACTTCGAGGAGCAGCGTAAAGCAGACCTTGACGCTAAACGTGATGAACTGAAGGCCCGTCCTCCCGCCGCCATTAACTACAATTATATCAATGGCAAACTCACGTGCCCACACTGTGCACGGGAGTTTACTGCCAAAATAGGCTACAATAGCCACATACGAGCGCATCAGCGCCGACTTGATTAGGAGTAGAAGTGGTCGCCATGGCCGAAACCGGCCGGAAAGATCATCATCATCATCATATTTCCATTTGGTACAAGAAAGTGTGATATTTGTAAAAATATTTCTTTTTTTACCTTTACAATATCTTATAATAAGAAATATTTCATCTCGATATCAAAATAAAATATTTTCTTGCTTTTTATTGAGAAACGTGACTATTGTGTGTGTTCATCAGGTGAATTGTGCCGTAAGTAATAATAAAAAATAAACGAAGTTTTTTCGAATAATATCATGAGGTAGGGCAGGAGGTCGTTGGACGAGTCGGTGTCCCACACGAATACCTAGAAGAAGACTAGTCCTTCACTCAAAAGACTCAATGTCAAATATCACGTCAGTGACGGAGGTTTCGATTATGACAACCAAGTTTTACCTTGCCAGTTCACATAAAAGTCATAAAATAGGTGTAATTAATTTAACTTTTGAGTGGGTGAACCAGCCCATGAAACTGAACAACTTTCCCCAATAAACGTAACTTTAATATTTTAATCGTTTGTGTAACGTAACAAAATATATTTACTAAGCACTCGCAATCATTTTCTTTCACACATTTTAATTGTTCAATACTTAATATGTGTAAAAATGAATGTTATTTTATTATTCCCTGGGAGAGTATTAACTGAATGGAAAGGTCAATACAGACATTAATTTACTTCGTTTTCCGTATATGAATCAAGGCTCCAGTTTTTGTTCTCTAGCGATAACAATTTGAATAACGTAAATTCTCTGACCCCATATTTTGATTTTTGGAATGCAAATCGGTACGTCACAAATAAAGAAAAGGCATAAATTAGGGAAACGACGCGCGGGGCGCCTTTACAGGTGGCTCACTCAGTACTAGCCAACATTTTGATGCTTACTAGGTACAAGAACAGGAATGAACTGAAATCTCAGATGAACTGAAGGAGTTATAGAAGTCATATTCCTCGGATTCAAATTAGCTCAGAATCATACCTATTACGTTCTTGTATCAGATTTTAATATTCCTTATGCTTTGAGATATTTGACAGTAGCAACCCTAGCTATGAAACAAGTGACAATCTTGATAATTAAAAATAGAGTAGAGAAAAACCTTCTGTAAACTCTCTATGGAACAGAATGTCAAATCTCTTAAATGAGGGTCGGCAAGACGCCGGTAGCTCAGCTGGTAGAGTAGTAGGACGGTACCCCACGGTCTCGGGTTCAAGCCCCAACCGACGCTAGAAAATTTTCTTATTTTCATTCACCAACCCGTGTTTGGTGTTTGTTAAACTTTTTAAATAACTTAAGTAGTACAATTTTACAACTTTTCGTGTAGCGCCAAAATTGCAGCAAACTGGATGGCACGGCGAAAAGTATAAAAACTAACATTTATCTTGCCTGTAAAGTTGCGGACCAGAACCCACCTTAAGTAGCCGACAAGTAAAGAATAGTGATTAAAACTTCCAAAACGTCGTAAATACTGCAGCTTGTTTGTTTGTACCTATCAAGCGTACTTACAGTTTCGTGCCGGAACTTTTGAAAAAGATCGTGGGGCTAAAACGAAGAAAATAGTTTGAATTCTGCAGGTTTAAATCTATTACCGTGTTGCGAAATTTTGGATTTGTTGAATTGTTAGAATATAATATTCGCCGTGTGGTGGCTTAGAATAGCATAACCTTATTATCTTTCCCGTGGGTATCGTAGAAAGCGACTAAGGGATTTGAGAATTGATGTGTATTGCCATTTTAGCCGACAGGCGGACAACGCGTCACTGTGGTGATACAAATTGTTACGAATGACACTCAAATTTTTTTCCGACGTCGTGCAGGTAAATGGCCGTTTTTTTACAGACGTTTATGCGCTGCCTACCTCACTATGGCTATGGGCGTGATATATATATGTATGTAATTGTAAGTATACGCTATTGCCGGTGGTTTCTGGCGGTTCCCTTACTTGACTTTCGTTGCTGCACATTTTAGCGCATCCGTAACGCATGCGTCAGATACAAGGAGATATCATTTTCCCCTCCTTACTAAAAAAGGTCTTTTTAGCATGAGCAGCACATTTTGCGTTCTATGCCTCTGTAAAAACAGAGGCATAGAACAACTCTACAAATAAGTAGCAACGGACGTCTAGTGTGATTATAACATTTGGTTTTAGGATTGCAGATTTTATAAATCGCAATTAAAAAAGCTTTGCTTACTTAGATTCAATATTTGGAAAAGCTTTTACCAAAATACCGTAATCAAGACCAAAAGTTCGTAAATTCAGGAAAGATTTTAAGCTCCAAATCAATTTCCAATTCAAACGCGATTGAATTACAAATTTTAGACGCAATTTCGTCACATTGTTTATTTTCCGTAACTTATTTTATTGAATTCTGTGATCGTTTTGATAACCGACTTTTAAAAAGAGGGGCTGGGGGCGGGAACGCGTAGTAGGTTAGAATGTCTAGAATCTAGATTTTTCCTTTAGACTACATAAAGAGGTACATCCTGTACAATTTTTCCCAGTTTGGTAAGGAAATCACATGTCGGATCATCTGATAGTCCGTGAAGAAGATGGTTCCGTGCTTCGGATGGCAAGTTAAGCCATTGATTTCGATTGCTACTGCAGCTGCTTTTTCTTTGAATACTTGGACAGCGGTCGATAAACAACCGTGACATAGGCCAACTTGTAACCTTGCATGTGGTCGAAAAACTGACACCAAAATAGTAGAAATATTGGGTGCTCAAAATAACCTACTGTGAGTAAAAACCTGATAAAATGTCTTATAAATTAGTAAAATTCATAGGGTTGTTATCGACTCGATGTCCCACACAATAAAAGAAGGAATGGACAAAATTAAGCTGTTGAAGTCGGCACCAAAACATTTTAACTTTTAATAATATTACAACCCTTGAGACTTCAGTTAAATAATACTTTGTTGACCTTGTCTCTTAAGAGCTTAGAAGATGCGAAGGCAAATCTGACCTACTTGACCGAAGTTGGTAACTTCAAGCTGAGTTTTAAGGAGGATGAACTTGTTTGAAATTGTTGAGTTGTTGACTTTAGGAAAGTAGAGAGTAGTGGCATGGTACCACAAATTAGGGAAACGGCGCGCGGGGAGCCTACACGGATGGCTCACTCTGCTCACTACTAGCGACGATTTTTGGAATCTCAAGGACGAATGTCATATTTCTTGGATAAAAATTGGCTGAGAATCATGTGACGTTTTTGTATCAGTTTTTACTGTTTGTTTTGATATTCTTGTATTTTGAGATTGTTGACAGTAGCAACCCTGGCTATGTAACGAAAGGCAAAAACCCTGAATTGGGTGGAGTAACACTCTAACTCTTTATTTTATGATGGTAGATACGCCGCCTTACCGATTAGTTAGTAGGAGTGTGTGTGTGTGTACGATCAGCAGGACATCAAACTGATGATGATGATGATCTCTCCAATCGATTTCGGCCATGGTGAACACTTCTACTTTTAATCAAGTCGGCAGCGCTAGTAGTTGGCTTTTGTAGCCGATATATGCAGTAAACTTTCGTGCACAGTGTGCAAATTACTCCTATAATGGATCGTCCTATAGTGGCATTTCTCATAAACTGTATAAAAAACCAGTTTAGGCAGATCCGTACAGAAATACGGTAATATAGGTATTTACGAAAGTAAGACGTCGATGAAATTACTTTTAAATACTTAAGATTTAGGCAAGTTTAAGCAGGTAAAGATAATAATGATTTTTGTGACATGTAATATCATAAATTCACATGAAAATTGTAAATCAGAATTTTGATTTATAATAGTGTACCAATTTGAAGTTCACGAACAATGAATTAGTATATGTAAATTGAGATTTGAAAAGTCTTTCCACAAGATCCTTCTAATTCAATTCCTCAAGATCTCAAGCACAAGAAGAAAAAGGTTATAGTACTACCTAGAGCGATTCTCAACTCAAACATCCTAAATTGTTGACCGTACCGAAGGCTGAAGTTCGAACCCTTGAGAATAATGAGCTAGGTACTTCTTTGCTGACTATACCTGAGTACCATACAGGATGTAAGGTACAGTCCAAATCTCCAAATGCTGATGTAGTGAGTGCATTCCTACCATAAAACTGATTAAGTTCCCATAAAAAATCTGGAAACGTCAATGCAGTCAGCTGATCGTAGTTTTGTTTGCGAAGTAGACTGTTTTTGAAATATTGTTTTACAGTCAGCTGATCGTAATTTTGTATGCGAAGTAGACTTTTTTTGAAATATTGTTTTACGGGAATCTGCTCAGTTTCATGGTCTGAAAGCACCCTATCAGAATTATGAGAGTTGTCTATAAGAACCCGTACACTTTCGTGAATATTATTTTATGTTCGTTCTATTTTTTTATGTGTGTTGATGTATTGATATCCATTAACATTATGGGCATCAAAAAGACCTAAAATGTTACGATAAATTTTGGTTCGGCATTGTAAAAACTGGTTTGGGCCTGCCACGTCCACCCTACCTTTTAAAAATATGCCTATTCATCCCTAACTATCCAACGACAAAACGATGTCAAATAACCCTGACGTGGGGTTTGACGAAGATTGATACTCAATTTAATTTGGGCAGTGTATTATTAGCAGCACCTCCAGTTATAAATTCAAGAGATCAATTGACACTGGTTATTTCTTCTAACTATGTAGAAAAACCAGTATAGAGAGATACCTTAAATTGGTGACTGGGTGTGTTGTTGAAAGGAAAATTGTAGGTGGCTATTCAGATTAAATGGCATTCACGTCACTCTCAGGCGTAAAATGTGGCATTGAAAACAAATTTCAATATGACACCGTATCAAAAAACTTCGTGTATAAAGATTTGATATTAATCCTTTTAAACTTAAATTATATCCTATTAAATCCTGTTTAAATACCTTATTAAAAGAAGCTGTGAAGATAAGTTGGATATCGCTTTTACTGAATCGACACTGTTATACTTACTTTTAGCACATCATTTCAAAATAATGTTTAAAATATTGTCACGAAATGTTTTAAGATATTTGTGTTATTATATTATAACTAGCTGGTGCCCACGAACTTCGTTTCGCCAAAAGAAGCGGCATATCATGCAAAAAAACTTTTTCAATAATATAGACGTTTTCGTATCTCATAAGGTGCGTACGGACTAGAGGCAGCCTCAGGTTGAGCAGCCTCGCCACGCACGGCTCGTCAAGAGGCTGCCTCGGCAAAAAATTAAAACAACATGAGGCAGCAGACTGAGGCAACCTGCCTCGAGTCGAGCCAGGCTCGACAAGATGGCGCCGGGTCCACATCTGATTCACTCTTTATTTCTGCTTTGGCGTCTTTCGCCATTTTACTCCTATTCACGCACTACATACCATGGCGTCGAACGCAACCCGTGCTGCTGCTGCGTTAATTGTAATATATAATTTAATTAAAAAGAAAAAAAAATCACCACATGGTGGTGGATGAAATTTCTATTCAAAAACAGATAATTATGGTGAAACGTTACTCTGTGAAATTACTTTTGAATGTAAACCATACGACAAGGTCAACTTCACACGCATGTCAAGTGCAGACTTTGAACATTTATTTTGTCTGGTAGCACTTATACAAAAAAAGGTGACAAAATTTCGTACTTTTCGCCATTGTGCGCTAAAACCGCGCTCAAATCACGTCCATACTTGCGAGGCACGAACGCCGAGGCGCCTTTGAGCACAGCCAAAAAACCGACACCGAATGGCTCGCGCCGAGGCAGCCTCACGCGAGGCGTGCCTCGGGCTGAGGCACGTACGCACTTGAGGCAAAACGGCGAGCCGTGCGTGCCTCAGGCGAGGCTGCCTCTAGTCCGTACGCACCTTTAAAGTTTTGCCGTGCTCCTGGTGTTCCGGCAGGTAGGTAGACAGACAGGCCCTCCACTGCTTATAAAGGTTCTCCCTAATCATAAAATATGATCAGGACGTTTATCTTCCATCATACCAACCAAACATCAAAAAACATCGCTAACTGTTTGATTGTTTATTGCACAATTAATGAAACCACACAGACATTACTTCTTCTTCTTCCTTGCACCTTCCCACTTTAGATTGTGTTAGCTCTCCAAATTTTTCGGCGTCATAACGTTCTTTCTGGGGTTGTAGGGTCAGGTACGTCTTTTTACTCACTTACAGATTACATTTTCAAAAATAGATAATGTAGGTATTGATATTGATTGTTTACTTATTTTAGTACGCGCCCATTATTTTAAGGGTGTTGAACCCAAAGTGTACCCTATTACACCCTGAGACTTCGCTTCGCTGGCTGTCTGTAACATCTCCATGATAGTAAGAAGTTGTAATGATTTTTACAAATTTTTTACACATAATGGTACCGTTCACGTGTATTTTTCTGTTCTTATTTTCATCCTTTTTTTTCTCATGTGAATAGTACGATTAGAGCAGGTAGATGATGATGGCGAAGACGATGACGATGATGTTGGAAATTGGAATAACCTGGAGAAACCCCGGAATACCGCTGATTTAAGTTTGTTACTTGTCTATGAAGGGGAGAGCCTACCTCTCTCCCTCCTGTTTCAAAGACTGAGCTTCTGAGTCACATCTTAATGATATTGTTGGCTACACTACTAAAACCGATGTTTCAATTGTTTTTTTGCCGTGTGATGCCGGCTTACAATAGCATCACCCCAATTCTACCCGTGGGTGTCGTAAAAGCGACTGAGCGATAATCATCCAGGGAATGGGCAGCAGCGTTCCCTGTCAATGCAGCATCTTGCACTGCGCTTGCCAATCCGCCTGCTAAGCGTGGTGAGTATGGCAATATCCCCTGATAGGGGGAGGCCTTAGAGTATTAAGCATGCTATAGAGTGCGCATTAGATCCCGCGGCGTACTGTCAAAGCATAAGCAGTTGCTCCATAGATACAGACGTCAAATGTATGAGAAGTTATAGAGGTTCATCAGTGCTGTCACTGGCGTTTTGCTACTGACAGACAGAGAGGTTGCACCCAGACTACTGCCGACAGTTCTAACTTTTTAGGCGCACTCTATAGCTTGCTTATACAGGGTGTCCCGGTTATAGTGGTCCAAAGAACAAATCTACCATAATAGCAAAAAAAATTGTTCAATATTTGAAGAAAAAAAATGGACCTCCCATACTAATTTTACTGCTTGGAATGCTCTATGCATTTTGTACGGGAGGTCCAATTTTTTCTTCAAAATATTGAACATTTTTTTGCTATTATCATTTTTTTTGCTATTATGATATTTTAGGATGTCCAGATTTTTCTCTAGTCTAGAATTTTTCTTCGGACCACGATAACCGGGACACCCTGTATATACTATAAGGGGGAGGCCCATGTTCAGCAGTGGACTGTTCTGGCTGTTATGGTATGGACCATACAACTACAAACAAACCAGCAACAAAATTACTTCGTAACGCTGATAAACCTGATATAGAGGTAAGTACAACATTGACTACGAAACCCTATTTGTGGCCGTGTCTGACACGTTCTTCGCCGGTTTTACATTTTGCTATATAATATTTATATGTTGGTACGTGTTCGAATCTCTAATCCAATATGAATGTAAAAAAAAACAACTGCATAATATTGTAAGAAGTGAACCTATTCAAGAAACTAAACAACTTTCCCCAAAGAGCATGGTTCAAAATACATAAGGTGTAAACAAATTAACTAAAAATATTTTAAGGGGTGAACCAGCGCTAGTTTATGAAACCGAACAACTTTCCCTAAGGAACCTAGGTCGAAATAAGAAAAATAAATTTGGACCTCCCATACAAAATGGGTTGGCCGGCTGGGTCAATTTGTATGAGTGGGACAACATTTTTTTTCTTTTTTCAGCCAATGCCAAATTTTTTTGGGAAAAGTTGTTCAATTTCATGGACTGGTTTACCGCTTAACATATTTGTTTTCTTTTTTTTCATACTTTAGGAAAAAAAATGGTTTGCCTAAAGGTACAAAATGTTCTAGCCGATAGCCGACCGAGTAATTTGGAGGGATGATATTTATTTTTACATTTTTCGACACATGTTTCTTGGGGAAAGTTGTTCAGTTTCATGGACTGGTTCACCCCTTGAAATAATTTCAGCTGATTTTTTTTCATCTTATAGTACTAACTTATTACTCTAGCGCTACGCAATATCGATTTCCGTGCAAACTTATTTCAAGAAAAGTTGCAACCCCCCCCTTTTAGGGGTTGATTTTTTTTAGCCTATAACCTGGCCGGTAGTTTTCCCAACATTTTGGTATACTTTGCATCAAAATCGGTTCAGTAGTTTTTGCGTGATGCTTTCACATACAAACAGATAAACAAATAAACAGATAAACAGAGAAACAGATAAACATCTAAACAGAAAAAAATTCTAAAAATTGCTGAATCGTGTTCAGTTATCAATTTTAAGTATCACCAAACAGGTTTTTTTGGAAAATCTTCTATGTACAGACTTTCGTCCCTCTACAACTTTATTATATGTATATAGATAACGAAATTTTTCTAGTTATATTTACTTAAACTAATTCAGTATTCTGTGCTACGAATAAAATATAAACTTGTCTAGACTACATCCATCAATTTTATTAAACACAAAAAATATAGAAGAATTTTCTGCAATTCTGCTAGTACAGCCATTTTGATCTAAAACTCGATGATATAGCATTATATAAGATCCTTTTAACTTCAGTGCAAATATTTTAAGTGTGCGTTCTGCTCGTTAAACTGAACAACTTTCCCCAAGGAACATTATTATGTCGACATATTATGAAAAGAAAAATTGGACGTTCCATACAAACTGTACCACCAGTCGACCGAGTCAATTTGTATGGGAGGTTCATTTTTTATTTAGACCTTTATTCGTCGGGGAAAGTTGTTCAGTTTGACGACTAGGACAAGCCCTAAAAGTATTTGCACTGAATTTAATACTACTTTATATTTAGTAGGTATGTTTTATACTCAAAGTTATCTAGATTATAGTAAACGAAAGCATTATATATTTCAAAGATATCTAGATTGAATCGAAGCCCTACGTTTATACTTATACCTAGTATTTGGGTATTACATTTTCAATCCGTTGCTGCGTAAGTTAGGCTGCGTTAACAGATGCGTCTGTCAAACAGTTTGACAAATTACTAGGTATTCGTATGGCAAAACCGGAAATACGGTGGAAAGTCACCTATTCCTTGCTATACGCTGCGTTAAAAATTCGCAAAAACGGACGTCAAATGTGATATCCACCGGAAAATATTACAATATTTCTTGTTAAGATTTTTGCAACATTTTACAACTAGTCCAAAGCAAATTCGATATTAAATTACTACAGCAAATAACTCTAAGAACGTAAACAAAAAAATCAATCAAAAATGTTTCCATGTTTCCAGACGTGAAAAAGTCACGTCACGTTGTTTTTCCTCAATTTCCAATTATAAAAAGTCCTGACCCAAAAATGGCGGCGTAATAACTCTGTCACTCTAGGAAAAACAAGTGAGTTACAGTTACAATCATATAAGACCCACTTCAAATAAGACCCAGTGGAACTTAATTGATAGCCGTGATCTAATTAGCCGTGTGGTGCCGGCAGAGAAGAATTAGTCGTGTGGTGCCGGCAGAGAAGAAATAGCCGTGTGGTGCCGGCAGAGAAGAATAGCACCACCCCCTCTCTTCCCGTGGGGGTTGTAAGAGGCGACCGAGGGATAAAATTGACCCAAACAGCCGGGGCCAACCGTATGGTGGCGGTTAATCCACCACAAAAGCATTCCCAAGGAGGGTTGACGTCTGGTAGGCGGCCGGTCGTAAAATAAAGCCAAACCCCTTGCAACACGATTTTGTGTTCAGCAAAGCGTGTTGCGCCGACCCCAAGTAGGTAATTGGGATAAACGCAGGAAGATGTGGGTCTTTATTGATAGCATTGCATGTTACCTGCTGGGCCTAAAGTCCGCTACATGAAAATCGTTTCTGAAATGAATGGTTTCATTATGAAGATGATGAGTAAAAGTTATGCAAACAAAAGGACATATTACGTTTAAGTTGTATCTTAATAGCGCATGTGTTGAATATTTTAAATTGTCAAATTAAAAAGACAGAGAGAGAGAGAGAGAGAGAGAGAGCGTTGTTGTTTCTACGTTTCCTGCTAACCAGTAAAGTATAAAACATGAGTATCACTGGTATAACATGATGAGTATCGCTGGTATAACAGTAGCTAAGATATAAGCAAAATGATTATAAATTGTGAAAAATTCTTGGTTAATCAAACTATTAAGAATATGTACCTACTTCATTTTGTCAGTAGATCGAATAAGATGTTCAGTAGATAAAATACAGTGTCACTACGTCACTAGTCTCATAAATACATACATCACACACGTATTGCAGTCCACTACTGGACGTAGGTAGCCAGAAAACGCCATAAGGCGCGATCTCACAAGTCTCTCTCTTTAAATCGTTTGTCTATTTGACCCTGGGTCTAATCGGCGGTGGGTCCAGTTAGTGAAGGATTGAAACAAGTCAGCTGTCGAAGGAATAAGCGATATCCGAGTAGGCTTGGAGCAATTGACATTGTTTCCTTAAAGCGAGTACTTGCCGAGCTGTTCCTTCTCAGACAAGGCGGTAATAAGGCGGGAAGTTAGACGTCACGATTGGGGCTAGGAAATGAACGGAAATAATTAAAGGCGGCAGCACAAAAAAAAGTATGTACGTGCCTATATTACTTTAGCGGGGATCAAACGTGACGTCCGTTCCTGCGCATTGTTATGCGTCTTTTAAACGGAAAGGATTTGAAGGGTAGACGTATCCGTCGACGCATTTGTATGGGAATAAGGTGGAAATGCACATTTTCCTGACGCATGCGACGGATACGATAAAAAGCGCAGCAACGAATGTCCAACCCCTGCCTTCCTTCAGAAAAAACTACAATACGGACACACTGATGATAATGATCACGCATGTTATCTTAACAAGAAAGAAACCTGCTCTGCCTCTGTTTTCACGATAGCCACTAAGAACATGCATACAAATATCACGCCTATGTTCCTTGCGGGGTAGGCACAGGCAGATCGTAAATGGCTGTAGAAAACAGCTGTAGCTGTGGCTGTATGACCATAACCATAACAGCCACAACAGTCCACTGCTGGACATGGGCCTCCCCCTGTCGGGCGGTATTGCCATACTTGCCACGCTTGGCAGGCGGATTGGCGAGCGCAGTGCAAGATGTTGAATTGACAGGGAGCGCTGCCCATTCCCTGGATGATTATCCCTTAGTCGCTTTTTACGACACCCTTGGGTAGAATTGGGGTGATGTTATTATGAGCCGGCATCACACGGCATAAAACATAATGGTGGCTGTATAAAACAGCCATTTACACCACGTCTGAATTAAGTTTGAGAGTTACTCAGAAGACTGTATCGCCACTAAAATCCAGTTTAAGTTGGACGGTTAAATTGGTGGTATCAACCAACATATTCTTTGACGCAGATGTTTTGTGACACTCATCATCATCCATCACTTCACATCACTTTCCTTATTGGATGCCAAGGGCTGTCTTTCTGGCAAAACTTTAGGAATTTGAAAGTTTCCCCCAAAGTCATTAAATACGACAGAAATAAGGAAAGACTTTCGTAATTTATTCCATCGTTTTTGTTTCACTTATAATAAGGCGGGGATGACACATAACGTTCGTTGCTTTTGCGACGCAAGCGGATGCATCTGTCAAACCGTTTGATATTAACAACACATACAGGATGTAAAAAAAGCAGCGGCAAACATTTTTCCCAACGAACATAGGTCGAAATAAAAACATAAATGTTGGACATCTAATACAAAATTTACCAGCCGACCGAGTCAATTTGTATAAGAGATCCATTTTATTTAATTTTTCACCCTGTGTTCCTTGGGAAAAGTTGTTCAGTTTCATGGGCTGGTTCACCCCTTAAAATATGTGTATGGGAATAAGGCGGAAATTCGCATTTTCCTATCGCATACGTTACGCAGCGCTAAAATAACGCAGGAACGGAAGTTACGTGTGATGGCCTCCGAACAATTAAGTCAAATTCGCCTGATCAGTTATTTATTAATTAATATTAAACAAGAACTTTGGACGGGAAGTGAATTTTATCGCTTTACGTAAAATATTAGAAGTTGCTCTTTGATACTTATTTCAAATTTGCCGATGGGAATTAGAAAAGTTACTTCTATTTCAACAAACTCCCATAATTAATGTAATGACAAAAATACTGAAACGGGATTTTTGCATGGGCCTCCCCCTATCGAGGGGTATTGTCATACTCACCACACTTGGCAGGCGGATTGTCGAGCGCAGTGCAAGATGTCGCATTTACTGGGAAAGCAGCTGCCAATTCCCTGGACAATTATCCCTTAGTCGCTTTTTACAATACCCACGTGAAGAATTGGGGTGATGATTCTTACGGCGTCATATAAATTTCAACCCGGTCAACTAGAAAAATTTATAACTAATATTGAAACTCTCTAGCACAGGAACATAATAGCTGTTTAGTTTCAAAGTTAAGTTACCTATCTTAAATTATATACCCAAAACACTCAATACAACATACCTATTCTACCTAGATAGTTTACGAAGTAACGAACCGTTAATTGCAAACTAGGTTGACAACAACTTGTCAAATACTTGAACACTAACTACTTGGTAGGATAACAATAAATTTACCTGCTGTTTATGGCGGTTCTCAGACACACCGTGGGTTTCGCGGTATTTTGTTGAATCGGGATTTTTGATAAAGGAAAAGTACGAATTATTTATCATACAAAAACGGTTATCATGGCGATTGGTGGCACAGGTTGTCACTGTCGAGTGGCTGTTACGAATCGCAATATTGTCTTGTGTGTGTGCGAATTATCTAACAATAAATTTACCTGCTGCTTAGTTAGGGTTTAACATAGGTAGGGTTTATAATACAGACAAGTACGTTATTAATTATTATACCTACCTACTGGAAATGTTAGGCCCAGTCCGCACAGCGAATTTTATTCGCGTTCCGCGACTTTTTACCCGACTGCCTCAGAACGAGGGTTATGTTTTTCGAGAGTATGTATGTATGTAAGTATGTATGTATAAGTAAGTACTAAGTATGTGGACAAGAAAATTCTTTTTCACGGGCTGCAGCCCAAACGGATAGTTGGATTTTGACATATGACAAGTCGTTAGATTCGTCTCAGTAGCGCAAGTGACACTGGCTAGGTATATTAAAAAATTATAGATTCAAAATTGCTGATTTTTAGAGCAAAATACTACTTTAAAATTACTGCAGTCGGGTTTTTCTGTTTTTTAACACATCTACTTGTTACTTTCCGTGATATTTTATTTGGTATGAAATAATACGCGATATTTTCCGATAGTGCGGAAACTTGCTTAAGATTTAATAAGTTATAGAGAAGCGTCTTATGGAATTTTGTTTATAGCGTGTTCTTTGATATTCTACTCTTGAGCAAATAGATAAAACTTAATATTTTAAACAATTCGAAAACTTGAATTCCAAAAAACTAAGTTTGGTACAGTTTAAATTGTTAACGTTTTACAAAGTAACCGAGACAATAAAACTAATTTTTGGAACTTGTTATTTGAGTAAAGTTTTGATTATTTCGCTCGAACTAAAATGTTTCTAAATTCTTATTGGTAGGTACCTTAGAGTATATATAAGCAAGCTATAGAGTGCGCCTAAAAAGTTAGAACTGGCGGCAGTAGGCTGAACGCCACCTCTATCTGTCACTAGCAAAACGACAGTGACAGCACTACTGAACCTCTTTAACTTTTCATACATTTGACGTCTGCAACTGCTTACGCTCTGACAGTACGCTGCGGGGCCTAATGCGCACTCTATAGCTTGCTTATATAGGGTGTAAGGGACAGCCCTCCGAATACTGAAAGAGTGCATTCAGACCATGAAACTGAACAACTTCCCATAGAAATAAATTTCAGGAAACGTAAAAATTTTTTTGACTTCCCATAGTAAATGCAATAAGTTGATCGTGATTTTGTATGGGAAGTCGAAGTTTTTTTCCCTTACACCTCGTATATACTCTAAGGTAGGTACATACTGCGAAAAAGTCCCAGACTGTTATCAAATATTTAAGTGAGTAGAACGAGATCAAAGTTCGGTATTTTAGTTTGAACGAGATTGATTTTAATAATAAATCTATCTGATGACATTGTTTGAACTTTGAAACTACTAATTTCTACGTGGAACAAAAATTACACAAAAGAAATTGTTCATTGTTCAATTCAAGTTGATTTTAGTTCTACTTTTCAATTGGAATAATTTTTAAGAATCATTCAAATAGTAATGTATTTATTTTTTTAAGAAATGCGTACACATCACATCTATGTATTCTACGATTACTGACACGGCGGTTATTACACATCCACGTCGTAGGCTTCTATAAATATTCAGTCACTAAAGTTCATCGGGTCCTTCGTAGAATCTGTGTCTCCCACGATAAAAGATCTTACGAGTATTGAGTTTTTCTCTGTCTACCTTGGAAACCGGCCTCAATCAAACTACACAATAAGGCACTGTGAAGTCATAACAATGCGATCTAATAAAGACATTTTGGGGCACAATCTGTCAAGATGCCTCCTATTATGTGCCGCAGACTGAAATCCTTACAACGACATATTGAGATTGGGGTGGTAGAGTTGCGTACTAAAGAGAGAAACACAAGGTAATGTCCGTTTGTGCGTCGTTTGTTCGATTTTCCGCCTTATTGTCATACGAATACTTACCTACGTTTTAAATAAATAATTTTAAATATTTTTTATTTGGAACACCAACAGTTTTTACACATAATGTTTACTTCTTAATGAACTTACAAATAAACCAATTACAGGTATTCACTTATTACAATATAATAATATAACAAAGTGCGATCAGAAAAAGTAGCATGCAAATCATCACTCCGTGCAGGTAGGTAGGTAGCAGTGTTGGCACAATCACTGATGTTGTTGTTTAAGTCAAATGGTTTGACAGACGCTTCTGTCGATGTGCGTCGATATTTTAGGCTTTTTGTAATCAATGTGTAATTACGCAACTTTTGATACCTCTTGGGAATGGAAAACTTAAAAATAAAAAAATCTCATACAAGGACGAGACATCCCACTTTTGGGGCTTTTGGGCCCCCCGAGGGGCCTAAACGGTAATTTTGAGGGCACAATAAGCTTCAAGTGTTATTCCCTAAACTACATTAATTTCCAAGTATCCATCCTAGGGTAGCAGATTTGTAGGTATTTCGTAATAAAAAGATTTTACTGAATTTTACACAGAAAACTTTCCGAATTCAAATGGTGTTTACATTTCAGTCCTCATTGCTGTTGGGTTGATTTTATTTCTCACATCGTCCACTATATCTCGACCCATTTTGGTAACATATTGGCTCCCGTCGTTCGGAAATCCAGCGAACAGATAAAGTTATTAAGAGAATTGGACCGGAAGGACACCGGATTGATTTTAACGCGAAAAAGCACTATGATGCTTAATGTCCTATTGTTTTGGACATCGTGTATCTATCACATCTTTATTGTTCGATTTTATCATATACTAGTGATCCATTAAGTTACTCCTTTACCCGTAGAAATGAGACATATTCTCGGCATGTATTATGCGAATGCTGTATCTATTAAAAACACATCAATCTATCCATTTCGTGGTTTAGAAAAGCAGTTAGCCTAGTCCATGACAGACGGAAAGAGAATCGCAAAAATCTACTTCATTTTATACTATGCATTTTGATGTTAAACGCCTGCTTTGGATAGCATTTCACAAAGTCACATATCTACCTAAGTAATTCGCTTTTGAATGTTTGTTGGTTTTGCAATATGTACGTAGGTATGATATTCAAGAAAACGAGCAAAAAGCCTTCCTTTTCTCTTTGCTGTATTTGGGTAAAAAGCGATTGCACCCACATGGCAATTTTGGCCTGTGGCAGTCAAATAGATCGACCCCTTTGATGTGCCTGGGAAACTGACAAGCGCATGGCAAAGCGTTTTGGTTGGTATAGGCCTTGTTTGTCAAATATCAGACGCCATATCGCTGTGACAGGTGAACTACTAAGTTAATGATCCTGTCAAGACGTCAAACTAGTGCCACGGTTTGAAATGTACCTAATTGAAAATGATAATTATATCCAATGATGTATCAGCGTAGAATAGCTGGTACCGAAAGACCCAGTCAAGCTGAACCACTTTTTCTAAGGACCGAAGTTCAAAGCCTAAAAAATATTTTTGTACGGGTGGTCCAATTTTTTTAGGCTTTGAACTCTGGTCCTTAGGGAAAGTTGTTCAGTTTGACCTGTTGATCTAAGTTTTTTCGGGAAAGTGGGTTGTTCACAATCACCCTGTATAAATCTTTTTATATTGCTCTTAAAATTAAATAACCTAATCTATTTTCAGTGTTTTCAAACTTTGAAACGGAAACTTGGTCAGATAGGCTCCTTCAATCAAATTAAATTCTACCCTTTCTGAATATCAAAGTTTCTTTAAACTTTCTGCGCGTAATTTACAATCTTGTATTTTATAGGCTTGATTGAGTCAACCGACACTTTTTACAAATAGTGACAAACAGGGACGTGTGATGCCGGCTTAGAATAGCATCACCCCAATTTTACCCGTGGGTGTCGTAAAAAGCGACTAAGGGATAATTCAGAGAACGGGAAAGCAGCAGTTCCTTGTAAATGCAACATCTTGATTGAACCGAGCTCGCCAATCCGCCAGCCAAGTGTGGCATGTATAGAAATACCCTCCATTAGGGGGAGACCCATGTCCAGCCGTGGACTGTTTTGGCTTTTCATATTATGGTACAAATAGTTAGTAAAATTTTACATTTGCTTGAATTTCATTATCCTCCTCACATGTAAACCAACTCATTAGAATCCAAACTATTGGCCACGAAATGTTGACAAAGTTAGAGATTTGTCCCTCACCAGGGTCACTAATTTCAGAGTTACCATATCACGATAGAGGACTATCTAAAAACTATCGAAAGTATCGATAATTCAAAATGCAGCTAGATTATCGACAGTATCTATAGTATCGTCTTAAAGTATGTATAAACAAGCTTTAGAGTGCGCTTAAAAAGTTAGAACGGTTGGCAGTAGTAAGCACACAACCCCCCCCTATCAGTAGCAAAACGCCAGTGACAAAATTATTGAACCTCTATAACTTCTCATACTTTTGACGTCTGTATCTATGGAGCAACTGCTTACGTTTTGACAGTACGGCGCGGGCTTATACGCGCACTCTAAAGCTTGCTATATACCTATACCAGATTATCGTTTTTCAAGATATCGACATTTTGCGTCGCCTACTTTGGCTCGGCGACATCTATCGATGATTTTACTAACTATCAAGTAACAGTATTTTAAATAGCTGTCTAAAAAGACTCACTGTCGAACTGATGATGATAAGATAAATGATAATAATGATCTCTCCGGCAGATTTCGACCATGGCGACCACTTCTACTCCTGATCAAGTCGGCGCTGATGCGCTCGTAGTTGGCTATTGTAGGCATATCAATTGTGTAGAGTTGTTCGAATTAAAACTATCGATAATAAAGTTCAGCAGCACTAAATATTCCCATTCCACGATCAACACAAATACCGTGGCCCGAGGGTTACAATTCACGGTTCAAACTAGCACGGGCTTGCCCCCGAAACTAAGTTACGATTGTGTGTAGGTTGGCAAACCTCAGCCGGGTACAGGGTCTTAAAAATATTGCCAATCCCATTCCTACGTAATGAGAGACACGTACAGTACAGTGGTTCCAATAGGCCATATTTGACGGACAATTTTTCTTTGATGAGATATCTTCTAGTATGGTTTTGACAGCTGTCGAATATGGCCTATTACAATGGCCGTACTTTAGCGTCAGTTTGTGCTATTGCATGCATTAGGAAAGTGCTATTTCACCTTATTTTTTTACTTATTCAAAAAACGGTTTTCATCAAACCGTTTGACATACTTAGCCGCGCTAAAATAACGCAAAAAAAGCGTTTTGTGTTTTCGTTATGTGTATCGTACCGTAGGTACTTAAAATAAATATACTAAAGGTTAATATTTATCATCACTTTATGAATTTGTTCCCAGTCTGTTTAGGACATTGCAGGGAGAACCACCTGATTGCCTGAAAGCAAGACGGTTTCGTGCTTCGGAGGGCACGCTAAGCCGTCGGCCCCGGTTGCTGTCTATATTATTACTTAGACGGACGGACACAACCATGCCATAGACCTGCTACTTGTAGTAGGCGGTTGAAAGACTCGGACACTAGGATTTATCGGGACGTAAGACAACTCGGTGTCCCACTCGAAAAGAAGAAAACTATTACTGTTTGCGGGAGTCTCAGCTGGTGTTATAAGCCCATAAGATAGATGGCTTATTCAATGGGTCAGCTGGGATTCTCGCTGCAATACCCAAAAGGTCGAAGTTCAGTCCAGTTGAAGCTTACCTTGGATAAAATGTAGGATAAAAGGGCAAAGGTTGCATTCAGAAAAGCCTAGTTATTGTTTTCATAATTAATCTTGTGCCTATGTATCATTTATTCATGATAATCTTTTCTTCTATAGCCCGGTCAATATCGACATCAAACATTGCAAACGCGCATGTAACTACGATTTTGTTATATATTGTTAGGTCCCTTGAGAGTAGTTAACATCCAAGTTTGCAACACTGAAAACCCTGTGCTGCCAATGTCAACGTCAAATCAAAATTTGTTCAGAAGTTTTTGCGCTTGTATCTCATGAACCGTGATAGCTAGAGAGTTGAAATTTTTACAGGTGATGTATGTCTATTGCTGCTATAACAACAAATACTAAAAACCAGAATACAATAAATATTAAGGGGGGCTCCCATACAAGAAACGTTATTTTTTTGCTCGTTTTTGTGGATAATGTTTCGAAGGCTGTTTCTCGTAAACCGTGATAGTTAGATGGTTGAAATATTCACAGATGATGTATGTCTATTACCACTATGACAACAAATACCAAAAACTAGTCAAGTGCGAGTCGAGCAACAGATATGATATTTCTGTCATTTTTATAAATGATGGTACGGAATCCTTTGTGCGCGTGTACGACTCGCACTTGGCCAGTTTTTTTTGTATTTGTTGTTATAGCGGCAATAAACATACATCATCTGTGAAAAATTAAAAGATCTAACTGTCACGGTTCATGAGAAACAACCTCCGAAACATTATTTACAAAAACCAACAAAAAAACACGTTTCTTGTATGGGAGCCCCCCTTGCTATTTATTGTATTCTGGTTTTTAGTATTTTTGTAATAGCGGCAACATAAATACATCACCTGTGAAAATTTCAACTCTCTTGCTATCACGGTTCATGAGATACATGCGAAAAAACTACTAAACGGATTTTGATATGCATAATCTGCGAAAATTTCAACTCTGTAGCTATCACGATTCATGATATACAGCCTGGTGACAGACGGATGGACGAACAGACAGCGAAGTCTTAGTAATAGGGTCCCGTTTTTTACCCTATTGGATACGGAACCCTAAAAACTGGCTTAGTGCAAGTCGGACAACATAATATGAATTTTTGAAAAAAAATATGTAACAAGAGCTGTTACAGCGGAAATTCTGTAATTTCACAGCTTTCTTAGCACTGCGAAAGATTTGCCCATCTTTGACTTGCTGTATCTTTGCAACCAAAAGACATAGTGTGCTCAGGTTTCCCTGAAATTGTAGCAAATTTAGTTATCTTTAATAAAGTTCTATGAAACGTACTTGAAAAAAATCTTCGTTATGGTAGATTTTTATAAAAAACTGAAATATGGGCCAAAATTTCGCAGTTTATTGAGCACCGTGGAGGCAGCACAAGGTTTTCAGTGTTGCAAACTTGGGTATTAACTACTCTCAAGGGACCTTACAACATATAAAAAAATCGTAGTTACATGCGCGTTTGCAATGTTTATTTATTTTTATGTCGATATTGACGGGGCTCTTTCATCAATGAAATAAATTATATCGTCTTTGTTATGTAAAATGTGCTAATGAATGACTTTATGATATGACTGTCAAACTACTGTACACAGGGTGTTAATTTGAATGCGTGCCATAGCGTCAGGGTTAGATTAGTATCATTAAAGGGCCGCTATTTAAGTACATCTAATGCGATACTATTTTAAAACTTCCTTGCTAGTTATGACTAATAATATTATTTGCTTTCCGGTTTCCGAAACCCGACAAAAAGGCGTCACGTCAGGCCCAAACAATAAGAGCCACAGTTCCCGAAAAGGTCCGCGCAGTTCCCGAGTTTACGAAAGGCCCGGAATCGGGCGTCGAGTTTTGATAATACATTTTCAACCTTCCAGTTTAGAAACTCAAACATAAATTCACTGGGACAAAATAACTTGGAAAGGTATTTTGCACTTTAATTAATTTGTACAGGGCGAAAAGTAGATCACAGTCAAGTGGCCATTTATTGCGAAAACCGGAAGGATTATTTTAGGTTTACAGGCATATTTTAAAAAGCTTTTTGGTAAGCTACCACAGCAGCGTAACTTGTAAATGCAACATCTTTAACTGCGCTCGCCAATCTGCCTGCCAAGCGTGGTGAATATGGCAATACACTCTGATAGTAGGAGAAAGTCCATGTCCAGCAGTGGACTGTTGTGGCTGGGTTTAGTGACCACGGTCAGAATCAGAGGAGTTAGGATCCGGTCTTTCTATGTGATGCAAATCCTCGTACTATTCAGTTTCGATGGGGCGGCAAATTTGTTGTAATAAACCATAAGCTAAACAGATAATTCACTGCCACAACAGTCCACTAGACATTGGTCTCCCCTACTCGGTGGGTATTTCTATACTCACCACGCTTTGCAGGCTGATTGACGAGCGCAGTGCAAGATGTTTTATACATAACGCTGCTGCCAATAAGCCGGCATCACACGTCAATTTACCTACATCATCATAATTTACATCAATATGTACAATCGGGCTTTAATGTGGTCATTACATTAAGTTGTTCATAATAGGTAAAAATCATCCATCACTGTCTGTAGTAACTCTACAGCAATCAGAAGTAGTTATATGTTTGTAGTACGTTTATAAACTGTAAGCCTTTGCCGTGTAGTGCCGGCTTAGAATTACATGACCCCAAATCTTTCCCGTGGGTGTCGTAAGAAGAGATTTATAAAGTGTGTATAAATATGTAGGCTGATAATCTGTCTCTATGATACACAGTCTTCTGAATAACTCTCAAACTTTTGTCAGATGGCCGTTTTTACTGCCGTTTACGCTTTGCTTACCCCGTAAGGTATATAGACATGATAAACGGTATATATGTTTGTTGTTATAATATCAACAGTAAATATATTGAATGTTGCCACGACAGCTGTATGAAAAAGGTTCAAAATTAGGTAAATTTAGCTTGTTGGCAACAAACCCTTTTAATTTGGCGAGAACGTAAATTGAGCTTTAAACATTCGCACGGTTCGTTTAATGAAAAATCAAACGAGCCATCCCCCGCGATCGCAACATGGCGGAAAATAGCCGGCGGCGCAATTTTTGATGGACACAAATGAAAATTCGAACAATGATCAGCCACCCTGTCCTATAATATTCAATATTCGATGAAAGTACAATCCATTTATCATATATCTAATTGGGCTTAAATGGAATATAGGCACTGAAACTTATTTTGAGGATTCTAAATAGTTCAAAAATACTATAACTTTTTGAGCTTTTGCTAGGTATATAAAAGCTTTATTGATCTGTTTTATTTACTGAAGTATTATAACTTTTTGATCTGAAAAATATGCGATGACAGTACCTACTAGCTATTACCTAGTATTCTTTGCAATGTTTGCAGGGCTCTGAAATAAACTTCTTTAATTTGAAATACCTAAATAGCCCTGGTATAATAAGATATTAGACTATGTAAATAGCAATCTAATATTTCATCACACACATCACACGCGAAACAATTTTAAACCGCAATTTGTAGGTATTTTGTCGATTTCTAATTTCCATTTCGCAATGTTTCATTCTATCGCCGCGAGCGCCCTCGAGCCAAACGCTGTTTGTTTTTTTTACTCCATATGCCGTGTTTTGTGTCCCAGTGCCCGTTTACCCCTGTTTGTTTTATTTGCGGTGGCTGCGCCATCCAGTCCGTTTGCCAATCGAGAACTCGCCGTTTTTTGCGCGGATTAGTTTCGACACCCAATTTATTGCAACCGTGAATTTTTAATCTAGGTCCGCCGCGCTGTGGCTGACATTTTGATTACGTCGACTGAAATGTAGCAGCGACAAAGAATTAAGGTATATGAATATGAGAAATCAACAATAGAATAAATACATAATATACAGGGTAAAATTTATTAGTGACCGATAGCGAAAACTCAGAACTAGCTGGTAGCAAGGAACAACTTTCTACAAGGAACGTAGGTCGAAATATGAAAAAGAAATTGGACCGCCTATAGTAACTCAAATCAGCTGATCGGCAATTTGGTATGGGAGGTTCAATTTTTTTTTCATATTTCAACCTACGTTCTTTGTAAAAGTTGTTCCCTATCACCAGCCGGTTTCACAGGGGCAAAAATGGAATGATGCTATTTTAAGCCACCAAACGAGTCAAATGTAAGACGAGAATGTAGGATTAAGTAATTCTACAAAATATTTAAATAGTGTTAGCAGATAAGTACAGATTTTAAGAAAATTTGCATAATTTAATGCCGCTGGCAATATTTGAATGAAAAAGCAATAAAAATCTCCAAACTATTTAATTATTCCGTCTAAATTTGCGAAAGCTTTAGCTTTTTTATTTGAGAATATTTAAGTCGTAGAGATTTGGAATTAAAATCAACGCCTACATTCTCAAAGGAATGTTTTAATGTCAAGGGCTGTTTATGTCACTAACAAAAATAAATAAAAAGGGAACATAAAATTACAATGTTTAAACATAAAATACCTTTAAAATAAGTAAACATAAGCAAAGTAGTATTAGAACGTAATGAAAGTATTACAAAATTGACGAAACTTATGACTACTTAAGAATAAATCAAAACAGATAAAGAAGACGATACCTATCATAATTATAAAATACTTGGTGATTTTTTTCTAGTGACCGACAGCGAAAACTAAGAATCGGCTAGTGATAAGGAACAATTTTTCCAAAGGCACATAGGTCGTACATGGATATTAAAAAAAATGTGGTCCTCTCATAGTAACTCAAATCAACTGATCGACAATTTTATATGGGAGATCCAAATTCTTTTTTTCTATTTCGAACTATGTTCTTTAAGGAAAGTTGTTTCGTATCACCAGCCGGTTCTGAGTTTTCGCTATCGGTCACTAGCAAAATTTCACCCTATATGTAGGTATTGACTCTACTTATGTTGTCATACCGAGCGACCCAAATGTAATATGTACTCGTGTTTGCATTCCAAAACACCGTGTTTCAACAGAATTGTATGCAAATAAATTCTGTAGCAATACAATTCAATTCAAACTTCATTTCAAATTCTAAACTCGTTTTTTGTAGTAAGTATTCAGGGAGTAACAAAAAGGGTATCACATACCGATAAGAGGTCAAAGTACTCATGAAACTGAACAGCTTTCCCCATGGAACATTATGGGAGGTCCAAATTTTAATTTTTCTACTCAAGATTTTCAGTTTCACGAGTACATCCTTTACTTTACTTTTAAATAACGCAACTAATGCCAGCCAGATTCAATCAAACTTGTGACGTTAGAATCAGTAATAGGTAATTATCGGAATAATCGTAGCCTCGTAGACATTTGCTACGAGCGTAGCACCAATGATCACTCGCGAGGCATCTTCGTAACGAAGTCAGGCTTAAGCGATTCCCACACGTTCGCATAATTTCCCGGTGTTTTTTCCGGATACAGACGAAATCTCATACAAAAACTGTTTACCACGCAAGGCACACGACACCGCATTAAATTGCGGCTGTCATGGGTTATCATTTACCACAATATTGTCCGATTCGCATGCAATTCACTTTTCCGATATCGTTAGCTTCTATAGTGACGTCGCCTATGTGGCGGATTCAATTTGTGAAACAATACACTATCGATACTCGCGTTATATCCAACATGGCGTCTGTAAGGGCCGCGGGATAATATACTGCTACACAATGTGATAAAATGAGAGAAAAAATGCATCAGAGAAAACCTTGAGAACAACCACAATGAACCCAGATTAAAATTTAACGCAAAGGTATTTGAAATTCTGCAATTAGACTACTTTATATCACGCATGACCAGGATTTTCTTACAAAAATACTGCCAAGTAGTCAAGTTTATGTTTTTTTTTTAATATCATGTAAAATGTGAGTGCGGCGTGCATTTGAGCAATCACAAGAGTTTTAGCGTACACCAAATTTTATTGGAACGAATTTTTCATGGCTTCAAACTGGTTTTTAGCAGTGTCCTTTGATACATTCGTTCACTCTGAGTGCTACACGTGCAATTTCAAAAGCTTTCCGATAGAAAAATAGCGTCGTATTTTACTATTATATACGGCCATGCTTATATAGAGCAGCTATATGTATGTAGAGTTTCTTTCAGTTTCTTCCACAGTAAGTACCTATTTATGTTATTTTTTGTTCCGCACGAGCCGCGTTTAGAGAAGGAACACAAAATTGTTATAAAAAAGGAAAAAATTTGGCTTACAAATTTTCTCTTATTTAAGATTGAATTAGAATGTGACTTTTATAAAGAGAATCTTGAAAATTCCTACTAAGAAATTAATATTTAGACTTTGACTTTATTGTGTTTTAGGTTGGAAAATCACTTTTCTAGAGTACTAGCTAATATAACAAATTGTAACATAATATGACAACTTGCACAAATATATGTATTTAATTATTTTAGTACACCAACAACAAATTGGACTGAGTCGCAGAACTGGCGAATTGTATGAAATACAATACCACGTCTAATGCCAAACTAATACTTACCGAAAGTGGTACCCAAAAATGCTAGACAGACTGACGAAGAAATTCCAAAAGTGTATTATTACCTGAAATAGAAAATATCACGTTCAAATAATTACCCAATAATAACAAATAATATGTTAGGTATTGTATTTGAAGTAAGGCAAACACACTTACACCGACACATACTTGACAAAAACCGTAATAACAAACTCGTTTAAGAATTCAGATCTTACTGGTTTTCATAGAGTTTATAGCGAAAACCAGTGTAGGTTGATACTAAAAATCACATAACCTGCTGCGTGGGATAGCAGTGTGGCTTAGAGTAGCATCACCCATAACTTTCCCGTGGATGCCGTAAGAAGCGACTAAGGGATTTGAGAGTTGATGTGTATTGCAATTTTAGGCGACAAGTGAGACAACCTGTCACTATGGTGATACACAGTCTTCTGAATGACTCTCAAACTTTTGTCAGACGAGGTGTAAATGGCCGTTTTTGCAGCTGTTTATGCTTTGCATATGCCGCAAGGGATATAGGCGTGATATATGGTATAATACCAAATAGCAATACCTAGGCTCTAGGTAATAAAAGAAACATGAGTCATACATAAATCTAGACCACGTCATAATTACAGTTCCTAGCGCCGGCTGGCACGTCTAGGTCATAAAGAGACCTAGCTTTAATAAATGTTGGTCTATGCTTTGTTCCCAGGCACTTTTTTGTACCTACTTTCCTGTATACTTGTATTTACCCAGTAGGTAATATGAATCTAGAGGGTGGCTGATACTGACTGGATGCTAGCCGATGTAGTAGTAGTTCGACTGCTTGCAATGCAGAAGATTCCCGGTTTGATTCTCGATTGGTCACTCACAAAGTTGATGTTTGTCACTTTGTGAATTTAGTGCCAGTCTGGTTAGGGCCTTATGAAATTGCAGGCTGAACCACTTGTACCCGATTTTATTAAACTACAGGATACAATTCTACAAGCGAAATTCGATGTATGAAAAGAAAATAAAAGCAAGTTGGTTCCAAGTTTCGGAGACCATTTCGGTCCCGGTTGCTTCCTGGGATAAATCCGTAGCGCGTTGTCTAAAAATCCCTCACTGCTTTCTCTTAAGTCGTACCTAGGTACCTTACTTTATCCTGGACTAACATTTTAATCTTGAAAATAATCTGTTCCGTTTAAATTTCCTCCAGCAAAAATGCAAATCTGGAACGAGCTAGACAATGTCGAGATCGATAGCCAATCTCGACTAGGAAATGACAAATCCTGAGCAGAAAGAGTGGAACCGGAGTGGATATTGAAATCTGAAGATAGGCTTTACATTTTTTTATTTGTTCTGTTAATCAACTACCTACAGATTTTGATAAAGTAGTAAATATGTAAGAGATTGTTGTAGTTTTTTTCTTTCTTTTTGTTGAATCAGTAGCAAATGAAGAGTTTTAGAATTTTGTTGTTGGCTATATCGAACTCTCTTGTTTGGTTTGGTGCTAAAAGGTCGTCTTGGGTTCATGCAGCTGACGGAAGAGGCCCTAACATAGCATTTTATATTAATTTCAGTGTGATTGAAATGATGACATTTACTCTTCACCAACAGAAAGATTCAATTCAATTTGTTGGCAATCGCCAGCACATTTATCATCATCTTCCTGCCCTTATCCCAATTACTTGGGGTCGGTGCAACACGTTTTGTTGAACACAAAATCGTGTTGCAAAGGATTTGGCTTAATTTTACGACCGGCCGCCTACCAGACGTCAACCCTCCTTGGGAATGCTTTTGTGGTGGATTAACCGCCACCATACGGTTGGCCCTGGCTGTTTGGATCGGGTTTATCCCTCGGTCGCCTCTTACGACCTCCACAGGAAGAGAGGGAGTGGTGCTATTCTACTCTGCCGGCACCACACGGCCAGCACATTATCAATCTACCCATTTAAGGGACCAACTTACGCTGGTTTTTCTTAGTACTCGTACGATAAATCTATATTTATATTACAGGTAGATGTTGGTTCCTTAAATAGATATGTTAAAGTTCTGGCTTTCCATCATTATTTTAAAACGAATACAAACGCAACAGTTCTGCACTAACGATGTCATTATTTTAAAGCATATTCAACATGATGCTTTAAAATCAAACGTAAGTTTTTGAACTTGCCGAGTTTTTAATCAACTTTGAAAGGGATTGTAACTTTGAAATACGATCTTTCTTTCATAACTGGCTATAATAGCTCGAGGTGATTGACCCCTGTCTGTGAGTATTTAAAGCAGTAAAATACATTTTACTATATTTCTGCGTAAAGTTCAATCACACATGTTTTGAGTTGCATGAATAGATATGACATCTTTTTATTAATTAAAGCTGTCATATTTCATACTATCCTAAACTCCGCGACTTTTTTGCAATTGAGTTGTGATCGACAGTATAAAGCTTATTATTACCTACAAATATCTGAAATTTTCATTAAACTTTAACCAGTTCAGTATTTGTTATATTACCAGTGAAATAAGAATAGATAGTTTAATCAAGTACAACAATTTTCGAGTATTAAGGGCATAATGCATTTATTTAGGATATGTTTTAGTCATATAACTATTCATCTTTATGCATATAGTAGTGGAACAAAAATGCTACACCTTACCTAACCGAAAAGACGTTTTACGTTATAGTAGTTAGTTACGGTGTAGTACTTAATTATTTTTTCGATTTCTGTATACTTACAATACGTGCCTACGTGTACAGCTGAAGGCGTCGAGAAATCTAATATCCACCTGGTATTCTGATCGAGTATTTGGGCGCCAGATATTTCCATAAGCACGTCTCTGCGATAGAGCAGTCCGTTTTAGCCTCTTGCCGAATTTTCTACCTTTTCTGCACAGAATAAGAATAAGCTGTATGAGAAGTGACGTGCGTATTTTCCCTGAATCCTAAGTATTTAAATGCAACTTCATTTCCAGTACGGCTGTTTGAATAGGCTATATTTGACAGTTGTCTAAATCAGTTAATGATATGACATAAGGTCTTATATAAAACTTCTGACTATACAATTTCTTGGTTCTATAACAATGGCATTTATACGACGCCCTAATATACCGACGTGACCCTACTGTTGAGACCCTTGGGTATCGATGAAGCCTGTCTGAAGATTTAATATGGATCACGGCACTTCTATTTCCTAAGTCTCTCGGTTCTAAGTGAATGGCATTTATACCATATCCTAACATACGACCTCACCCTTGGGTATTGATGATAGCTGCTTGAAGGTCTTATGTGCCTCGAACGCGCACGGATGTGCGGATATCCAGAAGTAAAGTAAAAGAAGGGATACAATAATGTGCATATCGTAATTCCAAGAAAACATACTAGGGAATCCAAGGAATAGGCTGCAGCGTTCCCAGTTAATACAACCCGCTGTCAAAAGTGTTTATTATAGAAATAATCTCAAGCATTGAGATGTTTAAATCTAGCAGTAGATTGTTGTGGCTATTGATGATAACTTGGCACTTCTATTCCTTAAGGTTCTAGGTGAATGGCATTTATACCATATCTTGACATACCGACCTCACCCTTCTAAGACCCTTGGGTATCGATGATGGCTGCCTGAAGGTTTAATGTGACTCGAGCACGCACTGAAATGCGGATGTCGGGGATTGGAAATATCTTCGAGAATTATATCGAGCCCTTGATAAATCCCTGGTACTCAAAAGTTATGCAGTAATGCCAAACTTGGTTCTTCACAACAAATTAGTTTTCCAAACTTTCGGACTAAATATAGGGTGTTTGACTGCATTTAGTTTTAAGTTTGTAGCAACCCTGAAATTTTGATTATGATGCGAAGAAACTAACGTGCAGTAAGAGTATTTTCACGTTTTCAAGTTTTTCAAAAATATACTATGTCTATACCTATTTATATAGTATTTATTGACCGGGTCTCATCCAATTTTTTATTTTCTAGAAACCAATTAGGCAAAAATTACTTGATTAAATATATTACATTGTGAGCAAAATTATTTACCAACGTAATAAATTTGGTGGGCAAATTTTATCTGCACGGTTAATTGTCAGTTCGTGGAAGCTTTAAATAATAACAAAAACCACATAATTATGCCCGGTAGCAGAATTAATTTATTAGTTGATTAAATTGGGGGATTTTATACTGTAAAGTCATACATAAATCTTGGATAAAAGGAGTGCTACGTGTGCTACGTCGTAGCATTTGTCTACGCCCTGTGATCAAAGCAAATAGATCCTACATCATTATTATTTTACGATCAAAAACTGATCAAATCGAGAACCACTTAATCATCAGACGGACTCATTTATAAATCCGTGTGATGCCGGTTTAGAATAGCATCAACCCATTTCTTTCCCGTGGGTGTCGTTAGAGGCGACTAAGGGACTAGAAGGTTTCATGTGTATTATATAAAATTGTAGGCGACAGGCTGCTGACAGGTTGTCAGTATACAGTCACTATTAGTAATATACGATTCTTCTAAAATATCGTTTAAAACATTTGTCAGATGTGGCGGTAGCGACCGTATTCAGCATTCTGAATACCCTGCAAGTGATAAAGGCGTGATTTATGTAATGTAATGTAATGCAGACTCATAAAAACCAGAAAGTAAAGAATAAAATGTTTCTTTACAAATTTTATAAACACACTCCAAGTTCTCGCGAAAGTTTATTTAGGACGATCCCAAAATAAATAACAAGAGAAAGCATTCAAATCAAAATGGTTGTCCAATTTGTTTTAATCTGTACGTTCGCATTTCAGAGTGAGAAAACATTGAAGAAAGAACCATAAGGACAACCAGACTGAAGCCATGAAAAGACGTTGTGATCAGACTTAGTTGAATCAAATAAGTACAGTGGTTCTTACAGGCATAAGTTTTTTGACAAATGGAATTCACAAGTCTTATAAAAAACCTATCATGGCATACGATGCCGTATCAAATTACGGCTGCCGTAAGTTATTATTTGTATGGTAGCTGTCTAGAGTAAAAGGGCTTCTTAAAACTGTGATAAGAAAGTGCAAGTTTATGCATTTACCTATCTAATAGTCTTTAAGCTCACACCAAGTCTGAAACCAACAGGTTATCATGGCTTCATCGCTGTTGCTTGCAGAGAACCTTTTGAAATGTGTCTTTGCTCCTTTCTTAGATAAGAAAGCTATAAAGTGCGCATAAGGCCCCGAGCCGTACTGTCAAAGCGTAAGTAGTTGCTCCCTAGGTAAAGACGACAATTGTATGAAAAGTTATAGAAGTCCAATAGTGCTGTCACTACTGGCGTGTTGCTACTGATAGACAGATAGGTCACAAAATAAAGAGTTTACAGAAGGTTCACTCGACCATATTTAGGATTTTTGCGATTGCCATTTGTTTAATAGCCAGGGTTGCTTTGCTACTGTCAACAACCTCAAAGTATAAGATAATAATAATAATAAATAATAATTACCTTGACTTCCCCTGAGATTCCGGTTATTTCAAGTTAAAGTCAGTAAGCGTCAAAATCGTTGTTTGTACTGAGTGAGCCATCTGTATAGGCGCCCCATGCGCCGTTTTTCTAAGTGCAGATAGGTTGTGTGCAGACTACTGCAAACCGTTCTAACTTCGTACGCACTCTATAGCTTGCTTAAATACTCTCAGACTCCCTTGCTCCGACGCTCGCACCCAATTTTTTGCTACGATGACGCCATGAATATTTTAAAGCTTCTAAACCCCATTAATTTACTGAACATTTGCTTGAGAACAGCTTCGGATCCGTTTAAATTCAAATCTAAATAACTTTGCGTTCTGAATAAATGGCTCTAATTTATCAAAATGCAATTTCCGTATTTTTACGGTTATCACTTTTTTATTCAGAAGGCGGTCATTTATTCAATAAACTTAATCAAATAGATTGAATTATTGAAATATTTACAACCGCTTATATGCTCTGCCTACCCCGCTAGAGATATAGATTATATATGTATGTATGTAATAATTGAAATCCATATTTTTTTTTATCAGAAAGGTATAAAAATTCTCCGCTTCCTACTAAAATTAGCTGGACCTGGCTGGACATACTCTCCATAATTAGAGGTGGATTGGCGAGTATAGTGAAAAAAAAAACAAAAGACAAAAGTTTGAGAGGCATTCAGAAGACTGTGTCGAAAACCTGTCACCACAGTGATTTACGATCTATATGTCCACATTTCCACACGTAGTAGGTGCGGATTATATCAGAGTACCTTATAGAGTAGATTTCCCTATGCACCTCGGGCGCAATCCGCCGCCACTTAAGTAATGAAAACCGCGGAACCTTTTCACGTCAGCAGCAGGCGCAGAAAAAGGAGCAGAGATCAGAAAAAAATATTTATAAAATGTCGTGTAGTACACAGGTTTAGACTAAGAATAGTATCATTCTATTTCCACCCGTCGTGGGTGTCATTTGTGTCGTGTGGTGCCAGGTTACAATAGCATCACCCTATACTATATCTTTCCCGTGGATGTCGTATAGCGACGGGATTTGAGAGTTGATGTATATTGTATTTTTAAGCGACAGGCTGGCAACCTGTTACTGTGATACCCGTAGCGAAGAGTGAGATTTTAACGAAGGTAAGCTGGAACATAAAAAAATATAAATGAAAGACTATGAATTAGTAATTATGGAAGGGAAGCCGATGGTAATCGGCATGTAGGGACCCTTTGCCACTGTATGATATACAGTCTTCTGAATTACTTTCAAACTTTTGTGAGATGTGATGTAAATGGCCGTTATTTACAGCCGTTCACGATCTGCCTAACATGCAAGGGATATAGGCTTAATACCACCATAACAGCCACAACAGTCCACTGCTGGACATGGGCCTCCCCCAAGGGGGGGTATTGCCATACTCACCACGCTTGGCAGGCGGATTGGTGAGCGCAGTGCATGACGTTGCATTGACAGGGAACGCTGCTGCCCATTCCCTGGATAAGTATCCCTTAGTCGCTTTTTACGACACCCACGGGTAGAATTGGGGTGATGCTATTCTAAGCCGGCATCACAGGCTTAATACATGTATGTAGAATTTCAGGACCCGTCTGTATAAGTTTATGATTTCACATCTTGCAACACAACAGAAGTGGAATTAATAATTTACATGCAAATACGAAACAGACCCGACCCGAGTGGTTCCTGCTTAACATGGCAAAGACCGGTGCGGAGCGTATTTCAATTTCAACTCGTAAAGATCTAGGTAGTTTACATCCCTGACAACGAAACTATTACCACAAAACAGAAAGTTTACAGAAGTATCACATGACCTTATTTAGGATTTTCGCGATTGTTAGGGTTGCTAGATTCCATACGAGGACGAAATACAGCCTTAAATATGAAACAAAAATGTAATATGACAGGATCAGGAGCCTATTCAATCCAAGAAATATGACGTTCGTGGCAACAATCTTCTAAATTCCCTCTAAGAATTTCCTACATCAACTCTCGAATATTAGTCGCTTCTTACTTACAACATTCACGGGAAAGATATGGGGTGATGCTATTCCTTAGTGCTATTCTAAGCCAGCACCACTCGGAATCCTCCTCTCAAGAAAAAGATGTTAGTTTTATCTATTTAACTAGAACTGATTATGTTTCTCAGGTTCCCAGGGAAATCATTGAAATAGAATTAGTATTCTCCTCACAACTCTGCAACAAACCAAGCAGTAAATTTGGAACAAAGCGATAGAGCGAAACGGGAACCCTGAAATTCAATGTTGCAACTGAAACCCTGAAATTCAGTGTTGCTGCTAACATACGTTTCACACATTTGATTCATATTTTTAGCCCCTATATACATTATCATCATCATCTTCCTGCCCTTATCCCAATTACTTAGGGTCGGCGCAACACGCCTTAATTCCTTGCGGGGTAAGCAGAGCTTAAACGGCTGGAAAAAAAAGGCCACACACCACATCTGACAAAAGTTTCAGAGTCATTCAGAAGATTGTGTATAACCAAAGTGACCGCATGAAATTCAGCTCTCAAATCACCACGAGAAAGATAAGGGTGATGATATTCTAAGATACGTTCTTTTACCTAATATTTTACTTCAAACTGTATATTTTTGGTGGCGGATACCTGTCTTTTAGAAGGTTGGTTGCAGCAACATTGGTTAAATTGCTAACTGAAGCCGATACTACCCAACATTGTCAGAATTCTCTACACTGTAGTGGCAGATACACGTGCCTTCAGTATGGAGCCTTTAACACATCATACTCGAATTATAGTGGACTGTTTTTCTTCTTCTTTTTCTTTGAGTGGGAAACCAAGTCGTCCAACGACCCAATGAACCCTGGTGTCAAGAGTTTTTCAACCCTGGTGTCAATACTGCAACTAGCAGGCCTCTGATATTTTTCGACCACCGTCTAAATGATCATGGACAATAACCGGGACCGACGGCTTAACGTGCCCATCCGAAGCATGGAACCATCCTTCTTTTCGGATGGTTCAGTCTGCAATGTCCTAACCAGACTGGGAACAAATTCACCAACTAATAAATCGACGCTCCCTACGTACATTATGCTAACTGAAAAATAGCTACTTTACAGGAGAGCCGAAAAACCGTAGAAGAGTCACAACTTTTTTTGTAATTTACCTACGAACTTGAAATTCATACAGTATGAACTTCAAACAATATTTTCATGAATGTCATCTTAATATTTTAATAATTTTGCTTATTTTTGGATTTTATTGTAGATAGAACATTTATAAGGTCAAGTCAGTGTTCCAACATACGCGTATACTATTCTAACTGCCATATAGCATACTATACGTGGCTTGATATAGCAGCAATTTTTTGGTTAAACTATTCTATTTACCACATAGAATAGTATTCTTTGAAATATTATCCGATTATTTTGGACATACTATTCAATGTGCCATATAGACTCATATACCTCGGGCTCAACTCTGACATTAATTTCACATGAAAATTTAAGACTAGTTATAATAATCGGTTGTGTTACTTTATTCTTTAAGTTTTTATACTTAAATATATATATTTATGTAGTGAATACGCAGAAATCTAATATTTTTTGTAAATAGAATTATATACGTTGTTACAAAAAAGTATTGATTTATGAATACTATTCTATTTTGTATCAATTTGGTACTGACTAAATATTGTCTACTATGAGACAGGTTATTTTTTATTAAACGGCTTTATTTGGGTTCACATTGGTGTCATAGTAAAACCTGAGTTAATTTTACGACTGCGTCGTTCGCGGAGACTGACTGAATTAGTTATTTATTTATTTAACATAATGTTCAGCTGTACCATGGTGAACTTAACGCTATCTCCCAGTCTGGGTAGATTGTGTTCGCCTCTTTTAGGTCTTGAAGTTGGGTCAATTGGGGAAACACAGCAGGTGGTCCATGGTTTGGACGGCGCCACAACCACACCTAAAATTGACTGAAAATCCCCACTTTACTTTGTTTGTGTGGCAACTTCCAACACCATCCCGGAGACGATTGAGTGACTTCCAGACTGCCCAGGGAAGGTTGCCACCAGGTGGGAGTTTTTCATCTGGCGGGAGTTGGGACGCGTCAAGAGGGTACCTTCTTATTCATTGTTCCAACCTTATTACAGGTGCCCCATTTGTGTCGGAATAAGGGTCACTCATTAAGCTTTTTCGGCTCTTAGGTCGCAGTGGTGGTGAAACGTGGTTATGCAACGGCTGTCTGGGATCCTCCGTTTGTTTTACCCTCTCGACACAACAGGCAGAATATCAGCGGACGGTAGGTGGGGCTATCCCGGCTAGCGAGTACAGGTGGGAGAGTGTAGTCAGCTTGAATGTGCCCGTCACTATTCGGCAGGATTCGTTCAAGGCAACATCTACCTGGCTCGCATGTTAGGAGCGAGCCCAAACCGGACTTACGTACTCAGCAGCCGAAAAAGACAAAGCCAGACTGCTGGTGCGAAGAACATGTGCTGTGCAGAGGCGCCCCGTTTGGTGGTGGTGAGTCTCTTTAGAAGGCAATTACGGGCACTTACTTTAGATTTCAACTTAGTGCCGTTTTATTCTAAAGTTAGTGTCCGGTCCAAAGTGATGCCTAGATATTTAGGCGTGTTGTTATGTTGAATGGCTACACCACACCACTTGATATCAATCTCTTTGTTAAATTTTTGATTTCGGAGGTTAAACGCGCATGATTCAGTTTTGTGGTGTTTCGCCTTAAAAGGGTTTCGTGATAGTAGGTTGTTAGATTAGCTAACGCTGTCGAAAGATGTCCTTCCACGTCCTCGAAATATTTTCGCTGGCATGTCAAAGCGAGATCATTCGCGTTGATAAACCGGTTCGTTGCAGGATGGTGGGGTTGGTTATTGGTGTTATTGTTAAACAGGGTAGGTGCGAGAACACTACCCTGTGGAATACATTTTTTTGTGCTCGCCGTCTGCTCTTTTCAGAGTTCAAGCTCACATGGAACCGGCGGTTACTGCTGCAGCTGGTGGGCAACCTGGTTCGCAGTAACGGGGCCAGATTGTATTGCCGGGTTAGGGTCACTAGTCAGTTTTCAAAGTATGCCCCAAGCCTTTTTACTATTGTAGGACACCCACTGATTCGACCAGATTAACCCACTGCTCTTGGTGACCTTCAGAGATT
Organism: Phthorimaea operculella; assembly: GCA_024500475.1. Lineage (NCBI taxonomy): Eukaryota > Metazoa > Arthropoda > Insecta > Lepidoptera > Gelechiidae > Phthorimaea > Phthorimaea operculella. Next base: position 4,828,491 of record JANFCV010000014.1, on the reverse strand, counting down.
TCAGCCATAGGTTCCTCGCCGGCAAGTATGGTATCTGCTGAATATGTTTCTTTTTTATTGTTTCCTTTTTTGTTTTCGTCTTATTATAGTGGGCAAATAATTAATTCTTATTATTTTACTTAGCTTTATACCGGCAAATTTGTAAACACATTAATATTACGTACAGAAAAAAAGATGGCTTGCTGTGGCGGGTGCCATTTTACAAATCTTCTCGTCTTGACTTTGTTCTTAAGCAGTTAAGGGTTAACCGATTCCACTATTGGGCCAAGGCCTTCCCTGTGGTCTACCATGTTCTATAGCTATAGTGAAATTTATTTGGTACCAACCTTGATCTGAGCAGTTTGCATTAATTGAAAATAAATAATAATTCATCATTCTTTATTAAATTTTTCATTTGTCAGTTCCAAATTCTTCAGTACGGTGTATGGTTTACAATGTATTCAATTAAATCTCATTTTATCAGCAAAACGCGATTTAGGTATACTATTCCATCTACCAGTTAGAATAGCTTCGTGACTTCATACAACAAAAGTAAACTGTTCGATCTACCAGATAGAATACTATGCGTTTCTATTATTCTATAAATTTATGGCGTACACTATTCTATGTACCAGATCGAATAGTGTACTTTGATTACTAATTCAGACGTAAAAACGAATACTATTCAATCTGGTAGATGGCATAGTGTACGTTGTATTAGAACAAAACTTGGGACTTAAAGGAAATTCCAGATTAATAAAGCTAAAAGAACGTTAGTATATCTTGATTAGGTATTTACTATCATTGTGTCGTGCCCCAGCAAAAAATGTTCGTACTGCCAGATGTCGTAGTATTCGTGCGAGTTAAAAAAGTTGCAATCAAGGTACACTATGATAAGCGGCAGTTCGAATACTTTTAGAAGTCTTGGTGCACTTAGAATGCAGATAGAATAGTCTGTGGCTGATTTAAAATCTAAACTACACTGAATTTAGAAAAAATTTAAATGCCAGTAGATGCTATTTAATGTGTACATTCTAATGCACTTACCAGTGCAGTTAGCATTTTCTTTCACTTTGACTAGTATACGTAGGGAGCGTCGAAATATACCAAGTTATACTTTGTTAGTGACCCCACCGGGAATCGGACCCGGAACCTTCTGCGTCGCAGGCAGTCGTAATAACCACTGCAATCTGTCATCGGCTGTCATCTGTTTATGCTGTTAAGGTAGGTATGTTAATAATTAAAATAATATTCAACCTATCGGTAAAGATCATTGGCATTCATTCACAAAGGTATTTCATTAATTTATTAATTAATAGCTGCAAAGGTATTTCCATATTTCAATAACGTATCTGTTCGTAAATAATTTTCATATTTTGTGCTTGAAGTGTAATGTATTACCATGTCATTTACATATTAATACAAATGATAACAAACAATAAATTATAACAAAAAGTGTATTGTTTAAAATCATAAAAAGTTTTTGGTGACTAGTTGTGAGTAAACAGAAACCGAGTTGAGACGGCCACTCGCTGCATTCGCCGGCGCGTTACAGTTGTAACTTTTCCACTTGAGTTTACCAAAGTTTTGTAGCACAAGGAACACATCCATACCGGTTTAAACCCAAATTTCTTGATCGCTGATAGACTATTTCAGAAATAAGGTTTCACTGTAGCGTGTAACATAATACCGATGAATAAAAAGCAGTAAATTCCGTATATTCCTGATCAGCTTCACAGCTGAGACCCGAATTATTACTGAACTCCAAAATAGTTTTAGGTCATCGTTGCACGTGCCCCAAACTTTCCCTGGAGTGGACATAGTAGAGGGTGGGGCTAATGTGCTTCTGTTTAAGTTGTGACATTGTCAATATGAAACTGAACTGACGACATAGCAACATACAAACATATTTCTTAGCAATTTATCAGGTTTTTTAATGCACTCATAGTGCTATAATATTATTGTCATAAATTAAAATAATAAACTTGATAAATTCATAAGGGTCGGCCAGGAGTTGGCAGAGCAGTGGGACGGTACACTACGGTCTCGAGTTCAAATCCAAGCGACGCTAATGAATTTTTCAACTTTTGTTATTTTCATTCTTGAGGATAATATATAAAGTAGCATTAAAATTCCAATACATTGCTAAGATATAATGTTTGTAGTGAAACCAAGACAACCTAGAAATAAATTTAAGAATAAAGATGTAAGAAAACAGTGAACTGTTTCAAAAGTTCAAACATCGCTCGAATCTTGAAAATAGGTTAAAGTTGTCTACAACACTTCGAGCGCTTAGGAACGGTCTTTGTTTACTACCTACTCCTCGATTTAAGAATACCTTTTTTCTTATTTCTGAAACCATTCGAATAGATTTAGGTAATTTTTCTTTGGATGAAATAGGGAAATCCGCATAATTTGTTTTAAAACTATTTAACATACAAGCTGGTTTTTGATTCGATTGTAGTCATATCTGTATATCCTATAGTTTAGCCGCGCTTCTAATAGTGCTTCTGGTGGTCTACATCTGGTACTCCAGACCTTCGAGTGGTAAAATGTATCCTTAATGTTGACCCGACTAATAAGGTACTACGACACAAAATTTGCTAAAAATCCGTCCAGTAGTTTTTCAGTGAAAGATGGACAAACAAACAGACAGACAAACAGACAAAATTTTTTTAGCTATTATTTTGAGATCTGTATCCTGAGCACAATTGAAAGTAAAAATCCTTTTTTTAAACCATCCCATGTACATAATTGGTTTCGTTTCTGTTTTATTATATGTATAGATGTATAAATATCACCCTAGCGTACTAACTAAGTCCTATACGTTAGATTTTGATTTCTAACATTTGATAAGTATCTGGCTATATCCGCTCTCAGGAAATTAACTAACTCCCGAGTGTTGAAAAAGATAAGGCCGAAAGATTTAACAGATCAAATGGAACTGATTTCTCATACAGTTGTTAAGAATAACCAGTACAGAAAGATCCCTTAAATGTTGAAATAGATAGGATATTGAACACGAGCAAATAAAACTTTGAACAGCCTATTTAGAAGATGACGGTAGTCGATGTTTTATGTATCGCCTAAGTCGGGATATAACGGGCCTCTTCTTATTCACGTGAGTGCCTCAAGTGGGCGTGTTGCCATTTCACGAAGTTTCCGATACCTAAATCAATACTACTTACAATCTTTTCAAATTTAAGGCGAGAAACTTCTTCATTCGATTCTCCACCCTTCCTTCATACGAATACGGTTTATGTCAAACGGCATCGCACATTGCTGCGTCGATGGATGCGTCTGTCAAACCTTTTGATATAAACCGTATTCGTAGGAAAATAAGGTGGAAATCTTGACTGAATCATTTTGTTCTCTACGTCCTGAAAACACAACAGCAGCTAGTATTCTCTCTCTAATTTGTGCTAGTATCATTAGCTAGATGGTTGACGGGTACACAAAACGGCACAGTCAGGCAGCCTGGCTGGACTAATTAGAAAATCCACAACCCTATACGCACACACACACACACAGCGCGGCTTATTGGTCAAACGAGATGTGTCCGTGTGTGGTTGTGTAAACAAGGCGAAAATTGATGAAACCCTAGGAGCATAATAAAATTATAGGCCAAGTAGTAATATATTCCTAGGTATAGCTGTTATGATGATGATGATGGTAGGTATAGCTAGATAATCAAATTTAGCTCCCCTGTAACTGTAAACCTAAAGGGCCTTATCAAAAAAAAGGTAAACGAGCGTTTAATATGTGTCTAGCGTTTTTTTGCAACAAGCTTTTTTTAAACACGCGTTCAACATTTGTCTAACTTTTCTGTGGTAAGGCCCAAATAATCAAATCATAAGCTAGTATCATTAGCTAGCTAGTTACATTAACGGCGTAGCTGCAAAGTCAGGCAGGCTGGACTAACTAATTAGTAAATCCACAACCCTATACGCACACACACACACACACACACTGAACTTAGAGCGGCTAAATGGCAGGACGAGTACTAGGTTTGTGTTAGTGTATGGTTGTGTAAACAGGGCCTCGATTCAGCCGAAAACTCAAGGAACATTTAGGCCTAGTTATCCTTTAGCCGTCCTGTAAACCTAAAGTAAACACAAACAAAACAGAAGCTAGTAAAATTATAATCGGTGTCATGTAAAAAGAACGCTGAGTAACAACTGCCGTCTGATTTGTCATCTCTTTCGTGTCCCATATTGGTAGTAATGTGGAACAAAAGGGACAACATCATTTCTATAATTGATTGCCCAGCGTTCTTTTTACATGACGGGAACTGTAGCTACCTGGTTGACATGTTGACAAAACGACACAGCTGCAGCCAGTCAGCCTGGACTAATTAGCAAACAGAACCATACACAGAGCGGCAAAATGGCTGGACGTTGAATGCAATGTAGTGTAGGTATGTGTCAGTGTATGGTTTTGTAATTACAGGGCCTCGATGCTATCGATTTCAATTTTTTATGCATTTTACAGAGGACGATAGATGATGGCTATCACAAAGGGTAAAATTTATTAGCCACAAATATTTCAGGGCGTTTTCTACTCACAAAACCGTACCACTTTTGTTAGAAACTTTTCATAAAGATTTGAAAAAAAATAGACCATACTAAGCGACGAACTTTTTCAACACATTTCTACGGGAGGTCCATATATTTTTTTATATTTCGAAGAAAAGCTTCTTAGCTTTATTTAAATTGTTCAGTTTTGTGAGTTGAACACGCTCTTGAAATATTTATATTTAATTAAAAGTAACCGTGTATATTCCTTTATTTTACGAATCAAACTTCAGTTGAGTTTACGAAACACGGTATAAAATCCCTTCCATCCCGTCCCTTTTCTATTTAGCTTTGGAATTATGCTGCTAGAATCGAGAGCAGGTTGTCGTTAGCTTGTGATAATTTAGGCGAGAGGAGCAATTTCAAAGCTAATTGCAATTCATACAGGCCGGTTTAATTTGTTTCGAAAGTCAAATCGAATTACGCAAAAGTTGAATTTACGAGTTGTCCAAGGCTTATGAAACCTGGTGTCAGAGTTTTTCAAGACCCTACTACAAGTATCAGACCTCTGGTATGGTTGTATGTTTAACGAGCGCCGTCAAAGTAATCATAGATAGGCAACTGGGACCAACCCTCCGAAGCACGGAACCACGGAGCTACTTGTAGAAAATTGATATCTGGATGATAAAAAAGCACATCCGCCGACAGCAAACAAACGGTTTGACAGTCGCATCCGTTGACGCAGTGTTGCCTCAAATTAGAGAAACGGCGCGCGGGGCCCCTTTACTGATGGCTCACTCAGTACTAGCGACGATTTTGACGCTTACTAAATTTAACTGGAAATAACCGGAATCTCAGGGGAAGTCAAGTTAACTAAGAAGGTGGTTGATACGAACGTCATATTTATTTGATTTAAAATTGGCTCAGAATCATATGACGTTCCTTATCAGATTTTGCTGTTTTTATATTTTTATACTTAGATATTTTTGACGGAAGCAACCCTGGCTATGTGACAAGTGCCAATCGCGAAAATTCGGAATAGGGCCGAGTGAACCTTCTGTAAACTTTCTATTTTGTGTGGTGTTGCGCACTACGTGTGATCTCCGCCTTACCACAAAATAGAGAGTTTACAGAAGGATCCAAGAAATATGGCATGCGTGCTAACCCTCTTCTTAGTTACGTAGAGTAGAGTTCCAAAGTCAGTAAGCGTCAAAATCGGCGCTAGTACTGAGTGAGCCAGCTGTACAGGCGCCCCGCGCGCTGTTTCCCTAATTTGTGGCCTTTTCATGTACGAATTAAGCAGGCAATCATAAAATGCACACTACGCTGCACAACTATTACTGTGCTATTACGTACAAAGCCGGTGACCGAGGCCTTATTCTAGAACTAGTTTGGAAACAATCTAGACCAATATCCGCCGCTTGAAAAGGCCGTTTGATTTTCGAAAATACGCTTTTCATTCGCTTTTCGAGTTTCGCCTGTTTGCTTTGTCCGAAAAGTTCTTTGAGAAACTCCGAGAGAGGGATATTGGAAAAATAAAGAAAGTTTTAGACGGACGCTGAACATGAATAATAAAGCTGGCGATAATGCCGCGATTGTTCTCCTTTGGAAGTTTTTTCTGGAGAAAACGTGCTATTTGTGTGGATATAGGTACTTATCCAACGTCAGAGATTTTCCGTGAACATAGAAAAATAACTTAGATAAATGATTGTCTCGCTGCGCTCAGTAGATTGAGTCAGCGTTCTTGTTAAATGAAACAATGAAATACCTATATACCGTAGTCGGCTTGGCTTCATACACAGTTACCCAATTATTTTAAAAACGCACCTAAGTGTAGGTAATGGACACTACTTCCCTTTGGTGTCTGATGCCTAGCCTACAGCAAATAAACTATCTTCTTCTTCGAGTGGGACACCAAGTTGTCAGCCGGCCTGATAAACCCTGGTCTCAGAGTTTTTCAACGGCTTACTGCAAATAGCAGGCCTCTGACATGGTTGTGTAACCACCTCCGTTTAAATAATCCATCATAGACAGCAACAGTCGCAGGCAGTCGTACTAACTATTCACTGCGCCACATCGGCTGTCAATACAAAAATCAAACGAGTCAAAATCTGCAAGACCATGAATAGCTCAAAAAATGGCGTTCTTAAAAAACAAGAAATCTCCTTGTAAGAGGCTTTGAAGCTTAAAAAGTCGTTGTTCAAGCCGCGATGAATGTAAAGAGGGAGTTTTGTGCTTAGGACCAGGCGCTTAACATTCCAATGAGCAGAAGTGGGTTAAGTAAGTCACAAAATAGAGATACAGATGGTTCATATTTTGACACTATTCAGGATTTTCACGTCTGTCTATTGTTATACAGCCAGGGTTGCTAATGTCAAAATAATCAAAGTAAGTGGAAGAATATCAAAACAGCAAAATCTGATACAAAAACGTCTTGTAATTCTGAGGCAATTTTAATCCAAGAAATATGATGTTCGTGGCAACCATCTTCTTAGTCACCTTAACTTCTCCTGGGATTCCAGTTAAAGCCAGTAAGCGTCAAAATCATCCCTAGTTCTGAGTGAGCCATCTGTAAAGGCGCCCCGCGCTCAATTTCCCCAATTTGTGTAAAAATCGAACGAGTAAAAATCTGTAAGACATTTAATAGCTTTAAAAATGGCGTACATAAGAACAAGAAAACCCCTTGTAAAGAGGCTTCGAAGCTTGAAAAGTCGTTGTTCACGCCGCGATGAATGTTAAGAGGGAGTTTTGTGGCAGAAGTGGGTTAAGTGCTCAAATATTACGTAAAAATGCGTTTGTAAACTAACAACGCCTCAGTTTATCTACAGATGGCGTTGTTAGTTTTCAAAGGTAAATGTAGGTAAATCAGATACCTATCCTACCGCTAATAAATACAACAATCAAACGAATCTAAATCTGCAAGATCTTGAATTAGATAGCTCAAAAAATGGCGTTCATAAAAAACAAGAAAACTTGAAAAGAGGCTTCGAAGCTTGAAAAGTCGTTTTTCACGCCGCGATGAATGTTAAGAGAGAGTTTTGTGCTTAGGGCCAGGCGCTTAACATTCCAATGAGCAGAAGTGGGTTAAGAAAGTGCTCAAATATTACGTAATGCTACATTTACGTTTGTAAACTAACAACGTCTTGGTTTTCCTACAGAATAGTAGGTAAGTCAGATACCTATAGCCTACAGCTAATAAATACAACAATCGAACGAGTCAAAATCTGCAAGACCTTGAATAGCTCAAAAATGTCGTTCATAAGAAAGAAGAAAACTTGTAAAAAGGCTTCGAAGCTTGAAAAGTCGTTGTTCACGCCGCGATGAATGCAAAGAGGGAGTTTTGTGCTTAGGGCCAGGCGCTTAAAATTCCAATGAACATTACCCGACAACGCGAAACAATTAGCAACTCTTTGATTAGGTATGTGGTTGACAGCCGATGTGGTGCAGTGGTTAGTAGGACTGCCTGCCACGCTGCCACTTTGCGAATTTGTTGCCAGTCTGGTTAGGACATTGCAGGCTGAACCACCTGATTGTCCAAAAGCAAGATGGTTCCGTGCTTCGGACGGGCGCGTTAAGCCGTCGGTCCCGGTTGCTGTCTATGATGGCGGTCGTTACACAACCATGTCAGAGGCCTGCTACTTGCAGTAGGCGGTTAAAAACTGAGGGTTCATCGGGTGGTTGAACGACTTAGTGTCCTACACGAAGAGAGAGAGAGAGGTATGTAGTAAAAGGAACAGCCTAAGTATATAATATAAAAGCAAGCTATAGAGTGCGCATATCGCCCCGCGCCGTACTGTCAATACGTAAGCAGTAGCTCCCTAGATACATACGTCAAATGCATGAGAAGTAATAGAGATTCAACAGTGTTGTCACTAGCGTTCTGCTACTGCTGGACGGTAAGGTTGTGTGCTTACTTATGTCACCAGTTCTAACTTCAGTTTTCTAAACTTCAGTTTCATATTCACAAGCAAATTACCTCCACCCTCCTGTATGTCCGCTCCAGGGAAGTTTGGGGCACGTGCAACGCTGACCTAAAACTATTTCAGAGTCCAGTAACAATTTCGAACCTCAGCTGCGAGGCTGATCAGGAAAATGCGGAATTTACTGTTTAATGATTTTATTTTTCTCCCAAAGACAACAATAAATCATAAATTTTCAGGTATAAATCAGTGATTGGGAGACAGGAGCCTAAACTAGGATGAAACCTGTGTCTCCTGGTACTTATAACTATTTTTTAAAGTTAAATAAATAATTCGTGGGGCTCTGAAGACAAACCCGTTTTTGGAGAGGTCTTTGCGCGTCTCCGCGAGACTTCAACAGCAAAATCTGATACAAGAACGTCATATTATGATTCTGAGCCAATTTTAATAATCCAAGAAATATGACGTTCGTGGCAACCATCTTTATTTACCTTGAGTTCCTCTGGCATTCCAGTTAAAGTCGCTAGTACTGAGTGAGCCATCTGTAAAGGCGCCCCGCTCGCCGTTTCCCTAATTTGTGTCACAACTGTTTATTCCGAAGACAAAGATTTTTTTGTTATCTTAAAATGTTTCGTAGGAATTTCACCTTTAAACATTTTCCGACTCAAAAATTCAACGTGACCTCAATTTCGTGAAAAACAGCGTAAAAACGGAACAATCCGTTTAAAGGGTCCCGAAGTGGATGAGTCCTGTGTTAAGGGCCCTTGGTTAAACCTTTCATTGGTCGCAAATGGCATTGCGATTTAAGAGTCTTTCAATTACCTGTTCAGGTGGTCGGTTCGGTTCAGTGACATTTGTGTAGTTAAGGGTGCTTTATCATTTAAACACAATAATTTTTCTTTTAGAAAATGTTTTTGGCATCGAGTAGAATTTTCTTGCGATGACAGAATTAGGATTTTGGCCAAAACACTAGGATTCTTGACGTTCTTCGCCCATCGTTCTAAGCAGATCCAGGATTTGTTTAGGTAATAAGGTAACAAACAAGGCTTTTATTTTGGTCTACGATTACTACGGAAGACTTTGCCATTTGCTAGCTAATGGCCGAAATCCTGAATCTGCCTAGGACGATGGCCAAACAAACTCGAAGGAAAATCGTAAGATGTTGGCAAAAATCCTAATTCTGCCATCGTACTGCGACATATATAAATACGCTATACGTTTCAACTGCCTTCTTGCAAAGGTCGATCTATCACAAATGCACGCCTGAGTCAGCTGTGATCCGAATAAGTCATCTAATGGTACCCTTATTTTCCAAGCGTCGCTGCGGTCTTGTAGAAAAACCCGACCGCATCCCATACAAACCCTGAGGTTCTCAGCGCGCTGTCAACGTGACGGCATCGTGGCGCGCCGCAACGACGCCGACGACGCTCGGTCTTTCTGATTCCCCATACAAACCAGTCATTTGACAAAGCCTACCATAATACTACAAAATAGTCAACTCCTTCGTTTAAAGTATTAGAGCGATCTTGGTGCAAAGGCTTGCTCTAAATTATTCATGTAGGTATTCGCGCCTCAACTAACGCTGTTGCTTAGTCCTGAGTCAGGCACCTGTGAATCGTGTTACCAACTTTAAGTAGGAAGTTGCACATACTTCTTCTTTTTCTTTAAATGTGACACCGAGTTGCACAACGACTCGATGAACCCGATATTATACAAGAAAAATCGAGAATGGTACCAGGAAACCAAAAGTGGACCAAGGGAAAAGTCGATTATTTTCTAGTTTGGTAGTTATTTAGTAGCATTGAATGATTGTTTTTTTAATTTCTAAAGAGTATAGGCTTAGTACTTACTACGTTTCGGGCACTAGACAATCATCCTCCAGAGGTCAACAGATTACAATCGCCCGCCCATCAGCTGTGAAACGAGTAAGTCGTTTACATGGATAGCCAGGATAGCCAAAATAAGCCTTATCTTATTACGGGGCATTGCTATACTCACCACTCTTGGCAGGCGAGTTGGCTTCGTTTAAAATAGACTAAGCGAAGTACGTAATTTCTTGAAACTCGGTGTAAATTATTCATGTATTCACGCTTCAACTAACACTGTTGGTTGTAGACCTGATCCAGTCACCTGCGAATCACGTTACTAACCGTAGTTTGCATATTAACTATGTCAAGAATCGATCCAAAATTGATATCAAAGCGAGAATGTAACTCTATTTGCGTCAGTTTGTGAGAGGTGAACAATCTTAATTCGAATTTTCAAATAAACAATCCATTAAACAAGCAGATGTATTAAAAAACAAAAAGCTTACTGCAATCATTATAAAGTTGTATATTGCGAAAAAAAAACTGCCATCCTTTTATGATTTTTTTATACAGCCAGTGACACTTGCGCTGCTGAGATGAATCTAACGACACCTCAATGTCAAAATCCAACTATCCGTGAAAAATAATTTTCTTGTCCACATAGGTACATACATACAAACATACTCTCGTAAAACATAACCCTCCTTCTGAGGCAGTCGGGTAATAAAAATTCGTGTCATAGTTGTTTTTAATAAAATTGATAAGGGATAAAGCTTAAGCCTCTATTTTCTACCGTCAACAAATTACAAAGTCCGTCAGCTGTGATTCGAGTAAGTCTTTTGCAGTCTAATGCAGCTAATACTACAAAATAGTCAACTCCTTCGTTTAAAGTATTAGACCAGCCTCGCTTGGTGTAAATTATTCATGTATTCTCGCTTCATCTAACACTGTTGGTTGTAGTCCCTGGGCCAGGCACCTGCGAATCACGTTACCAACTTTAAGTAGGCAGCCGCAGTTTGTCTTGCGAAATGCGATGGTTGAGGGTAGTTGGTAATTTGTTACCTCACCACAGTCATAGCTAGGAGGGTTGTTAGAGTTGTTAGAGCAAATACCACAGATAATACTACTTAAGTAGTACAGATAGTTCAAACGCCACCGACAAATAGTTTATTGTTTATGCTATTTCTAGTTTACGGCGTGCCAGTGGACCGCTTTCTAATATTCGTGATTCATATTTTCTATGCAAAACGAACAACCCGATGTAGGTTGGGCATACTTATCATATGCGGTATTCTTTTGCGGTATTCCAAAAAAGTACCTAGTTACCGTACACATGTAAGTTTTTTTTTTAAATCTCAGCTTTTAGGAAGAGAAAGATATCTATTTTCTTAACTGTTAGCTGATTCTGCGGGTTTTATTTCTTTTACCACTCCTCACAGTCATTAAGCTGACTTAAGCGTCTCCGTGCTTTAGCAAACCTTAGTAGTCTATCCAACCAAGTACAAGATCAGCAAGTTGAAATGGTAGCGGGAGAAACACATTGTTAGAACCAATGATTGATGGGATCGAAAGGATTAGAGAGCGTAGTGTGGTACGCCTGACAATCACAAGATTATTATGAGATAATTGCAATCTATTAAATCGCCTTGATAGAGGTCTACGTCTTGCAGTGGTTTAGTACGACTGCCTGCGATGCAGAAGGTTCCGGGTCCAATTCCCGGTGGAGTCACTCACAAAGTTGATATTTATGAATTTGTTCTCAGTCTGGTAGGAAATTGCAGGCTGAACCACCTGATTGTCTGAAAAGCAAGATGGTTCCGTGCTTCGGATGGGCACGTTAAGCAGTCGGACCCGGTTACTGCCTATGATGGCGGTCGTTACAAAACCATGTCAGAGGCCTGCTACTTGCAGTAGGCGGTCGAAAAACTTTGACAGAAGGGTTCATCGGCTCGTTGGACGACTTGGTGTCCCAACTTGTAGGTAGTTATATGCTTGTAGGTTTCAGAATTTGACCCTATTTAGCTACGCAAAAAAGCAAAATCACATGCTGAACTAGCTGAAAGCTGAAATACAATGTACTACGTGAATTGGTCGCCAACTTTGTCTCTCTCTTGGCTGGTAAATTATACATGCATTCCGCCCGGTGATCCGGTTAGAACCGGATTAGTTCCGGAGCGTAAATTACCACTATCGTAAGGGAGGTTTTGTAAGGCTGTCGAAAGCATGTCTTTAAGGAATCGACTTATACTAGTTGTTAGTATTAACTGTATGCAAGATCACTGTAAGTTGATCTCTGAGTCAAAAGTACAGTGTACTACGCAAAATGGAAGCTAACTTTGTCTCTTGGCTGGTAAATTATTCATGCATTCCGCCGGGTGATCTGGTTAGAACTAGATTACGTAGCCGTAGTTCCGTATGATATTTACCCTATCGTAAGGGAGGTTTTGGAAGGCTATTAGCACAGCAGAATATCTTTAAGGGCTTACTAAACCAACACTGGTAGTTTTTATTAACTGTATGCAAGACTAATATAAGTTTATCCCTGAGTCAAAAGTACAGTGTACCTACTAACTTTGTCTCTTGGCTGGTAAATTATTCATGCATTCCGCCCGGTGATCTGGTTAGAACCGGATTACGTAGCCGTAGTTCCGGAGTATATTTACACTATCAGAAGGGAGAGAGTTTTCCAAATGTAAATAGGTGTAAATGGATGATTCCGTGTGATGCCGGCTTAGAATAGCATCACTCCAATTCTACCCATGGGTGTCGTAAAAAGCGACTAAGGCTGTTATGGTAAATGGCTAAAAATTCGAAGACAAAAGAGTATATAGTCTAGCTAGACAAAATTATTTACAGTGTCCCTAAGAAAGGGTCCGAATCTAATCTGTCTCTAACTTACGTGACTGAATTTAGGACTTACCTAATTAAGTACTCATTGCGGTGGCTCAGTGACCCAAAGAGGATCTTAATTCTAGGCTTTTGACACTAGAATTCTTAGAGTATATATAAGCAAGCTAAATACTGCGTCTTACGGGGAATGAACGATTGGCAAGGATGCGAACACAGCGTGTCTGTCCATCAGTAGCAAAACGACAAAAAATTATGAGAACCTAACTTTAAAAAAAAGTATATATAATTAAAACTTCAATTAAAAAAGAAACTTCGTTATATCAGAGTAATTATTATCTCTTAATAGATGAGGCTCTACTTCTATCTTTATCAAAAGTTTCTCCACTGCCTCGAAGCGAAGCAAACTATTTCCCTACTGATTATTTCTTGCGAAGTATTTTCATAATGCCTTGTTGTTGGTCGGGGTTTTCACCCGACTACTTTAAGTGGGTTGTGTTATTCAAAACTATGGCGCAATACACAAATAACGTCCGTTGGTGCGTTATTTTTGCGTAGCGCTATCCGTTGCGTTTGCAAAAAAAATCTCTAACAACTTTCTTTTACGAATTAGGGAAACGGCGCTCGAGGCGTTTATAGTACAGATGACTCACTCAGAACTAGAGATAACTCAGACTCAGAACCAGAACTGACTTTAATAAGGGAAGTCAAGGTAAATAAGAAGTTGGTTGCCACGAACGTCATGTTTCTTGGATTAAATTGCCTCAGAATCATATGACGTTTTTGTATCTGATTTTACTGTTTTGAGTTTTGATATTCTTCTACTTTGATATTTTAGACAGTAGCAACCCTGGCTATGTAACAAATGACAATCGCAAAAATCCTGAATAGGGTCGAGTAAACCTTCTGTTTTCCGTGGAAAGGCTCGTAAAGTCTACCTCAGAGGCTAGAGGCTTTTCACAATCAACCCCTTTCAACGGTCACAACAGCCCACTGTTGGTCATGTGATGGGCCTCCTAATACATTAAATTACATAAATCATACCTTGCGGGGTAGGCAGAGCGATGACGACATCAAAATACGGTCGCTATCGCCACATCTGACAGATAGTAAGAAATTTCTTAGAAAAATCGTGTATTACTATAGAAACAGGTTGTCACCCTGTCGCCTTAAATCATAATACACGTGAAACCCTCTAATCCCATAGTCACCTCCACGGGAAAGAAATGGGGTGATGCTATTCTAAGCCGGCATTACACGGCATATTATAATCCAGATTATATTAAATTCATTTTTGCTTCTCAATTAAGTTCCACTAACTAATTCACAGCCCAATTCCAACGCGTTTCAAGTAAGTTATGAGGTCGTTATGGTGCGAACTGATGTAATTTTTGGCCAGCCGCAAAGTAATTCTACCCTCAATTTTGCATTCATGCCTTTCGCTGTATTAACGATCAAACCCAACGTGATTTACACAAAGGGTCATAATTAAAATCTTACCCTTTATAACTCCAGTAAATGTCCATCGTTTAGAGGAAAATCAGTTTTAATGTTAGGACAAAGGGTGCCCCTTTTTAGGGTTTCGTAGTCTACTAGAAACCCTTATAGTTTCGTCATGTCTGTCAGTCTGTCTGTCTGTCTGTCTGTCTGTCTGTATGCCGCGCCCTCATATCTTCGTCAGTTTTAGAGCTATCGACATGAAATTTGGTGAGAAGATAGATCGTGTTGCCCCAAATATAGAAATGTTAAGAAAAAATTATTTTAAATGTTTTTTGGACCCCCTCCCATACAAGTGAAAGGGGGGCAAAAAATTTTTTTTTCTTCTGTTATATTGAGTAGGGTATCGTTGAATAGGTCTTTTAAAATTAAGGTGAGGTTTCTCTGAAACAAATTCTCTAAAATGTTTCTGTCACGAGATATTTGCTTTTAAAAAGGGCGTTTTTGACCCATAATTTGTTCCAGCTGTAACTTCTAAAGTATAAACGCTAAAAATTTGAAATAAATATGGAATATAGCTTACAATCTGAAGTTACAATGAAAACTATAACGGATATCGTACCCTTAAAGGTTTCAGGAAAAATTGAGTTTTTCTATTTGCGGTTGGTCATCATACTGCTGCTAACAAACCAGCAACAAATTTGTAATGCTGAAAAACCTGATATTTAAACGTTGACTACGAAACCCTATTTGTGGGCGTGTCTGACACGCTCTTGGCCGGTTTTAATACTTAAAGCAAGATAGCTGTAAATGATTGTAATTTTTATAAATTCTAAAGTTCTGTTGATAACCATTTTCCAGTAGTAAACAACAAAATACCTAGAGAGTTTACAAAAGGATCACGACCCTATTTAGGATTTCCGCGATTATCACTTGTTACATAACCAGGGTTGCTACTGTCTAAAATCTGAAAGTACTAATAAGAATATCAAAACAGCAAACTCTATATTATAATTCTGAGCTAATTTTAACCCAAGAAATTTTACTTTCGTGGCAACCATCTTCTTAGTTAACTTGAGTTCCTCTGAGATTCCAGTTATTTCCAAAGAAGGTCAGTAAGCGTTAAAATCGCCGCTAGTATTGAGTGAGTCATTTGTAATTTGTGGTAAACTGTAGTCCAGCAGTGGACTGTTGTGGCTGTAAAGGTAAAGGTAAGGTAAACTTAAAACCAGGGTGAACTTAAAACCAGCCATGATGTGTCCACACCTTTCTTCCACTAATGTACCTAACTGATATCAAGTTCCTTTGTAAAACTGCCAAATGTTAAAATGTTCCTACGATTATTGTAATTTGTGATACCTACCAATTTTGTGGAAATAAATGGATTGTATTTGTATTTGTAAACTTAAGTAAATGTTAGCCGTTGTTGTTAATTATGTTGTAGGTTTCTTAAAATTAAAATGCTTTTGTCAATCGGTCCACTAGTTACAAAATCTTCTTCTTCTTCGTATAGTGGGACACGAAATACAAACAAACCTTAAACAAAATTTTCCTATTCTAATTATAATATTTGTATTTGTAAATGTAATATTATTAAATATGAGTATTATTTAAGGATAAGTCATTAGGATTTCAATTATGTCCCACATTGTTTGAAAAATTAAAGGACTTAATTTTTCCATTCTCATTCATGGATTTTTTAAACAAAATTCTAGCTCGAGAAAGATTGCGCAATTAAGAGGGGTTTTTAATTACAATATTAATCAGAGGTCAGAACGGCTATTACGTAGAGGGTCCAGGATCACGCCAAGGTTGAGGTAGATAAAGGTTAATGATTTTTGAGTTGTTAGCGTTGAATTTACTCTATTTTTAGGTACCTATGGTCGAAATCTCACTTGTTACTATTATAATGATTAATGAACGTATTCAATTATTATTAATTTAATTTTCTTTTTCTACTTCTTTCTAACCGTTTGGTAGCGGTTGGTGATACTACCACCCTTAGCTCACTTAGGGTGTTTCGTAAAAGGCGACGAAGAGTTTTTGATGTCGGATAAAATATCTGTTGATTATGGTCAACCACGCGGTGGCAGTGATACCACCTACCTACAATAGCATTACCAAAGAGAGTTGATGTCAAGCAGGCGACCGGTCAGGAAACATTGCCAAACCCTTTTGCTACATGATTTTGTTCTCCAACAAAACATATAGCGCTGACCCCAAATGATTTGGTATAATGGCAGGCAGATCACGATGATGTATTTCTGATTGTTATAATGAAATGACATCAAAGTTATTCTACGCGAGTTGTCATATTTCAACATCATATTAACAAAACACTCTATTCTAAAAGGCCTTACCACAGTGCGTCTAGCGTTCTTCTGTATGACGATGTTATTTTAAACATGCCTTCAACGCGTAAAAACCCCCCATTTTTACCTTACATATACTCATAATTAGCTTACTTACTCCCTTTTGTGTGAAACACTGAGTTGAGAAATGACTAGCGCTATGCTAAAAAATCTACTAAGTATAAAATATTTTGGTTTACTGCAGCAAACTGTGAAATAAAGTACAAGAAAGGAGTATCGCCGTAAAAATACCAACATCATTACAAAAAGGGTCCCAAAACGTTGTCAACGTAAATATTCCGGTCTACATAATATTCACAATACATGTAGTCTCATTATTTTTGCGCGGTTCGTTTTTATGGTCCACATATTTTATTTGTCTTTACGTCGGCATCCGGTGAGGCTAAAATATACAAAACAAGTCCTTTGTTTTGCGGAGAGAAGTAAGAATAAATTGAATTGTTTTTCTAACCTCTGGACTTGCTTGGCAATATTTTTTCTCTTATTGCGATAATTTAATACTTAAATAATTTGTTGAAGGAAAATTTGTAGACAAACTAGTATTTTTTCTTTTTTTGTATTCAATGATTTCGTGGAGCAATAATACTATTTTAGTTATTTACAAACGAATAGTTCCCTAACAGTATTAACACGTTCAAAGCGGCGGCAACTTTTGGATTCTTTCCATTACAGCGGGACCAGGCGTATTTCACCTGGTGCTAAACTTTCCGTTGTGGCGTTACGGGGTCTGTTAAACCTGGTAACGTTAAAAAAACTTAAATGCTTCTTTTGACATAATTTAATATGAAAAACAAAAAATTATCATTTGACATCATTAATTATGAATTGATTTATATGAATCTGAAGGCGTACGTGAATAGCTTATTTGGTTTAGGAGCTGTAGCTAAAACAAAATACCGGATCTTTTGCACCTGGTACCGCACTGTACACGGGAAGTTTTGCGCTAATTTTAGTGTTGGGAAATCTAAATATCGATAACTTTTTGTAAGATTTATTAAAAGCATTGAAGTAAGTTTAATGTTGTTCATTAAACCATGGAAGTAGGTACTGTTTTTCACACTCAACACATCCCGAATTTTTTTTTAGTTTTTTATCGGCTTCTTTGCGGGTTAGGTTGGCTCTCAATTTTGCATAACACCCAAAACAATTATTTTTACGACCTTTTTTAAATTGATCTTTTTGTGGGAACTTTAATTTCGTAGTTATAACGAAAAAAAAAGATAACGCATGCATTTTATCGAATACAATCACAACACTAGCCGCGCGAAGCTCGCGCGTGGTGCGGCACCAGGTGCTCGGGGAGACCAGGCATATTCTACCTGGTGCCGCACTGCATTTACATTTTAATTCTTCAGTGCTGAACCAGGTCTAAAAAACCTAGTTATATGGTGACCACTTCTTCGATCTCTACTTTAGTAACACATCATAAATATATATTTGTCTCCTTCCTACAACGATCAAAGCTAAAGTTATGCCCTCCGCACGACAGAGAAGTCTATACTTTTCTTAGCCGCACGCTAAGCAAGTCATAAACCACGTCTTTTTGGCCTGGTACCGCACTGAACGTGTTAATGGAAAATATGCGCCATTTTTGACGACGCCACTCAAAGACGGGTTACCACTATAAAGATACCACTATAAAGGAAAACATTGAAATGACATGTAGATAATAATTCATAAAATAAAACAATATTTGTAATCACTTGCAAATCAAAGAATAGAATAAAAAATGTTTGAAGTTGTAAGCATCATCTACCTACAGCCTACACGTGTAGAAGATCAAATAAAAAATACTTTTGTTTTCTTATGTAGATAATTGTTATTCTTATTTGAAAATTGTTTTACTTACCTTTCCGGCTCAAGATACTGAGAAAATACAGGAAAAAGTATATTGTTTTTATTTTTATCTCTTTGATGGCCCTTATGGAAGAAAAATCATAAGGTAGTCCTGGTATTGCCAAGTACTCAAATTTTCACGTGGTAGTTATTGTTCAGAAGTTCGTAGCTACCGAGTGATAGCAGCTAATACCGTGGGGTAGCGGTTGAGAATTCTGCCACCCCTAATCCACTCAGGGTGTTTCGTGAAGGGCGACATAGAGTTTTTGACCTCGGCTGAATATCTGTCGACTATGGTCAACCAAATGGTATCGGTAATACCATCTATGCATTCCCCAAGAGGGTTGACTTCAGGTCTGACGTCTGGTTATAAAATATTGGTAAATAGTTTGCGACATTATTTTATGCGCCGACCCCCACTGATTTGGGATTAGGGCAGGCAGTTGATAGTTCGTAGCTTGCGCTACACTACTGTTTAGTTCGTAGCAAGTGCTACGTTACTTTGCCGTCGACATAAAATTGTTTTATTTTTTTATTTGCCGTCGAAGTAAAAAAAATGTATAAGATACATCTTATTGGGTATTACAACAATATTTTATTTATTAAGTTATGTATGACTATGATAATGAATGACTGACTAGCATTACTAGTGTATACACACATACCTTCATCAGCAGCCAATTTCATAAAAAACAATCAACACAAAATGCAAACAAAATTATGTTACAAATATTCTTCTTTTTACAAGTACAAAAGCTTAGGTATTAAAATACAATGCTGCTAATTTTCCTTAATTCACACCCCGCTTAATGTTTGGAGCATAAAAATATGTTTACGCTTAATAATGAAAATTCAAAGTTGGCTTGAAAAATAACTCGCCATTGCTCAAGAAGTTTAATTTTCTTATTAAACTTGAGGCATGAAAATAAAAAGAGCATTAACTTGTAAAGTAACTAAGGTACAAAGGGAAGAGTTTTATTTTCTCGTTATTACAACATCAAAAGAACTTTTTAAATTGCTTGCTTAAGCTTTGTTATGGGTCTGACAGAATGTCATATACTTGGACATGGGTAATTTAACAATACGGTTTAAGGTCAAAGTTTTATTTTGGCGAATATTTTATATAAACATATTATCAGAATGAATTCATTTTTGATAAGTACCTAGGTATATTGTTTTGGTCAATAGGGCATCGCAAGAACTAAACAGATTTTCATTACTGAAAATGCTGTAAACGAGAAAACATTTTAGAACCAAGTCAGTCAGCTGATCATGCTTTTTGTATGGGACGTGGCAAATATATCTCGCTGCGCTCGGTGGATTATGTCGGCGTATTTGTAAAATGAAGCAATCAAACATAATTATGCCGGAATCAGCATAGGGAAGGAATCGATCCCATGACTTTCAGCGTCGAAGGAGGGGCAGGAGTACTACCCGCTACGCCATCGGGACAGTCTCGCAAAGTGACTGGGAATTGATCACAAACTCTACATCATTGTGTGAAGCCCAATAGCTCTACCAATATTCGGTCCCAAAGGCATTGCGGTCGTTGACGTGATAAATAAAATAAATTGGCCAAGTACGCGTCTAACTCACATAACTTCATGATTCCGCAGGTTAAAATAAAATAAATAACTATTACTACCTTTTAATTTACCATATACCATAACCATAATAGCCACAACAGTCCACTGCTGGACATGGGCCTCTCCCTATCGGGGGAGTATTGCCATACTCACCACGATTGGCAGGCGGATTGGAGAGCGCAGTGCATGATGTTGCATTGACAGGGAACGCACACGGTACCGTTATTAGGTACTGGTTCTATGTCAATGAGGTAGTAGCAACTTGAATAATTAATTGCGCCACTCTCGAGTGTCTCTCTTTTCTGTGACAACTGACAACCGATATTTCGGACAAGTAGTAGTACCATTTTCAGGAAATTGAATCGTTCGGTACCGCTTCGCATTTTTGTTCGAGAGTGTGTACCTTCTAAGCGTTGTAATGATGGTAGGCTGTACCAGGTGTAAGGGGTACTGAAAACGTTCAGTACACCCTTACAATCAGACCATTAAATTGAACAACTTTAACTGTGGAACCTATGTTAAAAACAGTTTTTTTTTTTTTCATTGTTGCCTCACTTTGCGGGTTCTCCTACGGATCCCTAAAAGAGTTTCACTTCATTACAGTTGTTTGTTTGTCGTGATTGGTTCTGATTGATTCTGAACAGTCCCCCCCCCCATTCCCGGGGGAAATCAGAAGCTTCCAAACAAGGATCTTGCGGCATCTTCTAAGTATAATAAATAAACGAACTTAGGTTGTATTAGTTAGGTTTGTTACCGTCCCTAGAGACAATTTGGAACAAGCACAAAATGGAGAGTTTACAGAAGGATTTTCGCGATGGTCACATGGTACATAGCCAGGGTTGCTAGGTTTAATACGAGGACGAGTTAAGATTCAATAACGTCATAAGATTCTGTGCCGATTTCAATGCAAGTAATATGACGTGGAAACCATCTTCTTTGTTACTTTGAGTTCCTTTGAGACTCCAGTTCATTCCATTAAACGTCAGTAAGCATCAAAATTGTCGCTAATACTGAGAGAACCATCTGTAAGCGGCTAAGGAATTTGAGAGATAATGTGTATTGCAATTTTAGGTAAAAGGCTGACAATCTGTCATTATGGTGATGCACAACCTTCTGAATGACTCTTAAATTTTTGGTATAAACGGCAGTTTTTTTTTACATTTGTTTATGTTCCGCCTACCCCGCAATTGATATTGGCGTGATATATGTAGGTATGTATGTGCTTTATGCAAAACTGTTTCGAGCGTAGCAAAATGGTTGCGAAAATGTACAAAATCGACGATTGAATATCGCACGCGCCATTCGGTGGCCAGTGTACCAAACACTGACATCCGGTGGTTGAAACACATAGTGTGAACTTCCGCCAACAAAAGGTTTCCGGTCCATGGATAGCGAGCGTTCGATATTTGAACATGTGGGAAATAGATTTGATACCACATGAACTGTCTAAAATGTTCGATGTGTGTAGCTTTGTTTCTTCTGTTTCATACATTTTATATGGAAACGGTTTTAAGAGCCGCGATTTCGCACATCTCACGTCTTCGACGATCACTTGTTTGTCAGATGCCATCTTACACAACTGTCGCTATTTGGCAAGAAGCAAGACGAAGATGTGCGCCATGACATCCGATTTTATAAACTTCTTTCGTCAAAAAACCGTATCCGGAAATATACCAGCAAATGCAGCGCATGTGTGAACCACTTCAGGCGAAGTGTGAATCCATGAATAATTTACGTACACCAAGTTTTAGTCGCGTTCAACAAATTACGTACTTCACTTAGTCTAATACTTTGAACGAAAATGCCCGTGGCCTCTCTTACAGTTTAAAGATAGCAGGAAAATATGATGATGATGAAATGAATTTAAGGGGAAAGAAAACCTAATACATATAGTGGTACATCGCCAGAACACCAACCTACGGGTAGGTTACGGGATCAATTTACACTTGTTTGTCTTAGTATTTGTATGAACAACCAGATTATTTAAAAATTATTCTTATATTGTACTACCATGCGCAAAACGTACTTTTCGCTACATTGAGCTCCTTTTTATTTGGCTTGTTGTAACCTTTTTGTTACTCCCTGTAGAATTTTGCATACACGCTATACTCAAATAGTTGTATGCTTCAGTCAGAAATCCATGATCTAATTACCTTTACAGCCACAACAGTCCACTGCTGGACATGGGCCTCCCCCGTATTGGGAGGTATTGCCATACTCACCACGCTTGGCAGGCGGATTGGCGAGCGCAGTGCAAGATGTTTAATTCACAGGGAACGCTGCTGCCCATTCCCTGGATAGTCATCCCATACTCGCTTTTTACGACACCCATGGGTAGAATTGGGGTGATGCTATTCTAGGCCGGCATCACACGGCAATTGATGATCTAATTAGCCGCTACTTTAAGCGGAAATCGTATTAATTAGGTACTTAGTTGCATTTCGCGATAATTTAATAAGTGATTTACATGAACCTTGATTAACATAATTACACAGGCTGTAAATTAATGCACATGTGTAAATATTTCCTGTACAATTATCATAATAATAGGTATAACAAGTTTTTGTTTATTCTTTGTCACGTATATTATCGAAAACAAGCAAATGTGTTAAAATACAAAAACCCGACTGCGGTAATTTCAAAGTTGTATTTTGCTATAAAAATCCGCCATCTTGAACTTACCTATAATTTTTTATAACAGCCAGTATTACTCATGCTGCTGAGTTGAATCTTATGACACTTCACATATCAAGATCCCCCCCCCCAGCCGTTTTGGCTGTAGCCCGTGAAAACGAATTTCTTTTCTACATAACATAACATACATACTCTCGAAATACATAACCCTCCTGAGGCCGCCGAGTAAAAAGAATAGTTAATGGTAAAGGAAACTCACCACTACTTCACTACAAAGCCCTTCGTTTCACTGTGCCTTTGTTTTCTATGCAAAGAACCGTAACAGCGTTTGTAAATATGCAAATAATATGCCGAGGAATTTTTCATAGTGATTTCCCGCGGTTTGGTCGAAACAAAAATGTACGTTTGCATTTTAATATTTTGGTAACGAGGTGAGGTAAGGTTTTCGGTAGGTTGAGTGTGCGGGATCCATTAGAATTTATATTTGTGCGCTACGAAGTTGTTCCGTAGCAAATAGCTACGGCACGTCTCACACCCGATGTAGTTGCTGCGCATGTATAGCGCATCTGTAACGCATGCGCCTATTAAAATGCAAGGAAATTTCAAATTCCCCATACTAAAAACCTAACCGACGTTGACGCAGAAGCCACACAAAAACTTGCATTAGCAACCGCTTATTATGTGGTATAGATGTCAATATATATGTTACGGGCAATTTGATAAGTCCGGGCACTTTTAATAGTGACCGGTCAGTATTAATAATGTTCGACCTAATTGGGCAATGTGATTAAAACAGCATGATTAATTACTTTTCCCAGTCAGTATGAATAATTCCCACCCTTCCTTGGGCAAAGTAATAAAAATAAAGAACTATAATGTAATTTTTTATTAAATGAAGTTAAACTTACATTATTTCAAGGAAAAGTTATCAAAAAACAAAGTATTGAACATAGAAGTTGAATAATAAACAGTTAAAAATGTAATAACATTAGTAGCTACTTTTTATTGACAAAATTACTTAAGAACAATAGATTAAAAATTGGTACCTGAGTAAATGAAATTAAATTTACATATTTTTTATGAAAAGTTATTAAAAACTGTTTGATTCCGAAGCTGATCTTAGCGCAGTGGAAGCAAATTAAAGTTATCTTAAAATCTAAAACTAAATGGTCGATCAGCCTCGGAACAACATTTGACTACGATTCGTAGTGCTCTTTACTATAGCTAAATAAAATAAATTTAATGAGAGAATTTTGTTCCGGAAAGTTTCCGGCCGAGAAATTCTTGTTTCCAAAATCTACTTAAACAGGGCCCAGCAACGAATTGCTTACCGAGCGAACGATGACGCCATTTCTTTGTGAGTTTAAGTATGACAGGAATCAGGTATTCAGGATATTTGAGGAGCACAGGAATAGGGAATAACCTAAACTCACGGCACCGGAACATCCGCTCGTTCTCAAACTCCTTTCCTCCAATTTGCACTATAGTTCACAGTTCGACATCACATAATGTTTTTTAACACAAAATAACTAAAAGATTTCTCTCTGAATGAGAAATCGGCCCCGTTAACCTCAATCATTTATAATTAAAATACGTAGCTATCGGCAGCCACGACGCGAGCCAACGAAAAGTGAGGTTATATTTTGCCGGCGGTCGCGTGACTCTCAATCAAAGCGCCGGAACCAAAATCACTTGGTTCACTTCCCCACCGAACAGGGAAAACCACACGAGAAAACCGAAAGCACACTAAATTACACCATTTATAATTAAAATTCGCATCCACGATGCGGGCGACGGCAGAGGACGTGACAATGACAGAGCAGCGTTGCCAGCACCGCGCGCCCATTTTATACGAAAACTAAACATTCACCCGCCCCGGACCGACCCATCGGTCCGCTCTGCATGGCAGGCGTGATAATGTAGCTACTGCTCGCTTAAGGACTGAATCCCCACCTGAACTTCTGCAACTCGAGGAGTGCCATCACTACCGGAAACAGGTTGAGAATGCGCCCCGGCGCCAACGCAGTGGCGGTAGGTTGGCATCCTTAACCAGAACGAGATCCCCAATGCAGGGGGGTTCAGTCCTGTCCGTCCACTTAAGGCGTTGCTGCAGAATGTGCAAGTACTCAAGCGACCAACGCTTCCAAAAGTTTTGAGTCATTTGCTGCAACAGCTGATAACGCGACAAACGATTGCTATTCACCTCCGTATAGGGATATTCCGGCAAGGCGTTAAGTGGGCGGCCAATTAAGAAATGCCCTGGCGTCAGGGCCTCTAAATCATTTGGGTCTGAGCTGAGCGGACACAAAGGACGCGAATTGAGTACAGCCTCAATTTTACAAAACACGGTCGCCAGCTCCTCGAAAGTCAAAATTGTTAACCCTACAACGCGCAACAAATGCGTCTTAGCGGACTTTACAACCGCTTCAAAAATACCACCCCAGTGAGGGCACGCTGGTGGATCGAACACCCAGGTAATGCCCTGACGGGAGAGGCCCGTGCTGATGGCTTCTTCGTTCTCCCTTAAGAACGTTACAATTTCCTTCATACACCGATCAGCACCCTTAAAGTTGGTACCACAATCCGACCTGATCAGCGCTGGTCGCCCTCGTCGCGACGTAAATCTCTCCAGCGCTGCCAAAAGGCCTCCGTAGATAGGTCGGCCACGAGCTCCAAGTGGACGGCCTTGGTGGCTAGGCACACGAACACGCACAAGTACGCCTTGATAGACTTTGCGTTCCGTAGGCGTGATGCCTTTACCATGAAAGGGCCTGCAAAATCCGTTCCCACACCTGCAAACGTCCAGGCCTCCGTCACCCGGTCCGGTGGGAGATCTCCCATCTGTGGCTGCATTGTGGCTGCCTTCAAGCGGTAACAAGGCAAGCACCTAAACACAACGCTACGTACCGTTCGTCGTCCCGATAAGATCCAGAACTCGCGCTGTAGAATGGCCAATAGCGCATTACAGCCCGCGTGCGAGTTTTTCTCATGACGATCCCTGACTAAGAGCTCAACTAAGGGTCCCCTTTTGGAAGTAACAGTGGATGCCGAGCCGAAAGGGCAGGCTAGCGTTCGAAGTCTGCCTCCAACCCTGAGCATACCTTGCTCATCCAGGAATGGGTTGAGGCGCACAATTCCTCCCTTCAGCTTTCCACGTCCATCCCTGAGCAGCCTGACCTCCTCTTCAAAATGTTCCGCCTGGACGACTCTAACCAATGAGCATAGAGCCGCATTCCGCTCCGCAGGCGAGAGGACAGGTGTAAAGTTCCGTTCTGCTTGAGGCTTCCTGCAGTTGTTCACGAACCGCTTGATCCAACCTGTCACCCCAAGAAGTTTGTCGAGGAGCTATACCGTTCCAGCAAGAAAGCTGGGTTAGGCTTCGGTACGAGTTGCCCCACGTTCACTCGCAAACCTCGATCAGGTGGCCCAAGCGGCGCCCTGCACTCGTTGAATGGCCATTCCTGCGGCGACTCAGTCAGCCATTGAGGTCCCCACCACAGTGGGTGACTCACCAAATCAGGTGCCCTGCACCCGCGCGAAGCGCAGTCCGCTGGGTTCCATTCTCCCGGTACGTGCCTCCACACTAACGGAGTTTCCGACCCCGTAATCTGTGACACCCGATTTGCCACGAAAACCTCAAGTGTATGTACCGACGTCTGCAACCAGCACAGAACTATCCGACTGTCAGTCCACGCGTACACCGTTTCATCTAGTTGATGGTACCACGCAGATTGCAGGTTACATGATTTAGCAAGCGCGCTAGAAGAGCTGCCCCTGCCAATTCCAATTTGGGGATGGTCCATCTAGTTCTGACTGGTGCCACCTTACTTTTGGCCATAACCAGACGCACGTGCACAGTTCCCGTTGAACTTGCTGTCCGAAGGTATACAGCTGCCGCGTACCCTCGCTCCGAGGCGTCACAAAACCCATGTAGGGTAGCCTTACATCCCACCGATGGGACTAACTTGCGGGGTATCGCGATGTGCACAATCCCTGGTAAGGTGGTCACAAACTTGAGCCAATCCTTCAACAACTCTCCGGAGAGTTGGTCGTCCCATCCTAAGTTGGCTAGCCACAACCTTTGTAAAAGCACTTCGCCATGAACGTAACCGGGGCGATCCATCCGCTAGGATCGAACGTTCTAGCGATTGTCGACAGTACCGACCGCTTAGTCCAAGTTTTCTCCAAAGGTCGGGCTCGATCTTGTACGTGAATACGTCATGCGTTGGCCTATATTGCACCCCGAGGATGCCCAACGTGTTTGGATTGTCCGGGTTCTCAAAGAGGTGCGGGTCCTGATGGAACTCGCCTGGCAAACCGGCCAGGAGCTCTGGGCAACTGGACAACCATTTCCGCAACTCGTAACCTCCTGAACCCATGATCGCGATCAGCTCGTCTCGTAGAATTAGCGCCTGCTCCACGCTATCAGCACCCGTGCAGATATCGTCCACGTAGACGTCGCGATCCAGTACTGCTGCGGCTCGAGGATATCTTACCCTTTCCTGTGCGGCCAACTCTCGCAGCGTACGTACTGCCAAATACGGACTTGGCTTAAGTCCATACGTCACCGTGTTAAGTTCGTATGTGACCATCGGCTCATCTGGGCTCTCACGCCACAAAATCAGCTGATACCGACGGTCATCCGGATGTATCATGGTTTGGCGAAACATCATTTTGACGTCTGCGACAAACGCTACCTGGTGTAAACGAAAGTCTGTGAGAATGTCCACAATGTCCCGGTTCAATTTAGGACCCGCGTGCAAACATTGGTTCACAGACACACCATTCGAGGTAGGAGCAGAACCGTCAAACACCACCCGTATTTTCGCCTCAGGTGACTTCAAGACAGCCAGGTGTGGAATGAAATAATGCTCGACACACCTCCAATCCAGGCTGGACACCGACATGTGGCCCAATTGAATATATTCCCGCATGAATTCTATATACTTCTGCCGAAGTGCTGGGTCTCGCCTCATCTTCCGCTCCATTCCGAGTAGTCTCCGTTCCGCGAGCTGTCGCGAACTACCTAAAGCGGGGCGGTTTGGGAGAAAAGGTAGCCTGGTCACGAATCTGCCTGACGGGCATCTCGCAGTGTTGTATTGATAGAACAACTCGCACTCGTCATCCTCTGGCTTCCGTCTGTCCGCCGTGGGCGCTCTTCAGACTCCCAAAACCTCTGCAGCACCTCTGACAGCACACTACCATAGAGGACCGGATCCCTTCTGGTAGGTCCTGAGGTCTCCAAACTGGGCCGAAAACAACATACCCCTGTGGTATCTACGGCCACCAAACCAGTTTCCTGGAGTACCTTCTTCCTACCGCACCATAATCTCCCGAGGACGTCTGACCCGAGAAGTACGTCCACCGTACCAGGAGTATCAAAATCAGGATCAGCTAACTCCAACCCTGTGGTTAACCCTCTTACCGTTGGTGGCAACCTAACCTGAGGAGTTTCCCAACCACTTCATCTAGCACCACGGCTGAGACTTGATAGCTGACCCTGTACATGTGCTACCTAATGTGAACTCAAAGTTCGTCTGACCCCGAATGTCAGGCACATTTAGGCCTCGATGCCTACAGCTTCATCCTCACTTGGCCGTACATTTAGGCCTAGCCTACTCACCAGCTTACTCGATACAATACATCCCTGAGCCCCTGTATCCAGTAGGGCTCTTACTTGAATGGTCCGGCCACCGTATCCCCATACCCAAATCTTAGCCGTTGGCAAAAGTACCGTGATTGGACGGGGGCCGAAGCTGATGAGTAGGCGGCGATTACCTAGCGGGAATCTAAACGCGGTGAGGCCGCGTCCCGCGGGTATCCTCACTACCCAAACCTGTGTATGGGTCCCACTCCTGCTGGTAGGAGGTCTGCCCATAAAGGCCATGGCTGGAGTTCTATAGTACCCCGACGGCAAACGTCCGTACCGAGGTTGCGCTTGTAGCCGCGGGTACTCAGGCATAGGCGGAGGCATGCGTGGGTCTTGAGACCCAACCAGGTGGCTCAAGCCCGCAGAATACTGCATGTACCCTGGTGGCTGCCTAGTGCTCCCCTGACACCCGCCCGTTAAATCCCGTACCTGGGATGGGTGTCCTTGGCCACGTTCCTGTGCCGCTCTTCCCCAATCCGGCACCTGCTGCCGTGGTGGGGATCGTCCCCACGTCCTTGGGTAAGTGGGCTCCGTCTGTTGACGTCCCCCTGCCTGTCCCTGTGACCGATGCGGAGGTGGGCTCCTCCTTGGAGGGTGGGAGCGTTGCTCCCTCCTTGGTGGGCAGGCTCCTTCGCTGATCCGATCCAGCGCTGCCCCGGCGCCTCCGGAGCGATTCATGCAGAGCAGCGGATGGTGTGCACCCTGGCAGTACCTACAGTTGGTGCTTGAAGGGCACTCGCACCTGATGCGGCCCCAGGCACCGAAAACACCAACGCCTCTGCTGTGCCACACCCCGTCTCCTCTGAACCCGCTGCGCAGCAAACTCCTGACACGCTGCCACCCCGTGGCCTGTCTCCCTGCAGTAGGCACACCCTGATTCCAATGCGGTGTTGTACCGCCTGGGTTGCCCACTGTTGCCTCCTCGCGCCGGTGCACCCGGCCGTTCCGGGTGGCGAGGGCAGAGGTCTCCTTGCGAGGGCTTCACCAGCCTGGACGTCCACTCGCCTGCTTTCGGCCTCGAGGAACGACTTCAGATCCTCGTAGGTCGGGAGGTGGTCCGAGGACTTGCCCCATGTAGCTGCTCGAATCGAGCGACCATTTCGCTCGGCAGGCGGCGAAGCACTGTGTGGACCAAGATATAACCGTAGCCCGCCACTGGCAAACCCTGTCGCTCTAGTGCGCTGACCGCGACACTGACTGGGTGGAAGATTTTCTCGCGGAGGTCCGTACCTCGCGTTATGGTTGGTATTGACAGCCACTGGTCTAACAGCCTGTCTACAATCAGGCGCTTGTTTCGATACCGGTCGGTAAGGATCTTCCACGCCACCTCATAATTGCTATCCGAGACAGCCAAATGCGTCAGCAATTCATGAGGCTCTCCATGTAGCCTGGACATCAGCTGAGCCATCTTGTACGCCGGCGTTATGTCCGTCCGTGTGTGGACCACACTGCTATACAGGTCCTCAAACGCCGGCCAGTCGGCGTAATCGCCTGCAAAGACTGGAACCGTAACAGGCGGAAGAGGCACCTGTAATCCTTGTCCCACTTTACCACGGAATGGCTTTTCCTTTCCGTCACGTCGCCTAGATATGTCCGCAGCTGCCTGCGCAATGTCCTGTGCCAGCTCCAAGCACTGGCTTACATCGCCCTCAACCAGCTCCTTATCTTCAGGGTTAGGAGCTTCCTCAAGGAGCATGAGGCACTCTGTGAGGTGTTCCGACACAACCCGAACCCGTTCATCTGCCTGTAGTGCACTTTTCAAGAGCGCGTCCTCCCGGTCCTCGCGGCCGATCATTGCCGCTGTGGTAGTAAACCACCTTAATTCTGTCTTTATAGCAGCCTTATACCTGGCGATCGAGGGAGCCATGGTACCAACTTTTACACACTCGACTTAATAAAAACGAAAAACCAATAAACAAATACCACAAAATAAATGTTAGTTGACTGGCCTAGACCTTACCGATAAGGTACCGTTCACTAGGCAAACAATACAGTCACAAAAAAAAACCGAAACAATATTTTCCAAAATTAATAAAACATGTGGGTAATATAAAAAACACGCTTTATACTAAATTACGGCTAACTATGTTGCAATAAAGCAACCACGCTCTGCTACCATAAAATGTTTGATTCCGAAGCTGATCTTAGCGCAGTGGAAGCAAATTAAAGTTATCTTAAAATCTAAAACTAAATGGTCGATCAGCCTCGGAACAACATTTGACTACGATTCGTAGTGCTCTTTACTATAGCTAAATAAAATAAATTTAATGAGAGAATTTTGTTCCGGAAAGTTTCCGGCCGAGAAATTCTTGTTTCCAAAATCTACTTAAACAGGGCCCAGCAACGAATTGCTTACCGAGCGAACGATGACGCCATTTCTTTGTGAGTTTAAGTATGACAGGAATCAGGTATTCAGGATATTTGAGGAGCACAGGAATAGGGAATAACCTAAACTCACGGCACCGGAACATCCGCTCGTTCTCAAACTCCTTTCCTCCAATTTGCACTATAGTTCACAGTTCGACATCACATAATGTTTTTTAACACAAAATAACTAAAAGATTTCTCTCTGAATGAGAAATCGGCCCCGTTGGCCTCCAATCATTTATAATTAAAATACGTAGCTATCGGCAGCCACGACGCGAGCCAACGAAAAGTGAGGTTATATTTTGCCGGCGGTCGCGTGACTCTCAATCAAAGCGCCGGAACCAAAATCACTTGGTTCACTTCCCCACCGAACAGGGAAAACCACACGAGAAAACCGAAAGCACACTAAATTACACCATTTATAATTAAAATTCGCATCCACGATGCGGGCGACGGCAGAGGACGTGACAATGACAGAGCAGCGTTGCCAGCACCGCGCGCCCATTTTATACGAAAACTAAACAAAAACAATTAAAACATGAAAGTAAAAATAAACAATCAAAAATGTAATAATATTAGAAGTTGCCTACTTCTTTTTTATAAAAATATTACTTAGGAGCAACAGTTTAAAAATGGAATTAAACTTACATAATTTTCATTAAAGTTATCAATTAATTTGAACATGTGAATTAAAAAAAATAGTTATAAATGTAATAATATCAGTAGCACTATTTTTGATAAAAATATTAGGTACTTCAATAGTTTAAAAATTAATAGACTAAGAAAAATCAACTGAAATATTTAATAATTAAGGACTGCAAGAAAGTTGTTCAGTTTTATTACATTGAAAGACTGATTTATTACATGGACCACGGGCACTTGGGCACTATTGATACTGACCGGTCCAAGTGATTAATTAATCACTTTACCCTACGTTTTTGGGCGCTATTAATAATGACCGGTCAGTATTAATAGTGCCCGATTAATCACGTTTCCCGTAACATATACTTATCTCTTTTGCACGAATGGACGTCGTAATTGTGGGACTCATTCGACTAACACATTGACTACTTCAGCTGTGACCTATGTATATTCTTTGAGGAGTTCATCAGTATGAGGGCATAACCCCTTTAGATGTTTTGAGCACATTTTTTTACGCTTTGTATAATGCTGGGGACTTTGTATAAATGATATTGGTGCCTTACTACCTTCTGAGTCGCACCTTGTATCAAATAAAAAACACATCAGATTGTATTAAGATTCTACTAGTTAGATTAAACTATATTTAAACTTCCCCACACACACGTCATTGGCGTAAATCTATTTAAAACTTTGCTGCCACAACTCTAATCCTCTGTTTTAAAGTTCAAACTTAGTAATAAAATTTATTTAAATTCCAACCACTTCACTCTTCATACTCCCACTAAAGTCGTCGTCACAGTCTGTTTTAAATAAGATAACATTGTAGAGGCGTGAACTATTAAGATTTTACTTCTAAATGTATTTTTTCACTTCAAAAAATCATACAATATTGGTACCTAGATAAAAATTTGCTGATATCTCTAACTCCGATACATAAATCTAAAGATTACCAGTAATTTATTATAACAAGCAAATATGTAATATTCGCTAATCATCACAAAGAAAAAAAAAGTTACACCAGCGCGCCAATTTCACAAAAATTACTTGCATACCTAAATAAATAAATATATTTTGCCACATCTGTAAATTGAAGAGGTAACAACTTCACGTAATCTTTAGCATTCCGCTACAACTGTAGCCATAGCCTCATACAAGTTACGCTAAGATAAGGAATTCACAGGTACGTCGGTAATATTGTGTCAGCTTCATCTAGTTACCTAGTCTCTACCCGATCAGCTCGAGAGACGTGCACTAACTTCGAAATTACTAGTGCGGAGAACGGACAGCAAATAACAGGTACGTATTTATTACATTAGCTATGGTAACCGTTTCACAGACACAGCACAAAATAGAGAGTTTACAGAAGGGTCACTCGATCCTATTTAGATTTTTGCGACTGTTACTTGTTACATAGACGGGGTTGCTACTGTCAAAAGTCTCAAAGAAGAAGAATATCAAAACAGCGAAATCTGATACAAGAACGTAAATTTTAATCCAAGAAATATGACGTTCGTGGCAACAATCTTCTTAGTTAACTTGTGTTTTTCTGAGATTCTAGTTTATTCCATTAAGCGACAACAAGCATCAAAATCGTCGCTAATACCACCCGAGCGCTGTTTCCCTAACTTGTGCTAGTATTAAGTGCGTCACCTGTAAAGGCGCCCTGCAATTTGTGCTATGGTGTCTCACAATCTTGTATGATGTGACACAGTCTCTACCCAATCAGCGGGACGACAATGATACTCCCTGGAGCTAAACTGAACTTTAAAGTCACAGAATATTACCTACTAGCGATAAGTATAAGGAACGGGAAGTAAATGGTAATTAAGTAATGTTACTAGTTAAGGTAAAGAAATCAGATTTTTAAATACGTTTTTGTTAAAAATAACGTGCTCTCACAAAGTAACTCTGGTAAGGTGCTATGACTAAACAACTATAACCTGTTTATGAGACATGACTATAAAGTAAAAGTAATGTCGGACCGCTGGTCGGTCCGAACATTTCGCGTTATGGCGGACATACCAATAAAACAACAGTGAGTTTATCCGTATTACTTTTAGTTTAACTATTACCTGTTACCAATGGTAACAGATATTTTATTCCAATCCTTAATCACCTCGTCTCCAATATACATTTTCAATTTAAAGGCTTTGTTTAAACAGTTTCCAATAAAGATCAAACTGTCCAGTATAAAAGATTCTCTTCGAAACGTTTTCCTTTCATTGAAGTCTAACATAGTTTTTCTAACAGCTTTATAAAACAAAACGGATGATTGAATGAATAGGTACGATATTATTCCTGCGGACATACATACATATATTACGACATGCGGGGTAAAAAACGGCAATTATACCCGTCTGACAAACGTTTGAGAAGACTGCGTATCACCATAGTGACAGGTTGTCAGCCTATCGCCTAAAGTTGCAAAACACATCCACTCTAAAATCTTCTTACGTCACCCACGGGAAAGATATAGTGTTGCCATTCTAAAGCCGGCAGTACGTTTTCCTATCAGCTAGATAAAACAAAATGGATGATTGAATGAATGGTACGATTTTATTCCTGCGGACTGGGTTGTTTATTGTCTCATGAACCTACCAGTTATTGATGTTGGGATGATGCTATTCTAAGCCAGCACCAAACAACCCACTTTTCAATACCCTAATTCCGCAAATCTAATAAGATTTTGCTACAAAGAGAAAAAGCGATATCCTAAAACGGTCAACAATATTATATTCCCCTCAAGCAGCTAATGATAGATTTATTTTTAAACACTGCCTCTGACACAATCAATACTGCGAAGGTCTGAAAGTTAATGACGTTATGCGTCCGGTTAAAACTTAAAAGCTTTCAGTTAATAACATAGTGGGCGCGCATTTTTCATTAATACGTAAAGTCACATTTTTCTAGTGACGAATTTTGTGAATTGGGCGTTTGTTGGTGATAGGGAACAACTTTTCCCAAGGTCGAAATATAAGATAATATACCTACCCCATATTATTTTTGAAATCAACTAAATCAGTATTTTTCTATAGGGACATTACCATAAAAGCCAGAACAGTCCACTGCTGGACATGGGCTTCCTCCTATCGGGGGTATTTATTGCCATACTCACCACGTTTCACGGGCACGGCGAGCGCAGTGCAAGATGTTGCATTTACAGGGAACGCTGCTGCCCATTATTCCCTGGATGAATATAGCTTTGGCACCGCTTCTTACGAAAGCCGCAGGAAAGATATGGGGTGATGCTATTGTAAGCCGGCACCGCACGGTTCTTACCTAAGTTAAAATATGTTATCCGTAATGATTTTTATATTTTTTTCTCTAGCGATACTCATAAACGGTCACTGGCAGTAGGCATGATCGAGGGGTCATTGCCCTGTCGTTAACGCAAAAAAAGAGAAACATAAAGTAAACTTACAACAAAAAATATAATAGCAGATATTTTGCAGAAATAAGTAGTGAGTAAATACTCGAGCCCTGGTAAATCCATCGTTCAACAAACGGACGTCCATAACAGCTTAGTCCCGATTTGCCCATGCTCCACCTCGGCACAGTCCAAATCCGCCGTTTAACAAATGGGCGATCTATTCTATACCAACATAGTCCCGATTGGCCACTGTCTCAATAAAGAATAATAAAAAATTACATCCATAAAATGAGCCCTTTCTCTTTCTCTTTGTGTGAGACACCGAGTCGTCCAAAGACCCGAACCCTGGTTCAGAATTTTACAACCACCTCAACTCAATGATGATGAGAATTTATAATTACTTCATCACTGTCCCGATGGCATAGCGGCTAAACATAAATATTCGTTGATTGGTTAAATCATTTTCAAATATTTGTGTATAGTATGTGTGTTATGTGTAAAATCTGTATTTAATACAAAAAAATATCGTGTATGAGTATTAATTTCAGCTATCTGGTTCCCACGCTAATTACTTAGTTTGGAGCTACATCACATCAGCCTAGCTAGAGCAGCCCACTGCTGAACGTATAATATTATCTCCAGTTTTCGCGTGGCCGAAAGGCGTTCAACGCTACGCTTGCCGTGATTCTGTCTCCACTAGAGAGCCCACTTATTCTACCTTACTTCTACTTTGCTCTCTCTCTATTCGTGTGATTCACCAAGTCGTCTTACGGCTCAAAGAACCATTCTACTTTGCTTACTTAGTTCTACAAATTATTTGCAGCTACGTGGCGAATCAGGAGACGTTTTTTTTTCATGTGTGGCGAACCGGTACCGTGGCAAAAAAAGCCTTCTCTCTATTCCCAGTAACACTGGGGCACTTATCTCTAATGGAACATTCCCTTGGTAATCCGAGATAATCCCCCAAATTTGGTAATATCGGTGTTTTCTTACGAAACTTGCGTATTTTTTTTTACTGTTTTTGGTAATGTGAGGTTTAAAAAGAATACAAAATAATTACATAGCACAGACTTAGGTACCTGTATGACAAAAAGAAAATCTTTGCAATCGTTTTCATGTGACTACTGTTTTGCATGAAGCCATAGCTTTTATCATATAAAAACATCAAATCTCAGGTTTCAACTTGAACTGGGACACAGATAATATAATTATACTAACGTTGGGAATATAGATGCATACACAGGCTGGTACAAAATACAGGGTGATTTGAAATTCGATGCATTCCCTGAAGGTGGTTAGAGGGGGGGCCATTTCCAACATATTCTTCCATGGAACCAGGGGTCGGAAATGATTGGTTACAAAATTATTAGGACTTTTGATTTTTAAAAGAAAATTTCCCGATTTCAACTTTAAAATTAGCATTAATGCAAAAAGCGGCGTGCGAAACAAGGCAATTGACTATGGTCGGTCGACTACGCCAAAGTCAGCAAATGCTGTTTAGACAACTTTTTCAAGTATTTTCGTGGTCTAATGGATGGAGCATTCCCCTCAGAAGTCTGTGGTTCCAGGTTCGATTCCCGTGAGTTGACCTACAAGGTTGATATTCAACACTTTGTGAATTTTTCCCAGTTTGGTTTAAAAAATCACGTTGAACCACCTGATTGTCCGTAAGAAAATATCGTGCTCCGGAGGGCATATTAAACCATCGGCCTCGATTGATGTCTAATAAATGCAGACGGTGGTTGTAACACTACCATAGCAGAGGTCTAATACTTGTAGTAGGTGGTTTAAAAACTCCGACAAAGATTTATCATTTCAGTTTTTTAGGCTGTTTAAAGCTCAGGAGCTCCATTTCTGAATTATCGTAATCCAAATCCGTGCACGGAAATCTAAAACGAGTGGTCTAACCATTCGTATTACACTTTCTACTACTCGACACTTTAAATGTTAAGGGTTTGTGTGAATTTATTAGGGTGTGCATAAATTAATAAGTTTAGTAGAACATGTGATACGAGCACAATTAGTAGCAGATTTTCGCACGATTAGGATTACGACAATTCAGAAATGGAGCTCCTGAGCTTTAAACAGCCTAAAAAACTGAAATGATAAATCTTTGTCGGAGTTTTTAAACCACCTACTACAAGTATTAGACCTCTGCTATGGTAGTGTTACAACCACCGTCTGCATTTATTAGACATCAATCGAGGCCGATGGTTTAATATGCCCTCCGGAGCACGATATTTTCTTACGGACAATCAGGTGGTTCAACGTGATTTTTTAAACCAAAGTGGGAAAAATTCACAAAGTGTTGAATATCAACCTTCTTGTAGGTCAACTCACGGGAATCGAACCTGGAAAACAGCATTTGCTGACTTTGGCGTAGTCGACCGACCATAGTCAATTGCCTTGTTTCGCACGCCGCTTTTGCATTAATGCTAATTATTTTATGAAAACATGTTTGATTGTAGATTATTGTACCTTTCGGTTAGCTAATGAAACAGAGAACTCTGTTATGAAGTTTTACGGATTATTCCATAGTGATTTTTTACAGTAGATTACCATGAATGTTGAAAAAAATCCCTTTCCACCAAAATATTTTCTTGTTTTGGCGCTGTATTTTAAGAAAGAAGAGTATTTCTAACTAAACTTGTAACTAAAATGATTGTCCTATTCATTCACTATGAGATCATGTCAAAAAACTATGCATAAAACGGTTTGGCTAGCTTTCGCATGACTTTTAAAGTTGAAATCGGGAAATTTTCTTTAAAAAATCAAAAGTCCTAATAATTTTGTAACCAATCATTTCCGACCCCTGGTTCCATGGAAGAATATGTTGGAAATGGCCCCCCCTCTAACCACCTTCAGGGAATGCATCGAATTTCCAATCACCCTGTATAACTCCTTTATACTGAGTGGTGTCCAAATCACCTTTCATATCCACCCGTATGTTCTGCGATTTAGTAGTTTTTTTTTATCACTACTAAAATATCTACAACGTTCTAGTTTATTCTCAAAAACAGTACATACTTTTTACTTAAAGATGACTATAAGTCAAATGTTAATAAATGCATAGTAGCACTGGCCACACTTTATTTAAAAACCTTTCCTAGGAGCCCTAACGATCAAAATCCATTTCGCAATAGATTAAGCTGTAACCCGCTCGGAAACTACTCGGGGAGGAAATATTATGAAATTCTTGTAGAGTCGAGACTTAGAGTAAATAAAAGCAAACTATAGAGTGCACCTAACTAGGTTTGAACGGCTGGCACGGGTTTGAACATAAACTCTCTGTCCATCAGTAGCTAAACGCCATTGACAACACTATTGAACATCTATATATAGAACTTTTAGTTTGCGCTAGGAACAATGGATGCCAATGTTGGGCCAATGGTATTTACTCCAAGCTTTAAACGTCAAACTTAAGTCAAATGTATGAGAAGTAATAGATGTTCAATAGTGTTGTCACTGGCGTTTTGCTACTGATGGGCAGAGAGGTTGTGTTCTTACTGCCAACCGTTCTAACTTTTTAGCCCCAAGCTCCACAGAGAGGACAAGGAAAGGACATAGGGCGTCGGGCATGACGCTTGACGTTTGACATCGCGACGTTTCCATACAAAATGTACGAAAAAGTATTGACAAAGGCACACACAAGCGTCGCCAAAGCGTCGCATCCATGACAGCTAGCGTCAAAAACTAAGAAGAATATTTGACGATCACTTGTCTGTCAACTGTCATTCTTATGTCCTATGCCCTCGTCTTTTTGGTGGAGTTTGCGCCTTAGGCGCACTCTATAGCTTGCTTCTTATATATTTTAAACTCTAAAAGGTATACTCTAAAAGTGGAGAGTTTCCGACGCAACCCCGGGTTCTCGCGAGTCGAGATTCATTTAGGTTAAACGAGTTTTGAAGAAATAGCTTACTAACCCACTACAAAAAGAGCAAAACATGTAAAGGACCAAGATCCAAGATATACTGGTTTTTCTCTTCATACATAATTATAATAACTAGTTAAGGTCCCTCTATTGAGATTTTACTTATTTATTACAGTTTCTGCTAATAATACTAGTGACCCTAGAGTTGCAACTACATTTTTTTTATGTTTAGCGACTAACGAACTCAGTACTGCGTTCCCAAACAAAAATTATGGATGTAGCTCAGAAGGCTGCCTGCTTAAAGTGGGATTGGGCTGGCCACGTTACTCGTATGCCAACTGAGTTATGGGCTAAAGTAACGACAAGATGTGTACCCAAAAATGTTAAAAGGCGACGTGGACGGCCCCGAAAGAGGTAGAGCGATGAGCTGAACGTGTACCTAAAGGATTGGTACAACCTGGCACTAGACCAAGAGGCGTGGAAGAAAGGGAGGGCCTTTGCCCTGCAATGATAAATAAATTAGCGACTATAAATTATATATGACAGAGATAATAAATGTGACATAACTTTCTATTAGTATCAAATACTATCAACATCAATGCTGAAAATAACAAATTCCTTTTCATCATGAAAACTATGCAGGTACTCAATAGCTCTAGGGATTTGAAAAGGTTTCTCCTGTGTGGCAAGCAGGCGTACTGTAGAGAGATTTATCTCGCTCGCGAGAATACAAAAATGTGTGAAATCGTATGGAATTTATCAAAACAAGTGAAGACTTTTGACATAAGGGTGTAAAAAAATCCATATCACTGGTCGCATCCTAGCTACACTGAATAAAAATATCTACAAAAGATGTTTGGAAACTCTGTGACAATATTTTCAGGCCGAGATTTAGGCGTGAATCGAAACAACTTTCGACAAAAACTTTATGTAGTAATTTGGTCAGTTTATACCTGTAAATAATTTCGGAACATCCTGTTATTGTGTAGGTTTACGCGACTTACTTGTAATTTAGTTGGTAGAAGGTGTAGCCCTCTACGTTTCGGCTGGCTACGACAGCCTTCGTAACGTAGAGGGCTGCACCTTCTACCAACTAAATAACAAGTAAGTCGCGTAAACCTACATAATGAGTGATATTTGTTCATTAACGAACACCCTGTATTTAATTTTCGATAACTTTTATACTGTTCTACCGTCCTTTCGTTTCGCATTGTCCTATAAACAAGCTAGAAGCGTGCCCTACTCCCCCCTTCCCCCTATCTCTTCAGTAGTGCTGAATCATCCACTTCCGTGGCTTGCACACTTGATGTCAATTGCATGGTATTTTTAGCGCAGCATTAATACGTACGTTAGTATTTTCTTATTACCCGGCTGCCTCAGGAGGGTTATTTTTTGGAGAGTATGTACTATACTAAAATTATTGTTTAAAACAGGATTATTACCGTGATAATATTTTTGTTGATCCCGATATTTAATTTTTGTAAAGGACTCCAGACATTTTGTGGATATACTTAGAAACACTGAGGTTAAGACAGACGAGACATTAGTTAGTTGTTGAGTCTTTGTTCACAAACGTACCTATCCAACAATGCATTGATGTCGTCAAATCAAAACTGCAAGACAATAACATGTCAGTGGAAATAGCCAAGTTGCTTGATCATTGCCTTAGCACGAGCTACTTTTTGTACAATGGTCGATTGATGGAGTGGCAATGGGCAGTCCTGTTGCTCCCATAGTAGCTAACATCTGGATGGAACACATAGAGAATACTGCTATTCTATCAGCCCCATCAACTGTCAAATTATGGAAAAGGTATGTAGATGACGTTTTTTGTATAATAGGAGGAAAAGAGGAAGAGGTAAAGGACTACTTGGCATTTTTGAATAACATTCACTCAAAATTGAAATTTACCTGTGAGATCGAAGACCAACGAAAGCTTGCCTTCCTAGATGTGTTAGTTGAGGTCAAAGAAGATGGATCTCTAAGTCATTCGGTCTACAGAAAACCAACGCATACCGACAAGTATCTGCATTCTACGTCACACCACCATCCACGGCATCTTGATTCTGTTGTTAGATCGTTGGTTGATAGGGCTCACGATCTGTGTGATGTGAACCACCTAGCTAAAGAGCTGAATCATGTCAAGACGGTCTTACAACGGAACGGTTATAATGTCAAAGCTTGCGAGACTAAAAGGAAAACAAAAAAGAGGAAAGCAGAAGAAGCGCAACGACAGCCAGCGTTTTTGCCTTATGTAAAGGAGTGACCGATAAAATAGGCAGATTATTAGGAAAGTTTTCCATTAAAACTGTTTTCACTCCCTTTAACAAAATTGGAAAGCTACTACGATCGCCTAAAGATCAACTTCCTCTTCAAACTCCCGGCGTCTACAAAGTTAATTGCAGCTGTGGGAGCTCGTACATTGGTCAGACCAAAAGAACAATAGTCGACCGCATGAAGGAACATATCAGAGCTGTAAAAAAACAACGATGCCCAGAAGTCAGCCATAGCGGAACACCTAAACCAAGCGGAAACTAATCACTGGATTGAACTACATAACCCGCAAGTACTGTCAACAGAACGTCACTATATACCTCGTTTAGTGCGAGAAGCCATCGAAATCACAAAATATAAAAACTTTAATCGTGAAGATGGTTTCAAGCTGTCCAGTGCGTGGAATCCAGTATTAAACGTATACAACCGCAAAAAACACTCGACTTCAAACTCGCGAAGTGATACTGTTAGTGTGGTGTGTCGTGATCGTGACAAAATAGTGAGTGACAATAGTAGTGATTCGAGTAACCGTGTAGAACGCAGTCGACGAATCCGAAAGAGGGTAGACAGATATGTTTGCCCTTAGAAAGATGACATCACTCGCCAAGCCAGTCTACTCGTGACCATGGGGCGTGCAACCGCCCCGAAATATCGGGATCAACAAAAATATTATCACGGTAATAATCCTGTTTTAAACAATAATTTTAGTGTTGTGAACAACCGTGAAAACCTAAAAACTTATATAGTATGTACTATGTATGGACTTATGTATGTATCAAGAAATTTGATTTTCAGCTAAGCGGATCTTGACATGTGAAGTGACGTTAGATTTGTGGAGTGACGATGGCTATATTAAAAAGTCATAAATTCAAGATGGCGGCTTTTTATCGCAAAATACCGCAGACGAGTTTTAATATTTTAATTCATCTTCTTATATCTAGTAGTTTTTCAATTTAACATTATTCTCTCTATCTATCTCTTCTACACCACCGGTCGTCAGGTGTGGTACCCGCCACCCGCGAGCTCTAATGTGTTGCGTCACATCATTATTTACCCCCATTGTGAACAGATAGCACGCCATTGTGCAGTTTTGAATAAAGAATACGGGCTATTTAAACGGTATTGTAGTTTTGTATTGAATAAGAAAAATTTACAAAAACCTAAAAAGAGATGGCGGGATGACCTCAACGAGTTTGAATCTGCCTGGCCCCAACTATCACCAAAATTTGGTACTGAAATGGTATCGTGTGATACCGGCTTAGAACATTCGTTGGGTGTGGGTGTGGGTGTCGCAAGAAGCAACTAAGTGACTCTAGGGTTTCATGAGTATTTTAATTTTAGGCGACAGGCTGGCAACCTATCACTATAATGAATGATACACGACAATAGCTAAAACAACCCTCAAATTTTTGACACTCTGCCTCCCCTGCAAAGAATATAGGCGCGATGTATGCATGTATCTATCTCTTCTGCACCACTGGTCGTCAGGTGTGGGACCCGCCTCCCGCGAACTCTAATGTGTTGCGTCACATCATTATTTACCCCCATTGTGAATAGATAGCATTGTGCAGTTTTGAATACGTAAAGAATACGGGCTATTTAAACTATTGTAGTTTTTTACTGAATAGGAAAAGGGTGGTGCTGGAACAAGATTAGATAGATAGATAGATAAAAAATTTAAATATTTTAATTAAAGCTTAGAACCATCTTGATTTATTTAAAAGAAACTTAAGATACTTAAAAGAAACCGCATCGAAATTGGTCCACCCACCTCAGACAGACGCTCACAGACAGCCCTACGAACTCCGGCTGACAATCTGTCACTATAGTGATACACACATACTGAATGACTCTCTAACTTTTTCTCACGCGTGGTGTAAATGGCCGTTTTTACAGCCATTTACGTTGTGCCTACCCCGCAAGGGATATAGGCGTGATATTTATGTACCTGTGTATATATGTTTGTTTAGCACAATGTGTGTCGATTTATAGAAACCAGTACAATCCTAGCAGCTAGGCTTCCTACAAATTACGTACAATTAGCGGATGCGGTCTTACTACAAATTACTTTAGCGTGGAGCGCACCTGGCACAGATTTCCCTCCTAATTCTACTTAACCTACATTTAAGTTATGTTAAGTCGCTGCCTGGTTGTTTGAAACAAACCACAGAACTTCATATAACATTAGTTTTAGAAGTCGCAAGCCTTAATATCCTTCCTAAAAAAACTTATTTTAGTGAGGTCAAAATAAAGACCAAGCGCGGCGGCGACGTAGTGCGCCGTCAACGTAACAGCATCGTTCATAGTATGAAGGGCGCGCTGCGGCGGCTGGCATCCCCATACAAACCAGTCATACCCTGAACGCGACGCCGCCGCGCTCGGTCTTTATTTTGACCTGTACCTACGTCTGAATAAATAGAAAGTCGTAGTATAGATGAACGGTGAAATAAAGTCGGGTCTCGAGTGAAGGTCACGCCTTGGCAAGCGTAGCGTTGGACGCCTTCTGGCCAGATGGACTGATGATTAAAGAGGGTGACTGGTAGAGACAGGATGGTGAAACCAGGAGATCGTGTTTTATGGCGTACCCTAGGGGAGGCCTACGTCCTGTGGACTATTATAGTACCTACTTTATAATGTGATGTGATGACTGATGACTTACGTCAGGCTTATGAGAAGCATGTGGTTCAACCTTCAGCATTTGATTCATTTTACCTGGAACAGAAAGAGACACTTCATCAATACGTAATATTCCAAAACACAATCCAACTTTCCAAACACAACAAACATCGATTTATACAGAGAAAGTTCGAAACTGAACTCAGTTTTGTTGGTTCTAACAAATTATTGGACGACACGAATTCTAAACAAATTATTGGTCGTTCATTCCAACGCTCATTCGTAACGTAATAAAGCCTAGTTTAGTCACAAAATAGAGAGTATACAGAAGGTTCACTCGGCCTTATTTAGGATTTTCGTTATTGTCGAATGCAACGTCGAATGCTATAAAGCCAGCGTTGCTACTGTCAAAGATCTCAAAGTAAAAGAATATCAAAACAGAAAAGTTTGATGCGAGAATTGATCCAAGAAATATGAAGTTCGTAGCAAGCAACCATTACTAACAAAATAGAGAGTTTCCCGCGCGCCGTTTCCCTACTTTGTATTCCAGTTATTTCTATTAAGCTAGTACAGAGTGAGCCATCTGTAAAGGCGGTGGAAAATTCGGCAAGTTTTAAAAAAATAAGCTGCTTGCTACCCATACTAAAGGCGCCCCGCGCTCCGTTTCCCTAATTTGTGCCCAGACCATCTGTTTTGTATAGGTAAACCAAATATTTAATTTTGTTACTCAAACTACATAATTCGAAGAAACTGGATATTCCTGCTGCTCTTGGTAATAATAATATATAAAAGTAGTCACTACACAGCCACGCCCGAGAACTAGCAAATTATATAAAAACACTAATTACATACTGCACGCGGTTGATTAATCATAGACGCTGCAACCCCCGCCATAGCAAAAGCAATAATTATCAGAAAAGAGCAGATTTATTAAAACAGTAATTTCAAAGTTTTATTTTGCGATAAAAATCTGCCATCGTGAATGTATTTTTTAATATAGATAGTGTCACTTATGTTGCTGAGACAAATCTAACGACACCTCACATGTCAAGATCCGCCCAGCCATACATAGGTACATAC
This sequence comes from Phthorimaea operculella, assembly GCA_024500475.1. Classification (NCBI taxonomy): domain Eukaryota; kingdom Metazoa; phylum Arthropoda; class Insecta; order Lepidoptera; family Gelechiidae; genus Phthorimaea; species Phthorimaea operculella. The sequence continues at coordinate 4,783,688 of JANFCV010000014.1, read as the reverse complement.
TCTCGAAAAACATAACCATCCTTTTGAGGCAGTCGGGTAACAAGTAGATAATCTAGATAGTAAAATAATTGCATAGTGACTCTATGCGCCGTTTTTTTGTTTTTTCTTGTATGCAAAGTCAAAAGCTCACTGGATATCCGATTCCTTTTATTTTCCGCCAAGTCCAATAAAATCCCTCTCTCTCAAAGCGCGGCATCGCAATTTCGTTTGAAACGTTTGAAAGCCGACTTCCTGTGTCACCGGAAACACGATAAAGCGGTTAATGGCGGTCGGATCCGATCCGCATCCGCATCCGATGGGATTTAGATTGTGATCCGCGATTTGTAAACTGTAGTGCATAATGGGTTTTAGAACACACACACGAATACCGTTACTGTTCGAACTAAGGCTCACTGTATTTTCAACAGCACATCAGCTTAATTCTTTTTGGGACCAACCCATACCGGGTTTTCTCATAAACTGTATGAGAAACCTGTTAAAGAGGATCCCTTGCTGAAAGGTATTACCAGAATACAATAAACATATAACGAAAAATATAAAAGACACCCAAACCTTGAGATACATATACCTAGATATGAATCTGGTTCAATAGGACCTCTTTTTTGGAAAGACACGTACTTACTATTGCGCCTGCGAGACATACCTACTTATATAAAGTCCTATTAAATCCACTGCAAATATTTTTAGGGTATGTTCTACTCGTGAAACTGAATATCTTTTCTTGGTAAAATAGCATGAAAGTATTAGGTTATTGTCAGATTCTATTATTCGTAGCAAAGTGCTACGATAGTGCTACAACAGATGTCCGGCAATAACATGTGAGTATGTATGTACGAATGTATAGAAATTAAGTTTCAGGCAGTTATACAGTTAGAGATGCACTTAGAAACGTAACGCCATTCCACCTTAGGGAGCTTAGAAACTTTGTCATAGTACGTTAGGTACAAAGTAATAGACGGTCATTGGCTCTGACGTGTTACGGCGTGTCCACATACCTCCGGCACGGCGCCGGCGCCGTGGAACGTCACGGTGCACGCCGTGGCACGACACGACGTCGGGTCGTGCCACGGCACGGCGCCGTGCCGGACCACGACGCCGTGCCGTGATAATCCACGGCGTGACACAATTCTCAGTCACCAAAGAGATTGGGTCTCTCAAAAAAGAGAAATAATTATTGGTATGCCATAAATTTCGATTGGCAACAAAAAGCGACTTACAAACTTTGGGCAACAATGTAATAACTTAGTCCGAAAAATAGCATTAGGGCTGCAAATAATATTAAGTGATTATCGGGGCAGCAAAATAATAATTTGAGAAGCAAGTTTTTACAAGCAGCTTCAGTGTCATGCGGGCAATCTCTCATTTTTTCTATCCTACCTAAGGTACATTAGGTCAACGAACGACTTGACAAACCAGGAGACCTCTGTCAAGGTTATCTTAACGTTGACTAGGCCTCTAATATGGTAAAGTAGGCCTCTGACATGATTAAGTACATGACAGAGGCCTGACTTCTGACATATTTACAGTCCAGCAAAAAAGAGTAGAAATTAAATAAAATGGAACTAAAAAATTTTCATACTAAATTGTTGCCATTCATAGTTAATATTGCCATATAATTTTGAAATTTCTTACTCAGTGGTGCCCTCATTTTTGTCTACTCTTTTTTGCTGGACTGTAAGTATAGTTGAGCATGCCCATCGACATGATTGACATGGCCTCTGACACGGATAATATTGTGCTTAGCAAGTGCTTTGACTTTCGTTTTATTTGGACGGAAGAGGAAGACTGCCGTAAGCAATTAAAAACACTACCATTGTGTATTTTTTGAGGCTCGACCTCGACATATTTGATTGATTATTAAGTTGCTATTTAAATTTAAAAAAAATATATATTTACGTGCTGTGTAATCGCATAACAAAATTTTTATACGTATGACACGCGCATTGAAGTTTTCTTATTACCTATGTTCACATGTCTGATAAAATATATTGTTGTTCAGAAATATTTACTGTCCAAGAGTTGCTTAACGATTAGCAATTTCTGCTTAACAAAGTTATCGGTAGCATTTTTAGCAAAAAATAGCATTTTTTTGCTTACTGCTTAAATAACACCCGAAATATCTTGCTTTTCATGGATGGAAAGGATGATGGTCAAAATGTGCCCCAAAGCTAACAAATGGTAAAATATTGACCAACAGGTTTGTGATGTATGTCAATAAAGAGAACATAGTAAGGAGTTCATTTATTACTATACTGACATTTCTCTAATGTGTAGCATTATTCCTAGAAAAATCAAATTTTGTTACTACGTATTCATATTACGACACAGAATACTACAAACAGCTGTATTTAAGCACTTGTTGATTATGCTAAAGTCTTCCTCATATGTAACTATGACCACGAATGAAACATATGTAACTATTTTTGAATAAGTTTAAAATTACAGTCTGTTGAGCAAGCTTCCTCCATTAAACGTGGTGCAAGCAAGGAAATCCACTTTTACCTAGACATAATACATCTACACGGTAGCTTAAATAGTAGGTTATAAACTCTATAACTAAGCGCGTTAAGCGTAAAATAGAACTAGAACAGTTAGATACATAGTCTCTATCCAAAACCACTCGTTTAGTTCTATTTTACGCTTAACGCCAAGCGCGAATAGAAAATGCATGGAAAAGCTACTGGCCCATTGAAAACTTAATTAAGGGAGACCCATTTGCTTAAAAGGCAAACTTATCCACTTGCGCATCCTTCCCAGCTAAAACACTGTCTTACAATATAAAAAAAAACTAAACGGGTAACTAGTTTTACCGTAGGTCAATCAATAATTATTAATGCAATTTGTTTCAAACTTTGTGATTAGATTAAGCAGCTAAAAACCGCAAGTGAAACCGCAGGCAAAGTGTTTGACAGATGATATTATTATTATGCATGATGAACCTCCATGTGAGTAGATTTAAATAGAAAATAATGAAGTATTAAAAGACAAAACACTGTCTTCAGGTCTATGATGCAGATAAATCGTCTGTTGGATGTTCATAGCTAGTACTGGTAGCTGACTGATGAAAATAAAAGGAATGACTTCACGACAGGGAACGACATGAAGTCAAATAAAAAAAATGTGGTGGATGAAATGATGATGATTACTGTCGGAAAAACTGCCGTGACTGCAGATCAGTATTGCTGCAGCGGCCGTGCGATTCGCACGTATCTATTTTTGCTATTTTGCTATAAAACGTAAAATGTGTTGTTCAGAAATAACTAAGCAGTAAATAACTATCAAAATTATTAAAAAACGAAACCCGACAGCGGTAATTTCCAAGGTACCTATTATACCTATCTAGGTTCGAGTTACGGTACCTACACTGAATTAAACCAAGTAAGTACATACTTACAGTTCGTGCGTGAGTTATCTGTAGGTACCTATGTACCTACCTGCTACTCTGCCGTGTGATGCCGGCCTAGAATAGCTTTACTCCATATTTGCCTGTGAGTGTCGTAAGCAGCGACTTAAAAGTAACATGTGTGTTGCAATTTTTGGCGACAGGCTGACAACCTGTCACTATAGTGATACACGACAATAACTCAAATGGCCCTCAATATTGATAAACCTGGCGATAACGACCGTATTTTTACGGCCGTTGAAGCTCTGCTTACCCCGTAAGGGTTTAAGGCGTGATTTATGTATGTACGTAAATCACGCCTTAAACCCTTGGTACCTACTACCTGTAGGTACCTATCATATCTACCTAAGTGTACATGCAACCATCGGCAGTCGCGGCATGTGCCGTCGGCTGTCGGCTGTTGGCCGGTGCCTTCGGAATCGCATCTGCTGCAACTGCCGCAGCATGTGCTGCAACTGCCGATAGCTGCGGCCCTTGCAGTATGTGCTGTCGGCTGTCGGCTGGTCTGTTCAGAATAGCGGCTTAAAGTTGACACGCACGATGGTAACGGATTATTAGCTAACATAAAACGAAATTTTATGTTTTCCTTGTAGGTTTACTGTAAAAAAAGACAATTGAGTCTGAGTAATAACATGATTGGATTTAAGAATAAAGGCACGACTGGCGAAGAGTAGAGACGACTTTGCGATGGTGGTTGCCGACGCCCATTAGTGTATGACACTAAGATAAGAGCAGAAGATTTAAGAATATCCTGCATGCTAGAGAAATGTCGCGATAGTAAAATATAAACACTTGAATGACTATGTTCTATGTTCATACAATTTAATTCTGCTGATCAATATTTTTTTAGATGTTTATATTTAGTTAGAGGAAGAGCATAGTTCTCATACAAAAATGTTCCAAGACCTTTAAAGAACAATGTCTTAACTATTATGACTGACATAGCTTGTCATGTGGCCTGACATGCGCTGTAACAATTATGCCAAAATAAGAAAAATTTAAATGTGATGTACCCTCGCCCTCGATAACAGATTTGTCGATATCGATAATATCGATTGGTGAGGACTGTTCTTCCTCTGAAGAAGAGTATGCTTTTTGGGAGTTATTATGTATGTATGGGTTGCATAAGTAAATACATTCGTTAGATTTGTCTCAGCAGCGCATATGACATTGATTATATGGGGTGAAATTTTACTAGTGACCGATAGCAAAAATTCAAAACCGGCTGGTGATAAGGAACAACTTTCCCCAAGGAACATAGGCCGAAATACGAAACAAATTTTAGACCTCTCATACAAAATTGCCGATCAGCTTATTTCAGTAACTTTTTTTTTCTCGTATCTCGACCTTTGTTCCTTGGGGAAAGTTGTTCCTTATCACCAGTTAGTTCTGAGTTTTCGCTATCGGTCACTAGTAAAATTTTACCGTAAACATATAAGTTCATATAACTATTTCTTAAGGCGAGGATCCACGCCAAAAAATACGATTTCAAGATTAGGGTTAAGGGGGGGTGAGATGCGGGGCGGGAGGTCAGCGGGAGGCTGGTTTCACCGCGAGGACCGTCCGAATTTTTAAATAAAATGGGTTTGTTGAATTAAAATTAGTTAATCTGCTAAAATCTTACTGTATTAGCGCTCGGGAATTAAATGAGGAATCTTTTGCTATAAAGAACGTAAGGAAAATAGTTAGTTAATGTTACATAAATATTGAATGAAAGTTTTTTTATTTTTGCTATTTTTGTGATTTTTTTTATTCCAAAAACATTATGCAAGCCAAGAAAAAAAATAGTATTTGCTCCAGAGCATTTCTTACGTCGTTTATTTTTTGAGGCCTGCTACTTGCAGTAGGCAGTTGAAAAACTCTGACACCAGGGTCCATCGGGTCGTTGGGCGACTTGGTGTACCCCTCGAAGAAGAAGAAGTTCCCCCGAAATGCAAAAAAAGCCATAATACTAAACAAATCTAGAATTTCGGCCAAAATCCTAAGTTTTTGGCCAAAATCCTAGGTTTTTGGCAAAAAATGGATCAGCTTAGGACGATGGCCGAAGGAAATCTACGATCTTGCCATATGCCGGCCTTTGGCCAAAAACCTAATTCTGCCATCGTACTGCGACATATCGATAAATTAGAGGCAACTCTATCGTTCCATTTTCAAAATGAAAACATGGATTCCTTTTGAACACTTTTATGTAAAATGTTGCCGGGCAAGAGCATACAGTCAATTCGCAATCTTTGGGTCATTTATTGAAGAAATGACATCATGATCTGCCTATGCGGGAGGCCAAGTTACGGTGGTCGCGATACTTAGATACTACGCGTCCAACGTAACTTGGCCTTCCGCTTAGGCTAGTCATGACACATAACATGACTATCATTTTGAATGGAGTATACTCTGTAAAAAAGATATGTAAATCATAAACAGAGTCAAGCATCTCAATTTATACGCCCTATTACACTATTACATGTGTCTGCATACCTATTATCTGAACCTTAGTTGAACTCTAGCATAAAAGTGAAACCTTCATAACAACCGGGTGGTGAAGAGGAGATGAGAAATCAATACAAGTTGTTTTTTTTGCCACTCGCATAGTGATAATGATAAGTTTTAGTACTACACACAAAATTTCAGCTTCTTATTACTTTAGAAAGTATCCTAACAATTTGATGATCCTCAGTGTCTCAGTGGTGAGTAACAAAATCTGCGTAAGACATAAAAAGTATTAGATTTATAAAATGTATGCATTGAATACGGTGATAAAAAAGGTGAACCCCATTTTTATATAAAATTGCAAGAAATGCACTTATGATAATTATATTAATTAATAATAATACAGGATACTTACAAAAATGGCAGGGCCTATCGCTAGAATTTTATAAAATTATCGATAATCCGCTAAATCTTAATATATAAAACTCAAGAAGACTGACTGTCATCAACGCACAGCCTAAACTACTAGACCGATCCGGCTGTAATTTGGCATGCAGATAGCCATTATAATGTAAGCATCCGCTAAGGAAGGATTTTTTGAAATTCAACCCCTAAGGGGGTAAAACGGGGGATGAAAGTTTGTATGAAACTTTTTATTCCTTCGATATAACTGCTTCAAATTTCGTATTTAGGAAGAACTTCAAAAATAATGAATAACGTGTTTCAGCATTTTCCAATTTTAAACCCCTGAGGGGGTAAGAAAGGGGATGAAAGTATTATAGTTACACGCAGGACGCTCCTTTGAAGCAACAGTTTTGAAATTTGGCACCCTTATTTTTAATAAACAGTTGATATTATTTTGATTAAGAAGTATTCAAAATTCATCCCCCGATGGGTTGACATAGGGGATGAAAATTACGCATTGTCGTAAAAACAAACCCTTGGAGCTAGAAGCGTGAAATTTGGCATGTGCATTCATTAGGCAACGTTAGCATCCACTGAGAAAGGATTTTTTGAAATTCAACCCCTAAGGGGGTAAAACGGGGGATGTAAGTTTGTATGAAACTTTTTATTCCTTTGATATAACTGCTTCAAATTTCGTATTTAGGAAGAACTTTAAAAATAATAAATAACGTGTTTCAGCATTTTCCAATTTTAAACCCCTGAGGGGGTAAGAAAGGGGATGAAAGTATTATATTTACGCGCAGGCCGCTCCTTTAAAGCTACAGTTTTAAAAGTTGGCGCCCTTATTTTTAGTAAGCAGTTGATATTATTTTGATTAAGAAGTATTCAAAATTTATCCCCCGATGGGTTGACATAGGGGATGAAAATTACGCATGGTCGTAAAAACCAAACCCTTGGAGCTAGAAGCGTGAAATTTGGCATGTGTATTCCTTAAGCAAAGTAAGCATCCACTAAAAAGGATTATTTGAAATTCAACTCCTATGGGGGTAAAACAGGGGGTGAAAGTTTGTATGTTTTTTTTTATTCCCTTGACATATTTGCTTCAAATTTCGTATTGAACAGTTGATATTATTTCGGAGTTTTCAAAATTCATCCACCGATGACATAGGGGATGAAAATCACGCATTGTCGCAAAAAACAAACCCTTAGAGTTAGAAGCGTGAAATTTGGCATGTGTATTCCTTAAGCAACGTAGATATCTATTAAAGAAGGATTTTACTATTTCAAATATTTTATTTTAAAGTTACGCATTATCGTCATCACGGTCATACATAACCAAACCCTTGAATCGTGAAATTTGGCATGAGAGGAGAGGTAGAGGGAGAGAGACAGAGAGAGGGAGAGGGAGAGCAACAGGGAGAGCGTGAGGGAGTGCGGGAGGGAGAGTGAGAGGGAGAGCGAGAGGAAGAGCAGGTGGGAGAGCGAGAGGGACATTGAGAGGGAGAGCGGGAGGGATAATGAGAGGGCGAGTGAGAGGGAGAGCAAGAGGGACATTGAGAGGGAGAGCGGGAGGGATAATGAGAGGGAGAGCAAGAGGCACATTGAGAGGGAGAGCGGGAGGGATAATGAGATGGAGAGTGAGAGGGGAGAGCGGGAGGGATAATGAGAGGGAGAGCGAGAGGGAGAGCAGGTGGGAGAGCGAGAGGGAGAGCGGGAGGGAGAGCGGAAGGAAGAGCGGGAACGGAGAGCGGGAGGGTGAGCGGGAGGGAGAGTGAGAGGGAGAGCGAGAGGGAGAATGAGAGGAGAGCGAGTGGGAGATCGAGAGGGAGAGCGAGAGGGAGAACGGGAGGGAGAGCGAGAGGGAGAGCAGGTGGGAGAGCGAGAGGGAGAGAAGGTGGGAGAGCGAGAGGGAGAGCAGGTGGGAGAGCGGGAGGGAGAGCGAGACGAAGAGCAGGTGGGAGAGCGAGAGGGAGAGCAGGTGGGAGAGCGAGAGGGAGAGCAGGTGGAAGAGCGAGAGGGAGAGCGGGAGGGAGAATGAGAGGAGAGCGAGAGGGAGATCGAGAGGGACAGCGTGAGGGAGAGCGGAAGGAAGAGCGGGAGGGAGAGCGGGAGGGAGAATGAGAGGGAGAGCAAGAGGGTCAGAGAGAGGGAGAGCAGGTGGGAGAGCGGGAGTGAGAGGTCCCACTGCGCCACATCAGCCGTCTTTTAGATTATACATAACATGTTTAGGCGTTTTTTTTTCTGTTTATCTCTAAAATAGAAAGGAAAGGGGCAAGATATTTGTGTTAAAGTGCAACAAATCATAAAGCGCAATATACTTAGGTATCTATGTTATTTCTTATGACTACGCGGGCGAAGCCGCGGGTTTTAGCTAGTTAAGATATATGTTGTCGACTCAAAAACAATATTTTTTTTATGTGTGATTTAGAAAACAGAAAACAGGGGGTAACCGTTACCCCTGCACGAAATTATTGATATAGATGCGCATGCATATTTTTTGCAACCGATGTGTAGCCCCTCAATATTACCCCATAACTTAACCACGCGAAGGCATAAGCGTAATAGGCCGAGAGGGCACATTCAATGTTAGTGTTGGATTTTAGTACACTTAGGGCGTAAATAAATTGAGATAGTTTTGATTTCCAGCAAACGTAGGTGTCAATGGTAACACCCAACAACGTGCACGAATGTACCTCTTCGATTTTTAATCTTGCCTTGGTGGCTTCCAAGCTAATAGGTTGTCTCTGATAGTGCCGAAACTGTATTATCTTAGTTTTATCGCTGTTAATTTCCAAATTGTTGTCCTGTAGTCATTGTCATTTTTGTGACATTGGAATAGAAGGGAAATATCATCAGCAAAGAGGGTGCAGTGACAGTCAACTACTTTAGGCAGGCCGTTAATGTATACTAGAAATAAGGTACTATAAATAATCGGTAAACTAAAAACGTAAATAAAAATATGTCAATTCCTTCGATGATGCTCTAATTTTTCTTTATATATATATCAAAGTCACTATTTACATTGTCTATCAAAATATCAATCAAGCCTAATGGCCTTTAGTTAGATCAAGGAGTTCGTAACATTCCTCCCGGCCAAAAAAACGAAAAATATAAGTACAATTCAAATAATCACAACAAAAAAATAAACATAAAATTGGCACTGCCTCCTAAACTATAGTCACTACCTCTTAGACTATAATTTATAATTTTGACACTGTCTCTTGGACTATAATTTTTACACATTAAAATTAAAATTAAAATTATTCTGTACACAATAAAATTAATTTAGTAAATGGTCGCCTTAATATGCCACCCGTCGTGCGCACGTCAGCCACCCTACAGATGCCGTCTGGCCCAGGAAAACTTTAGTCACCACACCTCTAAGCCAAACATTTCTAGGTAGAGATGGATCCGCCACCAAAACCAAAGACCCCTCGCTCAAAGGACAATCCTGCAATCGAGACGGTCGAGGAACCAACGTGGGCAAGTATTCGCGCAACCAACGTTTCCAAAACGCATCTGCCAACCGCTGCGAATCTCTCCAACACTTACGGGACACCTTGTCGCAATCACCCAACCAAGGAACGTTAGATGGTCCACCCATAAGAAAATGATTTGGAGTTAATGCCTCGGGGTCATTTTCAGATACTGAGACATGTGTCAAGGGACGCGAGTTAATTGTATGCTCAACCTCGGTCAGCAATGTCTGTAAGGTTTCTTCTTTTGGTGCCTGTTCGTTGAGAACTGCTTTTAGGGACGTTTTTACGCTCCTAACTAATCGTTCCCAGCAGCCACCCATGTGTGGGGCTAGTGGTGGGTTAAAGCGCCACTCAACTTTTTCGTTTGTCAAAAATGTTGCCACTTCAGTCTGATCTACTTCCTTAAGGGCCTTTTTAAGCTCCGTGCTGGCACCACGGAAGTTAGTACCGTTATCGGAGTAAATAACTTTCGGGTTGCCTCTGCGGTTCATCATGCGCCTCAACGCCATGATCGCCGAATCAGTGGTCAAGCTACCAGCCAACTCGATATGCACTGCTCTTGTTGTCATGCACGTGAATAACGCGCCATATCGTTTTTCGTGACGTCTGCCGATTGTGACAGTCATGGGACCGAAGTAATCTAACCCACAGTGCGCGAAGACTTTGTGGTGATGGGCTAATCTCGCTAGAGGCAGATCTCCAGTAGGGGGGTGTAAAGGCTGAGATTTACGATGTTGGCACAATAGACAACTGTGTTGAACAGCCTTAACGGTTGATCGCAAATTTAGCACCCAATACCTCTGTCTTAAATTATTTACGACAGTTTCGGTGTTCCCATGAAAGGCCTTCTCGTGATAGTGACGTATAAGTAGCCGCGTGTACTGGTGCTTTCCGTCCAACAGCACAGGATCGATCGTACCTAGATCTACGTCTTGTATTACTCGTGCCCTGCCTTTCAATCGCAACACTCCACTGCCATCTATGTACGAACATAGGTTCTTCAGCTTGCTAGATTTCTCAATCGGCTTATTCGCTTCGATTCTGGCTATATCGTCACCAAAGCTTTCTTGCTGGCTCTGTATAATCCACAGCTGCTCAGCACGGTCAAGATGTCGACACTGCAATGGTTCGCGCGATTTGGTTCGCAGTCTCTCTACGAATAATATAACACAAGCTGAAGCGCGTATCAAACGTAGCCATTTCGAGAAACGACTGATGTCAGGTAGTGGCATGGTCGGCCGATTACGTGTCACCATCGTGTACTCGATTTCTTCTAAAATAGTAGGCGGCGTGATCTTCGGCCAGCTGTCTTCGTGTAGTTTCAGGAAATCAGGGCCTTTTATCCATTTCAGTTGCGGGATGTCGTGTTGCTTGGACCTAGTAGCTTCGTCGGCAACATTTAATTCCCTGGCAACCACCTCCACTCGTCTGGGTTTGACATCTCCTAATCTCAGATATTCGGTTGAAACGAACGATTTTTATCTTGTGGGTTATTCTGCAACCAGTGCCACACAACTCGAGAATCTGTCCAAAACATCGTTTAACGAAATTCAGATGATCAAGTTCTTTCTGAATAGTGACGCCTAGTCGAGTGCCCATTAGTGCCGCTTGAAGCTCTAAGCGAGGCACGGTAATCAATTTCAAAGGCGCGACTCTACATTTTCCAGCTACAAAGGCTACCTCACCGTTGTTTCGACGCAGGTAAGCTACCGCTGAAAAGGCTTGTTCTGAGGCGTCCACAAAACATGCAGCTGAAACTCATCAAACGCAGTGAAGCCATAGCAGCGAGGTACACTAAAGTCCTGACATGATCTTAGATCTCGCAAAAACTCGTTCCAGGTTCGAGTAAAACTATCGCCTATTAACTCGTCCCATTTGACACCACTTCGCCACAGTTGCTGTAGCAAAATTTTACCTCGGATCACAATTGGGCTAAGGAATCCTAGCGGGTCGAAAACGGACATGATCACCTTCAGCATTTCTCGTTTAGTCGGTTTTCGAAATCCGTTTACTATATCCGCATCCAGTTTCTTAAAACTCAAATCAAATCCGAGTACGTCTTTCTGCGGCTTCCATATCATTCCTAAGGTACGTTGAGTACTTTCTGTCTGCAATAAGCTAACTGACGGTGTCTCTGTTTGCACAGGAAGACACTCAGGTTTATTCGATACGAAACCTCTAATCTCGAATCCACCGGCAATATGAATTGCGATGACGTCGGCCACTAGCTGCTTCATCTCTTCGACGGTATCCACGCTATCACAATAGTCGTCGACGTAATGCCGCTGTTTAATGGCCAACACGGCGCGCGGGTGAGATTCAGCATAATCATCAGCATTTCTTCTTATAATATACGTTGCTGTGCACGGGAAGATTTCGCGCCAAAAATCATAGACGTCATTTTGTACGTACGGGAGGTTTGTCTCTGTCCATCCCGCGCCACAAAAATAGTTGCGACCTTTGATCCTCTTTGTTGATTTTTACACGCATAAACATCTCTTTGATATCTCCCGTGACTGCTACTGCCCTCTCTCGAAAACGAAACAAAACACCAACTAACGAATTCAGGAGGTCGGGGCCTGCTAGCAACTCTGTATTCAAAGAAATACCTTTCGTCTCTGCTCTCGCATCGTGAACTTGACGAAGTTTACCCGGTTTATTCGGATTTCGTACTCCAAAGTGCGGCAAGTACCAAAGTCGTGGGCCGGTCAGAATTTCACGGACTTCTTCGGCGTAATCTTTTTCTAATAGGTTGTCCACCTGCTTCGAGTAGTCGGCGGCGAAGGCAGGGTCGGCGTCCATCATCTTCTCTATAATATTTAAACGCTGTATAGCACTCTTTTTATTGTCGGGCAGCGTGACGTCATCAGATCGCCATAGAAGTCCTGTTTCCCATTTATTGCCAATTTTTATAGATTTCGTGTCGAGAATATTCAATGCGCGTTGTTCGTCTGGTGAAAACTTATTATGATCATTTTGTTTCACACCGAGGCTGTCGACACGAAAATAATCTTTAACTAGCTCATGCAATTCATTGTCTGCTTCAGAGTGATGAATATGGTTACTGAATTCTTTATTTACCTTACAGCAGGATGAGACAAAACCGTGAAGTACCCAGCCTAGGTTAGTCCGCGAGGCAACAGGCTCGTTTGGTCGTCCTTCTCGATTCTCTCTTATCAAAATTAACTGCAGATAATCCTGGCCAATAAGAATTTCAGGACAACCGTCATATTCCTCTATTGGGACGTCCTGCAAATGTAAACAACTATCGATTAGTTTTTTATCGACCTTTTGAGTAGGCAAACGGAGAGAGTCTACAGTACGTATTTTCGGTAGGTGGAAGGAACCCGTGGACGTATGCAGAGTGACAGAAACGGAATGGCTATCGTTCTCTCTCTTTGCTTCACCGACAGCACCCTGCAAGTTGAGGTTAACACGAGGACCCTCCGCGCCTATTTTATTAGCTAAGTGGGAGTCTATCAAACTTATAGTGGAGCCCCCGTCAATCATTAGGCATGTGCGGATGCTACCGGTAGGACCCTCAACAGTGACAGGTAAGACTCCTACATACCTTCGCCCCGTCTGCTCCGGTTTAGTCCATAAGTTTGCAGTAGTCTCAGTCGTTTTGTCGTCTTTGTCGTGAGACTGCTTGCTTTTGGTCCAATTCACCCAGTCCTCACGGTGGAGCAGTGTGTGATGTCCGCGAGCGCACTTGCTGCATTGTCGCTTCGATCTGCAGCGCTCTCTTCGATGTTTCGAACTAAAACATTTGAAACAAAGTTTTTTCTTGCATATCCACTCCCACTTTTCATTAGTAGACAAGCAGTTAAATAAGGAGCAGCTTTCCAGATCGTGATTCTTCTCGCAGTACGGACAGTGCGGTCGTGGCGCGTCGGATTCCCCTTGGCGCTTCTGAAAGGAAACAGCATTGACAGAAGCCTCATTGGTCGTAGTGGGCGCACCAACACTGGAATCATCATCGGCCATCGCGAGTACGGGATGACGGCTAAAGCCTGAGGAAAAAGTCTTAGATTTTAGTTGCGGTTCCATTACCCCAGCCCTACATACTAGTTCGGCCTCGCGCATCAAATAATCGGATAATGCGGCTAACTTAGGACGGCGGGCGGCATTAAGGGTAACGCTATAATCAATCCACCTAAAAACTAAATTTTCTGTTAATTTACTAACAATTTCACTCACTAATTCCGGGCTATATAAATAATCAGTACAGTTTGTCGCTGTAATTGCAGCTAAACAGTTTGACACCTTAGTTGCGAGCATTACTAACTCCGTTCTTGATCCAGTGAGCTTTGGTATTTTCTTTATCTCGCCGATAATCTTGTGCAAGATAAGATCTGGTCTACCAAAGCGCATTTCCAGAGTTTTCATGATCTCGTCCGCTGAGGACACGGTGATGATGCGGGCTGCTACGACTTCCCACGCCTCTCCGCGCAGGCATCTTTGAAGACGAGCCACGTTTTCCTCCTCTGTGTACTGGCCTATCTTCGTCGTAGACTCAAAGGCGTGTTTGAAGCGCAGCCATTCAAGTGGATCGCCGGAAAAGGTAGGCAGGTCTCTTGCCGACATGCGGCCCAGTAGCTTCTCGTGTTGAATCGGCTGTGTCTGCGGTGGTCGATTGGCTATCGCAACTGCGTTGGTGATCGCACGCGTAAGATTCGCTATTTCGTCGCTACGGCCGTGTGCGGCAGTGTTTGGGTTAGCGCTGTGGTACTCACTAGCCGTGGTAGTCACGTTCACAGGCTGTGGATTGTGTGTCTGTGTCTCACTAGCGTTACAAGATTGTTCATGCACCGAAGTAGTCTTGAGCCACTGTACGACACGTGAATGCGAAGATCGACTGGACACTCTATCGCCTTCCTCAGCTTCGATTTGCGCCCTTTGCTCTTCTAGTCTGGCCTCTATCTTAGCGCGCTCGACTGCTAGACGGCGCTCCTCTAACTGGTGTTGCTGTTCTACGAGTTTGTTTTGCTCTTCTAGCTGTTTTTGTTGTACAGCCAAGCGTTTTTCCTCTAGCTCGGCAAGTTCTCGTGCGGCCTGAGCTTCTGCCAGCCGGCGCATGGTCGCGGCGCTGGAGCGCGTGCTCGATGATCGCGAGCACGGCGCTCTCGGTTGGTCTGAGACGCTTGGTTGGTCGACGGTAACAATAAGTGGTTCACTTACTTGGGCCTGATCGTTGGTCGTGCCCTTATTTAATCTTGCGCTACGGCGCAATGTTTTTTCCTGATCCATTACGGCAAATAAAAGGACCACAAAATATAAATAATCGGTAAACTAAAAACGTAAATAAAAATATGTCAATTCCTTCGATGATGCTCTAATTTTTCTTTATATATATATCAAAGTCACTATTTACATTGTCTATCAAAATATCAATCAAGCCTAATGGCCTTTAGTTAGATCAAGGAGTTCGTAACAGGTACATTCTAGCACACTTCCTACAGCGTAATCTTTATTTCTAATGTAGTTCATTGCCTCTTGAATATAAGTGTAGACAGCCAGAGTTGTGGTGCATTTTTTCCTAAAGCCGAACTGATCATTATCCAATAATTTATATATTTCTAGGAAATCGTCCGAATATTTTTGACACTGATGGTAAAATCGCAATTGACCTGTATTGACTAATATTATTTGCAGCGCCGCCTTTTTTGAGGATAGTTTTAATTACAGCTATTTTTAACGCGTCGGGAAAAATGCCTGATTCAAATGACTGGTCGATTAGAAAGGTTAGCGGAGGTGTGAGTACGTTTGCACATTTCTTTATCAGCATAGGTGGAATATCATCCACACCATTGCAATACTTGTTTGGCAATTTTTTTATTACATTTGATACTTCCCGCTCAGAAACCGATCGCAAGTAAGTATAGGGAGTTGATAGCTGGCGAGCAGGCCGCTATCCCTGCCACAACTCAGCGTAGCATCTGTTGTGGGAGTCGGTGACTCACCCACAGTCGAGAAGTACTCATTAAAGCAGTTAGCAACAGCTTTGGGACATACAATGGATTTGTTATTATAATTTAGTTTTATGTTCTTTATGTCGTTTTTTTATAGTTTTTCTGTTTATGATTGACCACATAGTCTTTGTTTTATTTTCAGAATGTGACATTATTTTGTTATAATTTAATTTAGATGATAGTCTAACACTTTTGATGATAGTCTCGTACTCATACTCTCATGCTTTTGCCCTCGCGATATCTATTTCATATTTTTGCATGGCTTGTCTTGGCTGGAGCGCGACCGTGCCCCCAGATAATACTTGGCCGTCTTAGTGGCCAGTGTCAGTAGCAACAACCAAAGAATATATAATACCCGCGTCAGCTTTGTCGCCGTGACGCTAACGTGACGCACGCCGTGACGCCGACGTGATGCACGCCGTGCCATAGCACGGTGTACACCGTGGCACGGCACGGTGCCCGCCGTCGCCGTGACTATCCACGGCGCCGGCGCCGTGCCGTAGGTCTGGGGACGCAGCCTTACATGTTTATTATTAATGGCGGACAAATTCTAATGGCCGCGCAGCGAGGCAATCATTTATCTAAGGGTGGACAGATGGTTATTGAAAGTTATAGGTACCTAGATATAACTTCTCTATCCGTTATCTATGGTGAAAATTGCCTGGAAAAGGTTATAGCCTGAGCGACGGCAGGTCTTAACCATATCTTACAAAAGAATAGAATATTTTAGCTATGTACGAGTAGAGGAGCTCTAGTACTTCGGATTGGTCGTGGTCTGCCGCGGCGCAGCTTGGCACGTTTGGCGGAGTAGCTAAAAGTTTGCCCTCTGAAAAAAGTTAAAAATATCTCATCGAAGAATAGAATGAGACATGGCTGTAGCGATAGGAGCAGTTTAGTAAAGCATATAAATCTTGGTCTGCCGGCTGCTATCTTGGCACGTTTTGCGGAGTAGCTAAAAAGTATGCCCTCTTAAAAAAGTAAAAAATATCTCATCGAAGAATAGAATGAAACTATATCGTACCGATAGCTTGCTTGAGTCTGCCTACATATATACTGGTCTGCCTGGCCTGGCAGTTTTCCTGGTCCGACCACTTTAACTCTTTTTAGTAAAAATTTTATCTCTTCGAATAAAAGAATAAAAATATGTCGTACCGATAGCTTGCTTAAGTCTGCCTAGAAAAATACTGGTCTGCCTGACCACAGCCTGGCAGTTTTCCAGGTCCGACCACTTTTACTTTTTTTTGAGAAATTTTTATTTCTTCGAATAACAGAATGAAACTAAGTTGTAATAATAGTTTATTTAAAGCTGAACACATATCCCTTGGTCTGCCTGAGCTCAGTCCGGTAGTTTCTCCGATGCGATCACTTTTCACTATCAGTAAATTTCAATTTTAAAGGACCCTGACTTTGGGCCCCGCCATTAAAATGAAAATTTGTCAGTGTATAGAAGTGAGATTTACAGAGCTGTAATCTCTCAATGTCCAGATGAAGAAAATGTTTTCCCAAGTATTATATTTTTGAAATAATTACTACGAATACATCTGAAGTTGTAGATTTTTGAAATTAACATACTTATTCTTCATCTAGACTTTGAGAGATTACAGCTCTGTAAATCTCACTTCTATACACTGACAAGTTTTCATTTTATGGACGGGGCCCACTCCCTAATAAACAAAGTCAGGGTCCTTTAAAATTGAAATTTACTGAGCGTGAAAAGTGATCGCATCGGAGAAACTACTGGACTGAGCTCAGGCAGACCAAGGGATATGTGTTCAGCTTTAAATAAACTATTATTACAACTTAGTTTCATTCTGTTATTCGAAGAAATAAAAATTTCTCAAAAAAAAAAGTAAAAGTGGTCGGACCTGGAAAACTGCCAGGCTGTGGTCAGGCAGACCAGTATTTTTCTAGGCAGACTTAGCAAGCTATCGGTACGACATATTTTATTCTTTATTCGAAGAGATAAAAATTTTACTAAAAAGTAAAAGTGGTCGGACCGGGAAAACTGCCAGGCTGTGGCCAGGCAGACCAGTATATATGTAGGCAGACTCAAGCAAGCTTTCGGTACGATATAGTTTCATTCTATTCTTCGATGAGATATTTTTTACTTTTTTAAGAGGGCATACTTTTAGCTACTCCGCAAAACGTGCCAAGATAGCAGCCGGCAGACCAAGATTTATATGCTTTACTAAACTGCTCCTATCGCTACAGCCATGTCTCATTCTATTCTTCGATGAGATATTTTAACTTTTTCAGAGGGCTAACTTTAGCTACTCCGCCAAACGTGCCAAGCTGCGCCGCGGCAGACCACGACCAATCCGAAGTACTAGAGCTCCTCTACCCGTACATAGCTAAAATATTCTATTCTTTTGTGAGATATGGTTAAGACCTGCCGTCGCTCAGGCAAGATCTCTTGATTTAGACACATCTTTTAGATAGTCACCACCCTATCTCAGATGTATCTGACTATCTAAAGTCAGCTACAAACCCATCATTAGAAAAAATACAGCGTTAGAATTAGAACTACCTAAGTAAATCTCTCATTAGCTCCGGGTTACATTATTAAGGTAAATTGTACACGCTTTGGACTATACAGAATGTTAATTTAAATGCGTAACCTCTAAGAAATGATTATTTTTAATATTCCTATGGTCTGCTGATGGCAAGTGGTTTGGTTACGTGCACATTCTCCTAAACATGGGTACCTATGCCTCGGGCGAGGCAGGTCCACACCGACCTCGTGCCGTGTTGGTAGCGACCATTAAGTCCGTTAACGATCTCTCTACCCCGCAAGGTATGATAAGGCGTGACATATACCTCCGTAGCCGGACGTAGTTTGCAGCTCAGATGCACTCAAGTAGTTATGTCGCTTCCCCGGGGGGAGTTTAGGAAAAAGCTCAAATTACTAAGGAAGTTCCTCATAGCCGTTGCCATGTGATGCCGGCTTAGAATAGCATCACCACATTTCCTTCGCGGGTGTCGTAAGAGGCGAGGCTCGAGATTCGTTGTGCTCGAAGGCAACAAACTTAGGTACAATCTGTCACTATAACGGTACACGATATTTCTGAAACAACCCAATATTTGTCAGGCATGGCGATAGCGACCATATTAAAGTCCGTTAACGTTCTGTTTACCTCGCAAGGTATAATAAGGCGTGATAAGTATGTATTTCCGTAGCCGGACGTAGTTTGCAACTTGGTAAATGAGGTAGATGCACTCTCGTAGTTTAGTTGTGTCGCTTCCCCGGGGGGTGTTTAGGAACTTGAGCGTATAGAAACTTGAGAGATGGGATAGTGAATTATGGCGTAGTGGATAGTACCCCTGCCTGTTACGCGAGGATCGTGGGTTCAATCCCCACAGTACAAGTACCTGAAAGTTTCACATGCATTATATTGAGACTGGGTATTTTTCAGTTTATGTAGGTATGGACCTACGTATTTTTTTATAATTAAGTATTAATATCGGGTTATTTATTGAGATTTTTAATGCACTCACAGTGCTAAGAAAATTGAAAAATTAATTAGCGACCGCCGGGACTTGAACCCGGGGCCGTGAGGTACCGTTCCACCGCTCTGCCAACTGAGTTACAGGCGCGCGTAGCAAGGGTTTAAGTCCCAGTGGTCGCTTATGAATTTTTCAGTTTTATCATTTTCAATTTATAATACCAGGTATCTAGTTCAATAGTACAAGCCTTGTTTAGTTTGGGGCTAAATGGAGCTGTGTGTCGCGTCTAGGGACATTTATTTTGTACTCCGGTAGATGCACTCACGTAGTTTAGTTGTGTCGTCTCTCCCCGGAGGGCGTTTAGGAGCTTGAGCTTGCAGAAACTTAGGATATGGGATAGTGTTCTCAGTAATAAACTAGTAATATCACAAATTAGGGAAACGGGGCGCCTAAATAGTAGATAGTAAGGTACTGCCTTCTACGCTACGGTCGTGGGTTCAATCCCCACAGTAAGTACCTACAAGTATATTGTGTAAGTGTCACATGTATGTTGAGACTGGGTATTTTTCTGTTTATGTAGGTATACCGGGAGTAACGGAAAGGGTATAACAAGCCGAAAGGAGGTCAAGGTACTCATGAAACTGAACAACTTTCCCCATGGAACATGGGTCGAAATATGAAAAAAAAATTTGGACCTCCCATACAAAATCGCCGATCAGCTGATTGATTTACTATGGGATGTCCAATTTTTTTTTCATATTTCGGCCCATGTTCCCTGGGGAAAGTTGTTCAGTTTCATGAGTACCTTGACCTCCTTTCGGCTTGTTATACCCTTTCCGTTTGTCCCTGTATAGTACAAGCCTTGCTTAGTTTGGGGCTAAATGGAGCTGTGTGTCGCGTCCAGGGATATTTATTTTGTACTTCGGTAGATGCACTCAAGTAGTTTAGCTGTGTCATCTCTCCCCGGAGGGCGTTTAGTAGCTTGCAGAAACTCCGGATATGAGATAGTGTTCTCAGTAATAAACTAGTACTACTATTATGGTAGGCTTAAAAACCAAGCGACTGACTGGTTTGTATGGGTTTATATGGGGAACCAGAAAGACCGAGCGTCGGCGTCGTTGCGGCGCGCCACGACGCCGTCACGTTGACAGCGCGCTGAGAAGCTTGGAGTTTGTATGGGATGCGGTCGGGTTTTTCTACAAGACCGCAGCGACAACGACGCCGACCGAAGTGTGATACAATGTAAGTGTGATACTTATGATACGTAAATTATAATAAAATATCCAACTCTATGAAAAATATTTTAATTTATAATCTTGATTAAGTTAAAAATATTGGCGTGTGGGAATTTAAATCCCGAAGCCAAGGCAAATGTATCACTTCTATCAATTTGACTGGTACACCAAAAGACCTATAAATAGTCATAAAATACAGCTTTTATTTTGTACCTACAGTCTCAAAATCAAGATTTTTTTTATAAAACTTAGACGTTTAAATAATAAGTTTCTTTTCACAGAAGACACGTTAGACCCGCGATTAGCACGCGACTAACTTTTTTATAGTAAAGGCCCTATAAGTCTAACAAATGACTTGTTACGCAGTAGAATTTCAATTTCAAAAGATCCTTGATTAGGGTCTAATGGTGATCATTTATATCATCCATTCAAGAGAAGTGACCCTAATTTTTTATCGCACAGAGAAAGTATACACGACCACCGGAATTAACTTGCCATGCTAAATTTTAGGGACAAAACTGCGTGGTCTCCGGTCTAAGCGAATTGGGTGAGAACTTTACTCAAAAAACATAACAGTAGTACCTATGTACTACATACTTAATGTAAAAAACTTAGTAAAAAGCCAGGAAGCTGAAAAGTGGCATAAAGGTACTTCTTGACCTACTGATAAAAATTAGAGATGGTGCCTAGCTGGCAGCAGTGTATAGGTTAGGTTAGTATGATATATAAGTATAGTTATATATAAGTAACCTGTGTGTGATTCATTCGCACAGTTTACAAATTTTGTCATTTCTAAGGGCCTTGAGCGTGTACCTAAAGTTAAACTTCATCCCAAAAAACGCTAGACAAGCGTATTTTACCATTTTTCACCCACTGACCTATAGACAACTTATAAGTAAATTTTACGAAAAGTATTTTTGTGATTGAAATTCCTAGTGTTCCGCATAAAGCACGTAATCTTGTTCAATATTTCACAAAGTTTGCGACTCGGTCGGACACTGAACAAAAGCGACATAATGCGAGCCGAACGTAAGGAGATATCTGAAATTTATGAACTAAAAACACAGGGCCGGAGTAAAAATAACAAGCTCTAGAATTTGAAAAATATATTTTTAAAAACAAGCTTTTGGAAACAATCCAAAGGCTATTAACACTGAAATTTAAGGCGAAATTAATAAATTACATACCTGAGTACATTATTACACAATAGCATAGACAAAAAAAACGGCCAAGAGCGTGTCAGACACGCCCACAAATAGGGTTTCGTAGTCAATGTTTAAATATCAGGTTATTCAGCGTTACAAAGTTAATTTTGTTGCTGGTTTGTTTGCAGCTGTATGATTACCAACCGCAATCAGAAAATCTTTTATTTTTCTGACATTTCTAATGGTGCAGTATCCGTTATAGTTTTCATGGTAGCTTCAAATTGAGAAGTATATTTCATTTTATTTTCAAATTTTTATCGTTTATACTTTAGGAGTTACAGCTGGAACAAATTATGGCTCAAAAACGCCCCTTTTAAAAGCAAATATCTCGAGACGGAAACATTTTTGTGACTTTGTTTCAAAGAAACCTAGTTTTAAAAGACCTATTCAACGATACCCTACTCAATATTTTTTATCTCTCCTTTCACTTGTATGGGAGGGGGTCCAAAAAACTTTTAAAATATATTTTTCTCAACATTTCTAAATTTGGGTCAACACGATCTATCTTCACACCAAATTTTATGTCGATAGCTCTAAAACTGACGGAGTTATGAGGGCGCGGCATACAGACAGACAGATAGACAGACAGACAGACAGACAGACTTACCGAAACTATAAGGGTTCTATAGGTATCTTGCCGGTGTATAAGAAACACAATGCATCTGATCCGAAAAATTACAGGCCGATATCCCTTCTACCAATACTATCAAAAATCTTTGAAAAACTCTTAAAGCTTCAACTGGTTTCACATCTAAATTGCTGCCAAATACTACATAAAAGACAGTTCGGGTTTCAAAACGGGATAGGTACTAGTGATGCTATCGACACTCTTTGGGACGACATTATAAGCGGGCTCAATGGCAAAAAGAAGGTATGTGGGATATTCCTAGATCTCAGTGCTGCATTTGATACCGTTTGTCATGATCTTTTAATTAAAAAGTTAGAGTACTATGGAGTGAGAAATGGCGCACTAAAGCTTTTTGAGTCCTACTTAGAAAATAGATATCAATTTGTTGAAATTAATGTACCGGATAAGGGTCACGAAGTAGCACATACTTCCAAAATACTAAAAATAACTAGGGGAGTCCCTCAAGGATCGGTGCTGGGGCCTATATTTTTATAATTTTTATAAATGATCTAATCTACCATATGTATAATAATGATATCGATAGCGAGGTTCATATAAATAACATTGAAATAACTAATTTCGCAGACGATACTAATGCCATTTTAATTGCAGACAGTTTGAACCAACTAAATTTAAATGTAAATAAAGCACTTGCCAAATTTAATTCTTGGTTTATGGCTAATCAATTGATGCTTAACTCTAGCAAGACAAATATTCTGCTCTTCAAGACAACGTCTCGTTCTAGGGATACTATAGCAGCGCACTTAAATGGTGAGCGCATTGAAAATGTGAGAGAAACAAAGTTTTTAGGCGTACATATCGATGACCTACTCAATTGGAAATCAGAAGTTGCGTATATTGAGAACTCTGTAAGTTCCTCTTGCTATGCGCTTCGCAGTCTGCGTGATGTCCTTACTACGGAACAATTAAGAACTGTCTATTTTGCTTTAATAGAATCAAAATTCCGATATAGCATTGCTTTCTGGGGTAATAGTTACAAATATAATATGGAAAAAGCATTCATAATCCAAAAACGAGCCATAAGGACCATCGCTAGAATACCGCCATGGGAATCTTGTAAGGAATACTTTAAGTCTTTAAAAATTTTAACATTACCAAGTCTATACGTATTAGTTGTGCTCACAGGTTTTATAAAGCGAAGACATACCTTTGAAACAGATCAGGAAGCGGAAATAAGAAAAAAGAGTAGACGAAAAGACTTGAAGAATATCTTTGTGCCAGGTCTCGCAGTAGTTGCACACTGCCCTCGTGTGCAAGCTGTAAAGTTATTTAACAAGATGCCTACAGAGCTAAAGACTATAAGTAATCTTAACATGTTTAAAAGTAAATTAAAAGCACTTCTTTTGGAGAAAAACTTGTATTGTGTGGATGATTTTTAGGATTAACTTAGGTATTTAAATAAAATCAATGACATCTGCTATTATTTGAGGATATTTGTGTAATTAATTATCATTATTGTTTTATTTTATTGTGATTGTAATTTTATAATTCTTTAACATAATTTTATTTTATTTTTGATGATTATGTTTCATATTTGGGTATTTTAATTGTAAAAACGGATATTTAATGTATTATTGTAATTGTATTATCTATAATTCAAACACAATTGTAAAAATTGTTCATGAATAAAATTGAATTGAATTGAATTTCTAGTAGACTACGAAACCCTAATAATTTCAAAATTAAATGGCAACCTTTACAGCCACAACAGTCCACTGTTAGACATGGGCCTCCCCCGTATTGGGGGGTATTACCATACTCACCACGCTTGGTGGGCGGATTGGCAAGCGCAGTGCAAGATGTTTAATTCTCAGGGAACGCTGCTGGCCATTTTCGGATAATTATCCCTTAGTCGCTGTTTACGACACCCACGGGTAGAATTGGGGTGATGCTATTCTAAGCCGGCACCACACGGCAAATGGCAACATTGACTATGAATGGCAACAATTTAGTATGTTTTTTTTAGTTCAATTTTATTTAATACTAGCTGGTGCCCGCGAACTTCGTCTCGCTTATGCATAGGTAGAGTTACCTAGGTTAAAACAACGCAGCTCGAAACTTGCGTCACGTTACTTTATCGTTGGTTTTCTGTATAAGGATTTTGCATACTTGTGCATCTGACAGACGCATGCGTTTGCGCTTCGCTAAGGCAAAGCACTGGACGTTACGTGTGGTCTTACCATCGATGCACACAATCGGTAACCGATTGCATTGCATCTCCTCACTTTTGGTGGGGTGGGGTAGGTAGGCTCTCCAAATTTTTCTGCGTCATGAATTTCTGTTTAGGTTTGTCGATTTGTTTTTTTCGTAATTTACGTAGTATTAAGCAAGTTTCCTGTGATAAAAGTATCTTAGATATTGACGTGCTATCTACACACCACAAAAAGTTTCACGCATCTTCGTGCTATATTTTCGGAGATTATCGCGTACAAACATAGCAATAGCTCTAAAATAAATGTCGCTGCAGGTTTTCTAAAACGCGCTAGCGAGATGTTTTTTGAAATCTAATACTACCTGGTTCATAGAAGAAGACCCGAAATGGCAACATTCACATATTGCTGAAATGTCATGTAATATGAAAAAGACGTCAACAATAACGTTGCCATGTCGGGTCCCCTTCTTTTGCGAACCGTAGTATAAGTTTAAGGTTACTGTCTACAAAAAATTGTAATGTACTTATGATGGATGCTAATTTCTGATGAATGGATGATCTGCGCAAAAGATGTCTTCCAAAAACGAATAGCGTTATCCTCTGGTGCAGACCTAGCTCGTCTTAAGGCGGCCAGCTGCCACGAGTCAGGGGCCTGGCTAAACGCCCTACCTTCACCCCACCTAGGCACTTATCTAGACAACAATGCACTAAAAATAGCCGTGGCACTGAGACTCGATTGCAAAGTGTGCGAGCCACATATATGCAGGTGCGGGGCAATGGTGGACGACAAAGGTCGCCATGGTCTAAGCTGTAGGATGTGCGCAGGCAGACATCCAAGACACCACGCCCTCAACGACTTGATACGCCGGGCCCTTATGTCTATAGACGTACCGTGCGTGCTCGAGCCACCAGGTCTGTCTCGCACAGACGGAAAAAGACCAGACGGACTCACTCTTATCCCATGGAAGAGAGGACGCTCTATACTGTGGGATGCCACCTGCGCTGCGGCTACTCACTTGCCGCGGACCACGCAAACTGCTGGGCTGACGGCCGAGTTTCTTGCAAAGCAGAAAACTGAAATTTACGCGGATCTGTGCCAGTCCTACGACTTTGTGCCATTCGCGGTAGAGACCTCGGGTGTGTGGTGCGCTGCGGCAAGAGCATTCGTCCGAGAGATAGGCCAGCGCCTGAGGGCCTGTGGCCGCGACCCTCATGCCAGCTCGTACCTGGTCCAACAGATTTCCATAGCCATTCAGCGCGTCAATGCAGCAAGCGTAATGGGTACTTTCGGATCAGGCACGAACAGGCATGAACTTTTAGGTTAGGCTTATTCTTAGCGTTATTTAGCCTTTAAATTGTACCGAATTATAGTTTGCAATAATTTAAGTAGTAAAGAAAGGTACAATTAAAAAAAAAACAAATTAGGGGCACGAAATTGTGACAGTTTGACATAGCTCTTTATAATCCTTGAAGAAAAACATTCTGATACCGCGTTTTACAAAACTATCAGCGACATCTACGAAATTATTTTTGTACTAATTTTCTTCTTGAACAACCTTTTAAACTTTTTTTCATAATTTTCCATGAGGAAGAGACTTTATATTGCAGAAAATAAATTGTATCAACGTATACCCTCATTTCTATACCAGTAAATTTGTAAAAAATGATTCTGGGTGGTTGAGCTTTGCCGAACCAGTTAATGGGTTTTCCCGTGGGATTGAGACATTTTCCCGAAGTAAAATGTATCCTAGATGTTGACCCGAGTAATAAGCAATCACTGTGCAAAATTTGGTGCAAATCCGTTCAGCAGTTTTTGCGTGAAAGAATAACAGACAAACAGACAGACAGACAGACAGACAGACATACAGACAGACAAACAGACAAAAATTTTATTACTCGTTGTTTCGAGATCTATATCTTGAACACTATTTACTACAAGTACTCTTTTTTAAATCTATTTCATGTACAGACTTAGTTTCGTTACTGTTTTATTATATGTATAGATTTCACGGTCTAAGGGTATCGTTGCATTTGCATAGGCTATATCAAAAATGCATACATTCAAGATTGCAGATTTTTGTCGCATAATACAATTTTTAAATTACCGCAGTCGGGTTTTTGTTTTGTAATACATCTGCCTGTATTTCTGTATATTCGAGTGGGACACCGAGTCTTCCAACGACCCGATGAACCCTGGTGTCAGAGTTTTTTAACCGCCTACTACAAGTAACAGGGCTCTGACATGCTTGTGCAACGACCGCCGTCTAAGTTTAGGTCTAAGTAATCATAAACTTTTATTTACTTGCTAATAGGAAGGAACTAACGAAGTTTACTTTAAGTGACCAACTCATTTATTTACAGAGTAACGAAAACGGAAAGAGGGAAGATTATTTACACAGAACTAAGTTAAATGTAAACTTGTTAAAGTGGTCGGTGACGTTGGTTGATTTTTATAAGAAGCTAGCGGCCCGCCCAGCAGTGTCACCATCTGCTACTTAGGTTTACGTTTGTCCATAGGAGTTATATCTTTGCCCCTAGGTAATAAAAAGTAGCCAATGTCACTGGGGATGTTGTAGCTTTCCAATGGTGAAAGAAAGTTTGAAATTGGTCTAGAAAGTAGTTTCGGAGTTTATCGATTACATACTAACAAATATTGCCTCTTTATAACATTAGTGTAGATTATTGTATATAATATACTCCTGTTTTTATTGCTACAAAATATTTTGTTGTACTGGCTCGACCGTCAAGTTATTGGAAAAGACACTAAGTAATTATTTGTCGTAGAATAATGTTTGTACAACAAATAAGTCATGGTGTTTATCGAGAATAAACATTGTTCTAACGATAAATATTTGTAATCAGTGAAATATAAATAGAGCAAGTCAGCAACCTTCTATAATTAACCTTTATAAAAATCACATAAAGAAAGATACACCTACTATTAACTCAATAAACTCAAGAACACACAAAAAGGTTTACTGCTTAACTATACTTAAATAAAGGTACATTTAATTACTTAAGTCTAAATGTTTTAAAAGTGTGTTCTTCTCACAAAACTAAGCAACTTTTGATTGAAATGAAAATGATAAACACACTGGTGGCCGAGATCTATTGCGGTTGTCTGAGCCAAAGAAGTTAGTTATAAATTAAATAGAGAATTAACAATACAGTGTAATTTTACTCTAGGTGTTGATATATTTTGTACCTTCCAAAAAAAAGTTAGACATATGTTGTACGTATGAAGATTAAATTTTCAACGCGCGTCTAACTTTTTTTTGGTAAGGCCCTTTATATCCTTGCACATTGCCGTAGGGAATCCCCTAGGTCCGTCCCTGAGAACGATAAGCGTATCATATTGAATTACAGCGCCGGATCAGGGCCGCACCGCACGTAGTATTCGAGTCACGTTCCAGATAGATGTTTGACTTGAAACCGGCCCCAAGCTTGTTGCAAAGAGTTTTACTTAGTAATGTATTTACTGGGAAAGGATACCCTTTTTGATAGATTACTGGTACAAATATATTTAAAGCGGCAAAATAAGCGCTAAGACGATATACACAGGACTTGATTTATTTATATAGGGTATCAACTCATACTGTTTTTTCTAAAACCTACTATTACCTATCAGATGTTCACTAAAAGAGCCGCTGATATAATACATCACAAAAGTGCTCTGCAACCCAGTGCTGGTTGCAACCATTCATGATATTGAAGCACCCTGCGTAGCACTTTCGTAGCAGTTTGCTACGACTACGTATGACGATATAGTATAGTATACCAATTTAGTTGATCCCGTAGATGATGATGTTATAAGGGAACTGTTATGTGAATAAACGATTTATTTATTTATTAGCTCGAGGCCATACGTCCTTCCTCCCTCGAGTTAGGCTCTATTCGAACCTGAGCGGTACCTCTTAGCACGCTACGGGGATGGCTAAACTAAATCGCTTGACAATTTGTATAACTTGCGCAGGTAAAGAGTGGAACCCGAATTGGAAACATTATTTTTAATAAGGTAGAGAAGCAAATAATAATGTTGCCTAGTCCAGATCCATTCTTTATCTGCGCAAGTTAGACCAGTCGGGAGAACGCTATATGTCATCATCTTAAATATTTCCTCACCTTACACTTATTTTATCATACAATTTATCTAGTAGTAGTATTATCTTAAGAAAATTACTTCCCTTGCTCTCCCGGCAAAGGAACGAAAGGAGTTACAGAACTAATAAAGCTACGAACGCGAATATAAACTTTACGGAGAAAGAACAAGTTCACCTACCTCCATTTATCATAGAGGGAAATCTTGTCAGAACTTCTTGTAAGCGAATCTAACTTTGGGGAATAGCTAGATTAGTCTTGCTCAGAATGCAACGTGATGCGAGTAGATAAAAAAACTGCAGATCTCGAAGTATAAAAATATTTTTTTAATTATACATACTATTATTCATGGCTACTCGACATTTTGGTGTAGGTAAACGGGACGCAAGCGTTCTGTCGGCCTCCTGAGATGGTGCCTAAATACACCAAAATGGGAAGGAAGATGCGTTGCTCGAAGCACCGAAACATCGATGTCTCGACTTTAAAACACAAGGTTAGTCTTATGAAAACCTTTATTATGAGATATCTTTGTTTGTTTAGTAATTTAATACCCATCATTCATTTAAAATCAGAGGCCGCTACTTGTAGACGGCGGCTGTAAAACTCTGACATGAGGATTTATCGGGTTTTTTGATGACTCGGTGGTCTACACGAAGAGAGACAGAAATAAAAGTTATTGGACACGTTTTACGTAACAGTATTCAGATATTTTAAAACTATGTTGTGATTAGGGAGACTTCATACTCGCATAACATGTAATCAACTTTCTTTTCTCTCAGTTAATAGTGTTTACCCTCTGGTTGACCGATTGATATCCATACTTTATTACCTTTATTTGTAAGTGTTATTTTCAATTAAAAATCAATTTCATTTCACAGCGAAACGTTTCCAATACAAAACGTTTTCATTAAACATGGCGGCACTCGTCACGTCCCCGAATATCTGAAACGGAATTTAATTTGAATACCTTTACTGCAAATCGAATGTCGAACGCTCAAACGGCGATTTTTCCGCCGGTGAAGAAAAATTTGATTACTTTCATTCATCAGTTTTTTTTACTGCATAGACGTCGAATTGGTGTCCCACCAAACGATAGAAGGAAAAGCTGAGTCGGTTCGCTCGGTCGCCAATTCGCCTACCGAGCGATTTTTCTTTCCCGTCAATAGAAATTGTATTTTTTTGTGTGTTGCTGTGTAGATATTGTGATTCGTGAGAGGCTACTTTACCTAAAGCTAAAGGTACTTTTCATCACAGAAGAATAAAGACATCTTTATATTATAGAGTTCTGCATGCTAAGTCGCAATGGAGCACAGCACAGCACATATCTCTTTGAATGTTTCGATGGAATTGCGGGTTTTTGAATGGTTGCGCAGCATAGGCACAAATTATCGGGGCGCCTATACAGGTGGCTCACTCAGTACTAGCGACAATTTTGTCATTTTAGACGCTTACTGACTTTAACTGGAAATGACCGCAAAGTCATAGTAGGTAAGAATTTCTATACAAAAAAAATTTGGGAGTTCCCGTGCGTGTTCCAGGTCGGTTCCGCTTTGGAAACTAATCTTTAGGCTATTCTTTACCTATGCCGAACCGGGGATTTGCTGGTCTACTTACAAAAAAAAAATGGCAACCGTTTCAAAATTTTTTCACTGGGCAAAATTTTGTTATTTTGTAATAATTCAAAAATGGTAGAGCTACAAACAACTATTGTATGGAAGATATGTTAAGCGTAAATTTCTGCATATGAATGTTATCAATAACTTTTTCATAATCCAATAGTTTGCGAGA
The DNA here is from genome assembly GCA_024500475.1 of Phthorimaea operculella. NCBI lineage: Eukaryota > Metazoa > Arthropoda > Insecta > Lepidoptera > Gelechiidae > Phthorimaea > Phthorimaea operculella. The sequence continues at coordinate 4,753,431 of JANFCV010000014.1, read as the reverse complement.
AAAACGTAGCACAACATGGCAGTTTTTGCTGAAAACTCACAAATTAGAAAGTATAAAGTAAGTAGTGAAGTTGGGGATTAAGAGTCACTCGCTGTGTGGGTAGACCATGCTACAATATCCTGCCTGATATTTAGTAACAAGCTTTCCGCCCAGCGGTTTTACCCGCTGATATATTTTGAAGTAAACAACCTTAGGTGATGATTTTTTTGGAATCCTTTCTTGATATTAATTAAGATTATTCAAATAACCTCTGTGCAAAATTTCAGGGTCCTAGGTCCAGTAGTATTGCCTGTGCGTGGTATACAATTTGTATGTAAAAAGTAGAGTTTGTTCGTTGTTGCTACATTTTGTTCTTTTTTGCTATCCTAACAGGACCTTGGGTCAAAACTATTAAAGAACAGCCTCAAGGGATTGCAAAAAAATAAAAAACCGGCCAAGAGCGTGTCAGACACGCCCACAAATAGGGTTTCGTAGTCAACGTTTAAATATCAGGTTTTTCAGCATTACAAACTTAATTTGTTGCTGGTTTGTTAGCAGCAGTATGATGACCAACCGCAAACAGAAAAACTCAATTTTTTCTGAAACCTTTAAAGGTACAATATTCGTTATAGTTTTCATTGTAACTTCAGATTGTAAGCTATATTCCATATTTATTTCAAATTTTTAGCGTTTATACTTTAGAAGTTACAGCTGGAACAAATTATGGGTCAAAAACGCCCTTTTTAAAAGCAAATATCTCGTGACAGAAACATTTTAGTGACTTTGTTTCAAAGAAACCTCACCTTAATTTTAAAAGACCTATTCAACGATACCCTACTCAATATTGCAGAAGAAAAATAAAATTTTTGCCCCCCTTTCACTTGTATGGGAGGGGGTCCAAAAAACATTTAAAATATTTTTTTCTTAACATTTCTTTATTTGGGTCAACACGATCTATCTTCTCACCAAATTTCATGTCGATAGCTCTAAAACTGACGAAGATATGAGGGCGCGGCATACAGACAGACAGACAGACAGACAGACAGACAGACAGACAGACAGACAGACAGACAGACAGACAGACAGACATGACGAAACTATAAGGGTTTCTAGTAGACTACGAAACCCTAAAAATGTGGCAACTACGAACAAATTTAATATTTTTTTTACAAATTGTAAATCTATGCACAGGCAATACCACTGGACCTAGGTTCTTGAAATTTTGCGCAGAGGTTATTTTGGTTGGGTGAATTAACACCAGGAAAGGAATTTAAGAAAATCATCTCGTAAGGTGGTAAAACTCAGGGTGTAAATTGGCAAAAAATTTGCTTGTTTACTTGAAAATATATTAGCGGGTAAAACCTCTGGGCAGAAAGCTTGTTACTAAGTATCAGTCAGGATACCGTAGCAAGGTCTACCCACACAGTAAGTAATTCTTAATCCCCAACTTCACTACTTAATTCATATTTTAAAGAATCATGCCCACTCTAGTATGGATGTTCGTCTATTGCTTGCCTCACTACTTGCAGGCCTCGCCTCAAAACGAAAGTTAAATAATTACAAAGTCTAATTATCGCTTAACATTTCGTAACTGAAAATAATTTAATTATGACAGGAGTTCTGAAATTATTGAATGTTAAAGTTGGGTATCTGAAAAGACAAAAGTGCTGAAGTTTGGCTGTATATCGAGTATTTCGTTCTAAAATCGTTATCGTTAGCGATACCGAAGCAAACAGAGCAAAAAAGGTTCACACCCCAGTAAAATCTTTGGTAAGAATACCTAACCTTTAAAAATTAAGTTAGTTTCCCTGTTTTGTAAAATAACTGCCGTAGCTTTTCTGCATTAGAATGAGAGATATTACATATTGCTGTAATTTTCATTTTGAGGCAAGACAATTTCTTAGACCAGAAATGGGCAATCTTCTTTTGGCCAATAAAAAAAGTTTGAAATGGCTGCCATTTTTTTTTTTTGTAAGTATGCTAGCAAGGCCCCGGCTCGGAATAGCTAAAGAATAGCCTAAAGATTCGTTTCCAAGGCAGGGCCAAACTCGGGAAAAAACGGGAACTCTCACTTAAGCGATCTTGCCTACTATCAAGGTAAATAAGAAGTTGGTTGTCACGAACGTCATATTATTTTCTTGGATTAAAATTGGCTAAAAATCAAATGACGTTTTTGTATCAGATTTTTCTGTTTTAATATTCTTATACTTTGAGATTGTTGACAGTAGCAACCCTGGCTATGTAACAAATGACAATCGCAAAAATCCTGATAGGATCGAGTGAACCTTCTGTAAACTCTCTATTTTGTGGCATGGGGATCGAAACTTCAGGAGTGGCTGACATCCGTCGGATTGCGTAACTTGGGACTGTTTCCTCCCAAAAGTGCAAGCACCATAGAGTACCTAGACGTGAGACGTGAGACGTAAGATGACATCTGTCAGACAAGTGATCGTCAGCCGTCATCGATACAAGGCGCGTCAAGCTTCTTGGGCGCGTCTCACGTGTGTGTGTAGCCCCCTATTTGTATATTATTGTACAAGTACTCCGTGTGTGTAGCTTTTTGGCTCTTCTGTTTCATACACTTTATATGGAAACTGTTTCAAGCGTCGCGTACTCTTACGTCTCACGTCTAATTTGTGGAGCAAGGGCCCACTTCACCGTGTTTTATAAAAAAAAACTAACAGACCATGAGAGTTACTCAGAGTCACTAAATAGAAAGAATAGCTGGTGGCCAGATAGATTGCCTACTAATTGGCTACAGCGTATGTGTAGTTAGCAGAATGTAGGGCGGCTCACTGATTGCAGTTCTGACCCGGCGGTTGACCCACGACCTACCCCATCAAGTAATAGAAACAAAAAATACTGTAATACATTACATATTTCACGCCCTTGCGGGGTAGGTAGAGTAACTGGCTGTAAGAAAGGCCATTTACACCACGTCTGACAAAAGTTTAGAAAACTGTGTTTTACCATAATGACAGGTATACCTAAAATTGCAGTACACATCAACTCTCAAGGTGCTATTCTAAGCTGGCACCACAAAGAACAGTACTGTAATAGGTATACTTTACAATTTAAACTGAGATAAGGATGCTTATTACTAGGTAGATAGGAGAACTTCAAACTTACATCCACCAATCCAGACAATCAAAAAGTTGTACTCCACTTTGAACACCTTATTATTATTTTTATTTATAGGATACTTGGTACAATCGAAAATTCTATTTTCTACCTCTTCGTTGCTTAACTTTCCTATGTTTACTTATTAACTACTAACTTATATTTATGACTTAGGTATTTTGAAAATAATGGAATGAAAGTCCCGTCCCATAGGTACTACATACTTTTCTTCTTATTTAAGAAAGATACACGAATATCAAACGAAATGGTTTCCCAGTATAGAGAGCACAGAGCAAAAAAATGACATTATAGAGAGCAATGTTTTCATGTAGTACTAGATATTGATGTATTCATTCAAAAAATAGTATATAATGAAGTCGATTTTTAGGTTTCTCTGTCTGTCGTGGAATTCTCAAACTCCTCCTAAACCATGCAATGGATTTTAATCAGATTTTTGTAATATACAGAGCGATTTAAGAGGAAGGTTTAAATGTCAGCAAAGTAAAATTCCTTTTTGTGACTGTTTTTTTACGGCATCCTTAATCAATACTTAACCTACCCTGAAGCTATGGCACGCATTTAAATTAACGCCCTGTATACCTTGCGGGGTAGGCGCAACGTAAACAGCTGTACATAACGGCCATTTACACCACGTGTGATAAAAGTTTGAGAGCCATTCAGAAGGCCTGTCGCCTCAAATTTTAGTCGCTTTTTACGACACCCACGGGAAAGATATGAGGTGATGCTATTTCAAGCCTGCACCACAAGGCAGGGTATGATAAGATAAGGAAGACTGACCTGTTTTAGCATTGTTGTTGTTGTTGGTGGAAGAGGCCTGGCTGCTGAAGAGCGAAGCGCCGGTGAGGCGAGCACGCCGCAAGATCCACCACATGGTCGCTATTCAATTCAATTCAACTGTACAATTCAATTCAATTTACGTCCAACACACTGGCTAATTTACACACAACTTTCTATAACACTAGTGGTAAATAGATGCGACTTTGGAAGGCTAAAAGACGAGTCGAAAAACGCAGCTAACTTCAAAATGATACGTGGTTTTTAGTGATATTTTATCTCTCGATCGCGATCGCGTCGGCAGTAGAGGCGGTATGGCCGTACTCCGAAACAGCTGTCGAGGTACTGAGGATGTCCCGAGCTGGTGGAATAGCGCATGCGTGGTGAGGGTCCGGTGAACAGGTGAAAATTTACAATTTGAAACCTCCTGTGTGAAAGCGGTTCGGAAGAACTTTTACGTAAACGACGTTCGTGTAAAAAGATAGCACTTTTTAAAAGCTTTTATTTAACTTGCAGTGTATGTATGTATGTAAGTATGTAAGTAAAAATGTTTGTTCGGGTCAAATCTTGCAACTCAATTTTGAAGCAGATATCCTCAACCGATTGAGCTGAAATTTTGTAAACACGTTTAACTCAGATGACAATGCATGTTAGATTGTGTGTGGTTATTCTAAATCCAAAATGGCGGAATATCCAAGATGGCCGATAAGTAATTTTTGACGCAATCCTACAATATGGGTGTCAAATGAAAGGGCTTGCTGAGTACAATTCAGACAATAATATGGCAGACATCTAAAGATGGCCACCTATGATAATTTACAATATGAGTGTCAAATGAAAGGGCTTGCTGAGAATTACCTATTCGAATTACAAGTTGACGTCATTCTTATTTAACTATGGTGGACTTCTTAAGATGGCAGAATAACATTTTTATGCTTTTTTACAATATGGATGTCAAATGAAAGGAATTTTTCAGAATAACTAAAAAAATAAAGTGACGTTTACGTCACTCAAAACAAAACCAGATATGACGGACTAAAGTTTAGATGACGTATTTAGTTTGCTATGTTTTCTTACTAAATGGGTGAAAAACATAGACAAATGAAAGATAAATAATAGAGTGAGGTAAATGACATCGCTTTGCACAGATTTGTTGGGGTTTTTAGTCTTCTGTTAATGGCACTGTCAATGAAGAAGCTACATAAAGTTTAGCGATTGCCCCGCTTGGGTACAAGAAGCTTATCGTAGAGGACGAAACTCATACCGAGTTGTCGTAAGACACTCATGAGACCGATGCCTCGCAGATTCGCACTAGTAGTCCGTATGGACGCAATGTCAGAGTGTCAAGTCAATGAAGAATGTTGTAATTTTTTTTTCAGAGATTACTAAAAAGCAAAAAATAAATTATAAGTAAAAAACATTTTAAAACAAGCTTTTATTTGGGTGCGCTAAAAAGTATAAAATAATCTATTTACTAAAACTTTAACTTGTAACTTTTAATAGCATTAAATCTACGTCTTCACAATTTATACGAATAAAAGCTTGTCGCGAGATTTTACCTGTGTCTAAATCAATAAATAAATTAGAAAACCAGTGTAAATGATCAGGAATAAACTTTTAAACTAAGTCACGCCACACGAGTACCTACTTAAATCTCGCGACAAGCTTTTATTCGTATAAATTGTGAAGACGTAGATTTAATGCTATTAAAAGTTACAAGTTAAAGTTTTAGTAAATAGATTATTTTATACTTTTTAGCGCACCCAAATAAAAGCTTGTTTTAAAATGTTTTTTACTTATAATTTTATTTCTTCGCTTCATCGCAGTTGGTACTGTATCTATTGAAGTACCTAATACTGGTTTTCCAAACAAATATGGATTTAATTCAACCAGTTTTTTCCATAACAAATGAAAAATGCTTTTCTTTTTGTTTTATGACTTTTTTGACGAAAAAATAAAGAACTAGTTGCCATGCCTATTGTAGACTGTAATAAAATATAATTATAGCTCTAGAATTATTCGGAAAATTAAACAGGGGAATAAGTTTGTACCTATGAAAAGGCGGAAAACAGCTAGGCATCACGCCGGAGTCCTCTTAGGTGCAAGCTCCACAGAGTAGACGTGAGACTTGCGACATCGCAACGCTTCAAACCGTTTCCATATAAAATGTATGAAACAGATTTGACAATAGCCCCGTCAATATCGACATAAAAATAAATAAACATTGCAAACGCGCATGTAACTACGATTTTTTTATATGTTGTAAGGTCCCTTGAGAGTAGTTAATACCCAAGTTTGCAACACTGAAAACCTTGTGCTGCCTCCACGGTGCTCAATAAACTGCGAAATTTTGGCCCATATTTCAGTTTTTTATAAAAATCTACCATAGCGAAGATTTTTTCAAGTACGTTTCATAAAACTTTATTAAAGATAACTAAATTTGCTACAATTTCAGCGAAACGTGAGCACACTATGTCTTTTGGTTGCAAAGATACAGCAAGTCAAAGATGGGCAATTCTTCCGCAGTGCTAAAAAAGCTGTGAAATTACAGAATTTCCGATGTAACAGCTCTTGTTACATTTTTTTTTTTTCAAAAAATCATATTATGTTGTCCGACTTGCACTAAGCCAGTTTTTAGGGTTCCGTACCCAATAGGGTTAAAAACGGGACCCTATTACTAAGACTTCGCTGTCTATTCGTCCATCCGTCTGTCACTGGGCTGTATCTCATGAATCGTGATAGCTGAAATTTTCACAGATTATGCATATCAAAATCCGTTCAGTAGTTTTTTCGCGTGTATCTCATGAACCGTGATAGCAAGAGAGTTGAAATTTTCACAGGTGATGTATTTCTGTTGCCGCTATTACAAAAAATACTAAAAACCAGAATACAATAAATAGTAAGGTGGGCTCCCATACAAGAAACGTGATTTTTTGTTGGTTTTTGTAAATAGTGTTTCGGAGGCTGTTTCTCATGAACCGCGACAGTTAGATCTTTTAAATTTTCACAGATGATGCATGTTTATTGCCGCTATAACAACAAATACAAAAAACTGGCCAAGTGCGAGTCGTACTCGCGCACAAAGGATTTCGTACCATCGTTTATAAAAATGACAGAAATATCATATCTGTTGCCCGACTCGCACTTGACTAGTTTTTGGTATTCGTTGTAATAGTGGTAATAGACATACATCATCTGTGAAAATTTCAACCATCTAACTATCACGGTTCACGAGAAACAGCCTTCGAAACATTATCCACAAAAACGAGCAAAAAAATCACGTTTCTTGTATGGGAGCCCCCCTTAATATTTATTGTATTCTGGTTTTTAGTATTTGTTGTTATAGCAGCAATAGACATACATCACCTGTAAAAATTTCAACTCTCTAGCTAGCACGGTTCATGAGATACAAGCGCAAAAACTTCTGAACAAATTTTGATTTGACGTTGACATTGGCAGCACAGGGTTTTCAGTGTTGCAAACTTGGGTGTTAACTACTCTCAAGGGACCTAACAATATATAACAAAATCGTAGTTACATGCGCGTTTGCAATGTTTGATGTCGATATTGACCGGGCTACAAGGCTACATTCGTGAGACGCGGTGACGTCTGACGATCACTTGTCAGACAGATGCCATCTCATGTCTCACGTCTCATGGCACGTCTAATCTATAGAGCTCGCGCCTTAAGCCTTTTGTTGGTCGATAAGACCGTGTTGCTTGAAGGTCAATGAGCAACTACTTACCTGAATAAATAACAGACAAAATAATTTATTTCAATAAATAAGTATTAAAAAATCGGCTACAAAACGTTTTATTCAGGGCAGTCTTATCTTGACTTAACAAATTACGTCTTGGGTCCTTGGAGTTTCTCAGCCACAACTGCTCTGCACTCTTTGCTAGTATAGTAAATAAGAGACAGACATATTCATATAAATTATGTTTATTTCAATAAATAAGTATTAAAAACCGGCTACAAAACGTTTAATTCAGGGCAGTCTTATCTTGGCTTAACAAGGTCCTTGGAGCGACGCCTTAAGCCGTTCGTTCTCAGCCACCAACTGCACTAATTAGTCGTATAGTAACAATTTATATCAATGACAAACTCACTGTGCACTGGAGTTTACTGCCAAAATCGGCTACAATAGCCACCTACGGGCGCATCAGCACCGACTTGATCAGGAGTAGAAGTAGTCGCCATGGCCGAATTCGGGCGGAGAGAGTACATTGATCAAATTACAGACAGGCATATTAATATATAAATTATTTTTATTGTAATAAATAAATAAGTACATTATGAAAAACGGCTACAAAAAGTTTCATTTAGGGCATCAGGGCAGTCTTATCTTGGCTTAACAAATTACGTCTTGGGTCCTTGGAGCGACGCCTTCAGCCGTTCGTTCTCTGCCACCAACTGCTGCACTCTTTGATCGTATTTCTCGCGGAGCTCCTGTAATAGACAATTTTAATGAGACTTATATTATTGTTTAAAACGGGATTATTACCGCGATTAGTGCGAGATATATACCTCGTTTAGTGCGAGAAGCCATCAAAATCACAAAGTATAAAAACTTTAATCGTGAAGATGGTTTCAAGCTGTCCAGTGCGTAGAATCCAGTATTAAACGTTTACAATCGCAAAAAACACTCGACTTCAAACTCGCGAATTGATACTGTTAGTGTGGTGTGTCGTGATCGTGACAAAATAGTGAGTGACAATAGTAGTGGTTCGAGTAACCGAGTAGAACGCATTCGACGAATCCGAAAGAGGGAAGACAGATATGTTTGCCCTTAGAAAGATGACATCACTCGCCGAGCCAGTCTACTCGTGACCATGGAGCGTGCAACCGCTCCGAAATATCGAGGTAAACAAAAACCTAATCGCGGTAATAATCCCGTTTTAAACAATAATTTAAGTGTTGTGAACAACCGTGAAAACCTAAAAACTTATAATTTTAATGAGGATTCTTCTTCTATCAAATGGGACACAGAGTCTTCGAACGCCCGGGAAAACATTGATATAAAATTTTTTCACCCGCCTACGCCTACTAGTAGGACTCAAGTAGGACTCTAACAAGGTTGTGCAACAACGCCGTCTAAGTTATTTACGCTAAAGTTGCAAGCCGCATCTGATCCGGCTATTAGTCGTGCTATGAAAGTGTATGGCACAGAATAGAGATGTAAAGCGAAGCCATTATTTCGCTGTATGATTCAGCCTGCAATGTTTTAACTAGATTTGGAACAGATTCACAAAGTGATTGATAAATATCAACTTTGCGAGTGCTGCACCGGGAATCGAACCTGGAACCTTTCCGTCGCAGGCAGTCGCACTACCACTGCGCCACCATGCCATATCAGCCGTAAACAACGTTTAATGAGTCGAGTTCTCAAGGTGGAAAACTCGGTATCAATGGCTTACGTTTTGCCTTCAGCTTTGTTCCAAACTTTTGTTGAAGGCGCAAAAGGAATAAATTAAGGATTTGGAACTCAAGGAAAAGGTAAAGGGAAAATTTGTTGAAAAGCAATATTCGTTTTATGAATGATTGATCAACTAAAAGTGAAGATAAAGCATTATTTCCGTGACCAATAGCAAAAATCTAGGACGGGCTGTTGATAAGGACCAACTTTCCCCAAAGAACATAGGTTTAAAGACATTTATTCACAAAAAGAATTACAAAAATTCACTTACATGCGAATATTAATTAAAATCAAACAGTATTTTTTTATATATAAAAGAGCATGGTTGTAGGTAGGAGTATAATAATATCGCAAACACTTTGGTACTCAGTATCTATCAATGTACCGCGAGACCGAACACAGTTAAAAAATGAAATGTAGGTCAACGCAGGCTCGTTACAATGATCAGCGTTGTCTAGATGTGGCCGTCTTCGTTTTGCTTAAGTATGAAGGTTTTTAACAGTTTTTTAAACAAGTGGGTTGATTTAGCTTCTTTTATGTCGTTTGGAATTTTGTTGTAGATTTGAGCACTTAGGTAAGTAGTATTATTTTTTCCGTAATTGGTTCTTGGTGGACGAAGTACGAGATTATTTGCATTTCTGAGAAGTTTTGTTTGAATTTGTTTCTTTTTCGTGAATGTTAGATGGGTATGTATATCTTTACGGAGTATTTTTCTTATTAATAAGCATGTGTAATATTCAAATGTTTGTTTAATGTTTAAGAGTTTGGTTTCTTTGTATAAGATATTTGTTGGTGTTAGAAAATCGTAGTGAAACAGAACTTTAATTAACTTATTTTGTGCTATCTGGATAGGAATTAGATTTGTTTTTGCTGATAGACCCCAAATCTCGATTAGGTATTCTATGTGAGGCTTAACCATCGTATTGTATATATTATATCTCATATTTTTAGGTAGGTATCTAACAATGTTTCGAAGGGCGCCTGTGAGTGCCTTTATTTTAGAGGTAATTTTTTCGATTTGAGGTTTCCAGCACAGGTCCGAGTCCAGTATCAAACCGAGGTATTTTTCGTTGTTTGTGCGATTGATTATTTGGTTGTTAATAGAGAGGGGCTCAAAGTTTCCAATTTTTTTGTTTTTTGCTGCAAAGATAACGTAATGTGTTTTATTTACATTGATAGTCAATAGATTACTTTGAAACCAGGTGTTAAGTTTATCTAGATCTGCTTTAGCATTTTGAATAATATCTTCCATATTTTTGCCAAAGTAAAAGATACTCGTATCGTCTGCATATAGCGATACATCCCCATTAAGATTTAAGCTATTAATATTATTAATATATACTAAAAACAATAGGGGGCCAAGAATAGATCCCTGTGGGACTCCGAATGTGATTGGTTTTGGAGAACTCTGTTTATCCGATATTTTAACAATTTGTTGTCGATGTGAGAGGTACGATTTAAAGATGTTGTGCGCGGTCCCCGTGATTCTAATGTCTTGTAACTTATTTAGAAGTATTTCATGGCTAACAGTATCGAAAGCTTTCTTAAGGTCGATAAATACTCCTAATCCAATTTCTTTCTGATCTATCTTGTTTTTTAAGTTAGTTACCAAATCTACAGTGGCCGACAGGGTACTAGATCTTGGCCTAAAACCGTACTGTTTTTTAAAGAGAAAATCTATTGAGCTTAAATACTTTTCCAGTCTGTCATATAATACTCTCTCAAAGATCTTTGACAGAACTGGGAGGACTGAAATGGGGCGATAGTTCCCGGGATCTAATTTACTTCCAGCTTTGTAAATAGGAGTCACTTTGGCAACTTTGAGACTATCGGGGAATCTACCCTCACCCAGACACTTATTAATAGATCGTGCTAGTTTATCAGCGACCAGGTTCTTGATGCATTTTATAGCTTTTACATTGATACCATCTATACCTGAGCTTGTGTTACAGTCTAAATTATCGATAATTTTGACTACTTCTTCAGTACTTACTGGATCTATTGACGAGAGTTGGCGATTTTTAAGATTGGGAGCTGTAGCTATAGTAAAAACTTTATTATTGTGATATTTGGTTGGGATTTCTTTCGCTAAATCTGAACCAACTGTTGAGAAATATTCATTAAAGAGTTCACAAATTTCTAGTTTGCTGGTTATTATGCCTTTTTGAGTTTGAAGTTTGGATGGTATGTTTTTTTCTGTGTTTTTGTTGTTAGAAAGGTCATTAAATAAGGTCCACATCTTTCTCGGCTGATTTTTACAAGCAGAAAACTTGTTATGATAATATTTAGTTTTTGTACTTTGGATGTAGTTATTTGTTTTAGTTCTCTGTTTAATAAATTTTTCTTCAATTGTCTTGTTCTTGGGATTCTTCACGTGTTCATGCCATAATTCATTTTTCTTATTTATTTCGTTTATTAGGTTCTTGTTGATCCAATCCTGTTTTGGTGGGTTCAAAATTTTCGTCTTATCTAGTTTGCTATTTTCGATACAGAAATTTATTCTTTCTTCTATAGCTTCATATTCTTCATTGCCGTTTAGTTGATTTAAATGCAGTTCAGTTGTTTTATAGAGTAGGGCGTAGTCTATAGCTTGATATTTTTTCTTTATTATGGGTTCAGGTTGGAATCTTTCTATTTCGAAATAAATCTGTTTGTGATCAGACATCGCAGTTCAATGATAGTTAGATGATATTTGTGTTGCTTTAGATTTATAGTTACGTGGTCTAGGAGGGATTTCCTCGTTGAAGTTTCACGGGTACAGTATTTAGTTTCCGGTTTGTTTAAGATGAGATATCCATTTTCTTTTATTGTTTCTTTGTATTCTTTGACATGTTCGTCTGGCTTAAGTAGATCGAAGTTAAAATCTCCAAACACCACTGCTCGTTGATACCTTTGTATTTGTGTAGAAAATTCTTCCAAAAAATCATCATTTTTTGTTCGGCCTGGTTTGTATACAGCTCCTATATCCACTGAGAATTTTTCTAAATGAACCCATAGAAAATGGTTATCGTCTTGTATAGTTTCTTCTATTAGGTGATGTTTTATATTGTTGTGGACGAAGATTGAGACTCCTCCTCCTCCGGAATCTGTCCGGTGATTGTAGTGATGCGTATATCCGGGCAGTTGTAGTTGTTCAGCTTTATCGTCTGTTTTGATCCATGTTTCTGATAGAATAATAACATGAATAGTCGAGGGAAACGATTGGACCACGCAACGCAACTCATCAAATTTTCCAGCTTTTACGATGCTACGAGCATTAGCATAAAAGAATTTTAAAGATTTCTCATTAGTGACTATTTTGTCATATGTAGTCGTAACAGCATGCGTAGTATTATTATATTTGTCTAGATTATCATAGTTAGGGCTTGGAGTTAGTTTTTTGATACCTCAGTAATAATTTTTGGTATACCTCTGAAAAACTTAATGCGCAGGTTCTGTTCACCATTAGATGTTCGAAGTTGCAGTTCTTCTTTAAGGTTGTTAAGGTAAGTTTTCTGGTAAGGCGTCTGGTCAGAATATATTTTTGCAGTATCATTTTCTAGTGAATTTCTGTTTCGCAGTATAAGTTTAGGAACATTAGCTGATTCAAAACATACTTTCAATGGGCGGTGTTTTTCAGGATTGTATTTACCCAGACGAATTATTTTCACCGGTTCAGGACAATCTTTGTATGCCAAGTTTATCTTCGTGAGAACTTCAGATTTGTCATGGTTATGACGCTCTTTTGGGTCTTTAGCGTTTAACTCCGGGATCCCCACAATGATTATGTTCTTGCTTCTTAAGTTTCGCTCATTGAACTCAAGCATTAAACTATCATAAGATAATTGTGAAGTGCCCGGCTTTAGTTTCTCCATTTCAGTTTCTATGGAATCAACTTTGTGATCCAAATTTGTTGTAGATTCTTTTAGGGCTGTGATTTCAGTCTGCATTGCTGCTTGAGCAGAGTTCACGTCAGCAATTTGCTTCTCAGTTTTTTCTATGAGGTTTCTTATACTGGACACCTCAGTGCGAATTGTCCCTATTTCACTGCTTATTTTAGCGGAATTTTCGGCCTGGGTAGCACTTGAGACAGTTATAAGATTCATCATTGCCGTCATCTGTTTTTGTATTTCACTCAGCTGGACTGAAAAATTTTCATCCTCTGGTTGTTTCCGTTTTGGTGGTCGAAAAGTAATTGTTTGTGGATTAGGAGACAGAAATGTTGCCTCACTACCACTTCCAGAAGACAGGTTTGGGTCAGAATAGCTTCGATCAAGTGGTGTGTCACTTCCAGTATGCTGGCGATCTAATTCCATGTTGTTTATCAAAGTACGCAGGATCTGCGTATGAGCAGTGCAGTTAGAGCGGGAGCAAAAATCAGTGCCCGTCTCGTTCCTCCGAGGGGGTGAAGAGCTGTTACCTCGTCGGATCCTGGATTTCCGCAGATTGATAAGGTCGTATGTTTATGTAACGATACAAGCCGCACTTTACTTTAATACACTGTTGATAAAGTTTAATTCAGGTTCGCGATACTTTAAAAAATATTTAAAATAAACTTCGACACGTCTGCTTACTATGCTCTCGGGACGGTAAATCCACATAAAGGTCGAAAAACGAAAAAAATGGATCTCGCATAGTAGCTCAAATCAGCTGATAGTTAATTTAATTTTGTATGGGAGGTCCTAATTTTATTTTCATATTTCAGCCTATATTCCTTGGGGAAAGCTGTGTGGTGCCGGCAGAATAGAATAGCACCACCCCCTCTCTTCCCGTGGGGGTCGCAAGAGGCGACCGAGGGATAAACCCGACCCAAACAGCCAGGGCCAACCGTATGATGGCGGTTAATCCACCACAATAGCATTCCCAAGGAGGGTTGACGTCTGGTAGGCGGCCGGTCGTAAAATTAACACTTTGCACGCGGATCACGAGTACCACTCGGTATGCAGTTTTGCCGCCATTTCGCCGGCCATTTATATAACTGACACGCGTAACTCGCCGATCACGAGTACCACTCGTCACACTTTTTTTCTTAGAGTCGCGGATGACGAGTAGTACTCGTGATCAGATTTTATACTGTTTTTATTAAAATACCGAACATAATTCGTGATCAGCTTGATAGCAACGTATAGAGTAATGATTTAGCTACACGCACACATATAATTCATTTGTGTAAGTGATCGGGGGTGGCGTCACGATGCATCGCCCGCGCTGCCTAGCAGTGCGCCGCCGGCTAGCGACGTGGGCGATAATTTGAGAAATTTTCGTGAAAATGGCTCAAAGAAACCATTTTTTATTGTCTTGATTGTGCAGTACCCTTATGTAATTACCTCTGTTTCAAAAAAACACACACACTTACAGATATCACCATTAAAATCAATAATAAAGATATGTTAGAGTTTTTCTTTTTCAAAATCTCTAATTCGGATATCATTACTGTATAAAAATAAATACATAAACACATTGTTTAATTTATATCCCCATAAAATATGAAATAATCTTCCAAATACAAAAAGATTTACTCCTATAAATAAACTCATTTATTTTTTTAAATTCCTGCAAAATCGCTGAAAAACGCCGGCGAACCATAGAAGACGCTTTGAAAAACACGCGGCGTACTTAGGCATAACAACATCACGAGTGGCGCTCGTGATCCGCGGTCGCAGTGTGGCATTGGAATATAGCTTCGGCGTGCAAAGTGTTAAGCCAAATCCTTTGCAACACGATTTTGTGTTCAACAAAACGTGTTGCGCCGACCCCAAGTAATTGGGAAAAGGGCAGGAAGATGATGATTCCTTGGGGAAAGTTGTTCCTTAACACCAGCCAGGCCTGCATTTTCGTTTCCTCCATTTCCATTTCGCTTCCGTAAAATTTCATTCTTATAACTACTAGAACATCTATTAGAACCTTAATACTGACCTTGAATATCTTCAGCTGTGTTTCATACTCCGCCTTCAAGTCCTGGTTGATGTTGGTGCTGGTCTGAGCTCTCTGAAGTACCAGACTGTGACGTTCCTTCTCGGCCTTGTGTTTCGCGTCCATCACTTGGAAACGTTCCTAAAAGTGACAGATCATATTTTATCAACCTTCGTCGAATCTGAATCATGATTCCTCTTTTGGCACCTAGTATCGACATGAAAAAGGGTTTTGTTGATGAATTTATCGAATCTTGAATAATGATTCCCCGTTTGGCAACTAGTTTAGACGTTAACAAGGGTATAGCTGATGAATTTCTTTGGCAGCTAACTACACAATATGCTGCCATTCTACTTAAACTTTGCCCGTAGGCTAACCGGCCTGATATTGTATCTATCAAATCTAAAGCTCTTGTTTTATTATTAGCTCGTTTCTAGATTTATTAACCTACTAAATGGAAGAAGACAGGAGAGCTAAGTAGGTACTTTATTGATAAAAGTCGCTCGGTCTTGCCTAATTGAGACGTTTTGACCGACATTGAGACCTTTGTGTGATATTGTGATTTTTAGATTGATGTTAAGACAAGTCCTACCTAAAGGAACTTCCTAGTTTAAGACGTAGGGTTCATACTTGCCTCCATAGCCTTGACTTCTGAGTTGCGTATTTCGAGCAGATCTTTGGTGATCATGCTGATATCTTTCAGCGACTGCACATGTGTGGTCAAAGCCTCGATATATAGTTCCTGGTTCTACATCAGGGTTCATCGGGTCGTTGGTCGACTTACTAACTTTAGAACTACCTTAAGCTATCTGGATCTTGATTGATTTTAGAACTTTTTGGCTAATCCTGGGACGTGTTGACCACAAATTAGAGAAACGGCACGCAAGGCACCTTCACAGATGGCTCACTCAGTACTAGTGACGATTTTACTGGCTTTTACTGGAATCTCAGGGGAACTCAAGATAAATAAGAAGATGATCGCCACGACGTCATATTTCTTGAATTAAAATAAGCTCAGAATCATTTGACGTTCTTGTCAGATTTTGCTGTTTTTATATTCTTCTATTTTGAGATTTTTAACAGTCGCAACCCTAGTTGGGTTACTGTGTAACAATTGACAGCCGCGAAAATCCTAAATAGGGTCGAGTGAACCTTCTGTATACTCTCTAATTTGTTATCTGTCTTGACCATCATTGAGACCTCTTGACTTTTGATGGGACCTTCTATATTACGTTTTAAATACTTGCCTCCATAGCTTTGACTTCAGAGTTGCGTATCTCCAGTATATCCTTGGTGATCATGTTGATATCTTTCAGCGACTCAGAGTTTCAATTTGTAGCTCCTAGTTCTTTATCAGAGTTCATCGGGTCGTTAGTCAACTTACTAACTCGATAGAAGAGGACCAATGGGCACCACCTTGGAACCGCCTTAAACTATCTGGATCTAGATTGATGTAGAAGTTTTTGTCCAGGACGTCTTGACCATTATTGACACCCTTTTCACTTTTAACTTGACTTTCTACATATATTACATTCTAAATACTTGCCTCCATAGCCTTGACTTCATTGTTGCGTATTTCCAGCAGATCCTTCGTGATCATGTTGATATCTTTCAGCGACTGCACTTGCGTGGTCAGAGCCTCGATCTGTAGTTCCTGGTTCTTCACCATCTTCGTCTTGTCGAAGATCATGCCGCGCGCTTTGTTTAGCAACTGGAATTAAAATTTCATAATGCTATTTCATTTTAAAAATATTAGGCAAATCCTCATCAAAAATAGTTTTATATTAACCCAGCCCACACCAAACGAACGACTTTGCGAATTGCTACAAAGAGCGTAAAAGGCGCAGCATAGCGTAGCAAAATGCTACGAAACTTTTCATTTATGTTGGCTTTTTATATTGAGCTAAAATGTGTTGATATTTTACGCAGCAAAACGACTGACCTTCTTGTTTTAAGTCGTGGCTTATAGAGTCTTGACGTTTCGAGTTCCCTGCTGGCGCTACTACCGAGCGCGAGCGACCTGTCGGACTCCCGATGATGGTGCATTATGGCATCGAAACGTCGAAAAACAACAAGTTCAGTCGTTTTACTGCATAAAATATGAATTGTCCTTGTTGTTTATTTGCAAACTGCGATTCTGAGGGCTGCGTTTTACGGCAATGTCAGCCTGTCGCCTAAAATTGCATTACATCAACTCTCAAATCCTTTAGTTTATTCTTACGACACCCACGGGAAAGATATGAGGTGATGCTATTTTAAGCCGGCACTACACGGCAGTTTCCTAGATTATATACTCCGTGAGATGCTGGCTTAATGCCGTGTGATGCCGGCTTAGAATAGTGCCACCCTCTTTACTATAGTGATACACGACAAATATTTGTCAGACGTGGCGATGACGACTGTAGTTTTACGGCCGTTGACGCTCTGCCTACCCCACAAGGGATAAAGGCGTGATTTATGTAGGTATGTATGTATGATATACTCACATCTTCGTGTTGCTCTTTGATGTTCTCAATCATCTCAGCGTTCTTCCCGGCTGGTTTGGACATTGCTGCTTGCAGTTCTGTCTTTGGGGTGATGCTGTTCTAAGCCGGCACCACACGGCAGTTTCCGATTTCCGATTATACCTCAATGATATACTCACGTGTGATACCGGCTTCGAATAGCGTCACCCCATTTCTTTCTTGTGGGTGTCGTAAGAAGCGACTAGAGGACTCGAGGGTTTATGTGTATTGCAATTTTAGGCGACAGGCTGACGACCTGTCAGTATAGTGATAGACGACAATAGCTAAGATGGCCCTCAAATATTTGTCAGACGTGGCGATAACGACTGTAGTTTTACGGCCGTTGACGCTCTGCCTACCCCACAAGGGATAAAGCCTTGATTTATGTATGTATGTATGTATAATATGCTCACATCTTCGTGTTGCTCCTTGATGTTCTCAATCATCTCAGCGTTCTTCCCGGCTGGCTTGGACATCGCTGCTTGCAGTTCTGTCTATGGGGTGATGCTATTCTAATCCGGCACCACACGGTAGTTTCCGATTTCCGATTATACTCACATCTTCATGTTGTTCTTTGATGTTCTCAATCATCTCAGCGTTCTTCCCGGCCGGTTTGGACATCGCTGCTTGCAGTTCTGTCTCCAAGTTCTTCACTCTCGCTTTTAGCAGTTCGATTTCTTCTTCGCGTACCTTTGGACATAAAAAATGAAATTACACATCAGAGTCTTATTTATTACTAAGATATTACCACACAAGTTGCAACTACACTTTCTACTAGGTATTATAGAGCAAAGTTCATAATATAGCTTGAGGAAGACAACAGTGCCCGATTTTACGAAACTACAGTCTACAATTCTTCAGGCGAAATTCTATGTACATTTAGTTATGGGATAATAATGGCTTACCGTCTACGCAATGTACATCGGATTTCGCCTGAAGAGTTGTAGCCTGTAGCTTCGTTGCATTGGCCACAGGAAGCTTAACAAATACCTCTTTATGTTATTTGTGTAAATTATTGTACGTCATTGCTCTACTTGGCAGTCTCTTGGGAATAAATAACAACTGTCGATTTTATTAATGCTATTGGCGACCAAACGGTGTCTAAAATAAGTGATGATGATGACTAAATATAGTATTAAACAGTTACCTTCAATTGTAGCCTCAGTCCGTCTGTGCATGTTTGGTTCTTGACCTTTTCCAACTCTTCGATTTTCTTCAGGAGGTCCGCTTCCCTCTGCTGCCAGCCTTCCTAAAATTGTTACAAAAATATTTACTTCTCCATTTGGAAATGTCACTCAATATAATATTTAATACCTACGGCAATTTTACGACGATACGATTTAAATGTCCGAGAATAGATAAACGATAAAAATAAAACAGTAAACACGTTTTCAGGGGATCTATCTATTTTAGCCTATTGCAGTTCACTGCTGGACGTAGGCCTCTCCCAGGGAACGTCATAGTCATAAGGCACGATCTCCCGTTTTTGCCATCCAGTCGCTACAAGCCGCCTTTTTTAAGTCATCGGTCCATTTGGCCGGAGGGCGTCCAACGCTACGCTTGCCGAGGCGTGGCCTCCACTCGAGAACACGCTTACTCCAGCGTCAATCGGTTCTACGACAGGTTTTTAGGAGATATATTGTATTTATTAAGGTGTGTCTCCAAAGCCGTCTCAACTCAAATACTTGGCTACTATGCTTACGGTCTTATCATCAGCAACTCCATTGGCTTGCTCATTTGCTGCACTGGCAACAGGTTCAGACGGAGGCTTCGCTGCATCCTGGCCGAGGCTGAGGTCGGACACGAGATCCGAGAGTCCGGTCGCTACTGCTGTCACTAACGACTCTGCCTGGAATATGTGTTTTAGTTTGAAAAACTTGCGGTTGTCTCTCATGGTGTTCATAAGGGTAAATAGGTTATGGTTTTACATCATAACTTACCTAAGGGATAATCTACGGTATGGGTCAAATTAGACTGTAGTAAAAACAGGATGGTCGTGCTTTCGATCGCCAGCGACCAAGTCAGTCGTCGCAAGTTTACAAGAAAATAGTCAATGGCGGTATTGGCGGTAGGTGGACGAATAAATAAATACTTCGAGCCGTAGCTTAAGCTGAATAATATAACAAGTATTCAGAACTCGGAGCCTAAAAAGTATCACCAATCAATCGACACAATGAGTACGAGACACTATAGAAACATCTTACTGCTTTGACATCTGCCGTAGACGAGCTGGTGTCAGATGGAGAGCCACACGGTGCTACTCCTTCGCCTGCACCCATCTGCTGATTTGGAGATGGCTCTGCCTGAAACAAGTGTAAAGTTCTCTTAGAAAAACAAGGTGAATAAAAGTGGAGCTAGTATGGAACCCTGTGGGACTCTTTCTTATCTAACCCCGTGAGCCGTATTAGTTCTTACTTCTGGAATTTTATGTTAATACCTACAAATAAAAGACATTTCAAAAGCTGGGAATTTCATATTTTTGCCCATTAGGCTTAGTTAGTAAATCAAAAGTCTCGTGATAAATACAGTCAAATGGCTAAGTTCAGACCATCTTTACCACTAGATAGAGCATTCTATTTCTATTAAAATCTTTGATGTTGGCAGAATTAATTCTGCGGGCTGCTTAAATAAGCTTATGTGCCCAATTACTCATTGGAGACAATTACTGAAAGTTACGAGAGTCAACAGACCGTTCAAGGAAGTTTGAGCAAATTTTCGCACCAACTTTGGCCTAAGCACACATGAATAACATTATTTCATTAGAGCATAAATTTTCGGCTTGCGGCCTCAGTTCGTGACTCTGCCTTTTGTTGAAAATTATTATTCTAGATACCAAATTAATATTATAGATACCAGAACTTTACCTAAAATAAATATTTATGTATTTGTCCGTAAGCATGAAACTTACCTACCATCTTTTTACAACCTTTAGAACAACAAAAGGTATTTACAAAAAATATGAAAGCCCCGTGGCCCCGGGTTAAGTAAACACCCTCTGTGATTGTATGGAAAGTCAATACTGGTGTATTGACTCAATACCCCTTTCTGTTTACCTACACAAATACGAGTATGCTATCAGTGAGCACTGAGCAATATGTAGTACCTACTACCTCCAGTGGTTTCGTACATGCCGATTCCCAACGGCTTTCCATTCTGAAAATTTACAAATCCATACTCTCATCACAGAATATAATAGGATGCTCACATCAATCTTCTTTCGTTTTCTACATTTTTTTGCTCCAGCCTACCTTCGCTAAAATGTCACCCTTCGCCACTACTGCTACCACCCTTACCACTAAGATTCTCTGTGAATCAGGTTGACATGGCATATCTACTAAGAAACGTGCACGAAGAACGGTCTAGTGGATACCGGTAATTTGAAAGGTATAGCAACAAAATCTACCTACAGTACTGTGTAGTGCCGGCTTAGAATAACATCACCCCATATCTTCCCGTGGGTGTCGTAAGAAGCGTAAGAGTGTAGGTACCTATTGTAATTTTAGGCGACAGGCTGACAACCTGCCCCTATGGTGATACACAGTATTCTGAATGACTCTCCAATTTTTTTACAGTCGTTTTCGCTCTGCCTACCCCCAAGGGATATCGATCTCTCTTTTCGTGTGGGACACTGAGTCGTTCAACGACCCGATGAACCCTGGTGTCAGAGTTTTTCAACCGCCTACTACAAGTAGCAGGCCTCTGACATGGCTGTGTAACGACCGCCATCATAGACAGCAACCGGGACCGACGGCTTAAGGCCGCTATAGAGCTTTTCACGAAGCCCATACAATTTTCCCTGCCAGACCTCTCGGAGCGTCATTTTGCGAAAAACATGGGGATGTTTGAATATTTTTTACAGTGATATTATAAATAAAAATAAATATATTTTTCTGCAATTAGATTAAGTACATCTTCTTAAATAACATATATTTTTTTTAAATCGTTACTACTGTTATTTTTTCATACAGAAGCCGTTATAATGGCGCATTATTTTGCAAAAAATCGTATATAAAAACGTGGTATTATTCTATATTTCTGAATAAAATTGTAAAATGTTCACTGAAGACTTTGTTCTCAAATATATACTCTATTTTTTTGTATAATTGATATTTTTTTACAGTGAACCAAAACTCTAAAACTCACGCTTGATTTGAGGTCTTTTCCTGAATTTTGGTTTTGTCGCTTTAGATATCGCTGTTTGTAACAGGTTTAAAACTAAAATGTTAATATTTACATTGTACATTTTTTAGATGAAGATATGCTTGATTAAATGTTCAAGTAACATATTATTTTTACATAACGGTTTTCGAGAAACTCGCATGTTTATAAAGCCAATATTTGCAAATTTGCTAGAAAAAATTGAATGCGCTCTTAACGTGCCCATCCGAAGCACGGAACCATCTTACTTGCGGACAATCAGGTGGTTCAGCCTGCAATGTCCTAACCAGACTGGGAACAAATTCACAAAGTGATAAATATCAACTTTGTGAGTGACCCCACCGGGAATTGAACCCGGAACCTTTGCGTGGCAGGCAGGCATACTAACCACTGCGCCACATCGGCTGTCGATATCGGGATATCGATGTAAAATATGTATGTAGGTATCATGTTTTTGGCCCCGGGGCCATCGAAACTATGTACGCCACACCGCCTGTCGGCTTGGTAGGGAGGGATGGCTCACCCGGGAAATATTACTAAGTTTGTTCAAACAACCAGCCCAATCTGGGCTTAAGATTTTGTTCTGGGAAGAAAGGATCTCGGACTGAAAAGGGAAGATCGGTTTAGACTGAAAATACCTACATTATGAGTGTTTAGTTACACATTAGGATCAATCAGCTAGATATTATTACGAGCAGCTACCTACCTATTTTAAGTCTTCTCAATCTTGTCAATCACGAGACAGAAAATCAGCGTTGCTCGAAAGTGTCAATGAATCAATATTCATTAATCTTTAATGTACCAACTTGGCGACAGCAATCAAAACAGCAATGGCATTCTCGGTAGCCAAGATTAAGGGTATAAAGTATTTTTACTATCCTAAGTACATGCTACGCTGCACGCTGCGTAGATTTCTTGTACATTTAACTGGCCCTATATTCAATACGTAATTCAGCACAAGATTTAGTTAACCAGGTTCTGTTAGATCTTTTTATAATAAACTTTCTTTTTCAACACATTGAAGAGAAGAAAGGGTAGAGTCTCCGCGCATACAAAAAATAATGCTGCTACTCTATCTTTCTTTACGGACTTCGAGAGCAAATATGAAAGCCAACGGAATAACGTGCCTTCCGAAGCACAAAACTAGTCTGCCTAAGCTATTAGTAGGTATGAACGAGCTACAAGGTTCAAAAGGAGCCCTAGATAAATGATAAGTATCTCTCGCTGGGATGGGGGTAAAATCATCAAGATACGACTATAGTTGAAGACGTCTACTCGCTACATTTGCCGGCGTATGCGATAGTTGTATGGTACTCATTGGCCGCATGAAATTCGTATGGCGCTCCTTTTCCCACTTGGTGGTAAACTCAAGTGAGAAAATGAGCACCATACACCTAGCATATGCCAGCGAATGCTGCGAGTGGCCGACTCAACAGTGCAACGAGTACCGGACCCATTGATGTAGCGACCGTCTTACCCTTGTATTATTAAAACCACGTACTCTTGTCCATATAGACCTCATGCTGAGCTCAGCGCAGTCGGAATTGTGCCTAACAAATGGGTGTTGTCCCAAACCCAGGAGCTCGGAAAAATCCATCGAAAATAATTTGAAAATAATCGTACTTGTGACTTTGCGGGAATTTTGACAAAATGATTGACATAAATAAATAGCTACGTCATCTTTTCATTCGTTCTGACTTCTGACTTCGCAGTAAAAGAGACAATAAAAAGATTGAATTTCAGTATCCCGGTTCAGCATTAAATTAGTGCACTCCTGTGGTCCATAATGAGTCCAATCCGGTGGTCCCTTGTTCGACTTACCATTTCAGTGTCCAAAAACTTTTGAAGAAACTCTGAAACACTTATTATTCTTTTATATCAGAACTTGTTTGCGATTGCGACTGAAAGCGAAAGATCGTACGCACTTGCACATGGATCTAAGACGAATTCTATTTCTGGAATGCGTCCGGGGTGTTAAAAATAGAAGTTCGAGTAATGTGAAAGAACTTCAGGTCAATGCGCGCCTTTTCGGAAGGTTGACTATCGTAAACTTTCATTAATCTTAGTCTTATACGATTACAAGTAATATAAAACCCACGAAATCAACTCAAAACCTCATTTTAAAACTCGCGCGCAGCGATTGGCTGTACACGTTACAAATACGCTGCTAGCTACCGTTAAAGTGAAAAAAAAAAACTTTTTTTTAGTTGCCAGACTATCCCAAAATTATCTTATCTTACAACCTTTTTGACGATCTATTGTCCGTTAATATCAACCAGTTCTTTTTCGAGAGGTCCATAGAAAATGTTGTCTCTGACCATTGTGTGCTATCCCACACTTATTTGCACTTATTTTGTTCTGTACGTTCTCTCAAAAATAAATTCAGTTAAAGTAAATAAAGCAAACTACTGTGGCAATTTTAGGAACAGTACTCTTTCAACTCGTTTCACAAAAATAACATCTATTCTAATCTCTTTCCGTTTTAGGATTTTGATTTATGACTAAATATTATTTCCCTTGAATTTGTACAAAATCACGAAGACATTCTGGCAATACTCATTGGTTTGACATTTGATTTGAATGAAAGTGACAGGATTCTTTGGCGGGAATTTGAATCAAGAGCGTGAAAATTTTTCAAAGAAAATTTTAAAATTGCTTTTTGCAGAATAAATTGATAATTTCTTAGTAAATTTAATTACTAGTAACTTATATTCTACTAGTGCAATAAAAAAGCAACACAGCTTTGCTGCCCAGCCATGGGTCGCAAAGGCAAACGTAAAAAGGGAAACGATGGCGGAGAGGTAAGCGAAGGAGAGGACCCCGCTATGAGCGATGATGCGGGCGACGACGATGTAGACAAATACAAGCCATACAAAACTGAAAACTACATTCGTCAGTATCCGGAGGATGGCGGTGAGTTCGAATATATAGTAATTTACGAGAGCGCGGACGACAAGACGCCGATAGGTGAGAGAGACTTGATGGGCTTGGGAAGCGCATTGAAGCTTAGTAACAAAGGTGTCAAGCAATTGAAAAGAATCAATCGTTACAAAATAGCGGTTATATTTGAGCGACCAGGGTTAGCAAATGCAGCTCTTAATAATCTCAAGTCTCAAAAAGAGCTAAAGTTGAGGGCGACTATTCCAGCAAGATTAACGGAAGTGACAGGGGTAATAACAAACGTTCCAACATACATGAGCAACAAAAAAATATATGATGGAATTTCTAGTTGCAGAAATGTTGTATCTGTACGCCGATTCATGCGACGTTCCAAAGACGACGAAGGTAACTCCTGCTTGGTACCAACACAAGCGGTATCGATAACTTTCGCTAGTGCAGTACTTCCTGATTATGTGGATATTAACAGCTGGTATTTCGAAGTAAGGCCATACACGCCTCCTGTGAGCCAATGCCTGCGATGCCTGCGCTTTGGACACATTGGTAAATTATGTAATAACGCCCAGAGGTGCTCAATCTGCGGTGATTCTCACAATTATAAAGATTGCGTAAAACGGCCAGAAGAAGCAGTCTGTGTTCACTGCAAAGGAAAACATGTTGCAATTGCCAAATCATGCCCAGTGAAAATTCAAAAAGCAGAGGAGATAAAAGTTCAGATGCGCAGGGCCTCGTATTCTGAAGTTTTTAATAACAAAAACTTCCCCCCACTAAAAAGTAAAGTAGACCCAGTTCAACAATTGTTTAAATCGGAACAATTCATGAATCTTCTGATTTCTTCAATTATAAAAATTATTTCCGCTAGTAAAGATGCTGAAAATCCCATCCCAATCTCTACTCAAAGTATAAAAGCGCTTTACTTGATTCATTCAGTATCAATAAAACCACAGACCATAAAACTAAGTAAATTCTAATTTATGGATCAGTTAAATATTGTTCAATGGAATGCTCAAAGTTTGTCTAGTAATTTACATGCTTTTACTTATTTTTATATAATAATAATATTCATGTAGCACTTATTTCTGAAACCTGGTTAAAACCAGGAAAAAATTAAAATTAAAGGTTTTAACATCGAAAGATTAGATATAGGTACTAAACACAATGGTGTTGCTATATTAATACAAAATAATTTGCGTTACAATTTGTTAAACACACATTCTGATAACTCATTACAAAATTTGGCAGTTCAGTTACATTTCAACAATGAAATTATTACAATAATTAGTTTCTATAGTCCCACGTTGGCTTCTCCTTCCAACTTTACTTATTCCCGTCTTGATAGTTTGATTAAATCTGTACCGGGGCCTCTTATTATGGCTGGGGATTTCAATGCACACAGTACTTCGTGGGGTTGCACGTCAACTGATGCGCGTGGTATAATTTTGCAAGATGTGATTGATGATAATAATTTATGCCTCCTTAATGACGGCCAAGCAACTACTGTGGGTTCACATGTGTGGAAACCAAATGCATTGGATCTTACTCTCGTTTCTTCCTCATTATCATTACGTTGTAGCTGGTCAGTTCATGATGATCCAATGGGGAGTTATCATCTTCCCACTGTTACTAGTATCCTTGGTTCTGTAAATAGAATTAACAATTCCAATTTAAATCAAGGAAATTACATCCGTCCAAATTTTTCAAATGTCGATTGGAAAAAATATCAAGAAATAGTTAGTGACAAATTAACTACTTTTAACTTTGACTTTGAACGACCCCAGGAATCCTATTCTAATCTCTGCTCATTACTACTAAATTGTGCATTTGAGGCTAATCCCACAACCAGAAATAATTCAGTGCAGCCAAATTTAACACGTAGGAAAAGACCATGTTTGCCTTGGTGGAATAATGCCTGCACTTTAGCAGTAAATAATTCTAAAGCTGCTTACATTCAATTTAAAAATGACCCAACATTAGAAAATTATATCTATTTTAAAAACAACAAGCTATTAAAAACTTACCGTTAAAAGGAAAGAGAAGCTTCATGGATGGCTTTGTGTGAAACATTTAACCGGCAAACACCTCTGTCTGTAATATGGAAAACAATGCGCATGTTTAATAAATCTTTTTCTGAATGTAATGTGATACGGTCTTCTAACACAGATTGGATACCAGCATTTTTAAATAAGTTCACAACCGTTTCTCCAAATATTGTCACTACTACTGTTAACTCTCCAGTCACTGGTGGTAATGATTATTTAATTACACCTTTTACTTTAAATGAATTTATTAGTGCACTTAGCTCTAGAAGAGATACTGTTTTTGGTTTAGATCATATTCCATATAAGTTATTAAAAATCTTTCATTGTCAAGTAAAAATGATTTTGGACATATTTAACTTTCTTTGGTCTAATGACATAATTCCCACTGAATGGAAGGTTGATTGTTTAATTCCAGTTTTGAAACCTGGTAAAGATGCGGATAATTGTAATTCTTATCGACCTATAGCATTAACATCCTGTATAGGTAAAGTTTTTGAACAAATACTAAAACAAAGACTGGAATTTTTTATTGAATCTAATAAGTTATTACCTCCAAATCAGTTTGGTTTTAGACGTGGTCACTCTGCAATCGAAAGTTTGAATAATCTCTTTCTTGACATTCATCATTCCTTCTCATTTAATAAATTTGTTGTTTGTGTCTTCTTTGATATTGTTGGAGCCTTCAATAATGTTAATCACCATGTGCTTGCTGCGGAGTTACAGTTGTTAGGTTTACCTGGAAAATTTATTAGTTGGATATTCAACTTTTTAAATGGTAGGCAAGTATATGTCAAGTTTAAAAATAATTTATATGGACCACAATCGTCATATTTAGGTGTTTGTCAAGGTGGAATTTTAAGTCCTTTGCTGTTCATCTTGTATATTCATAAATTAAATAGTATACTGGGTACCGAAGTAAGAAATTTACAATTTGCTGATGATTTAGCTATATATTGTATTGGGTCTAACATGCAAGCAACAGAAATCAAATTAAATTTAGCATTAGAAAGATTAAAAACATACTTTGATTATTTACATTTAAGTGTTAGTCTAGAGAAAACTAAAGTTGTGATCTTTAGTAGATCTAGACTTTTAATATCTCATATATATTATGATGGTAGCTTATTGCCAGTAGAAGATGAAGCAAAATTTCTTGGAGTAATTTTTACTAGAAATTTATCATGGAATAAGCATGTAAGTTATGTGTCAGATAGAGCTTCTAGAGCTTTTAATATTCTTAAATCCCTCGCTAAAACATCATGAGGGGCTGATCCTAAAGTTTTACTTATGTTATATAAGTCTGTGGTACGTTCCCACTTTGAATATAGTTTTCTTTGTTATGCTTCCAATCCTATTTTGGTTAAAAAGTTAGAAACTTTACAGAATAAAAATTTACGTTTAATAACAGGTGCAATGAAAACAACACCTATTGTTTCTATGCAAGTTGAATGCAATATACCTCCATTGATGTTAAGATTTAAATATCTCAAATTTAGATTTCTACTGAAATTATTTTCTTTTACTCACCATTCCTTATTAGAGAAAATCGCTGAAAATCAAACTTTGGCCTCTGCATCTACTTCAATTAAATTCCCCTTTATTCTGCTTGATTATTCTGAAATAAAAGTTT